>JAAXCT010000300.1:0-653615 GCA_012490785.1 Eragrostis nindensis | reverse complement strand
AACTGCCCTGGATCTGAGTGGAAGTTTTCTGGTAGGTCGAAACCAGTCATGCACTGTCCTGTTTCAAATTTCCACAACAAAGAAAGACAGGACAAGGGTAAGCCCGCAAAAGTAAGTGATAATTATTCTTCTCACAACAATGCATTTATTCAGTTCCTAGCTGCTACTTCCCCCGGCAACGGCGCAGAAAATGCTTGTTGGCGGTTCTTATGCGATAAAATTAAATCATTAATTCCGCAAGCGCACGGATCACCATTGTAGCATTTCACCTTGCAGTATTCCAGGGTTATCGTATTTATATTTCCGCAGGAAGTAGAGCAAAAGGGAGCTGAATAATGAACACTTGGATGAAGTGTGATGGTGCGAGTGCTTCGGAGGCCGAGGGGTCCAATTTATAGCTTGTGAGGCGGTGGGAGCACCTGGCCGAAGCTGAGAGGCGGTGGCAACAAAGTCGGCCGGCCAGCCTAGGGGGGTGGCCGGCCGGCCGTCCCCTGTGACGGTTTGCCACCGACTTGTCCTGGACGCTCCAGATCACTCCCTGAGGCGGTCTGAAGGTCGGTCCTTTGCTGGGGTCGGCAGAATTGCCAGTGAGGGCCAAGTTAAGGCCCCAAATGGCCCCCACCTTCTAGAATGGCGGTGCAAATCGTGGGCTGGGCTGGCCTGTATTATGCGTTGTGGATTAGTTTCCAGACCAATGGAGGAAGCCGGGGCCTCGGCCACCAGGTGGGGCCGGACGGCCTAGGGTGGGGGGCGGGCCGGCCAGGGATTTTCCCTGGCTGGGCCCACTTTTCTCCATTATTCACTCCTGCATCTAAATATCCACCAAAACCTGTGGAGTAGCATTATTCCTAACTACTATGCACAAAATCTTGGGTGTTATGCATTTATTTTACCGGTAGGGTGGCGGTCAAATCATGGTTTTAACGACCGCAACAACTATGCAGTAGGAGCGGTTCTTGGACAGCGAAAAGAAGGTAAAGTGCATGCTATCTATTACGCTAGCAAAACTCTTAATGAAGCCCAGATTAATTATACAACAACAGAGAAAGAAATGCTAGCTGTTATATTTTCTTTTGAGAAATTAGATCCTACATCCTCAACTCTAAGGTCATTGTTTATACAGATCATGCTGCAATTAGATATGTTGTCTCTAAAAAGGAGTCGAAACCTAGATTGCTTCGTTGGGTTTGATGCTGCAAGAATTTGATTTGGAGACTAGAGATAAGAAAGGGATCGAGAATTCAGTAGCAGACCATCTATCTCGTTTGATGCTTGAGGACAAGGAAGGATGCATTGGTGATGCCATGGCGCAAGAGCAGCTATTTCTAGTTAAGGACCATCGAGAATCATGATGCAAGACATCGTAAATGGATTCACAAGGAACCTGAATAATTATAACAAGAATTCAAGAAGGAGGATTGTCAGTGAAATGAGGAAATTCATATGGGATGATCCTTATTTATACAGTTATTGTGAAGATGGAGCTGTTCGAAGGTGCGTACCTCGTGACGAACGCGAAAGCATATTGGAAAAAGTGCCACTCATCTGAGTATGGTGGACATTATGGGCATTTCGAACACAAGCGAAGGTATGGGCTAGTGGATTTTATTGGCCTACGATGCATGAAGACGCAAAGAGGTATGTTGCTAGATGCCCCTCAATGCCAAAGAATTGAAATGTTAATGCTCATAACGCTATGCCTTTGAAGTATAATTTGCAAGTTGATATATTTGATGTTTGGGGCATGGATTTCATGGGGCCGTTGTAATTCTCATGGCTATGAATATATTTTGGTTGCTGTGGACTATGTATCAAAGTGTGGTTAGAAGCAATACCATGCAGAGTCAGTACAACCCATGAATCAAGCAGATGTTGAATGAGTGCATATTTTAGATATAGTGTTCCTAGAGTTATTATAACAGATGGTGGAACTCATTTTACTGGAAATGAGTTTACTAAAACCTTAAAAAAGATGGGTATTGAGCATCGAATTGGAACAGCCTATCATCCACAAACCAATGGTCAAGCAGAAACCTCTAATAATCAGGTGAAAGGAATTCTCCAGAAAATTGCTACAAGAGAGGAAAGGATTGGTCAAATAAGTTAAATGGCGCATTTGGGCTTATCGCACAGCATTCAAGACACCACTAGGTATGACACCCTATCAATTTGTCTATGGAAAGACTTGTCATTTGCCTGTGGAGTTAGAACATAGGGCATACTGGGCAATCAAAGAGATGAATTTGGATTTAGATGCTGCTGGGGTGAAAAAAAAGATTCAAATTAGTGAACTCGAGGAAATGCGCTTAAAGGCTTACGAGAATGCAGCATCTATAAAGAGAAAAACAAAGAAGTGGTATGATAAGAAGCTATTGAAAAAGGAATTTCACGAAGGAGATAGGGTGCTACTATTCAATTCAAGATTTCGGTAGTTCGGAAAAGGCAAATTGAAAAGCAAATGGGATGGACCGTATCTTGTTCATAAAGTTCTTCCTTCCGGAGCTGTTGTAATAATGGATGGAAAGCAAAATACATACACGGTGAATGGCCAACGACTAAAGGTATATCTTGAACCCGACACTTTTGAGTTAAAGTCATTTGACATATATTATGTGAATTGAGTGATTGGGTGGTCGAGCTTAACGACGTAAAACAAAAGCGCTGTTGTTTTTGCTGTTTTTCTGTGTGTTTTGTGTTTCTTTGATTTTATTGAGTCGTGTGAGGCAAATTTGCCTCCGTGCCGACCGGCACGCAGCCGTTCCGATCGGCACATGGAGTCCGTGTCGATTTTGGGTCGAGTTTTTGCCCTTCCTCCAAGACATGCTTCGATGACTTCCAAATTTAAGAGATAGAGTCCGTTTGGATCAAGAGAATTAAGGATATATATATTAAGGAGTCGTCTCGGATCTCATCATCAAAAATCGAACGCCGCCAGAGCTTCCACGAAACCCTAGATTAGAACGCAATGCAAGGCGGCGGAATCGGCGACGGAGGAGGCTGTGCCGACCGGCACAGAGGCAGTGCCGATCGGCGCGACGGCGAACTTTCGCCAATGAGCCCGACTCTGCCATGGGAGACCGACAGGAGCCTTAACCCCACCGAGGACGATCCGATTGTCTGGTCGCACTTGAAGCAACGATGGATGTACAAGAGCGAAGCGGATGCGTTCAACAGAGAGAAGAAGGAGATGGACGAAGCCCTTCGGAAGAAGGTCAGAGAGGTGCTAGTACGCAAAGGAAAATCCAAGGTTATTGATGATAGCACGCCAGTCTCCGGTAGGTACACAATGGATCGACTTCTCGCTATGGAACGCCCTTTGACATATGACGATCTTATCGCCTTTGAATCAATCCTTACTGATAGCGAGAGGGAAGAGTTAGACAGAGACTGCTTTCTGACCATCCATAGGTCTCGGCTGAACGATGGGAGGACTTCTGATGGTGGTGCCGACCGGCACAAAACCGGTGCCGATCGGCACAGTGTGCTCCCACGTGTCCTGACCGTCTGGGAAGATCTCCAAGAGAAGATGATACACAAGAACACCAGGGGTTTTGGATGTAAGTGTTTTTACTGTCGGAAAGACCATCAGAGGCAGATGAGAATTATCTAGCTGATCTGAATGCATCTCTGCGACTTTCGTCTTTGATGATGGCTTTCCCGTTGCTAAAGGGCGCATTGACCCCTAAAGAGATAATGATGAAATTCAGAGGCGTATTGACAGGGACAATGCTGCACAGAGAAGAGCATGCAACCTAGCAGATCTGGAAGCGTATTTGCAAGGAACGGCAGGCGTGCCGACCGGCACGAGGTTGTGCCGATCGGCACGACCTCAAGATTGTGGATTTTTTGAGATATCTGATGAATCCTCTGATGATGATGAGCCAGAAACAAAGAGATCAAAGGAAGTAGAGGGAGGTCGGCGTTCCGCTCGTCTTTCTTCAAAACCACGAGCGAGATATACCTCGGAATCGGTGTGCTATATAGAGACATCACCAAAGCATGAACACCCATTAGCTAATCTTGTTGGGAAGGATGAAGACGATCCCGAGGAGGATCCGGAAGAAGATCCCGAGGAACAAATGGAAGACGAGCCAGATCCTGCTGATGCCGAACCACATAGTGCAGAAGGAGCTACAGGAAGCCTTGCAGGAGCTCAAGGAAGTACAGAGCCGCGTAATCAGGTGAATGGTGCCTCGTGCCCGAGTTTCTGTTAAAACCCCAAGGCCGACCGGCACCTTGGGGTTTTAACAGAAACTCGCCCCTGCGAGATGAGCGTCATGATCGTCCTGCCAACTGTTGCCCAATCTGCAGGAGAAACATCGAACGTCTTTATTATGATATGGAGAGATGCTATAGGCACCATCGGGACATTGATATACGAATTGACGATATGGAGAGCATGGCCACGGCAGACTACTCTTTTCTCATGCAGAACATTCGAAGCATCTTTAGCATGTTGAGGAGGCATGGCATTTCAGATTAGGTTGGTCTAGTCGTTTTTCTTTTGCAATAGGGACATTGCAAGGTTTGAGTGTGGGGGATTCGCCCTTACACTTCTTAAGGTCGTTTGCTTCATTTTAAGTATGGTTTGAGTTAGTGTGTGAAAGTGTGAGAGTTTTCTTAGAAAGGTTTGAGATGGTTTGCTTAGTTAAGCTTCGAGGTCAAGAATGATTGCAATGTCTTGAATAAAGTTTGTGTTAGTTGTCAAATCGATGCGTACCTCATATCCTGATTTTATTTTTTGACGATGTTTTGCCAATCTACTTGAGTTCATGAATAATCGCTTGGTTTTATATCCACTTTTCAAAAACCCCTTCTATCATCACAGTTGAAGCATTTAGCTAAGGATTTGATTTTGTACTTATTACACTAAGCCAAATGAGATTAGAGAAGCCTACACATAAGCCTTTTGATAGGAAGACCCTTAGTCAACTCTTTGCTCTTGATTACGACTAAGCTAGAAGGGAGAAGTTTCATTTGTTCATCTCAGTTTGCTAGCCATCTATCATCAAATTCTTTCTATCCAAAACGATATTTCATCGTTTCTCCCTCCTCCTTGATGCAACCTACAAGCAAATGTGAAGTTTAGACAGATTTCGATTCAAAACATGCTCTCATAGCAGTCTGCAATAAAAATAAAGAAGAAAAAGAAGAAATGCGTTAGGTGCCGACCGGCACAAACTGTGCCGATCGGCACAGAAGAAAAATAAAGGAAAAAGGTTGAAAGAGAAGAAAAGGAAAAAAAAAAAGACGAATATCAGAGGAAGCAGACTGCAGGAAAGAGTTAAAATTTTCAGGGATCTGTATATACTTCAAGCTTGATCTTATCCCAATTCGATCTCGTTCATTCTCATCTACTTCGTATTACCATTGATCCTTGTGCTTATATTTGAATTCTCATGATGAAAGCTCCCTTTTAGAAGGCATGATTGAGCAAATTGTTGACTTAGTTGTTCTTTCGATTCAATTTGGTTATACTACTTTCGAGATCCACAAAAGAGATCCTTATACTATAGAATAGAGAGGGAAGGAAATACATTTGAGCGATCGAGTGAAGTCTGAAGCTTTTGCATTCGTCTTACGTGATATGAAGGGAGACAAAAAATATTTGTTTGATAAGCCTTGTGATGATTTGGTCGACTCAAGTTTTGAGGTGAAATTGTTTTCAAAAATTGAGAGAAAGTTTTGTGGAGGGATACCAATTCGACGAGATGGTTGACAATAGCTAAGTTGAAGACTTGTGAGAGTTTTTGCTTCTTAGCATGACTAAAGCACGGTGATGATTTTCTTGTATTGCTCGAGGACTAGCAATGATTTGAGTGTGGGGGAGCTGTTGGTGCTTTCTAGGTATTCATTTTATATGACAAATATGGTGTTTTTAATACCTTATTATGTCATTATTGATAACAATTAACCCCCATTATTATATATATGCGTAGTTTCTGTGTATTTGGAAGTATTTGCAGGAAACAGGTGAAAATTAAGAGACTACGGATAAAGAGCTGCCGGAGGCTCGAAGAACGAAGAAATTTGAGGCCGTGCAGGTCGGCACGGCTCCCGTGCCGACCGGCACCACGGAGGTCGAGCCCAAACATGAAGCCCACTCGGAAAATATGAAGCCCAAAGGAAATATCAGAGTCGGAGTCGGTGAAATCCAGCCCACAATCGAAAGGAACTATAAAGATGAGATCTGGTTCGTGAAACAGAAGGGAGACGACAGACAGATAGAGGTTTTGACCTAGGTTGAAGGTTGTGGCGGCGAAGACGGCGATCACCGATCATCACCACCAAAAAGGAAGATTGTGCCGACCGGCACACTGCTGTGCCGATCGGCACCTGTGGGACCACGCCAAAATCCCACGTCCCATTGTAGCCATGTTCATGTGTTGCAGTATGATGCGTGAGTAGATCTCATATTCTCTCTGTGGCGAGGGAAATCTGGTTATGTAACTCTCACACTTACAATACACCTTTGATATGTTCAGTCTATGTGATGCTTCTATTTCGTATCTGATCAATACGTTATTATCACATAGTGCAAGAAACCAGTGGGGAGCTATTAACCCTTGTCGTGACAGGGCGAGAGGAGAACAAAACCACCATGTCTTATAGAATACTAAACCTATCAATCGACCATTAATTAGAGTTGCATGCCAGTACCCCAAACCATAGGAGAGAATCCTTTACGTAACCTTATTACAACCGTAGGCCTTTTCATCTCTAGTTGTTAACCATCCTTTCCACACACACTTTGGCTATATTAGTTTAGTAGTTTAAATAATAGTTTAAGTCCCGCTTGTTCTCTGTGGTTCGATATTAAACCTTGGAATACTCTAAGGAAAAAGTGCTACAACTGTACACCGTCCACTTGCGGTATATAAGTAGGTGCGTACAAACGACCAACAGTCACTTAACGGTGTTAACTTGCTGAGGAAAAGACATTTTTACCCCTCTTTGGTTTTCAAAGTATATGGTACTGTGAGCTGCTTTGGTAATCGCTATTTTTTCAGATCTAGTTAAAATTTCATTTTAAGTTGTATTTGGCGCCAATTTTTTTTGCATGTAGTATTTAAAAATAAAAAAACAGCACCCATGAAAATTAACATACCTGGGTTGGAGGAAAATTATCATGGGTGCTGTTTTTTATTTTTTAAATACCCCGTGAGAAAAATGGTGCCAAATGCAACCTAAAATGAAAATTTAACTAGACTTAAAAATGGCGACTAGCAAAGCAGCTCACACAGTACCATATATTTGAAAACCAAAGAGGGGTAAAAATATCTTTTCCTCAGCAAGTTAACACCGTTAAGTGACAGAAGTAACGGAAGCACTAGAGAGGGAAGAAAATTTTGCTGCTGCATACACAGGAAGTTTTGGTGCTACAAGGAAGAGCAACTTTTTTTGATGCTACTCAGAGTAATTTTCTCCAGTTAATTCCACAAGCGCATGGAACTAGGGATGGCAACGGGGCGGGTGAGCAAAACCCGCCCCGCGAAATGAAAGTGTGCAGGTGAAAAAACTCACCCGCACCCGCACCCACGGGTGCAAAATGACACCCGCACCCGCACCCGTCGGGTGGCGGGTACCCGCGGGTCAGGTTTTATATATAAAGAAAAATATATAAATATAAATCAATTAATAAAATTAGTATGATAATTACATATTTATAATTCAAACCAACGTGTAATTGAAATAGTTATCATTATTTAACATAAGAACAAAATTTAAGAAGCTAAAAAATTATACAAATAGTAAATATAAATTAACTTCTACCTAAATTCGGAGCCCCGCGGGTCACCCGCGGGTGGGAGAAAAAACCGCACCCGCCCCGCCACATTTGTGGGGCGGGTGCGGGTGGTCCCCACCGGTGGCAAATTGGATCCGCACCCGCACCCGGCGGGGCCCCGCACCCGCCACCCGTATTGCCATCCCTACATGGAACACTGTTGTAGCATTTCACCCAGGAGTATTCTGGGGTATCGTATTTATTTCCACAGGAAAGCTAGGCTTAAGAGTATCAAAGATTAATAGATATTTTCTATGAAGATGAGTACCGGCAAATCGATAACGGGGGTAAGGATATTCAATAAAGTACTGGGGTGAACTCAGTTTCGGGGTGAACTCAGTTTCCTATACGCAACACGGATCGTTCAGTCAGAAGAGCTGCTGCATCTGCACAGCTTCGGCAGTGTCGTCAACTCGGCAATATATTCTGGCTCAGCGCATCTCGCTCCCAGTTTCACCCAATATAGCAAAGCATACTAGGTGAGAGTTGACCAAGGAACTGAGTACGTAGAATAGTACAAATTTAGACATATATTAGTTAGTCAAAGCAAACTTGGAACTTCGAGGTCATTTACAACGCTATGATGTACATTCACATGGCACACGGCATATTTACTCTATCGTAACATAAACAGGATTAATAACCGAGTTGCCGTCTTAATTAGCTAGTGAGCTGTATCCATAGGGATGCTAGTGGGTCACGTTGGGTTGATGTAAAGTCTTGCTGACCAAGCAAAATTAATATGGATAATGGGTTGTCTTGATTAGTTACAAGTGTTTACCCACACAAACCATTGCTTTACCCACACAGAAATAAAGAAACTCTCAGGCACCTCTTCATCAAATGCAACTTTGCCAAAAAATTGCTGGCGTTCTATAGGTATCAACACTCCAAGCTCTATTAATGCGCAACATTTCACCAAATGGTTGAAAAAAAACTAAAGGTGCCATTCTTCATGGATATTATCATTCTCATGTGATGGTGCATATGGAAGTCAAGAAACAATTGGATTTTTTTATCAAGAAGACCCAACAATTCAGAGTACAAAGCAGTTTTTCCTCAAAGAACTCCAGTTACTCATACAGAGGATCAAGTCAAAGCACAAAGACAGCTTACTGTAATCAGCAGACATAGTTTTTTTCCGTTTTCTTTCCTCTCAACTGTTTGTATATTGAACCTTTTTCTTTTCATATAAATAAATTACTGTAAAGACTTTGCCCTTCTAGTTTCTTAAAAAAAACTTATTAGACGTTTTTCACAGTCTTAGTATCGCAGCTAGTTGCACACACATCAAAAATATATATCTACTAGCAAGATGCCCGTGCGTTGCTACGGACGCAATTTTTCTTCCCTGTGTATGCAACAGCTAACGGTGTTAACTTGCTGAGGAAAAGACATTTTTACCCCTCTTTGGTTTTCAAAGTATATGGTACTGTGAGCTGCTTTGGTAATCGCTATTTTTTCAGATCTAGTTAAAATTTCATTTTAGGTTGTATTTGGCGCCAATTTTTTTTGCATGTAGTATTTAAAAATAAAAAAAAGCACCCATGAAAATTAACATACCTGAGTTTGGAAAATTATCATGGGTGCTGTTTTTTTATTTTTAAATACCCCATGAAAAAAATGGTGCCAAATGCAACCTAAAATGAAAATTTAACTAGACTTAAAAATGGCGACTAGCAAAGCAGCTCACACAGTACCATATATTTTGAAAACCAAAGAGGGGTAAAAATATCTTTTCCTCAGCAAGTTAACACCGTTAAGTGACAGAAGTAACGGAAGTGCTAGAGAGAGAAGAAAAATTTACTGCTGCATACAAGGGAAGTTTTGTTTTGGTGCTACAAAGAAGAGCAACTTTTTTTGATGCTACTCAGAGTAATTTTCTCCAGTTAATTCCACAAGCGCATGGAACTAGGGATGGCAACGGGGCGGGTGAGCAAAACCCGCCCCGCGAAATGAAAGTGTGCGGGTGAAAAACTTCACCGCACCCGCACCCGCGGGTGCAAAATGACACCCGCACCCGCACCCGTCGGGTGGCGGGTTACCCGCGGGTCAGGTTTTATATATCATAAAGAAAAATATATAAATATAAATCAATTAATAAAATTAGTATGATAATTACATATTTATAATTCAAACCAACGTGTAATTGAAATAGTTATCATTATTTAACATAAGAACAAAATTTAAGAAGCTAAAAAATTATAAAAGTAAATATAAATTAACTTCTACCTAAATTCGGAGCCCCGCGGGTCACCAGCGGGTGGGAAGAAAAACCCGCACCCGCCCCGCCACATTTGTGGGGCGGGTGCGGGTGGTCCCCGCGGGTGGCAAATTGGATCCGCACCCGCCACCCGTATTGCCATCCCTACATGGAACACTGTTGTAGCATTTCACCCAGGAGTATTCTGGGGTATCGTATTTATTTCCACAGGAAAGCTAGGCTTAAGAGTATCAAAGATTAATAGATATTTTCTATGAAGATGAGTACCGGCAAATCGATAACGGGGGTAAGGATATTCAATAAAGTACTGGGCTGAACTCAGTTTCCTATACGCAACACGGATCGTTCAGTCAGAAGAGCTGCTGCATCGGCAGCAGGCGGAGTGTCGTCAACTCGGCAATATATTCTGGCTCAGCGCATCTCGCTCCCAGTTTCACCCAATATAGCAAAGCATACTAGATGAGAGTTGACCAAGGAACTGAGTACGTAGAATAGTACAATATTTAGACATATATAAGTTGGTCAAAGCAAACTTGGAACTTCGAGGTCATTTACAACGCTATGATGTACATTCACATGGCACACGGTATATTTACTCTATCGTAACATAAACAGGAATTAATAACCGAGTTGCCGTCTTAATTAGCTAGTGAGCTGTATCCATAGGGATGCTAGTGGGTCACGTTGGGTTGATCTAAAGTCTTGCTGACCAAGCAAAATTAATATGGATAATGGGTTGTCTTGATAGTTACAAGTGTTTACCCACACAAAACCATTGCTTTACCCACACAGAAAGAAGAAACTCTCAGGCACCCTTCATCAAATGCAACTTTGCCAAAAAAATTGCTGGCGTTCTATAGGTATCAACACTCCAAGCTCTATTAATGCGCAACATATCACCAAATGGTTGAAAAAAAACTAAAGGTGCCATTCTTCATGGATATTATCATTCTCATGTGATGGTGCATATGGAAGTCAAGAAACAATGGATTTAAAGATCATCAAGAGACCCAACAATTCGGAGTACAAAGCAGTTTCCTCAAAGAACTCCAGTTACTCATACAGAGGATCAAGTCAAAGCACAAAGACAGCTTACTGTAATCAGCAGACATAGTTTTTTCCGTTTTCTTTCCTCTCAACTGTTTGTATATTGAACCTTTTTCTTTTCATATAAATAAATTACTGTAAAGACTTTGCCCTTCTAGTTTCTTAAAAAAAACTTATTAGACGTTTTTCACAGTCTTAGTATCGCAGCTAGTTGCACACACATCAAAAATATATATCTACTAGCAAGATGCCCGTGCGTTGCTACGGACGCAATTTTTCTTCCCTGTGTATGCAACAGCAAAATTTTTCTTCCCTCTCTAGTGCTTCCGTTACTTCTGTCACTGTTGGTGCTTTCTAGGTATTCATTTTATATGACAAATATGGTGTTTTTAATACCTTATTATGTCATTATTGCTAACAATTAACCCCCATTATTATATATATGCGTAGTTTCTGTGTATTTGGAAGTATTTGCAGGAAACAGGTGAAAATTAAGAGACTACGGATAAAGAGCTGCCGGAGGCCCGAAGAACGAAGAAATTTGAGGCTGTGCCGACCGCGACCGGCACACACGGAGGTCGAGCCCAAACATGAAGCCCACTCGGAGAATATGAAGCCAGAAGAAATATCAGAGTCGGAGTCGGTGAAGTCCAGCCCATAATCGAAAGGAACTATAAAGAGAAGCTGGGTCGCGAAACAGAGGGAGACGACAGACGATAGAGGTTTTGACCTAGGTTGAAGGTTGTGGCGGCGAAGACGGCGATCACCGATCATCACCACCAAAAGGAAGATTGTGCCGACCGGCACACTGCTGTGCCGATCGGCACCTGTGGGACCACGTCAAATCCCGCGTCCTATTGTAGCCATGTTCATGTGTTGAGTATGATGCGTGAGTAGTAGATCTCATATTCTCTCTGTGGGCGTGGGAAATCTGGTTATGTAACTCTCACATACAATACTCCTTTGATATGTTCAGTCTATGTGATGCTTCTATTTCGTATCTGATCATACGTTATTATCACATAGTGCAAGAAACCAGTGGGGAGCTATTAATCCTTGTCGTGGCAAGGGCGAGAGGGGAAACGAAACCCCCATGTCTTGTAGAATACTAAACCTATCAATCGACCATTAATTAGAGTTGCATACCAGTACCCCAAACCATAGGAGAGAATCCTTTACGTAACCTTATTACAACCGTAGGCTTTTCATCTTAGTTGTTAACCATCTTTTTCATCTCTCACTTATGCTATATTAATTTAGTAGTTTAAATAATAGTTTAAGTCCCGCTTGTTCTCTGTGGTTCGCTATTAAACCTTGGAATACTCTAACGGAAAAAGTGCTACAACTGTACACCGTCCACTTGCGGTATATAAGTAGGTGCGTACAAACAACCAACAAGCACGTTTTCTGGCGCCGTTGCGGGGAAACAAGCCAGTTCTTTTACTATCTATTTATTCTACTAACCTCTAATCCTTCTTTTCTAGTTTGTTTTTGTGTTTTCTTTCTGTGTTTTCAGGATGGGTACTCCTGAGCCGACTCATACGGTTAGGGAGCATTCACTACCGTCTCCCGGGATTGCTGATTCCACAAACTTCTGATGAGAAAGTCACTGCTTCGTCATACGTTCTCAACCCGACCATCATCAGCATGGTCGAGAACAGCAAATTCTCTGGGACGAAGGACGAGAACCCGTATACACATCTGCAAGATCTAGAAGTTCTCTGTCAGACCTTTAAGCATGAAGGAGTGCCTCAGAATTGGTACAGATGGTTGCTATTTCCATTTCTCTAGACGGAAGAGCCAAGGATTGTATAAATCTGCAGCCCGCGAAGCTAAAGGAAATTGGGATAAGCTTGTAGGAAATTTCTGTTTGCATTCTTCCGCTTCCGAAGGTGCAGAAACTGAGAAGGGAAGTGGTCAACTTTGAGCAAATGAGAGAAGAAACTCTCACGCAAGCAGGCTGCGCTTCCAATCTCTATTGAAGCAAGGGCCCGATTTGGGCATAGATGATAACTTGACCGCTCAGACATTCTTCATGTCTCTCGAAGGGACCTCCAGGATGCATCTAGACAGTTCGGCTGGAGGGAGTTTCCTCGACTAACAGCTACTGCAGGTTTGGATCTTTGAGTAAGATATCAAAAACTGAAGCTATGCATAGGCATTGGGAAGAATTCCAAGAAGATCCAATTTCCCCTTGAAAGGTCGACGCCTAGAAAAAGGTTCTTTGGAATGAAGCTGCTGAAGCGGAAAGCTGTACAGTGTCCGAAGTTGAATTAACAGTAAGGACGGAAGAGCCAGTGCAAGATGATCTGGAAAGGCCAAAATCTGAGGTGGTGCCGACCGGCACTGCTGCTGTGCCGATCGGCACGCCGGAGCTGAGAGTGCAGTTGGCCTTCAAGAAGGGACAGAAGTTGATCCTTACATACCGTGCGAAATCGGGCATAGAAGCTTTCCTAAAGCACTATGTGATTTTGGTTCCCGCGTCAGTATGATGACGTATGAAGCATCATGGATATGCCTTATAATATAAAAGAAAGATTGCTAGGGACCAAGCTTGAGCTAATCATGGCTGATGGAAGGAGAACTAAACCGCTGGGAGTTATCAAGGATATGAATGTTGAGGTAAAAAGGAACGCTATACCAGTGGATATTTTGTTCTCGATAAAGGTGAGGTTGGAGTTGAAGATATTATCTTGGGAAGACCTTTCTTAAAACTTGTACAAGCTGTTATTGATGCTGGAAAAGGTCACCTCAAATTGACTCTGGGTGGAGAGGAAGTCCTCTTTGAATTCAAAGACCCACCCGTCACGGAAGAAAGTGAAGACCCACCCTCTCTCCAGGAATTCTTTTCAGAAAAAGATGAAGAAATCAGTACAGGATACTCAGATCCGTTAAATAAACTGTTTGAAGAATCAGACAGGGAAGAGGCCGAGATCCAAGATGGTGCCGACCGGCACACACTTTGTGCCGATCGGCACAGTGACGGTGCCGACCGGCACAACAACGAAAACCCCCAATTTGAGCCTTTGGGTAATCTGGATCCTGGTGCAGCACCAGAAGTAGAACAGAAGCCGCTTCCTGACGGTCTAAAGTACGAATACTTAGGCAAAGATAAAACTTATCCCGTCATCGTCAATAGTGCCTTGGATGAAGAAGAGACAAAACGATTGCTTGCTGTTCTGAGAAAATACAAGAAAGCGATCGGATATTGTCTTGATGACATCAAAGGAATAAGCCCGGCTTTTTGCACACATAAGATCAATCTTGAAGAATCAGCCAAGCCAGTCGTTGAAGGCATGCGACGGTTGAAGGAAGGCATGAAGGAAGTTGTGAAGAAAGAAGTGCTGAGACTTCTTAATGCAGGAATGATTTATCCTGTTGCTGACAGTGAATGGGTGAGTCCAGTGCATTGCGTTCCAAAGAAAGGAGGACTCACTGTTGTGCCTAATGAGAATAATGAGTTGATCCCTCAACGAACAGTTACAGGATGGCGAATGTGTATTGATTACAGGAAATTGAATACCGCCACAAAGAAGGACCATTATCCACTACCGTTCATCGATGAGATGCTTGAAAGGTTAGCCAAGAACTCTTATTTTTGCTACCTCGATGGTTATAGTGGTTTCTTTCGAATTCCTGTTCGACCTGAAGATCAGCATAAGACCACTTTCACTTGTCCTTATGGAACTTATGCTTATCGACGAATGCCATTCGGCCTTTGCAACGCACCAGCCACATTTCAGAGATGCATGAATGCTATATTTGCTGAATTCATTGAAGACATTATGGAGGTATTTATGGATGACTTCTTTCATGGTACTGATTTTGATCACTGTTAGCAAATTTAGGGAAAGTACTAAAGAGGTGCATAGAAGTTGATTTAGTTCTTAATTGGGAGAAATGTCACTTCATGGTAACCGAAGGGATTGTCTTGGGGCATGTTATTTCTAACAAGGCATTGAAGTAGACAAAGCTAAAATATCCACAGTTGAAAGGTTGCCACCACCTACTGATCTTAAGAGCTGCGAAGTTTTCTGGGACATGCAAATTTTTATCGCAGATTTGTCAAGGATTATTCAAAGATTGCTAAGCCGTTGACGGAATTGCTGCGAAAGGACGTTGAATTTGAGATGAATGATGAAACGACTTAGTGCTTTCCAGAAGTTGAAAGAAGCATTATGCTCTGCACCTATTATGCAACCTCCAGACTGGAATTTACCCTTTGAGATTATGTGCGATGCAAGTGACTATGCAGTAGGAGCGGTTCTTGGACAGCGAAAAGAAGGTAAAGTGCATGCTATCTATTACGCTAGCAAAACTCTTAATGAAGCCCAGATTAATTATACAACAACAGAGAAAGAAATGCTAGCTGTTATATTTGCTTTTGAGAAATTTAGATCCTACATCCTCAACTCTAATGTCATTGTTTATACGGATCATGCTGCAATTAGATATCTTGTCTCTAAAAAGGAGTCGAAACCTAGATTGCTTCGTTGGGTTTTGATGCTGCAAGAATTTGATTTGGAGACTAGAGATAAGAAAGGGATCGAGAATTCAGTAGCAGACCATCTATCTCGTTTGATGCTTGAGGACAAGGAAGGATGCATTGGTGATGCCATGGCGCAAGAGCAGCTATTTCTAGTTAAGGACCATCGAGAATCATGGATGCAAGACATCGTAAATGGATTCACAAGGAACCTGAATAATTATAACAAGAATTCAAGAAGGAGGATTGTCAGTGAAATGAGGAAATTCATATGGGATGATCCTTATTTATACAGATATTGTGAAGATGGAGCTGTTCGAAGGTGCGTACCTCGTGACGAACGCGAAAGCATATTGGAAAAGTGCCACTCATCTGAGTATGGTGGACATTATGGGCATTTTCGAAACACAAGTGAAGGTATGGGCTAGTGGATTTTATTGGCCTACGATGCATGAAGACGCAAAGAGGTATGTTGCTAGATGCCCCCAATGCCAAAGAATTGGAAATGTTAATGCTCGTAACGCTATGCCTTTGAAGTATAATTTGCAAGTTGATGTATTTGATGTTTGGGGCATGGATTTCATGGGGCCGTTTGTTAATTCTCATGGCTATGAATATATTTTGGTTGCTGTGGACTATGTATCAAAGTGGGTAGAAGCAATACCATGCAGAGTCAGTACAACCTATGAATCCAAGCAGATGTTGAATGAGTGCATATTTCCAAGATATGGTGTTCCAAGAGATGGTGCAACTCATTTTACTGGAAAGAAATGAGTTTACTAAAACCTTGAAAAAGATGGGTATTGAGCATCGAATTGGAACAGCCTATCATCCACAAGCCAATGGTCAAGCAGAAACCTCTAATAAGTAGTTGAAAGGAATTCTCCAGAAAATTGCTACAAGAGAAGGAAAGGATTGATTGGTCAAATAAGTTGAATGGCGCAATTTGGGCTTATCGCACAGCATTCAAGACACCACTAGGTATGACACCCTATCAATTTGTCTATGGAAAGACTTGTCATTTGCCTGTGGAGTTAGAACATAGGGCATACTGGGCAATCAAAGAGATGAATTTGGATTTAGTTGCTGCTAGGGTGAAAAGAAAGATTCAAATTAGTGAACTCGAGGAAATGCGCTTAAAGAATCCAGCTATCTATAAAGAGAAAACAAAGAAGTGGTATGATAAGAAGCTATTGAAAAAGGAATTTCACGAAGGAGATAGAGTGCTACTATTCAATTCAAGATTTCGGTTGTTCGGAAAAGGCAAATTAAAAAGCAAATGGGATGGACCGTATCTTGTTCATAAAGTTCTTCCTTCCGGAGCTGTCGTAATAATGGATGGAAAGCAAAATACATACACGGTGAATGGCTGTTGGCGGTCGTTAAACCATGTTTTGACCGCCACCCTACCGGTAAATAAATACATAACACCAAGATTTTGTGCATAGTAGTTAGGAATAATACTACTCCACAAGTTTTGGTGAATATTTGGATGCAGGAGTGAATAATGGAGAAAAGTGGGCCCAGCCAGGGAAATTCCCTGGCCGGTCGGCTCCACCCTTGGCCGGCCGGCCCCACCTGGTGGCCGCAGGCCCCAGGCTTCCTCCAGTGGGCTGGAAACTGGTCCACAACGTATAATTCAAGGCCCAACCCAGCGGATTTGCGCCGACTTACTAGAGGTGGGCCATTTGGGCCTTAACTTGGCCCCTACTTCAATCCTGCCGACCCACGAACAAACGACCTTCAGACCGCCTTCAGGACTGCATCTGGAGCGTTAAGGCAGAAGGCGGTGGCCAACCGCCACAGGGGACGGCCGGCCGGCCACCCCCCTAGGCCGGCCGGCCGACTTTGGCGGCGCCGCCTCTCCAAAGTCGGCAGGCTTGCTTCCACCGCCTTGGCAAGCTATAAAATGGACCTCTCGGCTGCAGAATCAAAGCGCACCATCACACTTCATCCAAGTGTTCATTAGTTTAGTTGAGTAGTAGCTTTGGGAGTTAGAGTAGAGTAGAGTAGAGTGAGAGCTCTCTCGGGCTTCCGGAGTCTTCTCGGAGTTCGGTATAGTTCTTTGTATCTTACTCTTGAGATATTATTTTATTTAATATAATTATATTTAGTTTTATCTTTATTTATTTCTTTTAGTAATTCTTTTCTATTTAGTTTATTTATTCGTTAAGTAAGTGCTCGTAGAAGTCTTGTTGTGGGATTCGTGATTGTTGGAATAGCGAGTACGAGAGAGTGCCGTCGTCGGAGATGACGTCGTGTGAAATCTGTGCTTGTTCATTCTTAGATAGGACTGCTCCGTTGATCAAGAGTAGCTCCTCTAGGCGGGTTGTAAGCGTGGCGCTTAGATCTTGGCCTATGCACGTTTGGCACCCAACCCCACGGAGGATGGTAGCCGCGAGTGTATGTGACAGCTGCACCGGTCTCTGTAATCCACCACGTCCGGGTTGGACTCAGCAGGGTCTTAATTATAGCGGATGGATCCCAGGGTGAACTAGCAGCATCGGTTGCCCTGGCACTTCCGTGCCCCGAAACGACATGACTTGTATGTGTATGAGCTTAGCTAGAGTAAATAACCTTTGTAGAATTGACTGCTAGAAAAGTAAATAATAGATAAACATACAGGTAGCCTTAACTCTATCTCGTTGCTCTCCCAAATGTATACTACGATTTATTTTATTACCTTGGATTTGAGGATGTGTGTGCCACCCATATATATCATGCCTATCTTACCCCCGTCTCAAGTATAGTTGATACATTATTTCTTTCTCCAAATTATCCAATGCATAGCTATTATTCAGCTTTCTTTTGCTCTACTTCCCTGCGGAAATATAAATACGATAACCCTGGAATACTCCAAGGTGAAATGCTACAATGGTGATCCGTGCGCTTGCGGAATTAATGAATTTAATTTTATCGCATAAGAACCGCCAACAAGCATTTCTGGCGCCGTTGCCGGGGAAGTAGCAGCTAGGAACTGAATAAATGCATTGAAGTTTGTGAGAAGAATAATTATCACTTACTTTTGCGGGCTTACCCTTGTCCTGGTTTTCTTCTTGTAAAATTTGAAACAGGACTGTGCATGACTGGTTTCGACCTACCAGAAAACTTCCACTCAGATCCAGAGCAGTTCTTGAGGAAAGTTCGAGCCAAAACTCACCAAACAGATCCGCAAGAACGCTCTGGCTCTTGAATCGTCTCCTCCACCGGTTGTCAGTGCCTCCTCAACGAACAGTACCATGGCCGACCCCGTTGTTGAGAAGACGATCAATGACTTCTCCGCGCCAACTACGGAGAACATCCGCGTGGGACCCAACCCGCGCGTCACCAACAAGGACTACGAGCTCAAGCCAGCCTTGATCAACATGATCTTGGCCAGTCCTTTCTGTGGGAAGCCGTCGGAGGATGCAAATGCTCATCCAAAGGTTCCTGATGACGTGCAACACTTTCGTCATAAAGGATGCACCTCAGGACGCTATCCGACTACAGCTATTCCCTTTCTCTCTGTTGGGGAAGGCTCTCCAGTGGTTCTACGCGAACCAAGAGTCCCTCGACACGTGGACGGCATGCTCCAATGCCTTCCTCGCCAAGTTCTTCCCGCCGGGCAAGACGACTGCCCTGCGGAACAAGATATCGGGCTTCCAACAGCTCGCAGATGAGTCGACCGCGGAAGCCTGGGACAGGATGCAGGAGTACGTTCTCTCATGCCCACACCATGGCATGGAGGAATGGCTCCTCATACAGAGTTTCTACCACGGTTTGAGGCCGTCCGCTCGAGAGCACCTCGACGCCGCAGCAGGCGGCTCCTTCTTCTCCCTTAGCGTGAAAAACGCTAAGAAGTTGATTGAGAAGGTGGCGGCCAACCAGACTCATGGTGAACGCCAAGCGGCGAGCACCAAGACCCGTGGAGTACACCAAGTGGAGACGATGGACATGCTCGCCATCAAGCTCGATCAGCTACTCCGCAAGGTGGAGTCTCCGCAGGACCTGCAAGTTGCGGATTCCCGCATGACATGTGAGGAATGCGGCAGCATTGGGCATATGGGCATCAATTGCCCAAATACGAGAGAGGAATGCAATTTCCTCAACAATGGCAATGGGTTCCGCTCCCAGAACAACTACGGCTGGAATTCCAGGCCCGACCTCTCCTTCAACAAGAATCAGGGAGGTAACAATGGTAATCTTTCCCGTTATGAGCCCTCTATCAAGGATCTAGTTCTCGGCCAGGTCAAAATCAATGACAGCATTAGTAAGAAATTCCTTACTACGGACAAGGCTTTAGAGAGCATAGATGCCAAGTTAGAGTCGTTCAGCACTGCTCTGCAGAATCAGCTGAGCCATAACAAGATGCTAGAAACGCAAATAGCGCAAATAGCTTCAGCTGTGCAGGCTCCTCGTACGAAAGAGAGTGTTAGCGCTATCACCACCAGGGGAGGAAGAGGTACTGTGGACCCTCCATACCCCAAGGGTGCAGAGAGAAAGACACCAAATACAGCCCCAAGGAGAAGGCCGGTAAAAAGGTTCCAGAAAAGAAGGTCCCTGAAGAGGAAGACGCCGAGAAGGAGAGCTCCGAGGAGGAACCAACGACAGATCCTCCCGTTGAGCAAGCTCCACCCAAGGCAGCACCTCATGAGTATTTTGACACTACAGGCTTGCCTTACCCCGACCGCAGGAAGAAGCTCACTGTGGACGAGCGCTTTGATAAATTTGTTGAGGCTATCCGACATATATATGTGCATATTCCGCTGCTTGATGCCATGCAGGTACCTACTTACACTAGGTATTTCCGGGACATCCTCAACAACAAGCGCCCCATTCCAGCAATGGAGGTAGTGAAGCTTACAGAAGAGTGCAGCGCAGCCATTCTGAACATTCTTCCGGAGAAGAAGAAGGATCCAGGATGCCCTACGATC
This sequence comes from Eragrostis nindensis, assembly GCA_012490785.1. Lineage (NCBI taxonomy): Eukaryota > Viridiplantae > Streptophyta > Magnoliopsida > Poales > Poaceae > Eragrostis > Eragrostis nindensis. The sequence goes on along the minus strand of JAAXCT010000300.1, from coordinate 633,159 downwards.
CCATGTTCGATTGGCAGCCAGCACTTCTCTCAAGCACTTTGTGACTTGGGTGCAAGCGTGAGCGTTATGCCCAAGGCGGTATATGACAGGTTAAACTGTCCATTATCGCCTACGGCTATGTGCTTGCAGCTCGCAGATCAGTCCGTTCGTCATCCTGCTGGTATTGCCGAAGACGTCCCCGTACAGATCAGAAACTTCTTCGTCCCCGTCGACTTTGTTGTGCTTGACATGGAAGTAGATGTCAAGACCCCTCTCATCCTTGGGAGGCCGTTCTTGAGCACCACCAACGCCAACATCGACGTGGGGGCAGGAGAGATCCACCTGGACTTCAACGGCAGGGAAGAAACGTTCAGTTTCAAGCCTAAGGTTGAGCAATGCAAGCAAGTACGGGTCATATATGGAAAGGACCCAAGGAGAGTGGAGAAGATTGAGATTACTCCACCCATGCCACAGCCAGATAAGCTCATTGCATATATGAGAGACTATCTGGAAAGAGAGAATGCAAGAAGGCTAGCAAAATATTGGAGGACTCCAAGGAGGATGCCTCAGCCGCCTAACACATCTTAAGCCCCTCTTACTCCTCTGCAAGAAGGAGTAGGCGAGTCACAATCGCCCAAGAAAAGGAGAGCGAGGCGCTCAAGAAAGAAGAAGGCAGCTACGGCATCAACCGATGAGAGCACAACAAAGGCGCCTATCAAAGAAAAGGTCGCCGCCACCAACACAAAGAAGACAACCAAGGTGTGGCGGAAGAAAGAAGGAACCTCTACCTCGCAAGATTCTCCAGCGAGCGAGGTCCAAACAAGTTGAAAAGACATGGAGAACGTCTAGCTCAAAGACGTAAAAATGAGAGCCCTCCGATTGGGGAGGCCATCCCAATCGTTATCCTAGCTAGGCCTAGCACTTGTTTTTCTTTTCATAAATCATAAAAACAAAATAAAAATTTGAAAAAAAAAATTAAAAACAACAAAAATAATAGGATTCCCGGCGATGCCCATTAGGGGCTAGCCACTTGTATCGTCCTCACTCTTTTTTGCAGATCAAGAAGGAGGAGGAAGAGCCTGAATCAAGCTTAAGTCTTACAAAGACTCAAGCTTGGGGAGGGCACCCCCAGGTAAGAAGGAGTTCAATACAAGCTCGAGTCTTGCAAAGACTCAAGCTTGGGGAGGACCCCCAGGTAAGTATTCCTAACTTTCTCAATAAATAAATAAACTCCCTGTTTCGAATAAATGCTAGAATCTTGGTGTTATGCTACGCTTAAGGGAAATGATGATCGAGTTACAAATTAGCTTCCCATGTGTCGCATAGATGCAACCTCTACTCCTGACATATGTGTTATTTTTACTTGAGCATGATCACATCATGAGTCTTGCTTATTTCCGTGGGTTGCATTTGTTACACCAAGTCTGAGCATTGTGGATTGTGATATGGCATGATTAGGACTTGTTGCAATTTCTTAGCATGGTTTCATCCAGAGATGTTTTTCTTGAATTGCTGCAAGTACCTAAAACCCTTCTGTTTTGGCACACTTCTCTTAGTGTGAGGATTTATTTACCTACCAGAGCCATATCATAATATTCGAAACAGCCCCACTCATAGCCATTTGTTTATGCATTGAGTTTTGTTAAGGTTTGATGTACCCTTGAAACTAAGCACTCCTAATTTTGGTCATAATTCCTTCGCGTGTGTTTTCGAAAATTTCTCTCCACCAAATAAAAAGGGGAATGTTTGGATAAATCAACCAAACATTTTTCAGAGTTTGCAAAACTTTTGGTCCATCCAAAATGCTCAAGAATATTTCAAAATGTTTCATTGAACCATTCAAAATTTATGGCCCCTTGCACCATGGAGTAGTCAAAAAAAAAAAAAACTCCATGGTTGCATGACAAAAGTCAATGGCTATATGGTTCTTATCATAAACATCTTGAGCAAAATAAAGGACCAATGTTTTTCAAAACCCCCTTCCATAAGCGTGAGTTCATTTTCTCCCCCTCCATCACATCATTTCCTATGACCAAAATAAATGGAGTTGCTATGTTGATTGAGACTCATTCCTTAGCTTTACAATATATGCATGACATTTGTGCACTCCTTACCAAGCTCCACATACAAAGCCTCATTTGGTAGAAGGTAGGATGAGTGAAGCTTGTAGGAATAGAACTCACATTGGTAGGTAAGAGAAGTGCCTACCAAAACGAAGGAGAATTTTTGCACCTTGCAGCACATAAAAACTCTGGATGCATACCTGCCAGAATTGTGTACTTGTCCGAAAATGCCGTTCTAGTCTTCAATGCTGCGTGACAAGGTGTGACATATAAGCCCCACGATTTTTTGCAACACTCATAAATATTTTGTGCTCTCGTAAACTTACCACTGTTTAGGGAGTATGTTGTTGCATCTTTATTACCCATGGGGCGCTTCTTTGTAACTCCTGATCCGCCGGTACCCTGAGTTGAGTTTGCTCGGGACGAGCAAAGTTTAAGCTTGGGGAGGTTGTTGGCGGTCGTTAAACCATGTTTTGACCGCCACCCTACCGGTAAATAAATACATAACACCAAGATTTTGTGCATAGTAGTTAGGAATAATACTACTCCACAAGTTTTGGTGAATATTTGGATGCAGGAGTGAATAATAGAGAAAAGTGGGCCCAGCCAGGGAAATTCCCTGGCCGGCCGGCTCCACCCTTGGCCGGCCGGCCCCACCTGGTGGCCGCAGGCCCCAGGCTTCCTCCAGTGGGCTGGAAACTGGTCCACAACGTATAATTCAAGGCCCAACCAGCGGATTTCGCCGACTTACCAGAGGTGGGCCATTTGGGCCTTAACTTGGCCCCTACTTCAATCCTGCCGACCCCACGAACAAACCGACCTTCAGACCGCCTTCAGGACTGCATCTGGAGCGTTGAGGCAGAAGGCGGTGGCCAACCGCCACAGGGGACGGCCGGCCGGCCACCCCCCTAGGCCGGCCGGCCGACTTTGGCGGCGCCTCCTCTCCAAAGTCGGCAGGCTTGCTTCCACCGCCTTGGCAAGCTATAAAATGGACCTCTCGGCTGCAGAATCAAAGCGCACCATCACACTTCATCCAAGTGTTCATTAGTTTAGTTGAGTAGTAGCTTTGGGAGTTAGAGTAGAGTAGAGTAGAGTGAGAGCTCTCTCGGGCTTCCGGAGTCTTCTCGGAGTTTGGTATAGTTCTTTGTATCTTACTCTTGAGATATTATTTTATTTAATATATTTATATTTAGTTTTATCTTATTTATTTCTTTTAGTAATTATTTTCTATTTAGTTTATTTATTCGTTAAGTAAGTGCTCGTAGAAGTCTTGTTGTGGGATTCGTGATTGTTGGAATAGCGAGTACGAGAGAGTGCCGTCGTCGGAGATGACGTCGTGTGAAATCTGTGCTTGTTCATTCTTAGATAGGACTGCTCTGTTGATCAAGAGTAGCTCCTCTAGGCGGGTTGTAAGCGTGGCGCTTAGATCTTGGCCTATGCACGTTTGGCACCCAACCCCACGGAGGATGGTAGCCGCGAGTGTATGTGACAGCTGCACCGGTCTCTGTAATCCACCACGTCCGGGTTGGACTCAGCAGGGTCTTAATTATAGCGGATGGATCCCCAGGGTGAACTAGCAGCATCGGTTGCCCTGGCACTTCCGTGCCCCGAAACGACATGACTTGTATGTGTATGAGCTTAGCTAGAGTAAATAACCTTTGTAGACTTGACTGCTAGAAAGTAAATAATAGATAAACATACAGGTAGCCTTAACTCTATCTCGTTGCTCTCCCAAATGTATACTACGATTTATTTTATTACCTTGGATTTGAGGATGTGTGTGCCACCCATATATATCATGCCTATCTTACCCCCGTCTCAAGTATAGTTGATACATTATTTCTTTCTCCAAATTATCCAATGCATAGCTATTATTCAGCTTTCTTTTGCTCTACTTCCCTGCGGAAATATAAATACGATAACCCTGGAATACTCCAAGGTGAAATGCTACAATGGTGATCCGTGCGCTTGCGGAATTAATGAATTTAATTTTATCGCATAAGAACCGCCAACAATGGCCAACGACTAAAGGTATATCTTGAACCCGACACTTTTGAGTTAAAGTCATTTGACATATATTATGTGAATTGAGTGATTGGGTGGTCGAGCTTAACGACGTAAAACAAAAGCGCTATTGTTTTTGCTGTTTTTCTGTGTGTTTTGTGTTTCTTTGATTTTATTGAGCCGTGTGAGGCAAATTTGCCTCCGTGCCGACCGGCACGCAGCCGTGATGATCGGCACATGGAGTCCGTGTCGATTTTGGGTCGAGAGAATTAAGGATATTCATCTTTTTTTTTTCTTTTCTTCTCTTTTCGACCTTTTTCCTTTATTTTTCTTCTGTGCCGATCGGCACAGGTTTGTGCCGGTCGGCACCTGACCCATTTTCTTCTTTTTCTTCATTTTCTTCTTTTTCTTCTTTTTATTTTATTGCAGACTGCTATCAGAGCATGTTTTGAATCGAAATCTGTCTAAACTTCACATTTGCTTGTAGGTTGCATCAAGGAGGAGGGAGAAACGATAAAATATCGGTTTTTGGATAGAAAGAATTTGATGATAGATGGCTAGCAAACTGAGATGAACAAATGAAACTTCTCCCTTCTAGCTTAGTCGTAATCAAGAGCAAAGAGTTGACAAAGGCGTCTTCCTATCAAAAGGCTTATGTGTAGGCTTCTCTCATCTCATTTGGCTTAGTGTAATAGGTACAAATCAAATCCTTAGCTAAATGCTTCAACTATGATGATAGAAGGGGTTTTCGAAAAGTGGATATATAAAGCCAAGCGATTATTCAATGAACTCAAGTAGATTGGCAAAACGATCGTCAAAAAATAAAATCAGGAATATGGGGTAACGCATCGATTTGACAACTAACACAAACTTTATTCAAGACATTGCAATCATTCTTGACCTCGAAGCTTAACTAAGCAAACCATCTCAAACCTTTCTAAGAAAACTCTCACACTTTCACACACCAACTCAAACCATACTTAAAATGAAGCAAACGACCTTAAGAAGTGTAAGGGCGAATCCCCCACACTCAAACCTTGCAATGTCCCTATTGCAAAAGAAAAACGACTAGACCAACCTAATCTGAAATGCCATGCCTCCTCAACATGCTAAAGATGCTTCGAATGTTCTGCATGAGAAAAGAGTAGTCTGCCGTGGCCATGCTCTCCATATCGTCAATTCGTATATCAATGTCCCGATGGTGCCTATAGCATCTCTCCATATTATAATAAAGACGTTCGATGTTTCTCCTGCAGATTGGGCAACAGTTGGCAGGACGATCATGACGCTCATCTCGCAGGGGCGAGTTTCTGTTAAAACCCCAAGGTGCCGGTCGGCACGGTCCTCGTGCCGGTCGGCACGAGGCACCATTCACCTGATTACGCGGCTCTGCACTTCCTTGAGCTCCTGCAAGGCTTCCTGTAGCTCCTTCTGCACTATGTGGTTCGGCATCAGCAGGATCTGGCTCGTCTTCCATTTGTTCCTCGGGATCTTCTTCCGGATCCTCCTCGGGATCGTCTTCATCCTTCCCAACAAGATTAGCTAATGGGTGTTCATGCTTTGGTGATGTCTCTATATAGCACACCGATTCCGAGGTATATCTCGCTCGTGGTTTTGAAGAAAGATGAGCGGAACGCCGAACTCCCTCTACTTCCTTTGATCTCTTTGGTTCTGGCTCATCATCAGAGGATTCATCAGATATCTCAAAAAAATCCACAATCTTGAGGTCGTGCCGATCGGCACAAGCCTCGTGCCGGTCGGCACGCCTGCCGTTCCTTGCAAAATACGCTTCCAGATCTGCCAGGTTGCGTGCTCTTCTTTGTGCAGCATTGTCCCTGTCAATACGCCTCTGAATTTCATCATTAATCTCTTTAGGGGTCATGCGCCCTTTAGCAACGGGAAAGCCATCATCAAAGACGAAAGTCGCAGGGATGCATTCAGGATCAGCTAGATAATTCTCAATCTGCCTCTGATGGTCTTTCAGACAGTAAAAATACTTACATCCAAAACCCCTGGTGTTCTTGTGTATCATCTTCTCTTGGAGATCTTCCCAGACGGTCAGGACGTGTGGGAGCACACTGTGCCGATCGGCACCGCTTTTGTGCCGGTCGGCACCTCCATCAGAAGTCCTCCCATCGTTCAGCTGAGACCTATGGATGGTCAGAAAGCAGTCTCTGTCTAACTCTTCCCTCTCGCTATCAGTAAGGATTGATTCAAAGGCGATAAGATCGTCATATGTCAAAGGGCGTTCCATAGCGAGAAGTCGATCCATTGTGTACCTACCGGAGACTGGCGTGCTATCATCAATAACCTTGGATTTTCCTTTGCGTACTAGCACCTCTCTGACCTTCTTCCGAAGGGCTTCGTCCATCTCCTTCTTCTCTCTGTTGAACGCATCCGCTTCGCTCTTGTACATCCATCGTTGCTTCAAGTGCGACCAGACAATCGGATCGTCCTCGGTGGGGTTAAGGCTCCTGTCGGTCTCCCATGGCAGAGTCGGGCTCATTGGCGAAAGTTCGCCGTCGCGCCGATCGGCACCGCCTCTGTGCCGGTCGGCACAGCCTCCTCCGTCGCCGATTCCGCCGCCTTGCATTGCGTTCTAATCTAGGGTTTCGTGGAAGCTCTGGCGGCGTTCGATTTTGATGATGAGATCCGAGACGACTCCTTAATATATATATCCTTAATTCTCTCGATCCAAACGGACTCTATCTCTTAAATTTGGAAGTCATCGAAGCATGTCTTGGAGGAAGGGCAAAAACTCGACCCAAAATCGACACGGACTCCATGTGCCGATCGGCACGGCTGCGTGCCGATCGGCACGGCTGCGTGCCGGTCGGCACGGAGGCAAATTTGCCTCACACGACTCAATAAAATCAAAGAAACACAAAACACACAGAAAAACAGCAAAAACAATAGCGCTTTTGTTTTACGTCGTTAAGCTCGACCACCCAATCACTCAATTCACATAATATATGTCAAATGACTTTAACTCAAAAGTGTCGGGTTCAAGATATACCTTTAGTCGTTGGCCATTCACCGTGTATGTATTTTGCTTTCCATCCATTATTACGACAGCTCCGGAAGGAAGAACTTTATGAACAAGATACGGTCCATCCCATTTGCTTTTCAATTTGCCTTTTCCGAACAACCGAAATCTTGAATTGAATAGTAGCACTCTATCTCCTTCGTGAAATTCCTTTTTCAATAGCTTCTTATCATACCACTTCTTTGTTTTCTCTTTATAGATAGCTGCATTCTCGTAAGCCTTTAAGCGCATTTCCTCGAGTTCACTAATTTGAATCTTTCTTTTCACCCCAGCAGCATCTAAATCCAAATTCATCTCTTTGATTGCCCAGTATGCTCTATGTTCTAACTCCACTGGCAAATGACAAGTCTTTCCATAGACAAATTGATAGGGTGTCATACCTAGTGGTGTCTTGAATGCTGTGCGATAAGCCCAAAGTGCGCCATTCAACTTATTTGACCAATCCTTTCCTTCTCTTGTAGCAATTTTCTGGAGAATTCCTTTCAACTGCTTATTAGAGGTTTCTGCTTGACCATTAGTTTGTGGATGATAGGCTGTTCCAATTCGATGCTCAATACCCATCTTTTTCAAGGTTTTAGTAAACTCATTTCCAGTAAAATGAGTTCCACCATCTGTTATAATAACTCTAGGAACACCATATCTTGGAAATATGCACTCATTCAACATCTCTTTGGATTCATAGGTTGTACTGACTCTACATGGTATTGCTTATACCCACTTTGATACATAGTCCACAGCAACTAAAATATATTCATAGCCATGAGAATTAACAAACGGCCCCATCAAATCCATGCCCCAAACATCAAATATATCAACTTGCAAATTATACTTCAAAGGCATAGCGTTACGAGCATTAACATTTCTAAATTCTTTGGCATTGGGGGCATCTAGCAACATACCTCTTTGCGTCTTCATGCATCGTAGGCCAATAAAATCCACTAGCCCATACCTTCGCTTGTGTTCGAAAATATCCACTGGTATAGCGTTCCTTTTTACCTCAACATTCATATCCTTGATAACTCCCAGTGGTTTAGTTCTCCTTCCATCAGCCATGATTAGCTCAAGCTCGGTCCCTAGCAATCTTCCTTTTATATCATAAGGCATATCCATGAATGCTTCATACGTCATCAAACTGACGCGGGAACCAAAATCACATAGTGCTTTAGGAAAGCTTCTATGCCCGATTTCGCACGGTATGTAAGGATCAACTTCTGTCCCTTCTGTAAGGCCAACTGCATATACTCCGCATAATCCTTCATACGGCGACGGGACAAAGCAACTATCAAATAGCTTCTTTGCTTGTTGAACCTCCATCTGATCAATTTCCATATCGTCCTTATACAATTTTTCCAATACTTCGCCAATGATAACATTGTCCAGTATTTCTGAAGTTCTAGTGTCTTTAGGGAAGTTATACTGAACTCCTGTAGTAGAGGCATACCTTGGGTCATATGTCCTCCTCATACTTAGCAGATTTGAGCTGAAATCTATAGGAATCCAATCCAATGGTTCAAACTCGTTCAACGGTTTAGCATTACTCAGGGTTGGATCTCCTACCGGTCTTGGAAATTTATTCACGAAGCTGTTTTCATGCTCCTCTAATATTGCAGCTTCAGTTTTGGAAATCCCCTTAACAGAAGGCCCCGTGCCGGTCGGCACAAGGGTTGTGCCGGTCGGCACTCTCAGCTCCGGCGTGCCGATCGGCACAGCAGCAGTGCCGGTCGGCACCTCCTCAGATTTTGGCCTTTTCAGATCATCTTGCACTGGCTCTTCCGTCCTTACTGTTAATTCAACTTCGGACACTGTACAGCTTTCCGCTTCAGCTTTCATTCCCAAAGAACCTTTTTCTAGCGTCGACCTTTCAAGGGGAATTGGATCTTCTTGAAATTCTTCCCAATGCCTATGCATAGCTTCAGTTTTTGATATCATACTCAAAAGATCCAGACCTGCAGTAGCAGTTAAGTCGAGGAAACTCCCTCCAGCCGAACTGTCTAGATGCATCTTGGAGGTCCCTTCGAGAGACATGTAGACTGTCTGAGCGGTCAAGTTATCATCCATGCCCAAATCGGGCCCTTGCTTCAATAGAGATTGGAAGCGCAGCCATGCTTGCGTGAGAGTTTCTTCTCTCATTTGCTCAAAGTTGACCACTTCCCTTCTCAGTTTCCGCACCTTCGGAAGCGGGAAGAAATGCAAACAGAAATTTCCTACAAGCTTATCACAATTTCCTTTAGCTTCGCGGGCTGCAGATTTATACCAATCCTTGGCTCTTCCGTCTAGAGAAAATGGAAATAGCAACCATCTGTACCAATTCTGAGGCACTCCTTCATGCTTAAAGGTCTGACAGAGAACTTCTAGATCTTGCAGATGTGTATACGGGTTCTCGTCCTTCGTCCCAGAGAATTTGCTGTTCTCGACCATGCTGATGATGGTCGGGTTGAGAACGTATGACGAAGCAGTGACTTTCTTATCAGAAGTTTGTGGAATCAGGAATCCCGGAGATGGTAGTGAATGCTCCCTAACCGTATGAGTCGGCTCAGGAGTACCCATCCTGAAAACACAGAAAGAAAACACAAAAACAAACTAGAAAAGAGAGGATTAGAGGTTAGTAGAATAAATAGATAGTAAAAGAACTGGCTTGTTCCCCGGCAACGGCGCCAGAAAACGTGCTTGTTGGTCGTTTGTACGCACCTACTTATATACCGCAAGTGGACGGTGTACAGTTGTAGCACTTTTTCTGTTAGAGTATTCCAAGGTTTAATATCGAACCACAGAGAACAAGCGGGACTTAAACTATTATTTAAACTACTAAATTAATATAGCATAAGTGTGTGTGGAAAGGATGGTTAACAACTAGAGATGAAAAAGCCTACGGTTGTAATAAGGTTACGTAAAGGATTCTCTCCTATGGTTTGGGGTACTGGCATGCAACTCTAATTAATGGTCGATTGATAGGTTTAGTATTCTACAAGACATGGTGGTTTCGTTCTCCTCTCGCCCTGTCACGACAAGGGTTAATAGCTCCCCACTGGTTTCTTGCACTATGTGATAATAACGTATTGATCAGATACGAAATAGAAGCATCACATAGACTGAACATATCAAAGGAGTATTGTAAGTGTGAGAGTTACATAACCAGATTTCCCACGCCACAGAGAGAATATGAGATCTACTCACGCATCATACTGCAACACATGAACATGGCTACAATGGGACGCGGGATTTTGACGTGGTCCCACAGGTGCCGATCGGCACAGCAGTGTGCCGGTCGGCACAATCTTCCTTTTTGGTGGAGATGATCGGTGATCGCCGTCTTCGCCGCCACAACCTTCAACCTAGGTCAAAACCTCTATCTGTCTGTCTTCAACCTAGGAGGGCAAAGTCTTTACAGTAATTTATTTATATGAAAAGAAAAAGGTTCAATATACAAACAGTTGAGAGGAAAGAAAACGGAAAAAAACTATGTCTGCTGATTACAGTAAGCTGTCTTTGTGCTTTGACTTGATCCTCTGTATGAGTAACTGGAGTTCTTTGAGGAAAAACTGCTTTGTACTCTGAATTGTTGGGTCTTCTTGATAAAAAATCCAATTGTTTCTTGACTTCCATATGCACCATCACATGAGAATGATAATATCCATGAAGAATGGCACCTTTAGTTTTTTTTCAACCATTTGGTGAAATGTTGCGCATTAATAGAGCTTGGAGTGTTGATACCTATAGAACGCCAGCAATTTTTTGGCAAAGTTGCATTTGATGAAGAGGTGCCTGAGAGTTTCTTCTTTCTGTGTGGGTAAAGCAATGGTTTGTGTGGGTAAACACTTGTAACTAATCAAGACAACCCATTATCCATATTAATTTTGCTTGGTCAGCAAGACTTTAGATCAACCCAACGTGACCCACTAGCATCCCTATGGATACAGCTCACTAGCTAATTAAGACGGCAACTCGGTTATTAATTCCTGTTTATGTTACGATAGAGTAAATATACCGTGTGCCATGTGAATGTACATCATAGCGTTGTAAATGACCTCGAAGTTCCAAGTTTGCTTTGACCAACTTATATATGTCTAAATATTGTACTATTCTACGTACTCAGTTCCTTGATCAACTCTCATCTAGTATGCTTTGCTATATTGGGTGAAACTGGGAGCGAGATGCGCTGAGCCAGAATATATTGCCGAGTTGACGACACTGCCGAAGCTGTGCAGATGCAGCAGCTCTTCTGACTGAACGATCCGTGTTGCGTATAGGAAACTGAGTTCTCCCCAGTACTTTATTGAATATCCTTACCCCCGTTATCGATTTGCCGGTACTCATCTTCATAGAAAATATCTATTAATCTTTGATACTCTTAAGCCTAGCTTTCCTGTGGAAATAAATACGATACCCCAGAATACTCCTGGGTGAAATGCTACAACAGTGTTCCATGTAGGGATGGCAATACGGGTGGCGGGTGCGGGGCCCCGCCGGGTGCGGGTGCGGATCCAATTTGCCACCCGCAGGGAGCACCCGCACCCGCCCCACAAATGTGGCGGGGCGGGTGCGGGTTTTTCTTCCCACCCGCGGGTGACCCGCGGGGCTCCGAATTTAGGTAGAAGTTAATTTATATTTACTATTTGTATAATTTTTTAGCTTCTTAAATTTTGTTCTTATGTTAAATAATGATAACTATTTCAATTACACGTTGGTTTGAATTATAAATATGTAATTATCATACTAATTTTATTAATTGATTTATATTTATATATTTTTCTTTATGATATATAAAACCTGACCCGCGGGTAACCCGCCACCCGACGGGTGCGGGTGCGGGTGTCATTTTGCACCCGCGGGTGCGGGTGCGGGTGAAGTTTTTCACCCGCACACTTTCATTTCGCGGGGCGGGTTTTGCTCACCCGCCACGAACCCGCCCCGTTGCCATCCCTAGTTCCATGCGCTTGTGGAATTAACTGGAGAAAATTACTCTGAGTAGCATCAAAAAAAGTTGCTCTTCCTTTGTAGCACCAAAACTTCCCTTTGTATGCAGCAGTAAAATTTTTCTTCTCTCTCTAGCACTTCCGTTACTTCTGTCACTTAACGGTGTTAACTTGCTGAGGAAAAGATATTTTTACCCCTCTTTGGTTTTCAAAATATATGGTACTGTGTGAGCTGCTTTGCTAGTCGCCATTTTTAAGTCTAGTTAAATTTTCATTTTAGGTTGCATTTGGCACCCTTTTTTTCACGGGGTATTTAAAAATAAAAAAACAGCACCCATGATAATTTTCCAAACTCAGGTATGTTAATTTTCATGGGTGCTGTTTTTTTATTTTTAAATACTACATGCAAAAAAAAATTGGCGCCAAATACAACCTAAAATGAAATTTTAACTAGATCTGAAAAAATAGCGATTACCAAAGCAGCTCACAGTACCATATACTTTGAAAACCAAAGAGGGGTAAAAATGTCTTTTCCTCAGCAAGTTAACACCGTTAAGTGACAGAAGTAACGGAAGCACTAGAGAGGGAAGAAAAATTTTGCTGTTGCATACACAGGGAAGAAAAATTGCGTCCGTAGCAACGCACGGGCATCTTGCTAGTAGATATATATTTTTGATGTGTGTGCAACTAGCTGCGATACTAAGACTGTGAAAAACGTCTAATAAGTTTTTTTTAAGAAACTAGAAGGGCAAAGTCTTTACAGTAATTTATTTATATGAAAAGAAAAAGGTTCAATATACAAACAGTTGAGAGGAAAGAAAACGGAAAAAAACTATGTCTGCTGATTACAGTAAGCTGTCTTTGTGCTTTGACTTGATCCTCTGTATGAGTAACTGGAGTTCTTTGAGGAAAAACTGCTTTGTACTCTGAATTGTTGGGTCTTCTTGATAAAAAGTCCAATTGTTTCTTGACTTCCATATGCACCATCACATGAGAATGATAATATCCATGAAGAATGGCACCTTTAGTTTTTTTTCAACCATTTGTTGAAATGTTGCGCATTAATAGAGCTTGGAGTGTTGATACCTATAGAACGCCAGCAATTTTTTGGCAAAGTTGCATTTGATGAAGAGGTGCCTGAGAGTTTCTTCTTTCTGTGTGGGTAAAGCAATGGTTTGTGTGGGTAAACACTTGTAACTAATCAAGACAACCCATTATCCATATTAATTTTGCTTGGTCAGCAAGACTTTAGATCAACCCAACGTGACCCACTAGCATCCCTATGGATACAGCTCACTAGCTAATTAAGACGGCAACTCGGTTATTAATTCCTGTTTATGTTACGATAGAGTAAATATACCGTGTGCCATGTGAATGTACATCACAGCGTTGTAAATGACCACGAAGTTCTAAGTTTGCTTTGACCAACTTATATATGTCTAAATATTATACTATTCTACGTACTCAGTTCCTTGGTCAACTCTCATCTAGTATGCTTTGCTATATTGGGTGAAACTGGGAGCGAGATGCGCTGAGCCAGAATATATTGCCGAGTTGACGACACTGCCGAAGCTGTGCAGATGCAGCAGCTCTTCTGACTGAACGATCCGTGTTGCGTATAGGAAACTGAGTTCACCCCAGTACTTTATTGAATATCCTTACCCCCGTTATCGATTTGCCGGTACCCATCTTCATAGAAAATATCTATTAATCTTTGATACTCTTAAGCCTAGCTTTCCTGTGGAAATAAATACGATACCCCAGAATACTCCTGGGTGAAATGCTACAACAGTGTTCCATGTAGGGATGGCAATACGGGTGGCGGGTGCGGGGCCCCGCCGGGTGCGGGTGCGGATCCAATTTGCCACCGGTGGGGACCACCCGCACCCGCCCCACAAATGTGGCGGGGCGGGTGCGGGTTTTTCTTAAATTATACAAATAGTAAATATAAACCCGCACCCGCCCCGCCACATTTGTGGGGCGGGTGCGGGTGCTCCCCGCAGGTGGCAAATTGGATCCGCACCCGCACCCGGCGGGGCCCCGCACCCGCCACCCGTATTGCCATCCCTACATGGAACACTGTTGTAGCATTTCACCCAGGAGTATTCTGGGGTATCGTATTTATTTCCACAGGAAAGCTAGGCTTAAGAGTATCAAAGATTAATAGATATTTTCTATGAAGATGAGTACCGGCAAATCGATAACGGGGGTAAGGATATTCAATAAAGTACTGGGGTGAACTCAGTTTCCTATACGCAACACGGATCGTTCAGTCAGAAGAGCTGCTGCATCTGCACAGCTTCGGCAGTGTCGTCAACTCGGCAATATATTCTGGCTCAGCGCATCTCGCTCCCAGTTTCACCCAATATAGCAAAGCATACTAGATGAGAGTTGACCAAGGAACTGAGTACGTAGAATAGTACAATATTTAGACATATATAAGTTGGTCAAAGCAAACTTGGAACTTCGAGGTCATTTACAACGCTATGATGTACATTCACATGGCACACGGTATATTTACTCTATCGTAACATAAACAGGAATTAATAACCGAGTTGCCGTCTTAATTAGCTAGTGAGCTGTATCCATAGGGATGCTAGTGGGTCACGTTGGGTTGATCTAAAGTCTTGCTGACCAAGCAAAATTAATATGGATAATGGGTTGTCTTGATTAGTTACAAGTGTTTACCCACACAAACCATTGCTTGACCCCAACACTTAATCAAACCTAATGACCTAATGATGCCACCTAGAAATGTGAGCTGCTAATAGCCTATTGTACAATATCGACGTTTCACATGACAGGGTAGAGTTGACTGCAGGCCACACATGCTGCATGACGTGCGCCAATGGTGACGCCGCGTCCTGCGGGAGTCATCAGAAGAATGGATGCGGCTTGCCAGCTGCCGCACCCTGCTTCCCTGGGTGCTCCGGCAATGTGGCGTTATCTAATTAGATGAGTTTTCTGCTGGGCCCCCTCTCTTTCACTACGGGAAACTCGATGATTGCCGAGTGTTCCCTTTTTTGCTCAGTGTTTTTATTCGAGCACTCGGCAAACAACGTGTTACCGAGTACCAAAAATAAAATACTCGGCAAAATAAATACACTCAACTGAGTGTATTTATTCTAGCACTCGACAAAGAATTAATTTTTTTTCCTTCTCTACCCTCAACTTTTCCAACTCACCAGTTACAATATGTGTTACTCTTTGTTCAAATTTGGAAATGTTTTGTATTTATTTGTTATATTTAGTTAATTAATTATATTTCAAACAATTTTTTGAATCGACTCAAATTTGAACTACAAGTGATTCAAATAATAAAATACAATAAGTATAAAAATTATATTCATGTTATCTACATGGTACGGTGAACTCAGCCCCTTCCTATACACAACACGGGATTGCTCAGTCACAAGGGCTGCTGCATGAGCACAGCTTCGGCAGTGTCGCCAACTCGGCAATATTCTGGCTCAGCCGATCTCGCTCTGGGCTTCACCCAATGACATGCAGGGTATCTTATTCTACTATAGCAAATCATACTGGATAAGAGTTGACCAAGGAACTGAAAAGAATGGCATAATATTTAGACATGTAGTATGAGATACTTCGAGGTACAACGCTATGATGTACATTCACATGCCACACACGGTATATTTACTCTATGTAACATAAACAGGAATTAATAACCGAGTTGCCGTCTTGCCTAGCGATCTGTATCCATGGGGATGCTAGTGGTGGATCACGTTGGGTTGATCCAAAGTCTTGCTGACCAAACAAAATTAATATGGATAATAATGTGTTGTCTTGATTAGTTACAAAAGTGCTTACCCACATAAACGATTGCTTGACTCCCAAAACTTAATCAAACCTAATGACCTCCTGATGCCACCTAGAAATGTGAGATGCTAATAGCCTATTGTACAATATCGACGTTTCACATGACAGGGTAGAAACCTACATTAGCAAATTACCCGTGTGTTACTACAGGTATTATATGAAACTTTTTTTTTGTTATAGCAAAGTGTCCAAACGTTGCCACGGGCGTTCAAAAATGCAGCAACCTACATCCAAATATTTGATAAATACAATATCATAAATGGTTTTATTATATAAAAATAATATATATATATTCTTTTTAAATTATTTTTGTTGCCCTTTCAATTTTTTAATTGATGATAAGTTTTTATTAATACAAGATAAACAATGTATTCCCATAATTTATTTTCTAAGTAATCAATTTTGTAATTAAATCTTCTTGTTGGATCCAATTTAAAACTAATCAGACTTGTACTTAATAGATCAAAACATTATAGAATTTTAGTTTAAAGTAATAGAATTTTAGTTTAAAGTAACATGCTGCATGACGTGCGCCAATAATGGTGACACCGCGTCCCGTGCGCAGGAGTCATCAATAGAATAGGACCAACCCACAAGTCGAGGTCAAGAAAACAAAAGCGCACAAGAGCTTCTCCAAGCAACGCTAGCGCTGTGCCTGTGCTTTAAGCCTACTTAAACCTCTGCAGTTAGCTGCGTGCACAAAGCAAACCGATTCGTCTCGGACTATTCCAAAAGGCGACAAGAGTAGCAAATCAGGTGCCCTCTGTGCAGCCTTCACTAAGGTAAGCAATTCATGCCAATGCTGGCTCTGTTCCATTTCAGTTTGTCTCTAGAGGAAATAATTTTTTGTTTCAGTAAATTTCGGAAACATATAGGTATTTGAAACAATGTAGCAGAAAACTATGACTTCTGCTGACCATTCAAAAACCTACACTACTAGTGTTTATCTTGGGCGCAATTGGTTTGATACATATGAGCTGGCCTAGCTCCGGAGATGCAAAATTACCTTGATTGGTTGCTGAATGTGAAGCTAGGTCTGGCCTGTGGCCACTACAAGAATCGGAGCATATAGTGGCAAACCAACGTAGCCGCCGCTACAGTGTTAACATGATTTTTAGCGGCAGGTCACAATGTGCTCCGCCTTTAAAAATCAATTTTTAGGCAAGTGACATTGTGACCCGCCTCTAAAATCGTGGTTCTTTTTAGAGGCCGATCACAATGTTATCTACCTCTAAAAATCAATTTTTAGAGGCGGATGACATTGTGCGCCGCCTCTACAAAGTGTTTTTACGGTGGCCCAATTAGTACCCCGCCGCTAAAATTTTTTTAGCCCATTTCGCCCAACTGAAAATCCACTTTACTATAAAATGACATAACCCTAGCCGCCTCCCTCAGTCTCCTCCACGCCCTCATCTCTCTCTCTCTCTCTCTCTCTCTCTCTCTCTCTCTCTCTCAACCGGTGGCGGTGGCTCCTCCCCTCCTCCCCTCCTCGAGTGCGGTCGGACCTGGTGGCGGCGGGAACGGGCGCGGGCTTGTGTGGACCCGGAGGTAGCAGCCACTGGCACGGGCTCAGGCGGACCCAGCGGCAGCAGCCGCGGGCGTGGGCCCGGTCCGAACCAGCGGCGGCAGCCATGGGCACGGGCTCAGACCCAGCGGTGGCAGCAGCCACGGCCACCGCCGCCGGCTTGGGCGGACCCGGCAGTGGCGGCCACGGGTGCGGGCTTTGGCAGACCCGGCGGCGGCGGCGACAGGCACGGGTGGATCCGGTGGTAGCGACCACGGGTGCGGGCGGATCTGTCGGAGGCGGCCACGGGCGTGGGCGGATCCGGTGGTGGCGGCCTCGGTCATAGGCGGATCCGGAGGTGGCGGGGCCGGATTGGGCGGCAGTGGCCACGGGTGCAGGCAGATCCAACGGTGGTGGCCACAGGCGCGGGCAGATCCGATGGTGGCGGCCTCGGGCACGGTCAGATGTGGTGGCATGTGGATCCGGCGGTGGCGATGGCCGCGGCCGGAGCAATTTTTTTATTTTGGTGTTTTGACCCGTCACTACAATGTCTTTTATTAAGGCGGTTCTTGTTCTTCCGCCGTTATTGTCCTTTTTTTTAGCTACGGAGACGTAGCGGCAGGTCACCATCCCCGCCGCTACAGTCATTTTTTCACCCACCTCTATAGGACTTTATTCCTGTAGTGGGTGTGCGAAAGTCCCAGTGAGCCTAGCTGCCGGGAAACGAAAATTATATCGGTTTCTTCGTTCGCAGCCTGGCTCGCGCCGTACACGAGGAGCCTATGGAAGGCAGAAAAATTGGCACGGCATGTGTTGTGCGGCCAACCAATCAATTGCTCTAGTCATCATGCATGTAGTGGTCCAACCAACCAAACAATACCATGTTGCATCCCTGTAGCCTGTCTCAGCCGGGCCTAGGCGATAGATGCGAGCCAAGCTTTCCTGAGCAGGTAACTAATTGCGCCCTTAGTAACAAAAACCTCTAACTTTTGGATATAGGATTACATGCGACGAGTTAGAGCATCTCCAGGAGATTAGTTAAATTTAATTAGCTATTATTTCTTGATTTGAGCTAGTATGTGAAATAAACCGGCATCTAAAAAAGTGATGCAATCCAACAGTCTCTCTAAGTCTTTTCAATCTCTATATTCAATATAGCCACGTCATCAGCTTGGACTTATTTTTCCTGTTATCATTTCCTTCTCTGCAAGACGAGCCTGGGATGCTTTTTTTTTTTTGATAATACGTATCTGCATTAAAAGATAAGGAAACAATACATATCCCCGTACACAAACGTACATACAGGATCGAATACAACCAACACCACTGCAAGCACACACAAACCGAAGACCGGATCTCGACCCGCCGGAGATCCTCGCCGCCAACGCACGCGCCGAACGACGAAGAAAACGGCCAGCAAGCCCCCAGCCTCCAGGTGAAGCAGCGCCCGAAGGCTACAAGGGCTGAAATCCTTCCCATCCACCGAAAAAGAAGACAAAACGCACCGGGGAAGGCTCGCCGGGGACATTCCCCAAGCTTGGCACCCGAAGGAGGAAGAAGAATGGCCGCCGCCGCAAGCCGGACGAAGAAGACGAAGCACCAACCTCCAGATCCGCACGCCCCACCGCCGCGCCGTCGCATCCGACCTTCAAAAGAGTCTCCGGAGCACATGGAAGACCACGCCGCCGGAGAACAGCACCGACGGCTCCCGCGACGCCCCGCCGAAGCTGAAGTCGAACGAGAGCCGGCCGAAGACTCCTGCACAAGGCTCCCACACAGGGAGAGCCACCTCCACGGGCTCGTCGCCGATGCCAGAGTTGAGCACCAGCGGGGCGAGGAAGAGCCCGAGAGGACCAAAACCCATGTCGATGACGCCGCCAACGCCTCGCCGCCGCCGACCGGGAACACCACTCTCCACCCAGCATCACCGGCGCTGTCGACGTCGTCGCCGACGCCTCCACCACCAGATCCGCCGAAGGAGACAAAAGAACCGCTCGCCCCCGACATAGGAGACGGCGGAAACCTAACCCTAACTCCCCTAAACCTAGACTACAGCTAAAGAACTAACCTACTAACCCGCCCGCGACTAGATCCTGCTTCCCCGCCCTCTCCGGCGCCGACGAGGCCGCCGGGGAGGAGGGGGAAGCGAGAGATCGGCGCCGGGGCGGGGATCGCCTGAAGTCGCCTGCTCTCTACTGTAGCAAGGGAGGGGATAAGAGCCTGGGATGCTTGATTTGCTTTGGTCCATTGATATCCGATTGGTTTTGCTTTGGCCGCCTAATAAAACAAATCTGGCTGCTTCCCTCGATAACGCTGAGGTATGTAAAATGAGAGGCGCACACGATAGCACGGAGGCGTGTGCGGGAGGACGGGATGACGAGTTGCAGCTGGGAGCCAAATTTGGCTTCGTGGAGCAGGCAGATACCTAGCCAACCCGGATTTGGTGCCCACATGGGCGGGCGTCCCGTATATCTAAGCTGTTAGATTGAGATCGTAGCGTCCATAACAGCGTGCCACTTAACGGAGTTGCTCTGGCCGTTAGCTGCCGTGAACCAGGAAAAGGAAAACAGGAACGCATCCCCTGCCACGCATCGGGGCAGAGTCTCGCCGGGGCAGCACGCCGGAGCAAAGTTTCACCGAAGCAGCACGCCAGAGCAAAATCTCGCCGGGCAGCACGCTAGAGCAGAGTATCGCCGGAGCCACTACCCCTCCCGCCTGCAGCTCGTCGTCGTCGCCAGAAGCAGAGGAGAGACCCGCGCGCCGAAGGAGGGGAGTCGACCGGCGACGTCATGCCAGAGGAGGTGGGGAGGGGCGGTGGCTCCCCTCCTCGCTGGGTCCACCACCGGCCAGAGGTGGGGAGAGGCGGCGGTTCTCCTCCTCACCCGATCCGCCATCGGCCAGAGGTGGGGAGGGGCGACGGCTACCCTCCTCGCTGGATCCGCCGCCGACCAGAGGTGGGGAGGGGCGGTGACTGCCTTCCTCGCTAGATCCACCGCCGGCTAGAGGTGGGGAGGGGTGGCGGCTCCCCTCCTCGCCGGATCCATCGCCGGACGGAGGTGGGGAGGGCCGTCGGCTCCACTCCTCGCCTGATCCGGCACCGGTTGAAGGTGGGGAGGGGTGGGGGGGTTGCCGGTGGTGGGGAGGTAAGGGCGGCCGGTCGGAGAGAGAGAGAGAGAGAGAGAGAGAGAGAGAGGGTGCCCGCTCCACTCTTGCCGGATCCACCGCAGCGCCGGCCGGAGGTGGGAGGGGCGGGAGGGTTGCCGGTGGTGGGGAGGTAAGGGCCGCCGGCCGGAGATGTGCAGTGGTGCCGCGAGCGAGCGAGCGAGAGAGAGAGAGAGAGATGCGCTGCTGGCTTGGGGGTGATATTGGCTCGTATCGAGGACGCGCGTCCATATGGACACCAGATAATATCCGATACCTAGCTAGGAAGGATGTCGAGCCAAAATTTTCTATATTTAACTAATAAGTCTGATTTAGAGAGTCTCTTGGAGACATTACCAGAAAACAGATTTTTGTTCCCTTTAACCAGTGATGAATATGTAAGATGCATGACCAATTGTTCAACTAACCGTGGCTATACGATGCAAATTAGGTTGCTGAACAACAAATTTTCCTCGGGGCCAACCAATTTTCCTGGCGGCTTCTCACCGTCACGAAAATACATTGCCCTGTGAACTGGCCATCATCAAATCATGATTATAAACCTGGCAACGTCTCAATTTTCGTGGCGGTGGCCTCCACGAATTTTCCTCACGAAAAAGTTTCCTGTGGGTCAACCGGCACGAAAATGCAATTTCCCTGGCGCCAATTTCATGAGTGATTTTGCGTGACAGTTAACCTACGGGACTTATTTCGTGGCGGTTTTAACTATTTTCGTGAGGGTTTGAGGCCCTCAGGAAAATTCGGTTGTGTGGTAGTGAGATGCTCTTGCAGACTTCAAAAAATTGGAAATATGTGGTTATAAAGTGGGGCATGTTCTTTTAAGTCCAGTTTCGTGTTACAAAAGAAAAGAATGTTAATATTCATAGTTTTCTGAAAATTAAACTCAGAACTGTTAGTTTTATATTACTTCGGTACACATATTACTTTGGTATAGTTTTAGTAACCTAACCCCATGAGTAGATACCAACCAGTTCTTCATGTGCATTTGTCAGTGACCTCCTCTAACACGTACCTCAAAACTCTCAGTTTTGCCGGATCATGGCCCGAAACTCTACCAAGTCGTGTCCCGAGGTGGTACTAGATGAATTCAGTAAGCGCATGGAAAGCAAGATGTTGCAAGTCAACGGCCTCATGTTGCTGAACGCCATCATCATGGGAGTCGTGGTCTTCGTTGGTGTTTATGCTCCAAGGTACCGGCACCACCCCTTAATCAGATTCATCTTCCAGGGAGCGAACACATTGTTCCTTCCTATCGTCACCATGGTTGCTGGCGCTGCAACCATTGATAATGATGACCGTATCAGAGCGTATACAATCAAAAGTAACACAGTAACGGCGCATAGCATGGCAGGCCTTCACAACTTCCTAATCTTAGTATGGACGGGACTTGTTATTTTTTTCGGTATTAGTACTTCTGCGGTAGTTGCCGGTGATCCAAGAGAAGGTAGAAACATTGGGCCCTCCATGGAACTGTTAATTAAGGCCATATGGGTTGCATACCTTATAATCGGAGCCGCACTGAGTCATGAATTTATAAATGAGGTATTCTTTGCAGAGACCATCTTTAAGATTAATCAACAAATAAGAATGAAGAAAATCTTTGCAGTACTCATTGTCATTACCCTGGGCAAAATCTATCAGAAGTGCCGAGTATTTTATGTGGCTCGTGGGTCATTCATGCTTGGACGTAACCCCCGGCTTATTGTCCCATACATGGCTAAGTTAGATGGAAGACAAGATATAGAGCACGTAGGAAGGCATGTAGTGTCTCCTCCTCCCCTCATAGTTATGGAAGGGGTGCCTATGACATTGCAGCAGCAGCCTCTTGGTTACAGCTATAATGAAATTGGGACACAGCAGGGGCCCGACGAGCATGATCAGGATTGTGGTATTCTTAGGAGATTGTTTCAAAAAACAAAGAGTGACATTAGGATGATAAAGAAAAAGGAAGGCTCCAAATTAGTGACCTTGGAAGATGTTTGGGGGTTAAAGGACATTCCCATCTTGAGTTCTCCACAAGCTAAAGACCTGTGTTTTTCGTTCGCTTTGTTCAAGATGCTAAGGTGCCGTTTTGCCAAGTACACATTTTCTGAGGCTGGCTTCATGAAGGCCCGTAACTTTTTTTGGCAAACGTATCTCCTTCAGGGTACTGAAGATGGTTACTTTAGGGTATTCAGAGTTATTGCAGATGAGCTTTGGTTCCTCCATGACTATTACTATTCCTCCATGGCTATTCCTTTTTTCCATCGTCAGTTTATCATGGCCAGAGTCTTGAACCAGGTGTTGAGCATCGGTTTGTGCTTGTACCTATTTGTGTTCATAACAAAAGCATTGGGTCCCTTAATAGGGAAAAAGCAGGTAATCAACGTAGTGACATGTGAGGGCGGTAAAGGTGGTCCAGCAGTACTTTATTTCGGACACCTGTGGCTTGATCTGGTGCCAGTATACTTAGTTCTCGCAGGGATTCTATTTTCTGAGATCATGGAGATTGTAACCTTGTTCTGCTCTAGCTTCACAAAAGTGGTCCTCATCTGCAACTACGTCATTAACGCTCGGTGCCCGAGATTAGTTGCTTTTGTATTCAAGTACTTGAGATGCAACTGGTTGCTGGACCCCTGGGATGATAAAATGAGCCAGTGCAAACTACTGGTATTCCGGCCATGGCAAGTTTCAATTCTTCTCAGGCGTCTTTTCCGTTTGCCCAACCAAAAGAAGGTCAAGGTACCAAGGGAGGTGAAGCAAGAAATCTTCAAGGCACTTCAAGACCTGGCAAGCGAGCAGCAGGGACAAGTCTCCGAGGTATGTATTGGCGGTGCAGTATGTAAAATTATTTGTGCCATGTTCAATTTATTATTTTGGAGGTTTTTCTAAAATAGTTTTTTAGTTTAGGGTATCTTTTTATGTTACAGTATAAGTAAATAAGTTATTCTTTTCACAAAATACAGTTTCCGGAGACTAACCGTAATCCTACCGTAAGAATAATAATGAACACATTAATTAAGGTAATTTGGGTTACTAATTTCAATTTATATTATTATGAAAGCAAATAGTATTTATTTTAAGTCTACCGCTATGAAAATATTTCCCTCAATATGATAAAATATATACTTGCCAGTAGTTATGAATTTTCGATATCAGATCTTACCGTTAGGTCAAACTAGGAGCAGAAAACTTCTATACGAACTAGTATTTTGGACAAAAAAATTCCTAATATCCTATTATTTGTTCTATTAATATTTTTCCTGATGTCCTTACTGTATGGAATCAACATATTGTTGTGCAGCACATTCGGTTGCCATGGTCTCCCATCTCCTTTGGCTCTGCCACTCGTACGGCCGCCCAGTTGGAATGCGGTGGAAAAGGTGCAGCTGACACCATACTCGCATGGCACATTGCCACAAGCTTATTTGAGGTGAAGGACGACCCTGAGCCAATGAATCATCATGTGGGAGGGCCATGTAAAACCGCCGCGGTCCGGCTGTCGCACTACTGCGCCTACCTGGTGCGCTACAACCCCGAGCTACTTCCTGACGACGCCGAATGGTGCGAGACTCTGCACAAGGAGGTCAGGAAGGACGCTGCTCGCGTTCTTGCCGCTGGCCGTGCTGCAACGTCGTCGACGACCGGAGATGACGAGTTCAATCGACTGGTTGAGCTGCTGGAAGCAAAATCGGAGCATGAGGTGGTCAAGCAGGGCGCGAACCTTGCCAAGGAGTTGGTGAAATCGGGAAAGGGCTGGGAGGCGCTGGCCCGATTCTGGTCGGAGATGATACTGTACATCGCTCCGTCAGAGAACTTGGATGGACACGCCGAGGCCATCTCGCGCGGCGGTGAGCTGATAACGCTGGTCTGGGCGTTGCTCGCGCATGCCGGGGTTGTGGACAGGCTCGACACCCCAACTACTCATCATGGTTAGGTGTTTTTCAGTATGCATGCTATGCTCGTGCCCGTCTTTTATGGCTGGTTGATTGTATTGGATTTTTCTTGCCTGGTTGATTGTATTGGATTTTGCTTGCCTGGTTGATTGTATCGTTTATTATTATGGTTGTTGTGTGAAGTAAAAATCGGTTGTAATCCGATGAGAAACTCAGATTTGAGTTTTAAAACTTAGACTCGCTACTACAAATTCGTCCTAATGACAATTAATAATTTTGTTTACAAAAATACTTTTAGATGTTTTTTTCTTGAAATAAATATGCAAATTGATACAGCATTATGTTTTTTAATATGGTACAACATTATGTATAGCATTGTGAATTTGGTTCAAGTTGATAAGCTTGATCTCTGCTTTGTCGTTATTATATGTAAATCTTTACAATCAGGATGAGATAGTTCAATCCCTTGCTTGGTTCAAAGATATAGTTGTGATAGGATTATATGGTGCAGTAATATACAAGAAAAACAGTGATCAAATTATTGACAGAAAAGTAAACAAAAGGGGTCCGTCATTTACCGTGGACCTGTCACTGACAACCAAGGCCCACCTGTATGACTAACAACGATGCTTATGGGTTTCACGTGAATGAACGTTTGAAAACATTGGAGACATTAATCATTTTTACAGTTTAGTCTCTCTTCTTTACTGTAAACAACGTTTACATATAACCTAGGCCAAAGAAAGAGGGAGGATAGGGTGTAAAAAATATTCTGGTGCAGAACAATGCACTACTGATGAAACAATTACAAAAGTTTTACAACAATGAGCAAATACTATGGGTCCAACTTGTTTGGAATAATCACTATAGAAACGGCAACCTACCAGGCATTCGGAAAAGAGGTTCCTTTCGGTGGAGGGATATCTGCAAGCTCATTACTCAATACAAAGGAATTGCCTCGGTACAGGTTGGAAATGGCACTACTGTCCTATTATGGGATGATATCTTTGTTGGCATACCTCTGCAACTCAAGTTCCCAGAGCTCTACTCCTTTACAAAAAAATATAGGAATTCTGCTCAGTCAGGCTAAAGGTCTGACAGAGAACTTCTAGATCTTGCAGATGTGTATACGGGTTCTCGTCCTTCGTCCCAGAGAATTTGCTGTTCTCGACCATGCTGATGATGGTCGGGTTGAGAACGTATGACGAAGCAGTGACTTTCTCATCAGAAGTTTGGAATCAGCAATCCCGGAGACGGTAGTGAATGCTCCCTAACCGTATGAGTCGGCTCAAGAGTACCCATCCTAAAAACACAGAAAGAAAACACAAAAACAAACTAGAAAAGAGAGGATTAGAGGTTAGTAGAATAAATAGATAGTAAAAGAACTGGCTTGTTCCCCGGCAACGGCGCCAGAAAACATGCTTGTTGGTCGTTTGTACGCACCTACTTATATACCGCAAGTGGACGGTGTACAGTTGTACCACTTTTTCCTTTAGAGTATTCTAAGGTTTAATATCGAACCACAGAGAACAAGCGGGACTTAAACTATTATTTAAACTACTAAATTAATATAGCAAAAGTGTGTGTGGAAAGGATGGTTAACAACTAGAGATGAAAAAGCCTACGGTTGTAATAAGGTTACGTAAAGGATTCTCTCCTATGGTTTGGGGTACTGGCATGCAACTCTAATTAATGGTCGATTGATAGGTTTAGTATTCTACAAGACATGGTGGTTTCGTTCTCCTCTCGCCCTGTCACGACAAGGGTTAATAGCTCCCCACTGGTTTCTTGCACTATGTGATAATAACGTATTGATCAGATACGAAATAGAAGCATCACATAGACTGAACATATCAAAGGAGTATTGTAAGTGTGAGAGTTACATAACCAGATTTCCCTCGCCACAGAGAGAATATGAGATCTACTCACGCATCATACTGCAACACATGAACATGGCTACAATAGGACGCGGGATTTTGGCGTGGTCCCACAGGTGCCGATCGGCACAGCAGTGTGCCGGTCGGCACAATCTTCCTTTTTGGTGGTGATGATCGGTGATCGCCGTCTTCGCCGCCACAACCTTCAACCTAGGTCAAAACCTCTATCTGTCTGTCGTCTCCCTCTGTTTCGCGACCCAGATCTTCTCTTTATAGTTCCTTTCGATTATGGGCTGGACTTCACCGACTCCGACTCTGATATTTCTTCTGGCTTCATATTCTCCGAGTGGGCTTCATGTTTGGGCTCGACCTCCGTGGTGCCGGTCGGCACGGGGGCTGTGCCGACCGGCACGGCCTCAAATTTCTTCGTTCTTCGGGCCTCCGGCAGCTCTTTATCCGTAGTCTCTTAATTTTCACCTGTTTCCTGCAAATACTTCCAAATACACAGAAACTACGCATATATATAATAATGGGGGTTAATTGTTAGCAATAATGACATAATAAGGTATTAAAAACACCATATTTGTCATATAAAATGAATACCTAGAAAGCACCAACAGCTCCCCCACACTCAAATCATTGCTAGTCCTCGAGCAATACAAATCAAGAAAATCATCACCGTGCTTTAGTCATGCTAAGAAGCAAAAACTCTCACAAGTCTTCAACTTAGCTATTGTCAACCATCTCGTCGAATTGGTATCCCTCCACAAAACTTTCTCTCAATTTTTGAAAACAATTTCACCTCAAAACTTGAGTCGACCAAATCAATCACAAGGCTTATCAAACAAATATTTTTGTCTCCCTTCATATCACGTAAGACAAATGCAAAAGCTTCAGACTTCACTCGATCGCTCAAATGTATTTCCTTCCCTCTCCTATTCTATAGTATAAGGCTCTTTTGTGGATCTCGGAAAGTAGTATAACCAAATTGAATCGAAAGAACAACTAAGTCAACAATTTGCTCAATCATGCCTTCTAAAAGGGAGCTTTCATCATGAGAATTCAGAATATAAGCACAAGGATCAATGGTAATACGAAGTAGATGAGAATGAACGAGATCGAATTGGGATAAGATCAAGCTTGAAGTATATACAGATCCCTGAAAATTTTAACTCTTTCTGCAGTCTGCTTCCTCTGATATTCATCTTTTTTTTCTTTTCTTCTCTTTTCGACCTTTTTCCTTTATTTTTCTTCTGTGCCGATCGGCACAGGTTTGTGCCGGTCGGCACCTGACCCATTTTCTTCTTTTTCTTCATTTTCTTCTTTTTCTTCTTTTTATTTTATTGCAGACTGCTATCAGAGCATGTTTTGAATCGAAATCTGTCTAAACTTCACATTTGCTTGTAGGTTGCATCAAGGAGGAGGGAGAAACGATGAAATATCGGTTTTTGGATAGAAAGAATTTGATGATAGATGGCTAGCAAACTGAGATGAACAAATGAAACTTCTCCCTTCTAGCTTAGTCGTAATCAAGAGCAAAGAGTTGACAAAGGCGTCTTCCTATCAAAAGGCTTATGTGTAGGCTTCTCTCATCTCATTTGGCTTAGTGTAATAGGTACAAAATCAAATCCTTAGCTAAATGCTTCAACTATGATGATAGAAGGGGTTTTCGAAAAGTGGATATATAAAGCCAAGCGATTATTCAATGAACTCAAGTAGATTGGCAAAACGATCGTCAAAAATAAAATCAGGAATATGGGGTAACGAATCGATTTGACAACTAACACAAACTTTATTCAAGACATTGCAATCATTCTTGACCTCGAAGCTTAACTAAGCAAACCATCTCAAACCTCTCTAAGAAAACTCTCACACTTTCACACACTAACTCAAACCATACTTAAAATGAAGCAAACGACCTTAAGAAGTGTAAGGGCGAATCCCCCACACTCAAACCTTGCAATGTCCCTATTGCAAAAGAAAAACGACTAGACCAACCTAATCTGAAATGCCATGCCTCCTCAACATGCTAAAGATGCTTCGAATGTTCTGCATGAGAAAAGAGTAGTCCGCCGCGGCCATGCTCTCCATGTCGTCAATTCGTATATTAATGTCCCGATGGTGCCTATAGCATCTCTCCATATCATAATAAAGACGTTCGATGTTTCTTCTGCAGATTGGGCAACAGTTGGCGGGACGATCATGACGCTCATCTCGCAGGGGCGAGTTTCTGTTAAAACCCCTCTGTGCCGATCGGCACGTGTCTCGTGCCGGTCAGCACGGGACTCCATTTGCTTGATAACGTGTCCCTGCACTCCCTTGAGCTCCTGCAAGGCTTCCTGTAGCTCCTTCTGCACTGGGTGGTTCGGCATCAGTAGGTTCTGGCTCGTCTTCCATCGGTTCCTCCTCGGGATCTTCTTCCGGATCCTCCTCGGGATCTTCTTCCGGATCCTCCTCGGGATCTTCTTCATCCTTTGCAACAAGATTAGCTAATGGGTGTTCATTCGCAGGAGATGTCTCTATATAGCTCACTGATTCCGAGGTATATCTTGCTCGTGGCTTTGAAGAAAGACGAGCGGAACGCCGAACTTCCTCTATTTCCTTTGATCTCTTTGGTTGTGGCTCATCATCAGAGGAGTCATCAGATATCTCGACAAAATCCACAACCTTGAGGTCGTGCCGATCGGCACCACCTCCGTGCCGGTCGGCACGCCTACTGTTCCTTGCAAAATACGCTTCCAGATCTGCCAGGTTGCGTGCTCTTCTCTGTGCAGCATTGTCCCTGTCAATACGCCTCTGAATTTCATCATTGATCTCTTTAGGGGTCATGCGCCTTTTAGCAACGGGAAAGCCATCGTCAAAGACGAAAGTCGCAGGGATGCATTTAGGATCAGCTAGATAATTCTTAATCTGCCTCTAATGGTCTTTCAGGCAGTAAAAACGCTTACATCCAAAACTCCTGGTGTTCTTATGTATCATCTTCTCTTGGAGATCTTCCCAGACGGTCAGGACGCGTGGGAGCACACTGTGCCGATCGGCACTGGTTTTGTGCCGGTCGGCACCACCATCAGAAGTCCTCCCATCGTTCAGCTGAGACCTATGGATGGTTAGAAAGCAGTCTCTGTCTAATTCTTCCCTCTCGCTATCTGTAAGGATTGATTCAAAGGCGATAAGATCGTCATATGTCAAAGGGCGTTCCATAGCGAGAAGTCGATCCATTGTGTACCTACAGGAGATTGGCGTGCTATCATCAATAACCTTAGATTTTCCTTTGCGTACGAGCACCTCTCTGACCTTCTTCCGGAGGGCTTCGTCCATCTCCTTCTTTTCTCTGTTGAACGCATCCGCTTCGCTCTTGTACATCCATCGTTGCTTCAAGTGCGACCAGACAATCGGATCGTCCTCGGTGGGGTTAAGGCTCCTGTCGGTCTCCCATGGCAGAGTCGGGCTCATTGGCGAAAGTCTGCCGTCGCGCCAATCGGCACCCTCGTTGTGCCGGTCGGCACAGCCGTGCCGGTCGGCACCGGAGCCGTGCCGCTCGGCACCGTCTCCTCCGCTGCCAAATCCGCCGCCTTGCATTGCTCTCTATTCTAGGGTTTCGGTGGAAACTCTGGTGGCGCTCGATTTTGATGATGAGATCCGAGACGACTCCTTAATATATATATCCTTAATTCTCTTGATCGAAACGGACTCTATCTCTTAAATTTGGAAGTCATCGAAGCATGTCTTGGAGGAAGGGCAAAAACTCGACCCAAAATCGACACGGACTCCCTGTGCCGATCGGCACCGCTGCGTGCCGGTCAGCACGGAGGCAAATTTGCCTCACACGACTCAATAAAATCAAAGAAACACAAAACACACAGAAAAACAGCAAAAACAACAGCGCTTTTGTTTTACGTCGTTAAGCTCGACCACCCAATCACTCAATTCACATAATATATATCAAATGACTTTAACTCAAAAGTGTCGGGACTCAAAAGTGTCGGGTTCAAGATATACCTTTAGTCGTTGGCCATTCACCGTGTGTGTATTTTGCTTTCCATCCATTATTACAACAGCTCCGGAAGGAAGAACTTTATGATCAAGATACGGTCCATCCCATTTGCTTTTCAATTTGCCTTTTCCGAACAACCGAAATCTTGAATTGAATAGTAGCACTCTATCTCCTTCGTGAAATTCCTTTTTCAATAGCTTCTTATCATACCACTTCTTTGTTTTCTCTTTATAGATAGCTGCATTCTCGTAAGCCTTTAAGCGCATTTCCTCGAGTTCACTAATTTGAATCTTTCTTTTCACCCCAGCAGCATCTAAATCCAAATTCATCTCTTTGATTGCCCAGTATGCCCTATGTTCTAACTCCACAGGCAAATGACAAGTCTTTCCATAGACAAATTGATAGGGTGTCATACCTAGTGGTGTCTTGAATGCTGTGCGATAAGCCCAAAGTGCGCCATTCAACTTATTTGACCAATCCTTTCCTTCTCTTGTAGCAATTTTCTGGAGAATTCCTTTCAACTGCTTATTAGAGGTTTCTGCTTGACCATTGGTCTGTGGATGATAGGCTGTTCCAATTCGATGCTCAATACCCATCTTTTTCAAGGTTTTAGTAAACTCATTTCCAGTAAAATGAGTTCCACCATCTGTTATAATAACTCTAGGAACACCATATCTTGGAAATATGCACTCATTCAACATCTGCTTGGATTCATGGGTTGTACTGACTCTGCATGGTATTGCTTCTACCCACTTTGATACATAGTCCACAGCAACCAAAATATATTCATAGCCATGAGAATTAACAAACGGCCCCATGAAATCCATGCCCCAAACATCAAATATATCAACTTGCAAATTATACTTCAAAGGCATAGCGTTACGAGCATTAACATTTCCAATTCTTTGGCATTGGGGGCATCTAGTAACATACCTCTTTGCGTCTTCATGCATCGTAGGCCAATAAAATCCACTAGCCTATACCTTCGCTTGTGTTCGAAAATGCCCATAATGTCCACCATACTCAGATGAGTGGCACTTTTCCAATATGCTTTCACGTTTATCACGAGGTACGCACCTTCGAACAGCTCCATCTTCACAATATCTGTATAAATAAGGATCATCCTATATGAATTTCCTTATTTCACTGACAATCCTCCTTCTTGAATTCTTGTTATAATTATTCAGGTTTCTTGTGAATCCATTTACGATGTCTTGCATCCATGATTCTCGATGGTCTTTAACTAGAAATAGCTGCTCTTGCGCCATGGCATCACCAATGCATCCTTCCTTGTCCTCAAGCATCAAACGAGATAGATGGTCTGCTACTGAATTCTCGATCCCTTTCTTATCTCTAATCTCCAAATCAAATTCTTGCAGCATCAAAACCCAACGAAGCAATCTAGGTTTCGACTCCTTTTTAGAGACAAGATATCTAATTGCAGCATGATCCGTATAAACAATGACCTTAGAGTTGAGGATGTAGGATCTAAATTTCTCAAAAGCAAATATAACAGCTAGCATCTCTTTCTCTGTTGTTGTATAATTAATCTGGGCTTCATTAAGAGTTTTGCTAGCGTAATAGATAGCATGCACTTTACCTTCTTTTCGCTGTCCAAGAACCGCTCCTACTGCATAGTCACTTGCATCGCACATAATCTCAAAGGGTAAATTCCAGTCCGGAGGTTGCATAATAGGTGCAGAGCATAATGCTTCTTTCAACTTCCGGAAAGCACTAAGTCGTTCATCATTCATCTCAAATTCAACGTCCTTTTGCAGCAATTCCGTCAATGGCTTAGCAATCTTTGAATAATCTTTGACAAATCTGCGATAAAAATTTGCATGTCCCAGAAAACTTCGCAGCGTCTTAAGATCAGTAGGCGGTGGCAACCTTTCAACTGTGGATATTTTAGCTTTGTCTACTTCAATGCCTCGGTTAGAAATAACATGCCCCAAGACAATCCCTTCGGTTACCATGAAGTGACATTTCTCCCAATTAAGAACTAAATCAACTTCTACGCACCTCTTTAGTACTTTCTCTAAATTTGCTAAGCAGTGATCAAAATCAGTACCATGAACAGAGAAGTCATCCATAAATACCTCCATAATGTCTTCAATGAATTCAGCAAATATAGCATTCATGCATCTCTGAAATGTGGCTGGTGCGTTGCAAAGGCCGAATGGCATTCGTCGATAAGCATAAGTTCCATAAGGACAAGTGAAAGTGGTCTTGCTGATCTTCAGGTCGAACAGGAATTTGAAAGAAACCACTATAACCATCGAGGTAGCAAAAATAAGAGTTCTTGGCTAACCTTTCAAGCATCTCATCGATGAACTGTCAGCAACAGGATAAATCATTCCTGCATTAAGAAGTCTCAGCACTTCTTTCTTCACAACTTCCTTCATGCCTTCCTTCAATCGTCGCATGCCTTCAATGACTGGCTTGGCTGATTCTTCAAGATTGATCTTATGTGTGCAAAAAGCCGGGCTTATTCCTTTGATGTCATCAAGACAATATCCGATCGCTTTCTTGTATTTTCTCCGAACAGCAAGCAATCGTTTTGTCTCTTCTTCATCCAAGGCACTATTGACGATGACGGGATAAGTTTTATCTTTGCCTAAGTATTCGTACTTTAGACCGTCAGGAAGCGGCTTCTGTTCTACTTCTGGTGCTGCACCAGGATCCAGATTACCCAAAGGCTCAAATTGGGGGTTTTCGTTGTTGTGCCGGTCGGCACCGTCACTGTGCCGATCGGCACAAAGTGTGTGCCGGTCGGCACCATCTTGGATCTCGGCCTCTTCCCTGTCTGATTCTTCAAACAGTTTATTTAACGGATCTGAGTATCCTGTACTGATTTCTTCATCTTTTTCTGAAAAGAATTCCTGGGAGAGGGTGGGTCTTCACTTTCTTCCGTGACGGGTGGGTCTTTGAATTCAAAGAGGACTTCCTCTCCACCCAGAGTCAATTTGAGGTGACCTTTTCCAGCATCAATAACAGCTTGTACAAGCTTCAAGAAAGGTCTTCCCAAGATAATATCTTCAACTCCAACCTCACCTTTATCGAGAACAAAAATATCCACTGGTATAGCGTTCCTTTTTACCTCAACATTCATATCCTTGATAACTCCCAGTGGTTTAGTTCTCCTTCCATCAGCCATGATTAGCTCAAGCTCGGTCCCTAGCAATCTTCCTTTTATATCATAAGGCATATCCATGAATGCTTCATACGTCATCAAACTGACGCGGGAACCAAAATCACATAGTGCGTTAGGAAAGCTTCTATGCCCGATTTAGCACGGTATAAGGATCAACTTCTGTCCCTTCTGTAAGGCCAACTGCATATACTCCGCATAATCCTTCATACGGCGACAGGACAAAGCAACTATCAAATAGCTTCTTTACTTGTTGAACCTCCATCTGATCAATTTCCATATCGTCCTTATACAATTTTTCCAATACTTCGCCAATGATAACATTGTCCAGTATTTTTGAAGTTCTAGTGTCTTTAGGGAAGTTATACTGAACTCCTGTAGTAGAGGCATACCGTGGGTCATATGTCCTCCTCATACTTAGCAGATTTGAGCTGAAATCTATAGGAATCCAATCCAATGGTTCACTCATTCAACGGTTTAGCATTACTCAGGGTTGGATCTCCTACCGGCCTTGGAAATTTATTCACGAAGCTGTTTTCATGCTCCTCTAATATTGCACCTTCAGTTTTGGAAATCCCCTTAACAGAAGGCCCCGTGCCGGTCGGCACTCTCAGCTCCGGCGTGCCGATCGGCACAGCAGCAGTGCCGGTCGGCACCTCCTCAGATTTTGGCCTTTTCAGATCATCTTGCACTGGCTCTTCCGTCCTTACTGTTAATTCAACTTCGGACACTGTACAGCTTTCCGCTTCAGCTTTCATTCCCAAAGAACCTTTTTCTAGCGTCGACCTTTCAAGGGGAATTGGATCTTCTTGGAATTCTTCCCAATGCCTATGCATAGCTTCAGTTTTTGATATCTTACTCAAAAGATCCAGACCTGCAGTAGCAGTTAAGTCGAGGAAACTCCCTCCAGCCGAACTGTCTAGATGCATCCTGGAGGTCCCTTCGAGAGACATGTAGAATGTCTGAGCGGTCAAGTTATCATCCATGCCCAAATCGGGCCCTTGCTTCAATAGAGATTGGAAGCGCAGCCATGCTTGCGTGAGAGTTTCTTCTCTCATTTGCTCAAAGTTGACCACTTCTCTTCTCAGTTTCTGCACCTTCGGAAGCGGGAAGAAATGCAAACAGAAATTTCCTAAGCTTATCCCAATTTCCTTTAGCTTCGCGGGCTGCAGATTTATACTAATCCTTGGCTTTTCCGTCTAGAGAAAATGGAAATAGCAACCATCTGTACCAATTCTGAGGCACTCCTTCATGCTTAAAGGTCTGACAGAGAACTTCTAGATCTTGCAGATGTGTATACGGGTTCTCGTCCTTCGTCCCAGAGAATTTGCTGTTTTCGACCATGCTGATGATGGTCGGGTTGAGAACGAATGACGAAGCAGTGACTTTCTCATCAGAAGTTTGTGGAATCAGCAATCCCAGAGACGGTAGTGAATGCTCCCTAACCGTATGAGTCGGCTCAGGAGTACCCATCCTGAAAACACAGAAAGAAAACACAAAAACAAACTAGAAAAGAGAGAATTAGAGGTTAGTAGAATAAATAGATAGTAAAAGAACTGGCTTGTTGGTCGTTTGTACGCACCTACTTATATACCGCAAGTGAACGGTGTACAGTTGTAGCACTTTTTCCCTTAGTGTATTCCAAGGTTTAATATCGAACCACAGAGAACAAGCGGGACTTAAACTATTATTTAAACTACTAAATTAATATAGCAAAAGTGTGTGTGGAAAGGATGGTTAACAACTAGAGATGAAAAAGCCTACGGTTGTAATAAGGTTACGTAAAGGATTCTCTCCTATGGTTTGGGGTACTGGCATGCAACTCTAATTAATGGTCGATTGATAGGTTTAGTATTCTACAAGACATGGTGGTTTCGTTCTCCTCTCGCCCTGTCACGACAAGGGTTAATAGCTCCCCACTGGTTTCCTGCACTATGTGATAATAACGTATTGATCAGATACGAAATAGAAGCATCACATAGACTGAACATATCAAAGGAGTATTGTAAGTGTGAGAGTTACATAACCAGATTTCCCTCGCCACAGAGAGAATATGAGATCTACTCACGCATCATACTGCAACACATGAACATGGCTACAATGGGACGCGGGATTTTGGCGTGGTCCCACAGGTGCCGATCGGCACAGCAGTGTGCCGGTCGGCAGAATCTTCCTTTTTGGTGGTGATGATCGGTGATCGCCGTCTTCGCCGTCACAACTTTCAACCTAGGTCAAAACCTCTATCTGTCTGTCGTCTCCCTTCTGTTTCGCGACCCAGAGCTCATCTTTATAGTTCCTTTCGATTGTGGGCTAGATTTCACCGATTCCGACTCTGATATTTCCTTTGGGTTTCATATTTTCCGAGTGGGCTTCATGTTTGGGCTCGACCTCCGTGGTGCCGGTCGGCACGGGAGCCGTGCCGACATGCACGGCCTCAAATTTCTTCGTTCTTCGGGCCTCCGGCAGCTCTTTATCCGTAGTCTCTTAATTTTCACCTGTTTCCTGCAAATACTTCCAAATACACAGAAACTACGCATATATATAATAATGGGGTTAATTGTTATCAATAATGACATAATAAGGTATTAAAAACACCATATTTGTCATATAAAATGAATACCTAGAAAGCACCAACAAAGCCCCGCGGGTCACCCGCGGGTGGGAAGAAAAACCCGCACCCGCCCCGCCACATTTGTGGGGCGGGTGCGGGTGCTCCCGCGGGTGGCAAATTGGATCCGCACCCGCACCCGGCGGGGCCCCGCACCCGCCACCCGTATTGCCATCCCTACATGGAACACTGTTGTTCAAATTTTTTTTATTTATTTGTTATATTTAGTTAATTAATTATATTTCAAACAATTTTTTGCATCGACTCAAATTTGAACTACAAGTGATTCAAATAATAAAATACAATAAGTATAAAAATTATATTCATGTTATCTACATAGTACGGTGAACTCAGCCCCTTCCTATACACACGGGATTGCTCAGGCACAAGGGCTGCTGCAGGAGCACAGCTTCGGCAGTGTCGCCAACTTGGCAATATATTCTGGCTCAGCCGATCTCGCTCTGGGCTTCACCCAATAACATGCAGGGTATCTTATTCTACTATAGCAAATCATACTGGATAAGAGTTGACCAAGGAACTGAGAAGAATGGCACAATATTTAGACATGTAGTATGAGGTACTTCGAGGTACAACGCTATGATGTACATTCACATGCCACACACGGTATATTTACTCTATGTAACATAAACAGGAATTAATAACCGAGTTGCCGTCTTCGCCAGAAGCAGAGGAGAGACCCGCGCACCGAAGGAGGTGAGTCGACCGGCGACATCATGCCAGAGGAGGTGGGGAGAGGCGGGGGTTCCCCTCCTCACCCGATCCGCCACCGGCCAGAGGTGGGGAGGGGCGGCGGCTACCCTCCTCGCTGGATCCGCCGCCGACCAGAGGTGGGGAGGGGCGGTGACTGCCTTCCTCGCTAGATCCACCGCCGGCTAGAGGTGGGGAGGGGTGGCGGCTCCCCTCCTCGCCGGATCCATCGCCGGACGGAGGTGGGGAGGGGCGTCGGCTCCACTCCTCGCCTGATCCGGCACCGGTTGAAGGTGGGGAGGGGTGGGAGGGTTGCCGGTGGTGGGGAGGTAAGGGTGGCCGGTCGGAGAGAGAGAGAGAGAGGGCGCCCGCTCCACTCTTGCCGGATCCACCGCAGCGCCAGCCAGAGGTGGGAGGGGCGGGAGGGTTGCCGGCGGTGGGGAGGTAAGGGCCGCCGGCCGGAGATGTGCAGTGGTGCCGCGAGCGAGCGAGCGAGAGATAGAGAGAGATGCGCTGCTGGCTTGGGGGTGATATTGGCTCGTATCGAGGACGCGCGTCCATATGGACACCAGATAATATCCGATACCTAGCTAGGAAGGATGACGAGCCAAAATTTTCTATATTTAACTAATAAGTCTGATTTAGAGAGTCTCTTGGAGACATTACCAGAAAACAGATTTTTGTTCCCTTTAACCAGTGATGAATATGTAAGATGCATGACCAATTGTTCAACTAACCGTGGCTATACGATGCAAATTAGGTTGCTGAACAACAAATTTTCCTCGGGGCCAACCAATTTTCCTGGCGGCTTCTCACAAAATACATTGCCCTGTGAGCTGGCCATCACCAAATCATGACTATAAACCTGGCAACGTCTCAATTTTCGTGGCGGTGGCCTCCACGAATTTTCCTCACGAAAAAGTTTCCTGTGGGTCAACCGGCACGAAAATGCAATTTCCCTGGCGCCAATTTCATGAGTGATTTTGCGTGACAGTTAACCTACGGGACTTATTTTCGTGGCGGTTTTAACTATTTTCGTGAGGGTTTGAGGCCCCCAGGAAAATTCGGTTGTGTGGTAGTGAGATGCTCTTGCAGACTTCAAAAAATTGGAAATATGTGGTTTTATAAGTGGGGCATGTTCTTTTAAGTCCAGTTTCGTGTTACAAAAGAAAAGAATGTTAATATTCATAGTTTTCAGAAAATTAAACTCAGAACTGTTAGTTTTATATTACTTCGGTACACATATTACTTTGGTATAGTTTTAGTAACCTAACCCCATGAGTAGATACCAGTTCTTCATGTGCATTTGTCAGTGACCTCCTCTAACACGTACCTCAAAACTCTCAGTTTTGCCGGATCATGGCCCGAAACTCTACCAAGTCGTGTCCCGAGGTGGTACTAGATGAATTCAGTAAGCGCATGGAAAGCCAGATGTTGCAAGTCAACGGCCTCATGTTGCTGAACGCCATCATCATGGGAGTCGTGGTCTTCGTTGGTGTTTATGCTCCAAGGTACCGGCACCACCCCTTAATCAGATTCATCTTCCAGGGAGCGAACACATTGTTCCTTCCTATCGTCACCATGGTTGCTGGCGCTGCAACCATTGATAATGATGACCGTATCAGAGCCTATACAATCAAAAGTAACACAGTAACGGCGCAAAGCATGGCAGGCCTTCACAACTTCCTAATCTTAGTATGGACGGGACTTGTTATTTTTTTGGGTATTAGTACTTCTGCGGTAGTTGCCGGTGATCCAAGAGAAGGTAGAAACATTGGGCCCTCCATGGAACTGTTAATTAAGGCCATATGGGTTGCATACCTTATAATCGGAGCCGCACTGAATCATGAATTTATAGCTGAGGTATTCTTTGCAGAGACCATCTTTAAGATTAATCAACAGATAAGAATGAAGAAAATCTTTGCAGTACTCATTGTCATTACCCTCGGCAAAATCTATCAGAAGTGCCGAGTATTTTATGTGGCTCGTGGGTCATTCATGCTTGGACGTAACCCCCGGCTTATTGTCCCATACATGGCTAAGTTAGATGGAAGACAAGATATAGAGCACGTAGCAAGGCATGTAGTGTCTCCTCCTCCCCTCATAGTTATGGAAGGGGTGCCTATGACATTGCAGCAGCAGCCTCTTGGTTACAGCTATAATGAAATTGGGACACAGCAGGGGCCCGACGAGCATGATCAGGATTGTGGTATTCTTAGGAGATTGTTTCAAAAAACAAAGGGTGACATTAGGATGATAAAGAAAAAAGAAGGCTCCAAATTAGTGACCTTGGACGATGTTTGGGGGTTAAAGGACATTCCCATCTTGAGTTCTCCACAAGCTAAAGACCTGTGTTTTTCGTTCTCTTTGTTCAAGATGCTAAGGTGCCGTTTTGCCAAGTACACATTTTCTGAGGCTGGCTTCATGAAGGCCCGTAACTTTTCTTGGCAAACGTATCTCCTTCAGGGTACTGAAGATGGTTACTGTAGGGTATTCAGAGTTATTGCAGATGAGCTTTGGTTCCTCCATGACTATTACTATTCCTCCATGGCTATTCCTTTTTTCCATCGTCAGTTTATCATGGCCAGAGTCTTGAACCAGGTGTTGAGCATCGGTTTGTGCTTGTACCTATTTGTGTTCATAACAAAAGCATTGGGTCCCTTAATAGGGAAAAAGCAGGTAATCAACGTAGTGACATGTGAGGGCGGTAAAGGTGGTCCATCAGTACTTTATTTCGGACACCTGTGGCTTGATCTGGTGCCAGTATACTTAGTTCTCGCAGGGATTCTATTTTTCTGAGATCATGGAGATTGTAACCTTGTTCTGCTCTAGCTTCACAAAAGTGGTCCTCATCTGCAACTACGTCATTAACGCTCGGTGCCCGAGATTAGTTGCTTTTGTATTCAAGTACTTGAGATACAACTGGTTGCTGGACCCCTGGGATGATAAAATGAGCCAGTGCAAACTACTGGTATTCCGGCCATTGCAAGTTTCAATTCTTCTCAGGCGTCTTTTCCGTTTGCCCAACCAAAAGAAGGTCAAGGTACCAAGGGAGGTGAAGCAAGAAATCTTCAAGGCACTTCAAGACCTGGCAAGCGAGCAGCAGGGACAAGTCTCCGAGGTATGTATAGGCGGTGCAGTATGTAAAATTATTTGTGTCATGTTCAATTTATTATTTTGGAGGTTTTTGTAAAATAGTTTTTTAGTTTAGGGTATCTTTTTAGTTACAGTATAAGTAAATAAGTTATTCTTTTCACAAAATACAGTTTCCGGAGACTAACCGTAATCCTACCGTAAGAATAATAATGAACACATTAATTAAGGTAATTTGGGTTACTAATTTCAATTTATATTATTATGAAAGCAAATAGTATTTATTTTAAGTCTACCGCTATGAAAATATTTCCCTCAGTATGATAACATATATACTTGCCAGTAGTTATGAATTTTCGATATCAGATCTTACCGTTAGGTCAAACTAGGAGCAGAAAACTACTATACGAACTAGTATTTTGGACAAAAAAAAATCCTAATATCCTATTATTTGTTCTATTAATATTTTTCCTGATCTCCTTACTGTATGAAATCAACATATTGTTGTGCAGCACATTCGGTTGCCATGGTCTCCCATCTCCTTTGGCTCTGCCACTCGTACGGCCGCCCAGTTGGAATGCGGTGGAAGAGGTGCAGCTGACACCATACTCGCATGGCACATTGCCACCAGCTTATTTGAGGTGAAGGACGACCCTGAGCCAATGAATCATCTCGCTACTACAAATTCGTCCTAATGACAATTAATAATTTTGTTTACAAAAATACTTTTAGATGTTTTTTTCTTGAAATAAATATGCAAATTGATACAGCATTATGTTTTTTTTAATATGGTACAACATTATGTATAGCATTGTGAATTTGGTTTAAGTTGATAAGCTCGATCTCTGCTTTGTCGTTATTATATGTAAATCTTTACAATCAGGATGAGATAGTTCAATCCCTTGCTTGGTTCAAAGATATAGTTGTGATAGGATTATATGGTGCAGTAATATACAAGAAAAACAGTGATCAAATTATTGACAGAAAAGTAAACAAAAGGGGTCCGTCATTTACCGTGGACCTGTCACTGACAACCAAGGCCCACCTGTATGACTAACAACGATGCTTATGGGATTCACGTGAATGAACGTTTGAAAACATTGGAGACATTAATCAATTTTACAGTTTAGTCTCTCTTCCTTACTGTAAACAACGTTTACATATAACCTAGGCCAAAGAAAGAGGGAGGATAGGGTGTAAAAAATATTCTGGTGCAGAACAATGCACTACTGATGAAACAATTACAAAAGTTTTACAACAATGAGCAAATACTATGGGTCCAACTTGTTTGGAATAATCACTATAGAAACGGCAACCTACCAGGCATTCGGAAAAGAGGTTCCTTTTGGTGGAGGGATATCTGCAAGCTCATTACTCAATACAAAGGAATTGCCTCGGTACAGGTTGGAAATGGCACTACTGTCCTATTATGGGATGATATCTTTGTTGGCATACCTCTGCAACTCAAGTTCCCAGAGCTCTACTCCTTTACAAAAAAATATAGGAATTCTGCTCAGTCAGGCTAAAGAACTACAACACCTTCACAGTCTCTTCCACCTCCCCTTGAGTGCACCAGCATATCAGCAATATCAGAAATTGGAAGACATGCTGAATAATATACAAGCACAGGCAAATACTAGAGATGTGTGGAGGCACATAGAACAGAAGCAATCTTATTCAGTTGCAAGAGTATACCAGCAAATCATAGGACATATGCCAGTGCACTCAGGTTTCAGATGGTTATGGAAGTCACATATGCCAGTGCACTCAGGTTTCAGATGGTTATGGAAGTCGTCCTGTCAGCCTAAACACAAGCTCTTTTTTTGGCTCCTACTTCATAGTAGACTTAACACAAGAGGCCTGCTCAAAAGGAAGAATATGCAGCTAGAATCCTATGATTGCGAACTATGTTCCTACAGAAAGAAGAAACTCTCAGGCACCTCTTCATCAAATGCAACTTTGCCAAAAAATTGCTGGCGTTCTATAGGTATCAACACTCCAAGCTCTATTAATGCGCAACATTTCACCAAATGGTTGAAAAAAAACTAAAGGTGCCATTCTTCATGGATATTATCATTCTCATGTGATGGTGCATATGGAAGTCAAGAAACAATTGGATTTTTTATCAAGAAGACCCAACAATTCAGAGTACAAAGCAGTTTTTCCTCAAAGAACTCCAGTTACTCATACAGAGGATCAAGTCAAAGCACAAAGACAGCTTACTGTAATCAGCATACATAGTTTTTTTCCGTTTTCTTTCCTCTCAACTGTTTGTATATTGAACCTTTTTCTTTTCATATAAATAAATTACTGTAAAGACTTTGCCCTTCTAGTTTCTTAAAAAAAAAACTTATTAGACGTTTTTCACAGTCTTAGTATCGCAGCTAGTTGCACACACATCAAAATATATATCTACTAGCAAGATGCCCGTGCGTTGCTACGGACGCAATTTTTCTTCCCTGTGTATGCAACAGCAAAATTTTTCTTCCCTCTCCAGTGCTTCCGTTACTTCTGTCACTTAACGGTGTTAACTTGCTGAGCAAAAGACATTTTTACCCCTCTTAGGTTTTCAAAGTATATGGTACTGTGAGCTGCTTTGGTAATCGCTATTTTTTCAGATCTAGTTAAAATTTCATTTTAGGTTGTATTTGGCGCCAATTTTTTTTGCATGTAGTATTTAAAAATAAAAAAACAGCACCCATGAAAATTAACATACCTGAGTTTGGAAAATTATCATGGGTGCTGTTTTTTTATTTTTAAATACCCCATGAAAAAAATGGTGCCAAATGCAACCTAAAATGAAAATTTAACTAGACTTAAAAATGGCGACTAGCAAAGCAGCTCACACAGTACCATATATTTTGAAAACCAAAGAGGGGTAAAAATATCTTTTCCTCAGCAAGTTAACACCGTTAAGTGACAGAAGTAACGGAAGTGCTAGAGAGAGAAGAAAAATTTTACTGCTGCATACAAAGGGAAGTTTTGGTGCTACAAAGGAAGAGCAACTTTTTTTTGATGCTACTCAGGTAATTTTCTCCAGTTAATTGCACAAGCGCATGGAACTAGGGATGGCAACGGGGCGGGTTCGTGGCGGGTGAGCAAAACCTGCCCCCGAAATGAAAGTGTGCGGGTGCAAAATGACACCCGCACCCGCACCCGTCAGGTGGCGGGTTACCCGCGGGTCAGGTTTTATATATCATATAGAAAAATATATAAATATAAATTAATTAATAAAATTAGTATGATAATTACATATTTATAATTCAAACCAACATGTAATTGAAATAGTTATCATTATTTAACATAAGAACAAAATTTAAGAAGCTAAAAAATTATACAAATAGTAAATATAAATTAACTTCTACCTAAATTCGGAGCCCCGCGGGTGGGAAGAAAAACCCGCACCCGCCCCGCCACATTTGTGGGGCGGGTGCGGGTGCTCCCCGCGGGTGGCAAATTGGATCCGCACCCGCACCCGGCGGGGCCCCGCACCCGCCACCCGTATTGCCATCCCTACATGGAACACTGTTGTAGCATTTCACCCAGGAGTATTCTGAGGTATCGTATTTATTTCCACAGGAAAGCTAGGCTTAAGAGTATCAAAGATTAATAGATATTTTCTATGAAGATGAGTACCGGCAAATCGATAACGGGGGTAAGGATATTCAATAAAGTACTGGGGTGAACTCAGTTTCCTATACGCAACACGGATCGTTCAGTCAGAAGAGCTGCTGCATCTGCACAGCTTCGGCAGTGTCGTCAACTCGGCAATATATTCTGGCTCAGCGCATCTCGCTCCCAGTTTCACCCAATATAGCAAAGCATACTAGATGAGAGTTGACCAAGGAACTGAGTACGTAGAATAGTACAATATTTAGACATATATAAGTTGGTCAAAGCAAACTGGGAACTTCGATGGTTCATTTCTTTTGTAGGGATGGCACCAAGAACCTGTGGAGAAGGCAAGGTTTAGACCACTAGTAATAATTGACGCATCCAGATAAGATAACGCTCAAGCTCTTTTAAATCATGGTCACTATTCAAATCCCTCTGGATGGCCTTAACCATGTGTCTCTCTGCATGCCTAATATGTGCTCGAAGTTCCCTTCCAAGCAATCCGACAGCCAGTTTCAACCTCTTGTTCCAAAAATCTTCCTTTTTATCGCACTTATGCTTAGTGTAAGCCATTACCAGGCATTTCACCATGTAACCTAGGAAAAGTGATTTGTTTCTATTTTCATTAATATCAGGAAAGAGATATCTAGCAACATAATCATCAAAGGATTCCACTGGAGGAAATCTTGAATTTTTAATCAATTCCTCAACATACTGGCGGGCTCTAATTGATTTAAGAAAGCCTTCGCACACTTAATCAGATTCTTCAGTAGTCAAATATAGTGTTGACAACAGAAGACAATTGATTCTCAAAGAAAAAAAACAGAAGACAATTTAGTTCTGAATGTTTTTTT
The DNA here is from genome assembly GCA_012490785.1 of Eragrostis nindensis. Lineage (NCBI taxonomy): Eukaryota > Viridiplantae > Streptophyta > Magnoliopsida > Poales > Poaceae > Eragrostis > Eragrostis nindensis. Next base: position 588,876 of record JAAXCT010000300.1, on the reverse strand, counting down.
TTCTCTGGATACATATGCTAAATTGTGTTTTGTTTTGAAAAATAGATGGCCAGAATAAATGGTACATTTAGATTGTCTTCTAAAATGTCAAGTGCCCTAGCGTGTGTACTGTACACATGAATATGGTTTATCCATGCTCATTCAAAGGTTTACCTTATTGGTCCAATGAAAATGACGACAATGACCTGTTCGGCACCTTTAAAGTGGCATTGGACAAGTTAGAGCATCATGACTTGTTCGTATTTTTCCTTGTAGTTTAACAAGGCAAAATCAATCACAACTGAAAGCTCAAGTCTTGTCATCGCTGCCTCGGAGCCACGCACCAGAGGGAAAGGAAGGTAGCATTTTATGTGCCACACATTAATAAATAGCACACAAGAGACCCCCCCCCCCCCCCCTCCTCACCCCCACCTGAACACAGCACACGCGTGCGCTCGCTCGTTTAATCATAAGAATTGAGCAGAAGCGATGAAGAACGGATGGACCTATGGACTAGATGCAACGAATCGCGTATCAGTTTCAGTTTCAGCAGGAGCAACATCTCCAACACCAAATCACCATTTGTTTTGTTAGCCGCCGCCATGGCGACTCTTGCTGATTCCTAGATGATTTAACGATCCAACCCGACTCAAAAATTGATTCCGCGTACGACGACCCTTGACGTCTATGTTTGGCTTGCCCTACGTCCCCTTGCTGACTGATCAGTTAGGCTTTGGTTTTTTTTGTTTCTCACCCACGGCACATGTCGGCGGGACTAAGGTTTTTTTTTTGCTCTCATCTCTTCTCCTTGGATTCGCGTTCTCTCTGGGTGTGGTGCTATTGCTTGTGGGGGTGGGGGGGGGGGGCGACCTCATGATGAGGCCCGTCAGGAGCAACGAATGCTTTGAGCTGGAACTGCCGGGGACTGGGGCTCTCCCGGACAGTTCCCGGCAGTTCAAGAACTTGTCGCTTAGTGCTAGCAAGTTGATGTGGCAGTTGGAGTTGAAAAATTGTGCAACGGTTGATATTGTCGGTAAGGGAGGCGGGTTGGCTTTGTTTTGGCATGAGACACTTGAGTCCAAGTGTTGGAGAAGCATGTGAGGTTTATTGATGTTCTTGTTAGGGAAGAGGCTGCAGATCCATGGTTTCGGGTTACTTTCATTTATGGTGAACCGATACGGAGAACCATCACGTTATGTGGGATCTCATGCACTGATGCGCATAATGAAGGGGGCAGTAACAAACCGGTTGCTTATTGGCGACTTCAACGAGGCCATGTGGGGCTTTCAGCATTTTCCTGCATGTCTCAGGCCAGCGTGGCAGATAACAAATTTCAGAGATGTCCTTCAGACTGTGAGCTCACAGTCTTCAGGTTCGAGGGCTTGCTGTTCACTTATGATAACGAGATCAATGGGCACTGCTAGCCAGAAATGTAGCACTGAAACCTGTAGTTCTGTTCCGATTTTAGAAGCGTATTTGATCTTGTGGTAATGGGGGCAGCAGCCTTTCGTGATTTATTATTATTATTATTATTATGAAGAAACTGCCTTTTGTGATTGCTGGAGAAAAGAGTACCAGAAAATAGGTGTAGGGCACGCATGCCTACTGTTTGTTTATTATACATATTGTATCTGACCCCAGCGCTAAAGATATGACTAAAATCTTCTTAGACCTGATGGGTCTATAGTGGGCTGCCTACACACATCATGACTCACAGCCTATATTTACAAGATTTGAGGCTTTTTCACAGCCAAAATGTAAAGCTGAAGAAGCTGAAGTGCTGAACACACACAAACAGATTTGGTGTTTCAATAGGACGGTTTCATTTGTGGAACAGTATAAGGCTGATTCACTTGATATATTTGTTACTCTTGGTTAAGAAATATGTTGGATTGCCATTTCATTCACCATGATGTATGCTGTTTGATTAATTGAATTTGTAATTCTTATGATATATGCTTGTGAGTATCCGGACAGCGTCACATGCTTTGGTGTGTTTTGCGAATAAAATATTTGTAGCATATATTGCCTTGGTTTTAAGTTCTAGCTTCTAAAGTACAACTGATGTGGTGGCGATCATGAAAGATGAGCCCAAATGGAAGGATCTTAAAAGGAAAATGGACAACCCTCAAAATAGCTCTTCCAAGGCAATTGACCTCAACACTGAGTAGCGCAACTTTATGGATCTTGACCCCGATGATGCATCAGCAGCCAGGAAACGTCCAATGGGGAGGGACGCAGCAAAAGCGGCTAAGAAGAAAGCTGCTTCAGCTTCAACAGAGTATGCGTCCAAGATGCATGAGCTCAGTGTTCAAAAGATTGAGTTGTTCAAAGAAACAGAAGTTGAGAGAAAAGCTCGGCTTGATGAAATGGTTGCTCTAGAGAAGGTGAAGGTACATGAGGCTAGAGAACACCGGATGAAGATGTTGGAGCTGGAGAACAAAAGGTTGGCCATAGAGGAGAAACGTCTACGGATGGAGGCTGAAAAGAAAGAGAAGGAAGAGGACGAGCGCATATTGGCCATCAACCTTGATAAATGTCAGCCTATGGAGCGGATTTACTATCAAGCACAATAAGAAGAGATCATTTTGAAGTTGCAGTCCCGACAACAAGGGCGACAATAAGCTTGTTATTTATAGTCGTGAAACACTTGTACTGTCATATGAGTGTATTTCTAGCTATTGTCATATTTATTCAACCATATATAAGTTCTGTGGAAATATTGTTCTTGGCTGGAAACACTTGTACTGTCAACCATGATGATAACCTGGATTATTGTATGCTCTGTGGAAATATTGTTCTTGGCTGGAAATATTTACTTCTGAAGTGCTGAAGTTCTTATAGTGTGTATCAACATCGAGGCTTAATGTACATTGCATGTGCGTATGTGATGACCGAAGTATTGATTAAATATCCTGGTGTCTGCTGGTGTTTCGGCAAGTGAATTTGCTACAAGAATGGGGCAGCATGGGATTACTACTAATGCTTTTTGTTTCATTTCTCTCTTTTGTTGCATGCCAGTGTGCGTTTTAGACTAGGAAGATGTCAGGCTCTTGGGCTGACTTATCAGGGTGCTATCAGGAATACATCTATTTTCCCTACTGCCACTTAGCAATGATTACTCTATTTTGCTGAAGTTCTCAATGAATTGTTAATTTTCGTTCAATATCTTCTGAACTTCAGCTCCAAACAGTGTATGCGCCCATGTTGCACAGATCATGGTCTGAACTTTAAGGATCAGCTGATTACTTATTTCAAGTGTCCAGCTGCTCAAGTAAACAATAGCTGAACAGTTCAGTGTTTGAATATTTTTCATAAAAACTTGCACATGAGAGAAAATTGATTACAATCACCATGATCTAATCAGAACTAGATCTTGTGACAAACTGACTTGGATTAAAACAGATGATAAAATGGTTCACTTGTGAAGCTAAAGAAAGAGAAAAACTCCACAAAATCACTGTTTTTATACAGATGTAAACAACAAATATATGGAAATGGAGTGTCATATTCAATCAACAAAGTAATAAAATCATATTATTTTCAAAGTGTGCTTTTGTATCAGGTTTCAGGTTACACGCTGTCCCAGAAATACAAAAATAGATAGAGATTATATGCTGTCCCAGAAATGCAAAAATAGATAGACATTACATGGTCACAGTTCCAGGTTACATTGTTACTATTACATGCAAAAAGAGGGAAAGAAAAAAGAACATCTAGATCGAACCATATCGCATCCAGTTATGCTCGATGAGGTCCTTTTGAAGCTGGATATGGACAGCTTGGTCACGCAACTTGTGATGTGCTGCCACAAATGCTTCCCTTTCGGCAACAGTTCCCAATAATGGATTCACCAAGGTACCAATGTTGTCGAAGTTGGTATTGGTGGCCTCAGACTTCTCATCCTCGACGATCATGTTATGCATGATAATACAGGCGGTCATTATATCAGAAAGACGCTCCCTGTCCCATCCATAAGCCGGTCCACGGATTACTTGCCCATCTTGCTTGGAGCACTCTAAAAGCTCTCTCAATATCCTTGCGTGCACTCTCTTGGACAGCAGCAAAATGTTCAGTCTTCCTCTCTATAGGATGATGAACAGTCTTTACAAATGTAGGCCATTCAAGGTATATACCATCCACAAGGTAGTACCCCATGTCATATGTTCGTCCATTGACGGTGAACTGAATCGGAGGTGTCTCTCCTCGAACATATGCTGAGAAAACAGGTGACCTCTGCAGCACGTTGATATCGTTGCAGTTGCCTAGAAGGCCAAAGTAGGCATGACATATCCATAGATCATGAGATGCTACAGCCTTCAAGATCATGGCGGGGTGCTTCCTGCATCCAGTGAACATTTCCTTCCAAGCAGTAGGACAGTTCCGTCAATCCCAGTGCATACAATCTATGCTACCAAGCGTACCTGGGAAACCACGACTCTCATCCACTTGCAGTAGACGAGCCACATCACCAGGGGTTGGAGAATGGAGGTATTCTTTCCCAAAGGCAGCTATAACTGCACTGTAGAAATGGTAAAAAGCCTCACGTGCAGTTGATTTGGCAATTTGGACATACTCGTCAACAGCGTCTGTCGGCAAACCATACGCAAGTATGCGCATTGCGGCTACCACCTTCTGCAGAGGACTCAAACCTAACAACCCAGTACAGTTCTCACGTTGCTGAAAGTATCTGTCCACAGAATGAACTCCATTGAGAATGCGGATGAACACGTGTCGCTTCATACGGAACCTGCAAGTTCGAAAATAATGTAAGCAATATGCACATATTGACTGGAAAAAGACATATTTTGACATGTCATGCTCTATTCCTTCTACGGAATGTTTCGGGGGTATACACGGGGTTGGCACCAAAGTAATGCCGCATGATCCTTGCTTCTCCATCAGCATGGTCTCTGGGGACAAGTCGTCTCACGTGTATTTTTGCGGTGGAAGGAGCTCTCTGCATCCATGGCTGCCACCATAGTGTCCATCTCTTCGCTGTCGTCAATCAACTCATAATTCGGCCGATCCTCCTCAATCAAGTACCGAAGCAGGTACAATCATCATCTTCTTCTTCCAATGTTTGGTGTAGCCGTACCGATGGACGTGGGATATCCGTTGTGCACAATATTCACAAGATTGGTGCCCTGCAAACAAAAGTGCCACTCATGTTTTAATAAAAGCTTCAATCTTTTTAGCAAAATTCACAAGATTGGCTCTGTACACGAGTGCTAGTATACGTCAAAACAGAACTATCGAAGCCAAATGCAAAGAATCTATCACGAGTGCTCATGTCTTCCAGTGAGAAAGCAAGGGAAATCAAATAATGTCCTATCACGAATGCTTCTCAATCTGGCATACCGGCCAAGCAGTAGAGCGTACGTAGCAGCTGGACGTGGCTGCCGTAGCTGGTGCTCTTCTTCTCGTAGCTGACGCCGCGCGCTCTTCTTCTCGTAGGCCGTTGCGCCTCTTCTTCTCGTGGCTGCCGTAGCTGGTGCTCGCGGACCTCGCGGAGGTAGAGGCGAACGACGTGCGCTCCTCGCCGATGGCTCCGGAGCAAAGGGGCTCGCGGCGAGACAAAGGGGCGCGGGTCGTCGTCGGCGTTGCGTGGCGCGGGGATCGTCGGCGCGGGCTCGTCATCGGCGTGGCGCGGCGCGATGCGGGGGTCGTCGCGCGGGGATTCAGCTGCGCGGCGCGGGCTCGCGGGCAGGGCGTCGGCGCGGCGGCACCGGCTCGTCGGCACGGCGCGGGCTCGGCGCGGCGAGCAGGGGAGGTGGCGGCGGCGTGACGAGCCGGGGAGCCGGCGACGCGACGGAGCAGGGGAGCCGGCGGCGAGCAGGGGAGAAGAGCGAAATCCAATTTGGAGGAGAAGATAGAGGTCCACTGTTGCAACGAAACCCAATTTGGGGGATGAGATCTTTTACAGGAGATATGAAATATTCTTTTAGAGGGAGAAAAATAGAGTCTACTGCTGCGGGTTAGTCTAAGAAGCAACCATTAGAGACGCTCAAAGATGCCACCTAGTCTACGTATAAAAGTGCACCCGGAATTTGAGGAAATATTCCCTGCAATTGGGCTGATTTTTGTGCAATAGTGCAACAATGATCTGAGTGCGTCAGATTGCAATCTAGCGGCTTGCATTCCTCCCACCAATCAGCAAACGAAACATTGCACAAAGCCCCCTACAAACTTTAGCAATATCACGCAACAAACCCTCTGTTTCTTTCTCTTTAGCTCCTGGCGCATGTTCTTCAATCTGGGGCCTTGCTTGCAGCAGTTCCAGAACTCAACGGAGATGGGCATGGCCAAACGGGAAGGATGATTTCAAATCTGAACTCGAGCTACGAGGATGTCAGATGCGGCAAAACCGTTTGAAACAATGACGATTTCGTCATCGTCCATGGCTTGGCAGGAGGTTTGCATCTCACGCCGTCCCCAATGTTTATGTCTGTGCCTACACCTAATCCAACGCAGGTTGTCCCAAAGTCAAACCCATTTGTGCTTGTGCTGGCGGCGCTCGTGGTTGCGCGAACTCCCTTCTCCCTTCTCACCAATGTTGTCCATGGATCAGGGGAGGCAATGCCTAACAGTTGGGCAAGGACGGGACCTATCCCTAGAGGAGGCGCACGGCCGCAGCGAATTAAGCCGAGGGGAACGATCCCAATTGAGGAGAGTGCCGGCCGAATCGGCCGAGCCTAGGCGGCGGTGCTCCAATGGTTAGCTGGGAGCTCGTAGAGAGTGGGGAAACGAGATGCAAGAAAGACGAAGGCTAAGAGCTAGTCACGGGAAAAGAAGGCTCCAATGGTTAGCTGGGAGCTCGTGAGAAAATGGTGGGAGGAAGACAAGTCACTGAATGACGATCTGAAGGACTAAAATCATTGTTTGCACCATTGCACGAAATTGGTCTATTGCACAGAATATTTCTCCCCAGAATTTGAGGGCTGTTATATGTAGACCACTGTATTCCTTAGCACTCGTCCTACCACCCCTCCTCTCAGGCTCTCACGCGCGTGCTCGCGATCACGGACCGGCTTCATTTTTGGGCTGAGCATGCGGGAGCCCAACGCCAAACCAGAAACAATTCAGATCAATTGTTCCAAGAACAAAAATCAATTCCATTCGGTTGAATCAATAGTTCTAAGAACTGAAATAAAATGTTCTATCCATTTTGGTAAATTGTTCCAAGAACGAAAATCATATGTTCCATTCATTTAGATCAATTGTTCGAAGAACAAAAATCAAATGTTCCATTCAATTCAGTCACTTGTCTAAGAACACAAATAAATGTTCCGTCCATTTGCGGGAATTGTTCGATCAAAGAATGGAAAATAGAATGCCCAAGGAAGAAGATCCACAAAGGCTGCAACCTTTTTTTTTGGTTGATGAAGTCCACCAAGGTGAGAAATGGGGAGGCGACTGTACCTTTTTCTTAGATCTAGGGAGCAGGAACAAGATGGTTTGAATCTCCAGGGCGGCGATGCTAGTCGATAACAAGAATGAGGAGAGCAGGCGGAAGTTATTGGAAGCTTGTCAGACGGCCACTGAGCGCGGGAGGGGGTGGTCGAAAGAAGGTTTGGGAACCCAGTGGTCGATGTTTAAGGGCGTGTTTGGCGCCAACAGCTTCGGCTTCGGCTTATTCTGACGCATTCACTGTAGCTACAGTAAGTAAGCTGAAAAAAGCACAAAAAACCAGCTTCTTCACTTTTTGGTTTTGTGAACAGTATATATACTGTAACTACAGGACACCAACAGAGCAAAAGCCAAAGCAAAAGCCGGTGTAAAAGCGGCGCCAAACACGCCCTAAGATTCCCGCGGAGTTAGCTCAATAAAAAACTCTTTTGTTGTCTCAAATCAGTCTTTTTTTTTTCGAGGAAAGTCTCAAATGTTCTTTGCCGGGCTACGGCCTGTCTAGTGGTGCAGACTTTTTGTTTTTGCGATGGTAGTGGTGCTGACTTATGTCGACTCGGCCCAAATCCAAATCCCGTTCCGGGTTTTTGAACAGATCTGGCTCAGTTCATTCGGTCGAGGACAGACGGAAAAAGCAGAAAATGAGAGGCCTCCTCGGCCGCCGGCGGCAGCCGCCCCCTCTCCCCCTATTCCCCGCCTCGAAGCGCCCCACGCAGCCGGCGGCGAGCCTCCTCGTCGGTCGAATCAGCCGTCTCCTCCCAGCCAGCCGTCTGCTCCGGCTCCTCCTCCTCCTCGCGGTCCTCTCCCTCTTCCCGCCGGCCTTCTTCCACCTCCGACTTCGCCGCTTCCACCGGGTGCGTCCACGCCACTCCACGGGCCCGTCCAATCCGGCCGCTCAATCGGTGATTTCATCGATTCCATTCGGTGCGTTCCTCTGCGGCTCTGCTATTGATCTGTGGCTGTTGGATTGCAGATGCGCGAGAGGAAGTGCGGTTGGATCGCGAGCCCGCCGTTGGTGTGCGCACACGGCGGGGACTCCACCAACGCGTTCCCCAACTCGGTGAGTGGGGGAGGCCACCACGGCCTTTCTGAATCCATTTGCTCCTTCGAGCAACTGGATTTCTCTCCCCCTTTTTTTTCAAGCTGAAGTAAATGCGTTGACGACTTCTTGCTTTCCTGGGGATCTTGTTGTTCAGATGGAAGCATTCCAGATGGCTCTAGACTCCCGCGTCGACTGTGTGGAGTTAGATATCTCGAGATCCTCTGACGGCGTGCTCTTCGCACTGCACGACAGGTAATTGAGGTGCCGCTTGGCTGGCTGTGTGTTGAACCTCTGCAGCATGTTAACTGCAATCGTGCATTTATATTTGATGATTGGTACAATGGGTGCATCATCTGGCATATCATTATTCTATCCGTGAATATGGCTTCAGTTTAATGGAACTGGAAATAGGAGCTATGCTACTAATGGCATTGCTCGACGGTTTTGTGGCCTGTACATATATTTTTAATGAATTATTTATTTCGTATAATAATCTAGTACAAACTAAATCTGAAAAACCGATCATAACAGAGCACATGATTGATCAATGTATGTTCTGTCAGAATCCATATGCTACCTGCATATTATGGACATCATTACATAACTACATAAGATTGTCAAACTATTCTGTTACGACTATAGTGTGCCTGATTAAATTTGGTAACTTACTGGAAATGTCCTGCTAACTTTCCAAGACCACTACGTGCATATTGTGGACAACATGACAATATGTTCTCAGCCAACTTGCTTAGCAGTCAATTACATGTATGATATGGCCATTCTTCAGAATGTTGGTTTATAGGAATTCTATTATTTACTGCCATGCTGACCTTTGGGATATTAATTCTGTAGGCAAACTACTAGTTTCTCTGCTTCCTACAATATGGCTGATTTGTTTCATGAATTATGTGCACTTCAGTTTCCGGAATGGATTGCAGAAAAAGTGATATGAGTATTCTTACTACGTATAACCATTTTCCCACGGCTCAAGACTAGGGTACTATGTTGTGCTGTTAGTTGTAGAATGCACAGAACTCCCTAGAAAATATTATCTCGAGTTATATTTTTATTTCATTGGTTCCTGACTAAGCACTATTCAGGAAATGGCATTGACAATTTTTTTTTTTTAAAAAAATCATTTATCTCCTTGGGTGCTTTTTTTCTTTCAACTTTTAAATAACATGCATTCAACCTAATTCAGAGTTGACAGGCAGGGATCTGCAAAGAATGTCTGGTAATTCGACTGCAAAAGTTGGCCACTGGAGCACGGATGAGGTGAGTCATTTATTTAGTTCTAATCCCATTATCATTTTTCAAATTTTCTGCTCTTGACTGTGCTCAATACAACCTGTTAAATAATCAATTAGAGCACATGATTAAATAATTTCTTTTGCTCCAGTCCTAGTTTCAAAGAGTTTACGTAATCATAGACTGATTATGGTGCTAGGGCAATAATGGAATGATCTTTTTGTATTTGTTTTTTCTTTTTTAGATAAAAGCACTAGGTACAAGGTTTCAGCTGTCAAAAAGAGTTCCAAATGAGGAAGTTCCTAAAGCAGAAGATGCTTTGGTGGTAAGCATTAATCCAACCTATTCATGGTTTATGAACTTTGGTTATCGTTACAGTCACTCAAGATTCAAGTGATGCGTGGCATATTGAAATCTTGTCATTACAGTGATTTGTGTTTAATGGATATATCATTATGAATTAGCTTATTTTTCGTGTATTAAATGTTTTGTCTCCTACAGATGATATCACAATCCGTAAGGCAGGTGATTCTGGATGTGAAAGTTGGGCCCCCTTCCTTTGATAAACATTTAGCAGAAGATGTGTTGTCTCTTGTAAGTTCACCACGGTTGCATTGTTTCCACATGATCACATGTTGCTTCTGAAAATAGAATCTTCATTCATCGCATAATAGCCTGTGTTTCCATCCACTTAAATTTCTAGCTAAACTTGCGTATGGTTTGTGTTTCCTTATCTGTTTCTGTGATCTGTTAATTGGTGTCAGTCTAAAATCTAGCAGCTTTTGCAACAACAGGGTCTTACGTTAATTCAGCACCATTTATGTTCTTTGCAGATGAGGAGAACAAACTGCAAAAATTGTCTTGTCTGGGCAAAAAGTGATGACTTAGGAAGAGATATAATAAAGTTGTCTAAAGATGCTGTGGTAAATATTTGAAAAGTTCATTTATCATCCATGCCTATGACCTTTCCGGTGTATAGTTAAAATAAATGGCTCATCTGTTATAGGTTGGCTATATTGTTATGGTGGATAAATCCACTGGTCGAAGAACCGAGCTTGTGAGGATCAAAGGGGCTAAAGTTGCTGGTATATATCATCCTTTGATCAGTGAGAGGGTCATAAAAGTCATGCACAGGTATATGCACATAGTTAGCCACACTTAGACCTGTTTCCTTTGGCTGCATGCAATTTGCACTACTCAGTACCAACTGAACATAAGCTTCTTTGTTTTGAAAACAGACATGATAGGAAAGTCTTTGCATGGACTGTTGACGATAGCAACTCCATGAGGAAGATGTTGTATGAGAATGTTGACGCCATAGTGACCAGCAACCCTTCCCTCCTGCAACAGCTAATGCAGGAGACAAGAGCTGAATGCATGGAATATGGTTTTGCCTTACCATAGGAATTGCTAATTATCCTAACTGAATTTACCCATCGCTGCACCTCCATAGTGACTGCTTATTTGTTTACAGGACCAAAATGATTTTGCTTCTCAATTGAGAAGACCAGTGACTGAAAGTTTTATAAATTAGACAATCTATAATTGTTTTTATCTTTATTGCATTTTACACTAAGTTTAGATCTTGGAAATAGATCGTAGATAGTAATGCACTTGCCATGGATTTTTTTTTAATAGCTTGATCGGATCAAATCGTAGAAACAAATTGTGTAGTGTTATCATTTACTCATGTGATCATGCTTTAGCCACTGGTGTACAAGTATGTTTCTCAACTTTCAGTATATGTTGTCATATTTGTGCACATTTCATAATGCTTATTTTAGATCTTGTGATCATACTTATGGTCTATTTTTTGTGGTTTCTTTTTTCTTGTGTGATGTCTTAATTGTGTCAATACACTGTATATGGCTTCACTTCAGCTGCACTAGAGAATTGGATGAAAATTAAGTTTCTCCCCTATCCGTTTTTATAAAGTAAAATATATTTTTCATTTTTCTAGAGGAAAAATTGGCAATTGTAAAACTACAGAAGAGAGAGATGGTTAAATTTCCAATTAAAATATGTTAGTAGAACAAGTTTTAACTGTATAGACATGAATCATGTCATTTAATGAAATACTTCTTACTCCCATCTACCTCTGTTCTTGTCTATCCCACTCGCCTCAACAGTGTGGTGAGCTGATCACGGCTCCACAGCCATGCTGGCAAGGTCCTGTGAACCACGGCTGCCTCGTTTGTTCTCGCTCCAATCCTCCCATCTCCCAGAGTTAAAGAAAAGTGAAATCTGGCATGTGGGAACGCGACACTAAGAAACATTTTTGCTTTTGGAAATGGTTTTTCAAGATGGCTCAAAGACAGAATTAAAGAAAAGTGAAGTCCACATTACTGGCATGTGGGAAAGAGGTTGGGATAGGGATTGGGAGATGGGTTGTGAAACCTGGACCCTTCATTCATCTATATTATTACACCACAACCCTCCATTCACTCAGGAATCATTTCCGATTTGCTAGACAGCACCATACGAGGTAGGCACAAGACCAGGAAAAGCAACTAGCACTTATGTTCCACACATGAGATTTCGTTTTTCCTTTTTTGTGTGTGGGTGTGGGTGGGGGGGGGTGGGGGGGGGGGGGGGGGGGGGGGGGGGGGGGGGGGGGGGGGTGGTGGACAGCCGCCATAGCCGCCTTTTCTTTTCTACAGCGCATTACTTCTTGCAGCTCTTTGCTGATATCTGAATATGTCAAGGGCCGCAGCCATGCATGGGCATTCGGATGAAGAATGTGACCAGGTAACCATCGCCGCACTCTGACTAGGCTACCCTGAATGTGAATAGGTTTCGAGATCTGAAAAGTGCTGTAGCATAGAGTTCAGCTGTTTGCAGTGGTTGATCAGCGGCAAATTATTAGCTAAGCTAGCAACTTATTTCCTAACTCTGCTAATATCTCATCTGAAGCTTATAATTAGTGATTTTATAAGTTGGCTTATTAGTGTTTATTTCTTATGATTCCGTGGTTTGCTTTCATATTGCTGTGCGGTTTACCTACCTTCATTCTTATGATTAGTATGTCCATGACGACTGTAATCTTAGACGAGTTACTTGATGTGCCTCAGGTAAAATTTGGTAATGTTCAATCCATAAGTCGTCTGGTTAGCCCTTCAGTGTAGAATCCGATTGCTATGTAATGTACATATTGTTGAGGGAAAAAGATTTTAGGTCCCGAGCATACTTCTGCTTATCTGTGGCAATCAGTGAAGCACAATAAAGGACTAGTACACCTGCATGTGATGTTCAACATAGAACTTCAAGGATAAGAGGGCAAGGTAATTCTTCCTGCTTCCTGACTTAATAAATTCTCTCTTCTCTTCCCTGGTATAGCTAGCCACCAGAAATTGTGTCTGAATTTCGTCTATACATTGAATTGCAAGTGAATAACGAGGGATGAGTGTGCTGGCAACGTCATAGAAATAGGCAATTCGGTGTGGATTTGGTGCCAGCCTTTGTTATAGCGTATAGCATTTTACTTGATAACTAACCTTATAACATGCGAATTCTTGTTATATATTTTTTGTTAGAAGAAAAATTTGTTTCATGTTGTTCATAAATGTAATTAGTCTAAGGCTTTATGGTGCATTAGGGACATGCAGTGTTTTTTCGCCGCAGGGAAAATGCAAATGTACATGTGTATAAGACACATTTTTTATATTACTAGTAATGTGCCCGTGCGTTGCAACGGGAAAGCAAAAAACATGGCATCATAGTCCCCGCTATGCCTTTCCACTACAACAATGCTAGGTTATTTTCAATTTAATCATTAGATAATAAGAGTTGCGATTTTGATATATCTTTATGATAAAGCACATACCCCCTCCGTTCGTGTCAGGGGCCATTGGTTGTTTTCCAGTTCAATGATCCTATCCGAAACAACAATATTCGCAAACAGGAGTAATTAGCAATTGTAGCATTTTTATATATCATCATTTCTATACCTGTGCATCCACACCTGCTCACTTTTCGTATTAATTAAGCTACATATATACACATAGTCCACCACCATATGGGTATAAGAACATCTCATTGTATATATTTTGTAAAAGAAATACCATTGATCAGCAGAACATCACATTGCTATTTCCTAGTCAGCTATTTTTGATTTGCACAAACCAGGAAGTAGCAACCCCCGGATCACCACATAGCTGCGGCGACATCCGACATGTATGGTTATGATGGTAACACTACCGTGACTCCTTTTCACAGGGCAAAAATTGATCACAGCAAAATAGTAACATCATATATAGAATCTGTCAGCTATATACTAGTCGTCGCCTCAATATTTCAGCTGTTTGCAGCTTGAACTGTATCGCCTTCAAAACATGGCCATGACTGTATATCTAAGCCACATCTGTGTGCATCTATTAGACTAACACCACTCGCTCAGCTCCCTATTAATAAGCTTTGTTTGCTTTGATGTGTCGACCTTGTATTATCTTCACTACCTTCTCACATAGTACATGATGTTGCAATTACCATAATAATGTGTATATCAAGAAAACAAACGGAAACTTGAAACAGAAGAAATAAGCAACGCCTGCACACCAAAACGATCAGAGTAGTCAAAGATGGGTAGATCAGAAATAAGCTGGCTGTCAGACAGCAACTGTGTCCCGCTCCCACGCTTGCTCCAGTCCATCTTTCAGCTGCAAGACGAGGAACCACAAAAATCAATCAAGCAGCCCAGAATAACGAGGGATGAGTGTGCTGGCAACGTCATAGAAATAGGCAATTCGGTGCGAATCAGTGCCAGCCTTTGTTATAGCGCATAGCATTTTACTGGATAACTAACCTTATAATATGCGAATTCTTGTTATATATTTTTTGTTCGAAGAAAAATTCGTTTCATGTTGTTCATAAATGTAATTAGTCTAAGGCTGTATGGTGCATTACGGACATGCAGTGTTTTTTCAGCCGCAGGGAAAATGCAAATCGACATGTGTATGACACATTTTTGATATTATAGCTTTAAACAGACCACATACATGCGTCATGTTTATTCTGTAGCCATTAATTGACGTGGAGACAATACCTTCAAAGCAAAAATCTTAAAAGAAAGATATCTCATATAAGACATAGTTTCGTTCTAATAGTTGATTCTTGGACACCATTCACGGTATGTCGTGCTCGTAAATTGATCTGCCGTATGATAAGATACTTATTTTTTTTGACACCATATGATAACATACGGATGAAGAGAGAGAGAGAGAGGGGAAAATTGTATCTTAAATAAGGAACTGCTTGGACACAATATCCTATGCCAGGATATCGTGTAGAGATGCGTTTGGCTGTCTCGTAAGACATAATTGCTGACAAAAGTTGCAACAATTAATTCTTGAGGAGCTTAAAGAAACCTCGATACTTCCTCCAGTATCAAAATAATTGCTGACAAAATATTGACATGATCTTCAAAACATAGCTTTGACTAATACTTTTTGCTATAAAATATTTATAAAATATAGTAAAAGTGTACTTTATAAAATCATATTTCAATTCGAATCTACTCATGTTATTTTCACATTTCTAAACTTAACACATAAAAAATTATTAGTAGTCAAAGTTTAAAAAGTTTGACTTAAACAACCTCAAAACGACAACTATTTTGATACTGGAGGGAGTATGGTATAATGCATTGTAGAAGTTATTTCTTCTCACCAATTTATTGCTCCTTATATGACGTGTCAGTCTTGGTAGTGGATACAATAGTATGATATTATGCACTGCGATTAGTTTGAGCTAAATTGAGCTAAAACTGTTGTTTATTGAAACAAGGCCTAAAACCTTGTGCAATGTGCTAAGGACCCAACAGTAGTGCATGGTGCATTTCACTACAAAAAAATGTGGCAGCTAATAATTTTCTTGTTTGAAAATGTTTTTCCTCCCGAAGTTTTATGAGTCACCAAGATCAAAGACAGAAAAAGAAGAGAAGTAGCGCTTATACACGGGATCTTTTTAGGAGCCAAGAAATAGCATTAATTCTCTCTTGCAGCTTACCACTACGTACACAGACACTCCTGCGGCTCTTGTTAATATACGGGTAGCGGTGAGATGGATGGGATGGTCGATTGTATCAGCGGATCTCGATATTTTTCACAATATATATTACATATTATATATGCAGACTGAAATGTCCACAGCATGCCAATCTTTAAGCAAGTTAGAAACAACTAACGTAATGTTTGATTTGCTTTGTGTTCTTGGCTTGGGAGCCTCACAAGCTAGCTGGATTGAGCTAAATGTTGACGGTTGTTAAGTATCAATTTCGATTGTCAACATTCCTACAAAGAAAAGAGAATTAGCATTTCTTATATGCATATTTATTTGAACTAATAAAATTTCACAAGTTTTGGTAGATTTCTAGATGCAGGTGTATTTCAAAAGAAAGGTGGACAAGGGCAGGATCAAACATCTCGACAAATTCAAAACCATAAACTAAGAGGCAATTGGACATGAAGAGAGACTTAGTCAAATGACAAATTCATAGCTCTTAGCCATTAAGCTATGAAATGTAAAACCCACTAAATGTTGTCTTTAGAAGATCCTTAGTAGGGAATAATTTGTTAGCCTGGTACCAACTGTTGACTAAAGTTATGCAAACCCTACTTTCAGATCAAATGGACTTATTTAGATGGTCCTTGCAACAAGATGGGAGATACAGTGCGTTGCATGTCTCGAAAGACGGCTGCATGCACCCAGTGTTGTACCTACCAATCATTTTATATGGAAACTAAAACTGCCCTTAAAAATGAAAATATTTATGTGGTATCTGATTAGAGGTGTAGTGCTTACAAAAATAATTTAGCAAGAAGACAATGGAAAGAAAGTCTAAAATGTTGCTTTTTGAATATAGATTAAAGCATTCAACACCTTTTTTTGGATTACCATGTTGCTAAATTGATATGGTGGACTGTGCAAGTTTCTTTTAATATTTCTCCTCCTTCGATTGTTAACATAGTTTTGATGGCTGGTTAAGGGGAAGACAAGTAACTTATGTACAAAATTTTGGTAGGAACATGCACTATCTGTTGGGCAATTTGGTGAAGTAGAAATGATCTGGTTTTTAACAACACAAGAGTTTTTACTCCTATGCAGTTTATATACAGAGGCACATACCAGGAGGAGGAGAAGCGTGTCCAATTCATATGGGGGTGTTCGTTGCTTGAGATCACTGTCATGGAGATTTTCGCTAGAATGGATGGCTGTTTAGTAACAGAATTCAGTTTGTTTGAAACATTGTTTCTTTATTTCTATCAGTATGTTTGTTCGATGGTTTTTATCGCTGGTCTTGTAATAATGAACAGCTACATGCATTGGTCGACGCAGAGGCTGAAATATCAAAACATATTCCCTATTCTGAAAAAAAAATAGTGTGCGGGAGCTCCGCTACCCACCATCGCAGCCCATGGTGAACGTTGGGGGAAGCACTGATGAGCCAGAGCCCGTGAACTCATTATAGCCCATCGCACTGACCCACACACCAAAGCAAACTAAGGTCCTGGGACATGAGAGTCATACTCTGCATGTTTGTCTGTTTGGTACTTACACTACAACAATTTTGACTTTCCATGACATTTTACTTTAGTCACAGAAGGTCTGAAATTAGTCATAACTGACCTTCCATGACTTCTTAGTGACAAAAATCACTTAGTCATAGAAGGTGTGTAGCTAAATACCTTCTGTGACTTTTTCGCTATTTTTGTCATAATTTTATGACTTTTTGCAGAAATGTCATAACTGTCTATGACAATTCAAAAAATGTCACAATCAGTTTATGACACTCATAAATATGTCATAGAGTGGCATGACAATTGCAATTTTTGTCATTGCTTATTGGACCGGACCTGGCTGTTTTGTGGCCCATTACTTTCACGGGCCTTTTAAATTCGGCCTATTAATTTCTTGGGCTTTTTAACTTTCGGCCCATTAATTTCTAAGGCCTTTTTACTTTCAGCCCATTAATTTCGCGGGCCTTTTTACTTTTAGCCTATTAATTTCACGGGCCTTTCTACTTTCAGCCCATTAATTTCGCAGGCTTTTTTTACTTTCAGCCCATTAATTTCACAGGCCTTTTTACATTCAGCCCACTAAATTCGCAGGTCTTTTTTACTTTCAGCCACAAAATTCACAGGCCATTTTAATTTCCGCCCACTAGTTTCGCAGGCTTTTTAATCTTTCGACCCACTTAATTCACATGTCATTTTACTTTCAGCCCACTAGTTTCGCAGGCTTTTCATCATTCGGTCCACTAGTTTCGCAGCCTTTTTACATTTTGGCTTTTCGTAGTCACTCGCCGGTTTACATAAATCCAGGTAGCAAATTAAAATATTCACATGTCAGTATCAAAACCCAAGGTAGCAATATCCATAATCACAATCTCAGCTTCACAGGTTACAAGACATGTTCATCATGATCAAAGGTTACAAAAATAATGCTAACCTACATGTCTGAAGCAAGTAATCGAGCTGCCTGCTGAACTAAACATGCCAAGGACTCACCCTAGCCCTAACATCCAGATTAGGTTTCCTGTTTCAGAAGATGTGATGTGAACATTGAAGTGCCCAATAATCGGTTTAAACCTTCTGACCTCTCATCTGAGGTGCATTGACAATGGAAGTTATTTACCTGCAAGACAAGAAAAATGATACAGGAGACATAAGTTGCCGCCCACAACCATCACCAATAAACATAAACTTTAAACTGATGTGCCTCAACAAACACTTCAGGAAAAGAGACAACTACCGTCATCAATCAAAAGAAACTCGTATTCAGTAGAGCAAGGAATAATCAGGCAAGCAAACTGATAAAAAAAATTAAAATGGATTCACAACTCATATAATCTCAGCATGATTGCTTATGCAGATCTAGTGGTTACTTGGTACAGCACATGCACCAGATCAAGCAACATACTGTACCATAAGAGGTGAAGTTAGTTCAACTAATATTGGAACATAGACCAAATCTAGAGAAAAAAAATCTCAGTATACACTAGTTTTCTTTGGCTAGTAAGCAGTTTATAGGTTCAGAGAAAAATGCTTTGGCTTAGAAATAATAAACAGAACCACAAGGTGCAGTACTCGTTCCTAGAATCCTTGCTTCTAGCACAACATAGGGCATCAATTAACCTATGCACTAGTAATATTCAGAGACTAGTAAGATCATATGAAGGTTCAGTTAAAATTACAAGGCAACAACCTGTAACCTAAGTGAGTAAATATACATATATGAACTTCAGGAGGATAAAAAAAAGAATAGGGAAAACATACTACCACAAGAAACAGCAGCGCACTCATGATTTGTATGACTCCAAGTTCTAGAATAATACAGTGCTATCACCTGACTTAACCATTTGTGCAATCTACCACCTCTTCAAGTTATGCAACCAAATTGCTTGGCAGGCAAAGGTACCATTGGACTCATTGACAAACTGAAATTTCTTTGCAGGAAAATAACATAACAGAATAAAGATAGTCGAATGATGGAGGACAAGCTTCCTACCATAGGGACGAGCTTCAGTTCAGTGAAAGCCAACCACCCCTGGAGTTCGCTCTGCAAACCCGGTCCTCTACATCAATCATGCAGCTCCTGCAAGGCAGGGGGAATGAAGTACTCAGTAAGACACATATCTGCTGCTTAAAGAACAAAGCTATCGGAATAAGATTATGCTAATTCTTTAAGTACCAAAGCATTCTGAACAAGATTTGACCCACTCATGGCTCCTCTAGGAGGAGTAAGTAGCAGCAACGGACCCAGAGCAGCAGTACAAGCACAAGGGCTTAGGCAGGCAATCTGTCGAACACTAGGTGTGCGTGCAACAGGAAGTGAAGGACCGAGCAAGGCGACTAGAGGGGGGTGAATAGGCGCCTTGACAAATTTCTTGCGAAACAAAATATCTTTTTTAAGTACGAACAAGAAAATCAAAACAAGTTTGTCTTCATGTTAAGAACCTGGAAAATCACCAAACCCCACCAAAGAAATCAAGACCTGCTCTTGCTAATCTTGAGGCGAACTCGCCTTAAGAACAGAGCCACAATACTCTGCTACACGAGAACAGGACGACGTATAGGAAGAACAGCCGTTTGCCCTCCTCAAAAGGAAATCAGAAGCAGCTCTAAAATTCGTGAGACATTAAGCACAGCCAGTTCACATCGTGTGTGATGTATTGCAACTGAAAGCTCCCCAAAACATTGAGATCTGGACACCAATTTCAGAGAATCGGGGAACCCTAGTAAATGGGAAAATTTAGGGGAAATCCAAAATTACAAGTGCTTGTGGGATGGATGGATCAATCCAAGGGCAAGATGTATCCTCACATGTCTGAGCACCGAAAGCCCTTTGAAAATGGGAAAATCGAGCCTAACAGACGAGAGGGCAGGCAGGGAGGAGCAGGGCTCACCGCACTGAAACGAAGATGACCACGACGAGCAGCTGCCGCAGGGGAAGAAGACGTGGTCGATCCGTGATGAGGTCTCCGAGATCGGCGTCTTCGGCTTGACGGTGGTGTCCGCGTCTCAGCGTCTTCTAGAGCGCGGCGAGGCCGGACAGCGGCTTGACGGCGTCTCGGTTGGTCCGAAGGGGACGGGGGCCTCGCTCAATGGACGGAGCCGCTCGCCCCGCGCCGAGGAAGGAAGCCGCGTGAAGGGGAGGCCGCGTGAGCGTCGTCGGGGAAGGGGAGGGAGGGGGAGTCGACGCGGAGGTGGGCTTGGCGAGTCGTCGTGCCGTGGGAGGAGGGCGCCGGATCTTGCGCCGTGCTTGTGGCTCGTTGA
Source organism: Eragrostis nindensis (assembly GCA_012490785.1). NCBI lineage: Eukaryota > Viridiplantae > Streptophyta > Magnoliopsida > Poales > Poaceae > Eragrostis > Eragrostis nindensis. The sequence continues at coordinate 568,428 of JAAXCT010000300.1, read as the reverse complement.
GAAGGGCGGCGGATCTGAAGGGGAGAGGAACATGGGGGCGACTGGATCTGGAGGAGAAGAGAGGCGACTTGGAGGCGGTGGTGGAAGAGAGATGAGGAGGGACATGGGGCGATTGGATCTGGAGGAGAAGAGGCGACTTGGGGCGACGGGGAAGGAAGAATGGCTAAGGGCGGCGGCGGCTGTGGCTGGGAGAGAAGTGAGGGAGAGAAGTAGGGTTTGGAGAGGGCGGCCGGCTCTATTTAACGGGCAGTTTCTTTAGGCTGGGGTGACTGACATGTGGGGAGAAGAAAGACAAGGGGACCACTGGTCATTCGGTATGGGTAAATTTCAGAGACGTGTAAGCTGATAAAAAATTAGTATTTTGAAAATGATACATATAAAAATGATTTTTAAAAATTCCACCAAAATTAGTGTTCATTTGGATCGACCAGATACATATTCTTACCAAATTCGACCCGAAGTTGCAACAAACTTCGTGAGATATAAAAAAGAGAAGAAATGAGTGCATTTTCCAATTGTTTTGTCAAATTTTATCTCGCAAAATATAATGAATTTTGAGCTGATTTTTGGTTTGTGGTTGTTCCATGTCAAACCAAACCCATGGAATTTTTTGTTAATTTTTTTGAAAAAAAATCCACCAAAGTGTGTTTAAAGTGGACAACTCTAGACACATCTCATGAAACTATCACCCCAAATTCACCATAAGTGAACAATATTCGCAACAAAGTTTCGAAAAAATTGTAACATAATTCTATTATGTAGAGGTGCTTCCATTCTCCATCTCCACAAAAATTCATCTCCAGAAACATTTTCTTTCAAGATTTACAAAAATAACAACATTCTGATAAAAAATGTCCAATAGTTATTTAGAAATACGGTACAGTTATATCATATAAATCAGTTCCATATATTCTACAAATAGATAGATATTTTTATCAACGCGGAGGAAAAAAAAAGAGGTCATTTGAACTTCGTATGCGAAATATATACAACTTTCAAAATTCATCAATGAATCAAATTGAGAAAAAGGACTGGGGGCTAAGAACTGGAGAAGAACACCGACACGTGGCGCTGGGCCCACGTATCAGCGAGAGACAGTGCTCATTGTCCACTTGGGCCGAGGCCCACCACCCATGGACGCTCGGTGGAAGAAGGATGGCCTGCTCATCCTCCGCGTGGGCCTCGGCCCATCGCCGATAGATGCTGGCTTCCAGTTTTTACAAATAGTGTTCGTTACCTATTTTTACAGCAAACCGATGCTGGCGTGGTGGTAAGGCTTTGGTTTTTGTTCCAACAGGTCATAGGTTCGAACCTGCCCAAAGCTAGTTTGAATTTTTATTTTTTTCATTGAAAACTGACCTGTGGGTAAAAACGGGAACGGGATTGAAAACAGTTGAAGCCTTCTGCCCACGGCCCAGTAGCAAGCGCATGGTTTAGATGTGTTCTAGCCGCCCGAGGTGATACAAATGCTTGAGCTTTCTGCTGTGCTGAGCAGCCGATGGAGTTATGGGCCCAAGTTGCCAATTTTTCCCTCTCTTTTCTTTTCGTTGCTAACGTGAGTAAATATGACCCAGTAGCCATGGAGTCCAAGGGCCTTCCGTCATTTGCCTTTTTTTCCATTAGTGTAGATAAAACATCGTCTCATGTTTTTCCATTATATTTTGCTTTTAAGGGCTGCTGCCTTTCTAGTGCTCTTGGGCATAATTCTAGCATTACTTGAAATATTTTTATTTTTTTAAAACATTACATATGGGTCCCACTTGACATGTTGTGGGACCAAACCACAGGTGGGCCACGTGTGCATGATCTAAAAAAATTATCAACAAAAACTCACATTTTATCAATTACATTTTGCTTTTATTTTTTAAATAAAAATTATATGTGGGCCCCGCGTTACAGGTATTTGACAGGTGTGCCACTAGATGACAATTCATATATATCATAAATTTTGCTGTAAAATAAAGAAAATTTGGTAATGACAATTCATGTTTGTCATAACTTTTGTGACATTTATTTTTTACCAATTATGACATTTTTGTTTGTCATAATATAATAGCGTCTTGATTTATGACAATTTTGCGGTCAAATTTAATGACATATCTTGGGTTTTGTCATAAAACACCCTATTTCCTCAAAAATGTCATAAACCTAACAAGCTTTATGACATAACGATATGTTATCATCAGGAAAATGTCATAGAAAGTCACATTTGTTGTAGTGTTATTGGACCAGCCACATTCTTTTTTTTTTTTGCGAGAAAGACCATCCACCTTCTTAGAAGACAAGTTTCAAACTTATGTTCCTTTGAAGATCCTTTCATTCTTAAACGATGGGATCCTGTGATCATTGAGTTAATCGGTGGAGGATATAAATATCATGTTTCGTAGCCAAAAATCGTGCGTGCTTATATTCATATTTTTCTTTTAACAAAAGGAAAAATTGCCTGCTGTGAGAAGATAGAACAAGGTGTATGAACAATTGTAGCAGCATCTTTTCGCTATGTCAAATTGTCAATGGTAGGATTGTAGCCAAAAAACTACAGCTAAGTACCCCGAGGGCTAAACTGTGCGATTTTTAATTTCTTCCACAAGCTTTCCCTGTGCCGACGAGCAACTGAAGGAGAATTTGGGTCTCATGAGATTTTATCTTCCTACAAGTACATAATTATTCATCCAATGTCTGTTGGCATTTCGTTCTGAATCCGACCGATCCTGCATGCTGAAAATTGACCAATTGAGTTGTCTCGCATTCTATTTATAAGAGATGACGTTTGAAACTTGAGTTTTTGTGCATTTTTTGAGCTACAGGTTGTTGTACAGATGTCATCAATAAAATTCTGGGTGGAGTACTGCATATTCACATAATAGAAACTGGGTCACATACTCTATCCAGGCGGAGAATTAATTGTGCGGTGGTAGCGAGGCATGAGCCTGGGTACAGCCTATTGCAAGATTCGGCAGTGGGCAGGAATCTCAGTGTACAGCGGAAGCAGGTTGGTTACATTAGCTCTTGAACCGTGCAGGGCTCCACCCTGGCGTCACCCAGGCATACAGCACGTTTTACTTGTTTTATCTGCTCGACCAGTCGGAGCCAGACAGCCACGTTTTACTTCTTTTCTGAGTCTTGCGTTTCTCTCGTGTGTCGTGTCGTGTCCTTCGTCCCTGCTCCTAGCTCTCCTTTCGGCCGGATTGCTACGTGACTGATCAAACCGCCCTCCATCTTGCTACGGCAGAACTAATCTTTGGTGTCACGCCACCGTGCAGGCCTTTCTAGTCTTTATCCAACGTTTTAGCTGCTTGCGAGCTCAGTTACATTTCTTGTATCCTTCGCCTTTTGGTTTTAAAGGAATTTGGGGAGTCGATGGTTCCGTAAGATCTGAATCAAATGATGATGGATCAGATTAGTATAGATACAATTTCCAATCTAAGTAATATATTGCTTCTCCAATCTCTATGTTGAATCGATCTGAAACAATGAACACAGATAGCTATTTTCCACTACAAGATTTACATCATTTCCCTACAGTTTTTCTGTAAGTGGCCAACAGTCTCTAGTATATTATGTTAAGAATCAACAAAACTGTGGGTAATGGGTTTGTAGGGAATTGTATTGTAGGCAAACTTCTGAAACCGTAGGTAAATACACACATTTGCATTAGGCCAGCCTCAATGGAGCCTTTCATAAGCATTAAATTTTATGCCACATATACATCTTTTGCTGACTTGACAAGTTAATCATGATGAGAGAGAAGGAAAACTTTCATATGTTGTGAGAGGCCTTTCATCCCCATGAAAGGAAGCTGGCTCCTTGTCGGGTACCCATTTTCTAGGTACCCAATATAGTATACATACGGAGTAGCAAAAGCATGGAAGCTGACAGAGATCCGAAGGCCTTGTATATAGCTAAATGACGGAAAGCTGCGCCCGTGTGGTGGCCCAGTCGGGCGGAGGGCGCAACAATGGCCTTTGGCCCACAAAACCTCCGTTCCTCACGGCCTGCTAAAGGCCTGGGCACACATGGCCGCATAGGCACGGCCCCCCACCGAGGACTGCGATTGGTCCAGCATTGAAAGAGCCCGGTTCGGACGTGGCAACGAACCCGACTCCCCGCGGCGGGAGTCGGGTGCCACGGAGTCGAGCGGCACCTCCGACCAAACACCGGCCAGCCGCCGTTCGCCGTCCGTATGCCCCGGCAGTGGTCGGGACCGGCGGAGGGCCTCGACCCGAAGCAAACCCGACCACTCCGGCTGGGAAGCGAGCTCGGGAGCGGCATGGATGCATTGGTCAAATTCAGGTGTACGGCCGGCCAGATTCGGATAAGAAGACGCTCCATATCCACTCCTGGACGGTGCGAAAGTGCATATGCCTGACGTACGGCGGAGTGGGGGCGTCGCATCCGGATCAGGCGTGGAACGGCGAATGCATGCACCAAGTACGCTACACAGTAGTAACTGTGCGCGGAATGACCGTCACCCAACTCCACAGGTACCTACAGCGCACCAACAGTGAATAACAATGCGGATCGGGGAAGGGGCGCTCCACAGCGCCCAGACAAGACACGGATGACATCGTCACACTACCTGGCGCGAAGATTGCAGCGGAAGACACCGGAACCAGCGAAGACGGTCCGGCTCCATCTCCACCGCCTTCCCACTTATCCTTACTTTCTTTTCTTATTCTTCTTTCCTCCATCTGTACCGTTCTCCCTTGTCGTATAAAAGGGAGGATTGGGCCCAGGAGGAGAGGAGTTCTTTTGGCTTGCAGAAAGCTCTTTTCTCACACACACGCACACACACAACGCAGAAACAGAGACTTGGGAGCGAATCCCTCTCTCACCACAGCTTGTAACCCCTAATACGAGCAACACGAGCAAAACCTCAAACTGGACGTAGGGCTTTTCTTGCCTGAACCAGTATAACCCACTGTGTCAAACACAAATATTCTGATCGCCGTCGAGCCGCGCACAAATCTACTCGTCGGCCGGTTACTGAACGCCGACACTCCTTTTCCTAAAACTAGTCTTAGAAAGAGTGCAATGAAATGGTGCATTGAGGCTGGCCTTAGAAACTGTCACCCACTGAAACGAGAACACTAGGACAACAAGTTCATGTCGGCCATTCACCGAGAATTGTAGGGAAATGAAGTAAATCTTGTAGTGTTCATTCATTTTTTGCGAATTTAGTGGCACGGAGAAATCAAACTCCTCGTTTATAATCTGAAGAAAATCATTCTATGGTAAGAAAGCAATTTAATAGTACTTGTTGATTGAGCTGTTAATGCTCGTAGGTTTTCCGTTGTGTCTAGGATGGAAAATAAATGCTGGTACTGTATTATGAGAGTCAATTTTGAATAGGGACTGGCGTACAGTTGTTTATGATTATCGACCGTATAATGCTTTGCGGCCAGGCAGAATAATCGAGTCATCAGTGTGCGCATCTAGCTGGATACTCCCATCGGGCGGGTGGCTGGCTGGAAGTAGTGTGAATCTGACCAGAACGTAGCTGGATACTCCCATCAGTGTGCACGTTTCGATTGTTATTTAAAGTCGCGTATCTCTCGTGTGCTTTCCACGGTTCCACCCCCATCGCCATTCACCGGGTCCTTGCTGCTACCTCTCCCCTTCAGCACTTCTACTAGACTTGTCGGGGTCCATCACCTGCAAATCATTCCCGTCTTCCACCAAAGTCTCAGCAGCCTTCAGGTTCAGGTAAATCTCTGCGCATCCTCTGCTGATTGTTTTCTAAAGGGATTTGGCAGGATCGATTATCCTGAAAGATCTATGTTTTTGCAATCAAAGTAATATAACCCTCCTCCCATCTCTACGTTCAGTGGAATTAAAAGGAATGTCATTTTGTTCCAGTTTTCGAGTCATTTCTTTCTCAGCCTACTGATGGTCGACCAGATGCATACTTGTTTGTGGTAATAATAGATCTCCACTAGCTGATGTTGCTACCACGATTCAAGTAACAACCTCTGATGTTTATCCATCGATGAAAACATTTATGAAGTCTTTCTGTACCCAATCGAGCTCTGAAGGTTTTGTGTGAATGCAACTGTAAAAATGTGTCTGACTTTGAAAAAGGGACAGGCATGACCCTTCTCCTGTGCTCTGTTCTGTTAGTCAAAGTACATAAAAACTGAATAGAAACAAAATTATATTAAAAAAAATAAGCTATACAGAATCGTCTCAATCTCTAACCTGCTGGAAGTAATGGAAACGTATTAGGTTTTATTTTTTTGCGTTCAAAATGGAACAAATCAGTTTTTTTTTTCAAAACTTATATTGGTTTTGTAATCACTCTTAAAAAATATTGCACCTGAACAAGATTGTTGGGCCGCGGCTCTGATTTCTATTTTATATATGTATACCTTTAATGACACATGATCCTTGAAGCTGTTAGGGCTTACGTATGCTTGTCACTTGACATTCCCTTTTTAGTAAGAAGTTCCACTTGTAACTCTTGTTCAAATGTGCTGATTTCAATTTTATACATTGCTGCATTAAATAATACAACATTAAATACTCAAAGAGAAATCAAAAGCTAGGATTACGTTCGTTCGTTACACAACATTCCCTTACTAGTAACCAAGTGCCATTTTAGAGTTTCACAAGCTTCAGTATATCTTTCTTACATGACAAAGCCCTCTGCAGAGTCTTTTACATCATGAAATGCTTTTACTAGAACTGATTTTACCGAGGCGTATGATACTGCATATCCCTTCAGTATAATGTTGATTTACTGATAGCACAATAAATTTCATTTTTTCTCCTTCACCATAGCAGCTTTGTCTCATAAAGCCTAGTTTACTGACCATCACAATGCTTGACTTCTTCAGTTGTTCTGTTGTAATGTACTTCTATCCTTATTTTGAGTGCTTCATCTTTTTTTGGCATGTCGTTGATGGAGGAAAATTCCGGTAAAGCGTTTTTTTTCTCTTCGTACGTTAACCTCTATTCTCTCATATGTTGGACGTGATTCTTCTGTTACTTAGCCTGTTGTTTAAATTCTTTCAATATGAATGTCTGAGTGGATTCTGAAATTCATGTCTGGGATATATATATTTTTCCACGAGCCAACGTTTAGGATAAATATTTGAATCTTCTCTCTTGTTGTTGTTTCTGTTCCTGCACTTTGTCATGACACTTCAATTTACATTTCACAGGTGAATGGTTTGAAGAATCTTTACTGCAGACCCATAACAATTAATAAAAGTTCGTGGAATCCAGGTAACTAACACGACATGAATATGCCTGAACTTCTTTTCTATCCAAAATTTGCACGAGCCTTTCCCTTTTATAAATGATTCAATTTTTTTATCATAAATCAGTTTGTGCAGATATATATCGTAAATGATTCACGTATTCTAAATGGACTCCCACTTTTTGTAGTATGAAAAAGCCATTTTTTGTGAACAACAAATTGTGGACCTTTGTGTTCGTTGATATAGTTAATGAATTTCCCTGAAGCATACATGCACCAGTACAGATCTAATAATTTTACATCTTTGGTATTTACAGTGAATATTTTGTGCATGCGATAAGAATATGATAAATCGGTGTCCTAAGTTTGTTAGTTACTTTCTAAACAAATTGACTTGGTATTTTTATCAATGGTTTCATCTCTAATAAGTGATAGCCACACATACAAAAATGACCTCTTTCCATCCCGAGTTTCCATACCATAAAAACCAAGTAATGGATTATTATATGATGAGTCCTTCATTCAGTAATGTTTCTCAGTTTTCCACAGTTATTAGTTGACAAAGTTTTCTATGTTTCAGATGTCAAAAGTATAAAAATTATAGCTCTTACATTCTATTGCATGCTGCCTTCTCAGAAATAAAGTCGAAACATATTTTATATACATCGTTGGAAGGCAATCTAGAACTGACTATGGAGTTATTATTGAACAGGTCGGCTGCTCACTGAGTCTTGGTTATATTGCTGGATATATAGAGATAAAACCACCAAACAAGGTAATCAGTTTTTGCAATGAAGATTATAGCATCTATGTGAAATGATCTATTATTCCATTTATATAGAATATCACTTTTATTGATCAGGTTTGATAGTTGAATTGGTTTTAATGTTAGAAATAATCATCAAATAATGGTATGTTTCAAGAAATAACTTTGTAGTTTTTCTTAGATGATGGGAAAAAGCATCCTGGCCTTGACCTTCTAGGACGCTACAGCCGTAAAAATAACTTTGTTGTCGCCCTCTATCTGAAGTTTATCTTCTGTATCCCAAGTTCACTTTTTGCAATGTTTATACCGACAGGAAATAGCGACATTCCGCTACCAACAAGTATACGTATTGTTCACTACCATGTCCTATCATTTGATCACGCATGAACTGCTTCACAGTAAACTAGCTAATTCATTTTTGCTTCCATGCTTTGATGCAGACTTCTTACTACCTGTGAACGAAGTACATCAGCTGTAATGGACCGCAACCTCCGGCCACCAGCACCGCCGGCTTCGCCATCGTTCATGGAAGCCAACAACGGAACCTCGACGATCATGCAGATCGACCAATCCACGTTCCAGTTGCTCGTACAGCATTATGCTACACAGCAGACGACCGGGAGGGCTGCTGCCACATCTGGTGACAATGGTGCTCAGCATGGCATAATAAGCTCGCCATCTGCCGCCCATCAACCAGTGTTGCCGGTGCGCCAGCACCCCTTGACAAAACTACCTATTTTCAGGCCACCGGTGCCTGGTCTGCAGGCCACCACGGTCCCAGAGAATATGATGGCGCGGCTGCGGTCATTTCGGGAGCAAAACCTATGTGTGTTAAACATGCAGGCAGAGCCACCATCACCGGACACAGTGTCAACTCTTGATGAGGAGGAGGTGATGGATAAAGATGGAGATGAGGAGGCTGTTAGCTAGCAGGCAGGAGATCCACTCCCCATCGTCGCCGACAATGGAGAACGTTGGTGGAAGCGCTGACAAGCCAGAGCCGATGAACTCGTTCTTGCCTATCTCTGACCCGTGCACTGAAGAAAACTGAGGGTTTTGTAACGTGTGAGGCATATTTATCCAGGCAACTAGTCAAGCGCTTTTGCATGTTTGTATGTGGACAACTGATTGGACCATCCATCTTTGCAATAGAAAATATTAGAACTTATGGTTCCTTTTGAAGATCACGTGTTTCTTAACTTATGGGATTCTGATCAATGAGTTAATTGGTGAATATTCATATCATGTTTTCAGAGCCTAAAAATTCACCTGTGCTTTTATTCATCTTTTTGATTAAGGAACAATTGCTTCGCGCCATGGTTCAGGCCTGGTCACCCTCCATCTAGCTACGACAGAGCTGATCTTTGGCCTTTCGCCATGCATGGTGCAGGCCTTAATTTGGCGTCTTTCTCCAACATTTTAGCAGCTTGCAGGTTCAGGTACATTCCTCCGTATGCTTTGCCACTTGATTTGAAGGAAATTGATAGAGTTGAGGATTCTGTAAGATCTGAATCAAAAGTTGTTTGATCAGATTGGTTGATATATATACTGTTTTGGACCTAACTGTTATACAGCTTCTCCAATCTCTACGTGCAAGCATCTGAGTCGAAGGTCATGTCGCAGTATATAAATTGGGGTGCTTACATCAGTCTGGGTCGAAGGTCATCCCGAAGTTTTATGAGTCACATATCAAAGACGGAAAAATGATAAGAGAACTTCCACATTAGTTAGATGATCATATGGGGTAGGCACAAGACGAGAGAAAAATGCAAGTAGCGCTTATATATGTTGCATACACTGGATCAATTTTAGGGCCAAGAATAGCATATTTTTGTTTCTTGTTACCGGCTGGCGGAGTATCTATTGAAGCTTAATTACCATTACGTATAGTGGCGGACCTAGGATTTGATCAAGACTAGGGCCAACAATAAAGCACATAAAAACTACCCATCAAGTCCAACAGAATAAGGGAGGTTAATTAGCTTTTCGGGGGTAATTTGCCCTAAAGCTAATGCAAGTTTGTATTAGCATGTTCATTCGAAAAAAAGGTTTGTATTAGCATTTGGGGAATTATTTTGCATTTAATCGCTGTTTGTTAATTAGCTTGCAGAACAAGGTACTCATTAGCATTTGCGTCCTCCTTCACTGCTCCTAGCTCTCCCTTCCCGCAGGATTGCTAGCTAGGAGACTGATCCACGCCCACCATCTAGCTACGGCAGAACTGATCTTCGGTCTCAAGCCGTGCAGCAAGACTTAGTTTTTTTAATGCAGCTTGCAAGACTTAATTTTGCGTCTTTCTCCAACATTTTAGCATGACTCGTAGGTATTTAGCATCAGTTAGTTCTGGTGGATTTCTTTCATTTTTCTAATTTTAATGGCATAGAGCAATCAAACACTTCCTTACTGATCCGAAGAAATCATTCTATTGTCAGAAAGGAATTTAAAAGTACCTTTTTATTGAAGGATTAATGCTCGTAGGTTTTCCATTGTGTTCAGGATGGCAAAATCAATTTCTTGACTATTCCAGCCGGGACAGTATTATGAGAGTTAATTTGAAGTGCTGGCATAGAGTTCGTATTGAGTACCGTAGTGCTTTGCACCCAGGCATAATCGGGTATGTGCATCTAGCTGGATACGAGGTTTACAACGTGATACGTACGGAGTACGTATGTTTTTGTCGATTCACACTACTTTTCCTGTCTGGAATCTGTTTTTAGTAGTATTGTGGATATCCAATCAATTTCGCGTCGTTGTTGATGTCCCAGCACGGAAAAGGTATTGTTGGGAGTGTGGTGTATCTTAGTAGGAAGAAACTAGTACAGCTTATACACCGTTCCTACCCTCTGCTGACGGAGAAACTAAAGTACCTTTTGTGTCTGTTTGGTGTTTATCTTCCTGTATACAGACTCACTTGTCCATTAATGAGCCATCGCCGTGCACAAGCTGGGGCACGCACGGTGAGTGTACCACGCACTGTTCGGCTTGTCTATCACTACACAAACTATTGGCCAGCACTGCCAAACTGGGACCAGCCACCCAGCCGCCGTGTACGTTTCACTTGTTTGTTGAACTCGCGTGTCTCTCGTGCCCCACACACTCCAACCCCACCCCTCCCTCTCCCCCGTCGACGTTACTGGTACCTCTCCCTTCAGCACGACTTGTACAGTTGTACTAGAGCCCTGGTCGGGGTCCATCCATCTTGCCACTGCAAATTCCCGTCTTCCAGCAACGCCGGGTCAGGTAAATCTCTGCGCAACCTCAAACCTTTGCCGATTGTTTTTTGGAGGAATTAGGCGGCATAATCGATTTGGCCTGAAACATTTAAGGTTTAGAGGCGACTGAACCGAGGTTAGTTGACACAGTTTGCAATCCAATAGGGAAGGAAGGTCATACTGTTCCTGTTTTCAGTTCATTTCAGCCAACAGATGGTCGACCACGTAGATCTCCACAAGCTGATGTCTCTACCACGATTCAAGTATTAACGTCTAAAGTTTATGTGACACCCCGTGTCACTGCGGCCAAACCTGCAGAAAAACACTTCCAAACTAAACTCAACTCACATCAATTCAAATATGAATTAAAAGCAAACTGGTCAAACAAATGACAAACCCAAGCTTGTGAAGCAACTCAATATTTTCAATAACAACTTAACGCAACCAAAAATTGAAAGCCCACCAGAAACAAGAATTTTGGTGATTTTACCAAGATTTTTGAAATTCGGTAAGGTCCTTTAAAAATTCAGTAAAGTGAGCACAAACTGCTGACTTCCTGAATTTTTATATCAAGTTCTGTTGCTCAAAACCTCATCGACCCAAAAGAAAAGTTGGGGCTGAATCTTCGCTCTATCGCTCCAGAAATTTTCAGAAGTTTTGGAGCTCGGGAAGTACTATAAATAATTCAGCAAAGTTGGCTCGATTTAAATTCGTGGAAAAAGAAAAGGTCGCCGGGCCCGCCAGCAGAACCTCGCCGCCACGTTGCCGTCGACCGCCGGAGCCACGCCGCCCGTACAACGTGGATAAGACCACCGCCCCATCTCTCTTTCGGCCTCTCCCATCTCCCTCGCCCGCCGTCACTCAAACCCTAACCCTACTCCATTCCCGCCGCCACTCGCCATTGGCGGCCGAGCTCGAGATTCCTTGCGTCCACAGCACCGAAGATCAGTTGCGCACCCCCCTAACCTCTTTGTCTCTGAGATTCCGCAGCTCCACGCGACGCCGCTCCTTTTCTCCCCGCCGCCGTTCGATGGCCGCTGACGACCCCTCCAGCGAGCTCCAGCCTCCGGCCATCCCCGTCGACGAGGTCATCGCCACAGAGGTCTGCCCGGATGCGGTGAAGCTGGTGCACGCGTGACTTCGGCCGGACGCCTTCGCTGGTTGCCGGAACGCCACCGTGCTGCCATCGCCGAGCCGCCTCCTCGTCGCCGACCCCTTCCGCCACCTCGCCGTCGTGCCTGTGCTCCTCGCCGAGGCCCACGCGACCGAGGTGAGGCTTCTGCGCCAGCCCTTTCACTCCCTCTCCGCTGCCGCGACGTCGCCGAACGTTCCACCGCCGCCGTTCATCACCGCCGACCAACTTCCCCGCTTCCCCAAGGGACGTCGACCTCACTGGTGAGTTCGCCGTGCCGTGCCGCCCGTCCCCGCCCTCTCTTTGGGTTGCCAAAACGCCGGGACGCCGTCTCCGACGAGTGCGCCGTCCGCCTCCGGCGAGCCGGCCGTCGAGCCTGGTCGGATCTGCTGCAGCCTGGAGCCTGTGTCCCTCTGTGTGGCCTAGATCTGATTGGCTGCGCCGAAATATTCTTTTCCGAATTTGTTTAATCTCCAGAAAATCTTAGCAACTTCCAAAATTCGTAAGAAATCAAATATGAATCCGAAAAATGCAAATCCAATTTTGTTGGACTCCTTGTACCCAGATCTATCCAACAAAGTTGTCAAACTGCATGTAATCCTTTCTCAGTTTTCTATAAAATCCCATAAGTGTTAAGTCTTGCTTAAATCATATAAATTCTCTGTAAATCAATAAATCGCAAATTCTTGCATGCTTGTAAAGAATCTGATTATAAACTTACAGATCATTTTTCCACTGTCAGTTAATGCTTAATTATTTTCTTATTATTTATTTAACCTGCTGCCTTGTTTAAATTGTTAAAAATAACCCGTACTTAAATAAATCGTCAAACTTCAGTATAAATTACTTCCAGTGGTGCTCTTCACTAGAAAAATGCCACTGGACATAGACGTATTTCCAAAATGCACACTTCCGCTTAATCAACTCAAGTTAACTTATTAATCAACTTAAATGAGAGTCAATGAAGGAAATACTTCAAACGAAAGTATAATTATACTTAATTGCATCATTTCATTGCATCTAACTTGCATTTCCTTGTCATTCCATATAGTTCGCGAGGTGATTCAGAAGCAGGTGGAGGACTTTGATGCTGAGCAGCCCCGGAGGAGCCACTGACTGATCTTTTCGCTGACTAGTTCTAGCATCTTCCCTGAGCCAGGCAAGCCCCGGTGCATACTGTCCTATGTTTTCGTTTTTCTTTTATCACTATGTATGGAGTCTAGTTTGTTTGTGCATTAGGTTTATAGGAGTTGATTGGAACCATAGAACTGCATTAGGATTAACTTCCTGATTACCCTTGATTACCCTGTTAGTAGTATTTTGGTCTTAGGTTGATCGTTAGCACTGCTATGCTTAGTTGCTAGTGATCGGTAGAAGTCGAGTGGTAGGTCCCACTCGCATGGTAGGACCATGACATATTGGTTTGTAGTAGAAGAATTATAGGATTGTTGGAGACCGGACGGGGATTGTTTGTATAGGATGGTTTGGGAAGGCTGGGCCTTTACGGTGGTAGCACTGTCTGTGTCGATTAAGGACCGTTCGTTGTTGGCCCAGTTGAGCAAGTTTTGAACGTACTGATTCACATGCTGGTGTTTTTATGGGTCCAGTAAACTGAGTAGCCTACCAATCGTGGGGACGAGCCGGCGCCTGCTGCTACGGGGGAATGAGGGGAGCCACCCATGGACGACGGCTGGGCTGGGTGTTCCGATGGGCCCAAGACTTCGACCGGGAGCAGCAGATCGATTCGGCCTTGCGGGGGCTTTGTAAAAGGTTGCCATATGTGGTCTGTTCGCGGGCGCATATGTCATGTGGTCAGGTTTCTCCTGCAGGATGTACATCGATGCCGCCGCTCTCGGAAGTGAGCACCCCGCTTGTTCACTGAGTCACATCGTAGTGTGACTATGGATGATGATGATGACTTGATGTTGATATATTTATATCTTACTGCTTTATTTACTTACAGTATTACTTGTATGTTTTATCTGCCTATTATAGCTCTTAGCTGCACACATGATACTTGGTTAAAACTAAACTTAAGCTAAAACTTGAAAGTAAGGACTAAGTAATTAGTGCCGTGTTTCGCAAGTTTGAGTCAGCCTGCCCCTTGTAGCCTTTGCATACTAGGAGTCGGCTGTAGTTGGCCATGTTGACGGGTAAGTCTTGCTGAGTATTAGTTGCTCAGGGTTTGGCTCTTTATGTTTTTGTACAGGTTTGTCTTGCTTCCGCTGTTGCTTTGATGGAGTTCCAGCAGAGATCGCCTCCAAGTCCACATCGTAGGGCTCGATGTGCGGCCATGTATCATCGAGAGTTGTAGTTGTTTTACTTTCAGACTTCCGCTGTTGCTACTTACGTGTTTTAAATCATTTGGACTAATGTAACAACTTAAAGACTTAAATTTTGTGCTTTTTATGTGATGTACTATCTGTGTCCGCTCACCGACACTTCCGACTCGATCCTGTGAAAAGCGGTAACGCTACAGCTGGCATCAGAGCCGTGTTGGGGATAGTACAGCACATAAAAGCCTATTTTTGAAAAGCTAACCACGTTACGGTTGAGGAACGAAAGCCCTATATAAGGATATTAGATATCAGGTGGTAATAGGAGTTGTTTGTTTACTTTTCTGTAACGACGCACCGACGTCCAGATAAGAAGGTAAGGACTTGTATGGCTCATGTGGTATTCTGGCCCGAGTCATCGTACTCGTGGGATGTAATAGTATGAGCCATGCATTATATTTTAATGATGGATGTCACCTATGTAGGTTGCTTGAGGTGACGATGTGTGGTTTTCTTGCAGGTACACTAACTTGCGTGTAGATCGTGTAGAATACGTTTGACGGGTGCGACTTAGTTGCCACCGCTGTCTACGGCCTGCTATAGTGGGCAATTTGTGAGGACGTATAGGTCGAGTATGCATGGCATATAAAAAGACTTCAACAAATTTCAGTTCACTAAAAGATCTTCTAACTAAGCAACTTCAAAAAGACGAAACTTTTAAACCGTTGAGCCAAAATTGATGAACAAACCCTCTATGGAAAGCTTATAACTTGAACTTCAAAATACCTTTAGACTCACAACGAATTTCTGTTCCAAAATCGCCCAAAAATGTCGACCAAATTTCAGTTTTGTTGCTGTCTCGTCGGGAAATTTCAGAATCTGTCTGCCAACTTCAAAATCTGATATCTCCTGTTTTGCTGATCCGTTTGGGGTGCATGAGTACTCGTTGGAAAGATCTCGAAGTTTTCTACAACTTTGTATTTCTGACATTTCTCATTTTACGCCTCCAGAAGTGCCAGAATTCATTTTTGTGACTGCTGCTCGCAGTCGGGACAGATTTCGGTCTGTTGTTTGGAAGCCTCGTTGCTCTCTTGTTTTTGCTCGAACGGCTGTTGGTAGCTACTTGCTACGACCATCCAGGAGCTCTTTACCATGCCAACATTTTGGTTAGCATGGTTATTATTTTAAGAACGGATTGTGATGCTTTCTATTCATTTTTCGCACAGATGGCTGAAGACATGGATAACGATGGTAACGGTTGGATACTTTCGACATGTCTCCATCAGCCAGGCCTTCCTACCGTGTTTTGGCGAGTTCTACAGCATCTTGAACATTTGGAGCCTCCTACATACGTGGGAAAGCAAATCACGGATGGGGAAGAGACTTCATGCACCGTCCATGTAGCCTTTCCAGCGACTCCGGCATATCCAGCCTGGGAACCATGGACTGTGAGCGTTAAAGGAGCAGAGATACACGATACTTGGGGTGCTGCTGCTCTCGCTGCACTCACGTAGTTTTGTGATGACCACCAGAGAGAGATGAAAGGGACCCCATTTGCTCTCCTGCCAGTTAGTGACCAAACAAACCCCGATTGGAACCGTTGCATGGACATGATATTGGATGCCAGACACCCACACTCCGTACATAGCTGTGCCCGTCTACTACTCAGCGACATTGCATGCCCTACATTGTAGACGAGAAACAGAGATGAGCAGGTGTTTGGAGGCGATGAAACTTGCCAATGAGCGAGACGAAGCGAAGGATGCTTTACTCAACATGAGAGACGCCCAAATTGTTGAGCTAGCGCTACAGGTGCAGAACCAAGACAACCAGATTGAATGACTCATCGAAGAACGAGATGCAGCCCAGCAGTTGGTCGCACAATTAATGGCAGCCCAAGTTCAACCTGCCCCACCTGCAGAGCAAGTACCAGCAGACATCCTCAACCTGCAGCATGGAGAGCAACCGGACAGTGAGGAGGATGCCTAAGGAGTTGTAGTTGCTTCAACCAGATCCACCATGTAGCGTGTCGATTAGATGTAATGTATCGTGGTTGTAGCATAGTTAGAGCTAATGTTGCAATCTCTTTGTTGTATTGTTGGAACTACGTTGATGTCCTGTATGACCTCGTTTTCGTTCAATGAAGGCAGATGTTATTCCTGTTGATCCATGATCCCTTTTGTTTCGTCGTGATTTCTTTTACACCCTTGTCTGCCATGTTAACTTGGACCCTAATAATTTTCTCATTGCCTTACCATGGTTGACGAGACCTACACCAAAATTTCCTACAATTGACATCCTTGCTATGCTACTTGCCCACCGAATGAGGAGAAGTTTATGCCAACCTTGATAATCTCCTCTCCCTTGCTTTTGGATCCTAGTTCTTGCTCAATTGTTAAAATTTGACAACACAAAGCATGTGCACGGCACTATCCCATATGCATTGCAATATATCACTTGCATCGAATGAGCACTTTGCAATGCACCACCATACGCATCAGGCAATGCATGTCATGACTTGTGCATCATAACATATGCACCATGAGCAATGCATCATGTTAATTGCACCATTATGCACCATATGCACCATAACATGTGCACCACCTCATAAACATTTTCATGTGCATCACGTCATATGCACCATTTATGCATCAAGTATTGTGCATCATGACATTATACAATTGCATCTTGCATGGGCACCATCACATGTGCATTGCATCATGAAAGTCACGCAATGCACCACGAATATGCATCTTACTCATTCTAGCATGTAATAATTGGATGCATGAATAATCATCGTTAGAGAGCAAGAATGAGGAATTTGTATACCTTGGCTACCTCATAATATACCTGGAATCTTATGCCCGCGAATCCTTGGAATCCTACTCTCTAAATAGGACCCTGGCTTCTTTCATGAGTATCGTCAATAATCCTAAGCAATAGATGTTTGGACAATCTTTGTGCTCGTGCCAGTCTGGATATCCCTTCAGGTGTTGTTCGCTTCTCTTCGTTGACCCCATTGAGACCTTTAGCGCATCCAGTCGTTAGCTTGGTTCGTGTTTGCCCCGAGTTCTTCTTGAGCGAATAGTCAAAGCACGCATACCAGACGCAGATGTGCAGTTTAAAGATGAAGAATCAAGAAGCGCAACGCCAGTTTCAGAAAGCCTTACCAAGTGTCACCTGAGCTAGCTGACTAGAAGGTTCAGTTGAAGAAGTGGTTGAAATGTTTCAAACGATAGGGTCGTCACCGCTAAGATGCTTGTTGGTGTTTCTTACGCACAGAGATTAAATTCAACTTCCGCAAGCGCATGGAACACCGTTGTAGCATTTCACCCAGGAGTATTCCAAGGGTATCGTATTTATATTTCCACAGGCAAGCATGGCTAAGAATATCATTAATTAACAAAGAAATATCTATTATTTATAACTTGTAAACTAAACCAAGGCATGGGTAAAGATGAAAGATATGATGGGTGGCAAGCGAACACACACAAGGATTCCATATGAAGATAAAGAGATAGAACTAGTCAACTGGGAGGACAACGAGAAGAAGGGTATCAGCCTAGGGGTTACAAATATCTACTTAAGCTTTCATTATAGATTCGTTCCTGCATATCGGAGCACACGCATGCCAAGGTAGCAACCCGAGAATTAGGTTCAACTACCTTGGGGAACTACGTGCTATTGACCTCCCTACTAAAACCATCACCCGGACGTGGTGGATTACAGAGACCGGTACGCCTGTCACACGTACTCGCGGCTACCATCCTCCGTGGGGTGTAGAGCAAACTCACGCCTAGAATAGTTCCTTGAGCCATACAAGCAAATATCCTAGATAACTTACTCTTTGCATAAGAGCAAGCCAACCATGCATAACAAATCTATGTGGATTGTGTAAGCATTTGCGGTGCAAACAACCCATGCAGATAGACCTACCATACACAGACGTGGAACCAACACAAGAATTTCTCTATAATTATTACTTAAATAAATAAATGTAAACTAAAAGGAAAACTAAAATAAATAAATAAGAAAATAAATAAGAAAATAATTATATTAAAGAATATCCAAAAGAAAATATACAAGAGCTTTACCCAATATCCGAAGAAAACTCCGGGACTTCGAGGGGAGCTCTCACTTCTACTTAACTCCCATGACTAACTAGCCTACTCTACATTGTGGCACAAGTGGAAGTGACTCCTCGAAGAGGAGTGTGTGTGAAGGTGCGAATTTCTTCTGAGCTGGACGGGGGTTTATATAGCCTCAAATGAGCAAGGGGGTATTTATGCCCAAAGCTCGAGTGTCGGGCCCGCCAAGTCAGGCAGGCCGGCCTAGTAGGGGGGCCGGCCGGCCGTCCCCTGTGGCGGTTCGCCACCGCCTCGATCCTGGACGCTCCAGATTTGCTCCTGATGACGGTTGTCCGGTCGGTGGCTTCGTGGGGGCGGCAGAAGAGGAGTGAGGGCCAATTTGAGGCCCAAACAGCCCACCTTCTAGAACGTCGGTGGAATTCTTCTGAACAGACTTTTGATTCTGCGTTGTGGGCCTGTTTGCAGCCCACTGGAGGAAGGCCGAGGCCTGGGGCCACCTTGTGGGGCCGGCCGGCCTATGGGTGGGGCCGGCCGGCCTGTCTTTGTGCCAGCTGGGCCCACTTTCCTCCATAATTCGCTCCTGCATCCAAATATTCACCAAAACTTGTGGAGTACATTAATCCTAACTACTATGCACAGAATCTTGGTGGCATGCATTTATTTACCGGTATTGTGGCGGTCAAAACAGGGTTTAATGACCGCCAACAATGCTCAAAACTCTTTACGAGGAAGAAGGCTTACTCCAACAAAGAATTTTCCATCAAGCTACAGAGTAAGCGCTTTTCGAGGAGGTTATCAGTGCAACAGTCATCATAAAGAATGCTACCAGAAGGACAAGAGTCTTCAACACAGCTTCACTAAGTCAGAACCGTTTAAGCGTCAGAGACGAGAGTTGAAAAAGGACGATATCCAAGATCATTGAGTTGCGAGGCACGTTCCCAGTGTCCGTCGCTAATCGCCACACCAAAGACCAGAGTCCTGTGTTCGCGTGTATTTTCATGGTACCACATTCAATATATCGCTCACTCCGACCTTGCACGATGAGGTTATGATAGCACAGACAAAAGATGTTGGCATGGATCCTAGCCGAAGAGCGCTCAAGATTGGTAAAGTCCAGTGTTTCAGCGAGGACGATTCTTGTTGAGGCGCACTTGTCCAAGTATTCTTTTCACCCTCGCAGTAAGAATTGGGACGAGTGTCTGACGCTCGCTGAGTTCTCGTACAACAACAGCTACCAGGAGAGCATCAAGATGGCACCGCTTGAGGCTTTGTATGGACATCGCTATCGGACTCCCCTGAACTGGGTTGAGAGCCGCCAAGTCTCGACAGAAGACTCCGCCCGTTGGTATTTGTAGTCGCGACATGACCACTTATACCGTCGTGTCTCTTCCAGGAAGAGTGTACGTCTGTTCGGTGTCCGAGGAAATAAACTAGCGCCGAGGTGCATTGGACTATTCCGAATATCTGAGTAATGTGGAACCGTGGCGTATCATTTGGAGTTGCCACCAAATCTTTCGGGTTCACAACGTCTTCCATATATCATAGTTAAGGAAGGGTTGGAAGACTCCAGCAGATGTGATGATCAGTGATGTGGGACAGTTTGAGCCCAATCTTGCATAACCTGAGTGACCCATTAAGATCATTGATCGGAAAGACAGAGTCACCAGGAACAGAACGACCAGATTCTATAAAGTGCAATGGAGCAACCACTCTGAGGATGAGGCCACTTGGGAGCAAGAGGAGTTCTTGCACTCTCGTTTCCGCGGTTTTCTACCTTCGAGGTGAGTTTTTGGTTCCAGCTCCAATTTATGCATCTTTCTCTTCGTTCGTCATTTTGCTCTTTCTTCCTTCCTTTTTATGAATCTCGGGACGAGATTCTTTTTAAGGGGGGAGGGCTGTGACGCCCCGTGTCACTGCGGCCAAACCTGCAGAAAAACACTTCCAAACTAAACTCACTCACATCAATTCAAATATGAATTAAAAGCAAACTGGTCAAACAAATGACAAACCCAAGCTTGTGAAGCAACTCAATATTTTCAATAACAACTTAACGCAACCAACAATTCCTGTGAAAGCCCACCAGAAAGGAGAATTTTGGTGATTTTACCAAGATTTTTGAAATTCGGTAAGGTCCTCTAAAAATTCAGTAAAGTGATCACAAACTGCTGACTTCCTGAATTTTTATATCAAGTTTTGTTGCTCAAAACCTCATCGATCCAAAAGAAAAGTTGGGGCTGGATCTCTGCTCTATCGCTCCAGAATTTTTCAGAATTTTTGGAGCTTGGGAAGTGCTATAAATAATTCAGCAAAATTGGCTCGATTTAAATTCGTGGAAAAAGAAAAGGTCGCCGGGCCCGCCTGCAGAACCTCGCCGCCACATTGCCGTCGACCGCCGGAGCCACGCCGCCCGTACGCCGTAGATAAGACCAGCGCCCCATCTCTCTTTCGGCCTCTCCCATCTCCCTCGCCCGCCGTCACTCAAACCCTAACCCTACTCCATTCCCGCCGCCACTCGCCATTGGCGGCCGAGCTCGAGCTCAACTCGCGGTCCGCCTCCGGCCGAGCTGCTCCGCCGCAAGCTGCGCCAGGGCGCCTTCAAGCTCGCCGTGGCCGCCGCCCTTTCTCTCTCCGCCGTGAGCCGCGCGTCCGAGCCCACCTTCTCCAAGTCCGGCCGCCCGGGGTGACCGCAGCGCTGTCGCGCGATTCGCCATCTCCGGAGAGCCTCCTCGCGATTCCTTGCGTCCACAGCACCGACGATCAGTTGCACACCCCCCTAAACCTCTTTGTCTCTGAGATTCCGCAGCTCCACGCGACGCCGCTCCTTTTCTCCCCGCCGTCGTTCGCTGGCCGCTGATGACCCCTCCAGTGAGCTCCAGCCTCCGGCCGTCCCCGTCGACGAGGTCATCGCCACCGAGGTCCGCCCGGATGCGGTGAAGCTGGTGCGCGCGCGACTTCGGCCGGACGCCTTCGCTGGTTGTCGGAATGCCGCCGTGCCGCCATCGCCGAGCCGCCTCCTCGTCGCCGATCCCTTCCGCCACCTCGCCGTCGTGCCTGTGCTTCTCGCCGAGGCCCATGTGACCGAGGTGAGGCTTCTGCGCCAGCCCTTTCACTCCCTCTCCGCTGCCGCGACGTCGCCGAACGTTCCACCGCCGCCGTTCATCGCCGTCGACCAACTTCCCGGCTTCCCCAACGGACGTCGACCTCACTGGTGAGTTCGCCGTGCCGAGCCGCCCGTCCCCGCCCTCTCTTTGGGTCGCCAAAACGCCGGGACGCCATCTCCGGCGAGTGCGCCGTCCGCCTCCGGCGAGCCGGCCGTCGAGCCTGGTCGGATCTGCTGCGGCCTGGAGGCTGTGTCCCTCTGTGTGGCCTAGATCCGATTGGCTGCGCCGAAAATATTCTTTTCCGAATTTGTTTAATCTCCAAAAAATCTCAGCAACTTCCAAAATTCGTAATAAATCAAATATGAATCCGAAAAATGCAAATCCAATTTTGTTGGACTCCTTGTACCCAGATCTATCCAACAAAGTTGTCAAACGGCATGCAATCCTTTCTCAGTTTTCTGTAGAATCCCATAAGTGTTAAGTTTTGCTTAAGTCATAATAAATTCTCTGTAAATCAATAAATCGCAAACTCTTGCATGCTTGTAAAGAATCTGATTATAAACTTACAGATCATTTTTCCACTGTCAGTTAATGCTTAATTATTTTCTTATTATTTATTTAACCTGCTGCCTTGCTTAAATTGTTAAAAATAACCCGTACTTCAATAAATCGTCAAACTTCACTATAAATTACTTCCA
The DNA here is from genome assembly GCA_012490785.1 of Eragrostis nindensis. NCBI lineage: Eukaryota > Viridiplantae > Streptophyta > Magnoliopsida > Poales > Poaceae > Eragrostis > Eragrostis nindensis. The sequence continues at coordinate 545,954 of JAAXCT010000300.1, read as the reverse complement.
GTGGTGCTCTTCACCAGAAAAATGCCACTGGACATAGACGTATTTCCGAAATGCACACTTCCGCTTAATCAACTCAAGTTAACTTATTAATTAACTTAAATGAGAGTCAATGAAGGAAATACTTCAAACGAAAGTATAATTATACTTAATTGCATCATTTCATTGCATCTAACTTGCATTTCCTTGTCATGCCATATAGTTCGCGAGGTGATTCAGAAGCAGGTGGAGGACTTTGATGCTGAGCAGCCCCGGAGGAGCCACTGACTGATCTTTTCGCTGACTAGTTCTAGCATCTTCCCTGAGCCAGGCAAGCCCCGGTGCATACTGTCCTATGCTTTCGTTTTTCTTTTATCACTATGTATGGAGTCTAGTTTGTTTGTGCATTAGGTTTATAGGAGTTGATTGGAACCATAGAACTGCATTAGGATTACCTTCCTGATTACCCTTGATTACCCTGTTAGTAGTATTTTGGTCTTAGGTTGATCGTTAGCACTGCTATGCTTAGTTGCTAGTGATCGGTAGAAGTCGAATGGTAGGTCCCACTCGCATGGTAGGACCATGACATATTGGTTTGTAGTAGAAGAATTACAGAATTGTTGGAGACCGGACGGGGATTGTTTGTATAGGATGGTTTGGGAAGGCTGGGCCTTCATGGTGGTAGCCCCGTCTGTGTCGATTAAGGACCGTTCGTTGTTGGCCCTGTTGAGCAAGTTTTGAACGTACTGATTCACATGCTGGTGTTTATGGGCCCAGTAAACTGAGTAGCCTAGCAATCGTGGGGACGAGCCACAGGGGCGGAGCCAGCATGGTGCACGGGTGTGCACATGCACACCCAATAATTTTTGTGAAAAAACAATTTTCAATATCTATAATATATATATGTATATTATTTGAATTAAAACAGATAAATAGATTGATTTATGCACATAATCTGGCTCAAAACTTCTAAACATTTTTACAAGTTAAGCCGCTATTTGTGCTTTACTCTTTGCTTTATGGAGCTTGAATGTTAGGAGAGAGGTAATGTGATTGTGCAGTTGTTGGGCACACCAAATATGAAAATCCTATCTCCGCCACTGTCGAGCCGGCGCCTGCTGCTACGGGGGAATGAGGGGAGCCACCCATGGACGACGGCTGGGCCGGGTGTTCCAATGGGCCCAAGACTTCGACCGGGAGCAGCAGATCGATTCGGCCTTGCGGGGCTTTGTGAAAGGTTGCCATATGTGGTCTGTTCGCGGGCGCATATGTCGTGTGGTCAGGTTTCTCCTGCAGGATGTACATCGATGCCGCCGCTCTCGGAAATGAGCACCCCGCTTGTTCACTGAGTCACATCATAGTGTGATTATGGATGATGATGATGACTTGATGTTGATATATTTATATCTTACTGCTTTATTTACTTATAGTATTACTTGTATGTTTTATCTGCCTGTTAGCTCTTAGCTGCACACATGATACTTGGTTAAAACTAAACTTGAGCTAAAACTTGAAAGTAAGGACTAAGTAATTAGTGCCGTGTTTCGCAAGTTTGAGTCAGCATGCCCCTTGTAGCCTTTGCATACTAGGAGTCGGCTATAGTTGGCCATGTTGACGGGTAAGTCTTGCTGAGTATTAGTTGCTCAGGTTTGGCTCTTTATGTTTTTGTACAGGTTTGTCTTGCTTTCGCTGTCGCTTTGATGGAGTTCCAGCAGAGATCGCCTCCAGGTCCACATCGTAGGGCTTCGATGTGCGGCCATGTATCGTCGAGAGTTGTAGTTGTTTTACTTTCAGACTTCCGCTGTTGCTACTTACGTGTTTTAAATCATTTGGACTAATGTAACAACTTAAAGACTTAAATTTTGTGCTTTTTATGTGATGTACTATCTGTGTCCGTTCACCGGCACTTCCGACTCGATCCTGTGAAAAGCGGTAGCGCTACAGTTTATGGATCGATGAAACATTTTATGAAGTATATATTTCTGTTCCCAATCGAGCAGTGCCTTCGAAACAAATTTTATGCCAATGTAAAAATGTGTCTGATTTTGAAAAAGGGACAGGCACGACCCTCTATCTGTAATCTGTTCGGTTAGTCATCAAATTAGTATGCAAAAACAGAATAGAAACAAAATTACAAAGAAAATAATATATACAGAGTCATTCCAATCCCTAATCTGACGGAAAACCTATTAGCTTTGAAGTTTTTACATCCAAAATGGAAGAGATATTTTTTTCAAAACTTAACACTGGCTTTGTAATTTTATAAGAACAAAAGTTTAACAAAAAATATTGCAACCGAACAAGACTGTTTGATTGCGGCGCTGATTTCTATTTTATGTATACCTGTAATGACACATGATGCTGAAAAGAAAATAGCTGTTAGGGTTTACGTATGGCTCGTCACTTGACATTCCCTTTTTAGTAAGAAGTTCCACTTGTAACTCTTGTTCAATTTTGCCGGGTGTATGATACTGCGTATCCCTTCAGTATGCTATAAATCTTCTGATAGCGCAATAATTATTACAGAATTCCAAAACTATTGGAATTTCATTTTTCTCTCTGTGTTGCCAAATCAGCTTTGTCTGATAAAGACTAGTTTATGACCATCACAATGCTTGACTTCTTCTTCAGTTAATGTTTTGTTCTACTGTATTTCTGTCTTTCATGCAGATCGACCAGTCCACATTCCAGTTGCTCGTGCAGAATTATGCTACACAGCAGACTACGGGAGGGCTGCTACCACATCTATTGACAATGGTGCTGAGCATTTCATAACAATCTTGCCATCTGCCGTCCATCTGCCGGTGTTGCCGGTGCGCCAGCCCCTTTGGCGAAAGTACCTATTTTCAGGCCACCGGCACCTGGCCTGCAGGCCACCATGGTCCCAGAGAATGTGTGTAGCACCCTGCGTCCAAAATCCGCGTACCGCCCAGCCCCCACGCGGGACGAGCACGCGCATGTATATAACACCTCTCTTACACTTTCGTCCTCGCTTCGAGTAAAGGGTTAACCCGGAGGTGCTATGTTTGGAACCAACAAGGGTTATATGCTGACCCTCACCCACCTAAACAAGCCAACCACTTCACTTCTGGGCCACTTGGGCCGAAACCACAACTACCAGGCTCCAAACGGGCTGGGCTGTTACAGTCACCCCCCCTTAAGGGCTGACGCCCTCGACAGCACACCGCATACACGGCAAGCGGATACCCAAGATCTTCCTTCGGTGCAACGGCCATGCATGCCCCCTCCACGGGCAACGACACACATGTGCACGTGCAGCGAGAGTTGGCTCTGAATACCAAATGTAACACCCTAAGTCCAAAATCTGCTTACTGCCCAGCCCTCACGCGGGGCGAGCACACGCATGCACATAGCACCTCTTTTCCACTTTCGTCATCGCTTCGTGTAAAAGGGTTAACCCGGAGGTGCTATGTTTGGAACCAACAAGGGTTATATGCTGACCCTTACCCACCTAAACAAGCCAACCACTTCACTTCTGGGCCACTTGGGCCGAAACCACTACTACCAGGCTACAAATGGGCTAGGGTGTTACAATGTGTCAGCGCCGGTGCGGTCATTTTTGGAGCCAACCCTATTGTGTGTTAAACATGTAGGCAGAGCCACCGTCTCCGGACACAATGTCAAATCTTGAGGAGGAGGAGGTGATTGATAAAGATGGAGATGAGGAGGCCGTTAGCTAGTAGGTAGGAGATCCACTCCCCATCGTCGCCAACCATGGAGAACGTTGATGGAAGCGCTTACAAGCCAGAGCCGGCGAACTCATTCCTGCCCATATCTGACCTGCGCACTGAAGAAAACTATGGGTTTGTAACGTGTGGGAGGCATATTTATCGAGACAGGCGCCTTTGCATGTTTGTATGTGGACAACTGATTGGACCATCCATCTTTGCAAAAGATAACTAATTCTTTAGATTTTACTGTGATATACAAATATCTATATGTATTGTTCACTCATTTGATCACACATGAACTGCTTCACAGAAAACTAGCTTATTTTTTTCGATGAAATAAACTAGCTAATTCATAGTTATCAAGTTATATATGTTTTATTCTTCATTCATGCTTTGATGCAGACTGCTTAATTACCTGTGAACCACGTACATCAGCTTCAATGGACCTCAACCTCCGGCCACCAGCACCGCCGGCTTCGCAGTCATTCATGGCAGCTAACAACGCAGCCCCGAGCATCGTGCAGATCGACCAGTCCATAGTCCAGTTGTTCATGCAGCATTATACTACACAGCAGACTACCGGGAGGGCTGCTACCACATCTAGTGACAATGGTGCTGAGCATTTCATAACAATCTTGCCATCTGCCGTCCATCTGCCGGTGTTGCCGGTGCGCCAGCTCCCCTTGGCGAAACTACCTATTTTCAGGCCACCAGCACCTGCCCTGCAGGACACCATGGTCCCAGAGAATGTGTCGGCGCCGGTGTAGTCATTTCCGGAGCCAAACCTATGCGTGTTAAACATGCAGGCAGAGCCACCGTCACCGGACACAATGTCAACTCTTGATGAGGAGGAGCTGATTGATAAAGATGAAGATGAGGAGGCCGTTAGCTAGTAGGCAGGAGTTCCACTCCCCATCGTCGCCGACCAATGAGAACGTCGGTGGAAGCGCTTACAAGCCAGAGCCGGTAAACTCGTTCTTGCCCATCTCTGACCCGCGCACTGTAGAAAACTGAGGGTTTGTAACGTGGGAGGACAACTGATGATTGTATGTTTGTATGTGGACAACTGATTGGACCATCCATCTTTGCAAAAGAAAATCTAGATTCTGGTCGCTTTTGAAGATCACATGTTTCTTAAATCTATGGGATCTATTATCTTAGTATTTGAAGGTCCAAAGGAGCCAGCACGTTCGCTCTCGAGGTCACGAAATTACCACGTTAATTAGAAAAAAGAAAAGCTATGAGCCGTTGGATTTTATGAACATCTAACGGTCCAGATTTTAAGAAAATCAGAGTTCAAAACTATAGAAAAATAGTAGTTTGATCTGCATACGAATCCGGAGAGAAAACAACTAAAAAAATCCATGCAAAACATTATAACGCTAAAAAAGTCCATGTAAACAGTCCCCGGTATAACTCTGTTGTCTATATAAAAAAAGTAATTTTCTATTCCGTTTGTCCTATGTGTGCACGGCTTGGAGTCTTGATCAAAGAAAGCAAACGATAACACAGCAGCGTGGATCGTAAAGATAAGAAAACAGACAACAATTCTGCTGCGATTGCACCTCGAGTTCATTTTGGAAACCAAAACTTTCTTCACGGCACTTCCTTTATTCATGGTAGAGACACAAGGATATAAATCATTAATGATGGGCAAAAATCCATACGTTGCAACGTGGAGGGCAGAAGGAACCAAGCGGCAGTGGCCTAGCTAGCGTCTGGATCGCAAATCAGGGGATAGCGTGCAGCTAAACGAGTCAATGATTTGGTTATTCTGCCTTGATCGAGAACGAGGTGACGGTGGAGCATCTCGCCGATCGATCGATGGCCGGGTTCGACTTGGATTGAGAATTAGGTGGCATGGCGCAGCTCAGACAGCGATTAGAACTAATAGATGCCGCTGTAGCTCACGGTATCGATCCAGTTCGACAAGTCGATACAAGAGAAGTTTACTATGGGGTTGTGGATCGATTGACGAAAGACCAGAGGGCATCATCGGTCCCTCCTGATGAGCACCCCCTGGAAGGTCCATGCAGAGGTTTTCAACGCCCCATGCAGATTGCTCTGCAGCTACCATCTCCACCAGATGCTTGGAACGCGGTACATCTTTCAGGATCCGGGATTACTTCTGTCTATTGGCAATGGCTAAGCATCAGGAGAGTATGCCTCAAAGTACCCAACGTCATGGCACGGGTGATGGTCGTCATGACGCCAGCATGCATGGGATGGAAGATGTCAGTATCGCCTCAAGAACCTGAGATAACGTTAGCTGCTGAAAAGCTGTTGTCATGGTGCAGCCTAGATCGCCGGCTACCAGGAGATGAGGGTTTCCTTTGCTCCCTCTCAAAGCATCCACAGCCATTGTCAAGACCAGTGATTATAGTTACGTTTAAACATTGTCAGGGAGAGATTAAAGTAAAGGGCCAAACAGATGAAGTTGATGGAAGTATAAAGGGCCAAACTGATGAATTGTTGTCTATCGGTACGCCATCCCTGTAAAAGCTATAGGTGGTCACAATGACTGCGGAACAATAGGGAGCTTGTCTGGGGTCGCTTGGGAGCCAGGAGGAAGAATGGCAGGGGTAGGCTGATTGGGCCGGACCGAAGCAGCGCGTGGGAAAAAATGAGGTTTGGCGGAGAGTGGCTTGGCGTTACGAGAGGCTAAGAATCTCGGTATAAGAGTGAGACTCAAGATTACACGGGGAGCTGCAACCCGTGGCAGCTTCGTCTCCGCGTTTGTATCAATGAGGATGATGTTGAAGTTCGCCAAGATAATATCAGTCGAGAGCGAAAGAAACGAAACGTTAATCGTCTCACGTAAAAATAAAATGTTCAAAATGGTTCTCAAAATCTGCCTTACATTTGTCTCTCCTGCGTATTGTACTAAAGCCGAACCGTGAATGTCTAACCACGGGAGAAGGAGAGTGAAATAGAAAGAAGCATGTCCAATCTACTGAGACAACAGAAGCACGTCAAGCACTCGCCGGTGGACAGATCGGGCGTGCACTGCGCTAGGAAGTAAACGAAAGAGAAGGTTAGGCCTCTATCCACAACGCACTTGGCAAACCCGCCTCGGTGCCGAGCAAGCCGTCCGGTGCACCATGTCCACCAGAAGCTGGTGGATGAGGCGGACCATATGAACAGTAGGAGGCAAAAGACAATATCACATCGTGGTAGTCGGCGTAACTATGCACGAAGGAAGACGTGTCACACAATAAATATATTATAATTATATCTAGCCGCGCAATATGCGCGGGCCACCTCCTAGTTCTGTAAAATTTCTCAGTTTTTCACAGTTATATATCTCTCTTAAATTCTTTGCCTATAATGTGTTGGCATAGATGGCAACCTGATCTTGTGGTGTGGGACTTAGATATTTACTGTCACAACTATTGCATAATTGGGCAAGGGATAGACACAAGTTTTGAAAGAAGGGAAAAATACTCTGAGCGCATATGCCTAATTGGGCAAGGGATAGAAACAAGTTTTGAAATAGCGGCATGTAGAGAAGGGGTTTAGCACTTAATGGTGTTTCTTATCGGGCTGCAGGTTGTTTTCAGGCCACGGGCGCCTGATCTGCAGGCCACCACTGTCTGTTGTGTTTATCCTGTATATATATACCTATACCCACTCTCCATTACGGAGAAACAGACACACTTGTCTATTAGCGAGCCATCTCCGTGCATGAGCTGGGCACGCACGGTGAGTGTACCACGCACTGTTCGGCTTGTTGGCGCAAGAATACGGTGAGTGTACCACGGAAGCTGGTGTATCACTACACAAACTACTGGCCAGCTACTGCCAAACTGGGACCAGCCACCCAGCCATTGTGTACGTTTCACTTGTTTGTTGAAGTCGCGTATCTCTCGTGCCCCACACACTCCAACCCCAGCCCACACAGTCTCTCTCTCCCCCTCAACGTTGCTGGTACCTCTCCCTTCAGCACGAGACTACTTCTACTAGAGTACTGGTCGGGGTCCATCCATCTTGCCACTGCAGATTCCGTCTTCCAGCACGGTCTCATCATCCGGGTGAGGTAAATCTCTGCGCAACCTTAAACCTTTGCTGATTGTTTTTTGGAGGAATTAGGCGGCATAGCCGATTTGCCCTGAAAGATCTAAGTTTAGTGGTGACTGAACCGAGGTTATGAGTTGATACAGTTTGCGGCTAGAAAATAAGCCTCCTCCCATTTCTACGTGTGCCATCGAGTGGGAGGAATGACTATCACAATGCTTGACTTCTTCTTCAGTCGTTTTGTTGTACTGTGTTTCTGTCTTTCGAGTGCTACATCTTTTTTTGGCATGTCCTTGATGGAGGAAAATTCTGGTAAAGTATTCTTTCTCTTCGAACGTTAACCTCTCTTCTCTCATATGTTGGATGTGATTCTTCTGTTAGTCAGCTTGTTGTTTAAATTCTTTCATTATGAATGTCTCAGTGCATCCTGAAAATTCAATGTCATGGTGCTCTTTTTTTTTTTTTTTGCTGCACTTTTGTCATGTCAGTTCTCTTCACATGTCACAGGTGAATGGTCTGAAGAATGTTTACTGCAGACCCATAACAATTAGACGAATGTACAGAATCCAGGTAACTAAAAGGCATTTTATTTGTGAACAGAAAATTGTGTACTTTTGTGTTCCTTGGTATAGTCGATAAATTTTCCTGAAGCATACATGTACCAGTACAGATCTTATAATTTTACATTTTTGTTATTTACAGTGAATACTTTCTGCATGTAATAAGAATATGATAAATCAGCCTCCTAGGTTCGTTAGTTACTTTCTAAGCAAATTAAGTTTCTATTTTTTTTTTATCAAAGAAGGTATCATCGATCATAACTGATGGCCACACATGCTAGAATGAACTCATTCCATTACGAGTTTCTGTGTCTTTCATTCATTAACGTTTCTCAGTTTTTCACAATTATTAGTTAACAATGTTTTCTATGTATGAAATGTCAAAATTATAATCATTCTTGCTCTTCCATCGTTTGCCCATAATGTATTGACAGAGATGGCAGCCTGATCTTGTTGTCTGGGACTTAGTTATTTACTATCATGACTATTAGGTAATAGGCAAGGGATATACCACAAGTTTTGAAACAAATGCGTGCATAGATAATTACACTTAACATTTATGTATGTTTTTCTTGCATAAGAATAGACCGACAACATTATATCTGGTAAGGTTTTCTTCATTATTAGGAACAGTCACTGGTGTTCCTTAATAACAAACTGCTGTATGAAGCATTGTATTGGCTGAAACGTTGATGCTGATACGCATAGCTAAGTAGGAGGCAAATTTTGTGTACATTTCCCTACCAGCTAGCTAGACTATATTTGAAGCATCTGATAGAATCGTGCCATCCTCATTAGTTAATTATTGTTTGCCACTATAATGTAAATAACCATATTGATAACATATAAATTCTATTGCATGCTGCATTCTCAGAAATGAAGTTGGAACATATTTCAAATACTTTGTAGGAATGCAACGAATTGACTGGAATTATTATTGAACAGGTCTGCTGTTTAGGGAGCCTTGGTTATATTGCTGGATATATAGAGATAAAACCACCAAACAAAGGTAATCATTTCTTGTCATGAGGATTATAGTATCTATGTGAAATCATCTATTATTCTGTTTATATAGAATATCAATTTTGTCAATGAAGTTTCATGGTTGATTGGTTTTAATGTTAGAAATATTCATCAAAGAATGGTATGTTTATGGAAATAAATTTGTTTTTGCCCCTGTCTGAATTTTTACTTCTCCTATATCCCATCTTCAACTTTTGCAATCTTGACACCGGCAGGCAACAACGTTGCTACCAACTAATGCTTGGAAAATCCTTAAAACTAAAAACAATTCTTAAGCTGGTTTCCGAGCCTTTTGGCTAATGTGGCCTAGCTATATTAAAGATCCAGATCCTATACCTGTTCTCTCTAGAGGCAATCTATGCGTTATGTTACATGAATAATGTTAAATTAGAAGTTATATTACACAGTATGTTGTAGGTTCAATTTGGCTAATAAATGTTACAACTGATTGGACCATCCATCTTTTTGCAAAAGACAATGTTAGACTTGGTATCCAAAAAAATGTTAGACTTATGGTTCCTTTTCGAAGATCATGTGGTTCTTAAACTTATGGGATTTGGTGATCAATGAGATAATTGATGATATTCATATGATGTTTTTATAAACCTAATATTTCACCAGTGCTTTTATTCATCTTTTTTAACTAAGAAACAGTTGCTCCGCGCCATGTGCAGCCTGGTCGTCCTCCGTCTCGCTACGATATAGTAGCTGATCTTTGGCCTTGCATGGTGCAGGCCTTAGTTTCGCGTCTTCCTCCATTGTTTTAGCAGCTTGCAGGTTCAGGTACATTCCTTGGTATTCTTCCACTTGATTTTGAAGGAATTTCATAGAGTTGACGATTCTGTAAGATCTGAATCAAAAGTTGTTTGATTGGTACGTAGATATACTGTTTCAGATCTAACTGTTATATCACAGCTTCTCCAATCTCAACTTGAAATCGTCTGAGTCGAAGGACATCTTGCCGCATAAAATTTGGTGTGCTTATTTCAGTGTCAGTCGAATCTCTGATTTTTTTTTTTTTTTTGAGGAGAGTCGAATTTCTGATGGGTTGTATGGTCGTATGTTGAATGCATCCTGTGTACATGGGCCCAACCCAGCTCACAATCTAGCTAGCTTGCTTTAGTTATTGTGAAGTTTCGTTCTAAATATGAGCCCACGTTGGTCCAGGCTGACAAATTTAAATGAAGCCCATAAAAGATCTGGGCCTGTTACAAAAAAATGGCTAAAAAGCTTGATGTGTAAATGAAAAAGGCCCACAAAAGATTGGGCTCAGCCCACAAAATGCCGGTTAGTTTATGGGTTTTTGCTGGGCCAAGTAGTATTTTGTGACAATCAAAATGGTGACGAAGGAGTAAACGTGAACATTTATGACGAGAAAACATATTTTCGTCATACAATATGATCATAAACACATGATAGATGACGAATGCAAATTCGTTACTCAATCGTCACAAATTGTGCAGAATGACATAAAATTTAATTTTTATGACACAAATGGATCGTTATAGAAGGCAAATTTTTTTCTTCTAGTGACCGGTGCCTCCCGCCAAGGCATCTCCCACCCTAACCCATCATATGTGATACCCTGCCGCCTACCCCACCCACACGCCCTTGTTCAATGTCATTGTCTAGCTGCACGGCTGCTCATCGCCTGGTTACTGTCACTGGCCCCACAAACCTTCCTCTATAGCCATCAAAGGTTGATGCTATATACCGGCAACAACCCTAGAACCCTAACCCCTACCGCCCTCCTCCACCTCCGGTGCACCACGCCAGCTAGCACGCTGCTTCTTCCTCCTGTCTTCCTCTTATTGGGCCATGCAAATGGGCCCAAGCCGCATGGTCGATTAAAACTTTCTGTCATTTCATTGCCCAATACACTATTTGGTTAAGAAACGCGGATTGTCGGCCCAGCTATGTTTTCCTGACCCAGATTAAGTATGGCACAGCAGGAACACCATCTGATTTGTCAATGCGGAAAAAATTGTTCTAGCACCGCAACAGACACCGGCCTCCTCCATCATCATCGTTAGAGAAACTCCAACGATAGCCCCTACTTCAGCCTCAACAGTACGTATTTAGGGGCTGAGAAGCAAACAAACTCACTCCAACCAGGCCCCTACTCCGAGCCCCCTAGAACTTCCCTCTCGGCCCCTTCTCCTACGGTGTCCGGAGGCCAGCCCCTACTCATCTTCTCCACTCCCGCGTCCTTGCCACGGACGCTGGTGCGCCCCGCCGTGAAGCTTGCCAGCCGTCTGGACCTGGCTTGCCGCTCACGGAAGCTAACCTACTGATGACACAAAAAATCACTGTCTGCAGCTGGTTCCTTCGTGCTAGATAAATATGGCACAGGACTTGGATCACGTAAACTCTAGATAGATCTAAAGTACCAGAGAAATAGCCATTATGCCGATAAGGCATTAGCAGATTCGATCTACTAAACTCTGAGATAATTCGATCACAACACTACTAGATTTTCCCCCTAATGCAACACAGGAAATACGTTGCAATATGCCCTTTTTGGGTGCAATAGCCGCAATTGCACCCAAACCATTTGGTAAAAATATGATGCAATAGGTCATGTGGTATTAGCCTTCAACCACAATTGTCTTTTTTTGGTTGCAATTGTTTTTGTATTACAACACAAGGAGACGTTGCAACTAGCATGTATGGGCGCCCTGGTGTTGGTTGTAAATGATCCTATTGCGACGCACATGATGTTGCCAGAGGTGCAATTGCATCGTATCAAATGCGTTGCAATTTGTAAAATCTTTGGTTGCAAATCATTTTATTGCTACACTGTGGTTTTGGTTGTTATAGGGCAAGCACCTCTATTACCACTAAAGTATTTTGGTTGCTATATGTGGTTCTCTCTATTACCACGAAGTTAATTTCGTTGCCATAGGTGGTGTGCTCTATTGCCACTCGATTTGTTTGGTTGCTAGAGGTCGACAACTCTATTGCCACGAATTAGGGAATGGTCGCTATAGGTGCGCCATTCTATTGCCACCAACATCGTTTGGAGGCTATAGCATGAGCATTGTATTGCCACCAAACTTCTTTGGTTGTTAGATGTGATAACCTCTATTGCTACGAATATGTTTTGGTAGGAAAAAGTTCATCCCTCTATTACCACCATAATAGTGGGTTGCTACTTGTGGAACTTCATATTGCCACGGCCCTTGTGACACCGAAAAAGCTGGGTTGCGATAGAATGAAATCTCATTTGCCACGAATGGTATTGCATCACCAATTTTTGAAACATTACAATATAGGATCGATAGTAATTATGCATTTATCATTCATGATATCAATATCAATTCAACCATTCAGTGTACAAATCCATGACACACGTAATAGTGAAATAGTAATAAGTTTGCAACACCAGATAGTTTTAACACACATAGTAGCCTAATTTGACAAGTACTGAATAAGTTTATCTTAAGCAAAGAAACTCCTAGACAGGTGATCCGATCACTTGATCAGCAACTAGTGACTTCATTATGGTGCCATCACTTGTTTCCTCCATTTGAACTGCCTTGGTTAGCTGAAAAGAAAGAATAGCATTTTTTATCATGAAGTATTATGAAATTATGAAAAGGAAGTAACAACAGCCGCCGTAATGTGAAAGTCTGATGACAATTTAATGCATGAGATTGTGGATACATGCAGGAACATGTGGACAGTTCAACGAGATTGTTTTTCATGTAGCAAGGAGATTAAAAAAATTATACTAGGCCAAAGAATCAGAACGCTCCATGATTAATCAAGCTACCATTCTGACAGCCACAGCCACAGACAGCTAACAAAAATTTATGTGACAGCAAACTAAATTGTTCTAGCAGCAAACTAAATTGTTCTAGCAGCCACAGACAACACCAATTAAATTGTTCTAGCAAAGTTAATTTCTGTGACAGCAAACTATATTGTTCTAGCAGCAAACTAAATTGTTCAAGCACTGCATATGCTCATGCTCTACTAAAAAATCTACGAGTTTTGCGTGTTCCGTACCTTAGCAGAAATGATGTGGCTAAAGGAAGATAGAGAGAAATAATTGAAGTGGTCTCAACTATGAAATTATCATGAACGAATATGAAATTATGACAAGTTTCACCTGTCTTTTTGGAGCCCTGTCGTTTCTTAACAGCATTATCCTTAAGCTGTTTTGTAGTAACGTATGCCCGTCCCGTATTTGCAGAAGTACTTCTTGTAGTCCGAATGCCGGTTGCCCTTGATATATCATCTACTTCAGGTTGCTCTTGGTTTCTTTGGGTGTTTTCCTGGGATCAAAAAAGTTTGAAGGAAATAATTAGGCACCAATTTGTTAAGTATCTGATGATAGCACTAAACATATGTTAATTCATAAACAACCTGATGTGAAGTGACCTCATGTTGTGGGGTTGCCTCAACTTCTTCAGTATTCATGTTTGTTGCAGCTGCCGCCACTTGTTCCATTTCAGTGACATTGTTGTTTGCCTGGACAGATTTTGTTGGTTCAAGAATCTATGAAAAGATGCAGACAACTAGATATAGAACCTAAGGAAAAAAAAGTCATTCAAAAACTAGCTTCACTAGTACCTGCTGAAATGCTGTTTGTCCATGTCCTGCTTGCAAAATCGATAGGAACTCTTGCCTAAGCGCTTGTAAATCAGCCGCCCTTGCCTTTTTAAGTTCATCAATTTCTCGTGCATGTTGTATCCTTTCTGCTTCCCTGTCAGCTTGCCATGTGGCCATTTGATCTTGTAGCTGGCCAAATGATTGCATGAGCTCGGTGTGTTCCTGATGCAGTTGCTCCTCCACACGAATTTGTTCCCGGCGATCCGCATTCAGCAGCTCCCTTCTAGTTGGGTTTTTCGCCAGGTACCCATTACCATGCAACCTGGTTGATTTGCACGCTGTGACTGCCTTGTATGCCTTCTGGAAAATCTCATTCTTTTCCTTCACTGTAATAAAGTTTCCCTCTGAATTTGATTCCGCCTCAGAGATAAGGCTGCTTGCTTTGTCCTAACATTTACAAGTCACAGATGGAGGAGTTACATGAAGAATAAATTGCATGCATTCGCTATTTGCATGGACTATAGTAAGTCATGTACAAATTAGATGAGAACTCACATAGACATTCCTGGATTCTTGGTCTTTCCATTCCCCATCCTTGCTGTGAGTTATAAACCAAAGTTCCATATCATTGGGCTCCTCACCTGTTTCTGGGTCTTTCTGATATGCCAACAAAACAACAAATTAGTAATTCCTCCTGCAACAAAGCTTGTAGATGTGCACTTCCAGCTATTACCTTCTCATAGCTGCACTGAGCATAAGGCTTAGCGCCTGACAAATGTGTGGTCTTTTTTTGGCCTCGATGACGAGAATTCTGTATGCTCCTTGCCTACAGAAAGAATGCATAGTTTTGAACAATAATCTTAATGACATAGACAAGTGGAACAGTAATTAAGCCACGCAACAAATTTGAGTCCTTTAGGATTTAGCAGCTGTGTTACCAGTTACCACTACTAACAGACATCAGAAGTGACACATGTTCAACAGTAGTACTTGTTGCAGCAACAACTTGAGGTAACTAACATACATGGATGGCCAAAAGGTTCCACAGAGATAGTGACATTTCTTACTGGTCCAGCTACAAATTTGCCCCCTTTTATTATCACCATACTGACAATGAAACTGTAATTCCACTACATTCTGAAAGTCTGAAGGTAAATAATGGGATTGCCACTAGCAAATGTTATTCAGCAAATTCGTATGGGTGTAGCTAAACAAGCATGTCTGCAAAGCAAAAGGAGCTGAATACTACTAAAAGTAGAGAGTAGTACTGTATGAGATGTGTTGACAAAACTTGCCATTTCAAATCAGAGATTCTATTCATGGGAGTAATAGTAATTGGTATTGTCAGTAATAGTATCAAGTGGAACAAACCTTGAATTTCGCAGTCCTAAAATACTGCAACAGATAGTGCCATTCAACAATATCTAATTCTGCAGGCTTATTTAACATTCGCTCGCGGTAGCTGTTGTATGCCTTTGCCGTAGCACTGAAAGCTGAACGCCATCCTTTGTAACGCTCCCTAGCAATGGCCCATATCATTGTCCTTGTCTTGTAACTATCCTCAATGTCCCACCTAGCCTGTTATATTATAACCAAAACATGCAAATACTAGGTCAGCTGTTATGTTAGTCTAATAATAAAATATATACACAAGCAGACATGATTATTACCAATATATCAGATGCTATTGAATCTTTTACATCTTCATGGATCTCTTTCCACGACCTCACTCCAATGAGTGGCGCCCTTTTCCTCGTAAACATTACTATTTCATCAATGAAGGAGCGGTAGTTGTCACCTACCGGTCCTCCAAGTCTTGAGAACTCAACTTTCATCTTCTGATTGCCCGCCTTAATTCTCTTGGAGATTGCCTTCAAGCCTTTTAGAGGACCACGTCGAGTTGGTCTCGTCTTCCGATGAGGACCGACCCATGCTCCCCTCGAGTGCGCCGGGACCCTCACGGGCGAAAGGCGATGCGCAGCTGCCTGAGTCATCGGCGGCGCGCGGCACCCATTGTTGCGGCATCTCCGTTCACCAGGTTCGATTTCTTACCCTTCCCCGTCAGTATCCTGGTTCCCAGTTATTGTGTACACCAACTGTTTGATAAAATGTCTGCTTGGGGGCAGATGAAAGTCATGAGAATTGTCGGCATGATTGATTCAAAGAAGTCGTAGGTTATAGTTTTACAACCAGATAGCCTAAGCTACATGTAAGTAGAGTTCAGAGAGACATTGAGTACTGTCAAATTAGCACATACATAAACATAAGCACTGTGGAAAGGGCAATATCTCAATTTGCATGTATGAATTCTTCTTCAGTTATGTTGAAGTTCGATATCAGGTTCATATTGGTAAAATCACATTATGTAAATGCTGAACATTCATGACTGCATAAGTACACTTAACTTTAATTGTTCTTATCAGATATCGTACATTGAAATGCTATCTTCTTGTTTTGTCACTAAACAGGAGTGCTGCGAATTCTATGGGATGTATCTTGAAGCATTTCAAGACAAAACGGTACTGGAAAAGGAGTTTGCAGAAGCAAAAAGGAAGATCAATAATCTGACAAGTGCACTTGCTCATGTCAAAAAGAAATACCGCAAAATGAAGGATGCACATGCAGGAGCACAGAAGAATGTCACGAGTCTGAAGATGAAGGGTGCCTAGTACCTTGCAGCAGTGTGCAGGAGCACTTGAACCTGCTACTAGTTTCCATGTCCTAGTGGCTTGATAAATGGATGTTGGCTATCTAGTACTTAGGATGTGCTAATAACATGTGTAAATGAGCACTGGAACCTGCTAGTAGTTTCAATGTCGTAGTCACTTGTAAATATGGATGTTGCGTAACGAGTACTCTGAATGTGCTAGTAACATGTATGCAGGGGCATTTGAACTTGCTGGTACCTGTTTAAATGAATGTTGCCTGCTATATATCTATTAGTTTGAATGTGCTACCAACATGTGTGCAGGATCACTTGAACCTGCTGGTACTTCTATAAATGGATGTTGCCTCTTCTCAGATTATTTTTGTTGTAATAATCTGAATAAAGTTAAAACAAGTGTAAATCTGGATGGAAAGCCTCTTCTCAGATTATTTTGTTGTACAAGTTAAATAAAGCTAACTTCTCAGATTGTGTGTGTAATGTCGACATCTTAATTTCTCAGTTTGAGCTTTTGGATTTCTGATCAGGCCATCTTCTCAGAAGTATTCTAGTGAGATCATTCTTTTCTCCATTTCATATCTGACAGAAAATAGCAGAAAATAGCTTGTTTCAATCACCAGTTCTGAAGAATGCCACATGCTGAATTTTCTCACCAGAATGAAATACAGTTAACACTTGTTTCAGTCAAAATGAAACATGAAAAACTGATGACATATATTTCAGTTACCAGATATACAAAATCATAGTCGAAGTTGCTCAGAGCAGAGGATACAAGCTGAAGTATCTACACAAAACAGTCAAGTTTTCCACAAATCCGAATTTCGACTGAAATTTGAACTGAAAGTACCCTTGCAACGTGGAAGCTCCTAATTGGCTAAAAAATTTGAGTGAATGTTAAATAGTCAATATAGTTGAAATATCCCATACTCAGAGCCAAAAAAGGCATTCAGTGAGTTTCATGAGAATAAATTATTAATTGTCACAGCAAACAAAAATATCTCTTGATACGCCAAACAAAATCATACAAGCATCAAATAAAAAAGTCATCATCTTCGCCTTGTACCACAGAAGCAACTGGTGCAACAACTCCATCATCCACGTACGTGTCATCTTCATCATCTTCATCGTCACAATCAAAGACCGCATCGTCTGGTTCATCAACTGCTTCGGTCTGCACCTGAGCAATAACAGAGACATCCCCGGTTGTGCCTTCCTTGTCAGATCTTGTCCAATTTGTCAAATCCTGTTGTCCACCAAAAAAATTACTGACTTCGATACCCACGTCGATTGAGTCCTCAAGTTCTAATTCAGGCATGGCGAACAAGTTCCTTGGTTTCAATGCAATAACACTGCTCCAACCAGGTTTGTTTACTAGATTCACATAAAACACCTGTTCTGCCTGTGTTGCCAGAATATAGGGTTCATTCTTATACCTGTACCGGGTAGTATCGATATCAATAATCCCAAATTGATCCTTATTGTATCCTCTGCCTCTGTTGCTAGTGGCAGCAGGCACATCATACCAGTCACACTGGAACAAAATAACTTCTTTTTGTCCAGGGAATTCTAGTGAGATCATTCTTTTAATCACCCCATACCAGTTCATGTTGCCAGTAGTACCGTCGCCCTTGACAAGCACACCACTGTTTTGTGTTACGAGGCTTTTCTCAATGTCAACGGTTCGAAACAGCCAATTATTGATATGGCATCTATGCAATGTACGAGCTCGATTGTCCGGTCCTTGAGCAAGTGCAAACATCTCTGAACTTACTTCCCCTTTCGCATGTAGATCCCTGATCTTGGCCTCGAACCATCTTACAAATTGTTCCTCGTGTCTCTTTTTAAGGTTTCTTGTACCATATTTTTTAAGTTCTTCCATATGCACACTGCAAAGAAATGTATATTACTGTTAGTATAAAAAATATAATTTTAAAGTATTGATTTTCAGTAGCGTAACTTACTCGATCCATTGGCTAGCTTCCTTACAATTTGAAATTATGTAGTGCCTCATCTTCCGCATCTCATCTCCTTGAATGATGTCGACAGTCTGTCCTCTCCTCTTGTAATCCATATCAGCAAATATGCTCAGACCAGATGGTGGCTCATTCACAGCAATACTTTCATGTCGATCAACACGATTCAGTTTGGTGTCCACGTCCAAGAATCTTGAGCAAAATGTAAGGCACTCCTCGAGTATGTATCCCTCGGCTATTGAACCTTCAGGGTACGCCTTGTTCCTCACATATCCTTTCGCAGTACGTAGGTACCGCTCCACTGGATACATCCATCTATAACACACAGGCCCACCAAGTTTAGCCTCTTCAGCTAAATGAACAGGCAAATGCATCATGATATCAAAAAATGAAGGTGGGAATAGCATCTCAAGTCGACAAACAGTCTCCCTAATTGAACTGCTAAGTTTGTCCAACTCTGCTTCCACCAGCTCCTTGGAACATAGTGCATCGAAGAAATTACTAAGCTGAATCAATGCGATGACAACTTGTTCTGGCAAAATCCTACGCACCACTAAGGGTAACAGTTTCTGTAGAATTAGATGGTAATCATGAGTTTTCAAGCCAGACACCTTACATGATTTTAGGTCAACACATCTTCTTATATTAGAGGACACTCCATCAGGCATCTTCACTCCATATAGAAATTCGCATAACATTTCCTTATCCTTCTTATCTAACTTGTACAAGGCTGGTGGCAAGATATACTTATCATTCTCAATCACAGGATGCTGATCTGGGCGTATCTGTAGATGCTCCATGTCAAGCCGGGCCTTCTCGCCGTCCTTACATTTACCAACCAATTCAAGCAGAGTACCTAATATGCTCTCGCATATATTTTTCTCAATGTGCATGACGTCCAAATTATGCCTGATGAGCAAAGAAGACCAGTAAGGGAGCTCAAAAAAATGCTCTTCTTCCTCCAGTTGTGCCATCTTTGGTCTTCGTCACGCTTCCTTTTTTTTGATGCATTCTTCCCAAGTATCACTTGTTCAAAACTTTCAAACTGCTGAAGTACCTGTGCACCTGTCAGTGGTACTGGTGCCTCCCTGGTTTCGACCTCATTGTTGAAGCTGACCTTGTTGTTGCGCCATGGATGGTCCGAGGGCAAGAAACGTCGATGTCCCATGTAGCAGTGCTTCTTCCCATGTTTCAACCACAAATATTCAGTATCTATGTGGCAGTATGGACATGCAAACTTTCCTTTCGTGCTCCATCCAGAAAGCATAGCATAAGCTGGGAAGTCATTAATTGTCCAAAGTAGAAGAGCATGTAATTTAAAATTCTTCCTTGTAGCAGCATCCCATGTTGGAACACCCTTTTCCCAAAGCTCCTTGAGCTCCAATATAAGGGGCCTCAAATATACATCAATATCCATTCCAGGAGATTTCGGACCAGGTATCAACATTGACAACAACCAGTTTGATTGTTTCTGACACAACCATGGAGGCAAGTTGTAAGGTATTAGCATAACAGGCCATATGGAGTATGTAACATTTTGCATCCCAAATGGATTGAAGCCATCAGAAGCAAGACCCAGCCTAATATTACGAGCTTCGTGTGCAAACAATTTATATTCTTTATCCACATGCTTCCATGCAGGTGAGTCAGCCGGGTGACGCATTTTTCTATCGTTGACCAATTCTTTCTTATGCCATTGCATGTCCACTGATAACTACTTGGACATATACATTCTCTGAAGCCGAGGAATAAGAGGAAAGTAGCGTAAGATCTTCACTGGAAACCTCTTCTTTACAGTAGCACCATCCGCAACCTCATTATCAGCAAGTCTCCACCTAGACTCCCCACAAACAGGACATGTCTCCAGCTTTGCGTTCTCCTTAAAAAATAACACACAATCATTCTTACATGCGTGTATCTTGATATAGTCCAAGCCTAAGTCTCGTACCACCCTTTTCACTTTATCCAAGGAGTCAGGGATACAATGGCCTTCAGGGAGAACCTTTGAGAACAGATTAAGTATGGCCTCCAATGCCGAGTTACTAATTCCGTACAAGCACTTTATCTGAAAAAGCTGCACGATAAAAGAGACCTTGGTTGCATCTTTGCATCCTGGATACAATTCCTTCTTTGCCTCCTCTAGTAGTTTCAAAAATATCTCTGCTTCCTTATTTGGCTCTTCACCAGCATCTATGCTTTCTCCATGTATATAGCCACTGATAATGTTTCTAATCAAAGTATTAGTGGCAGCAGGGTCATCACTTGCGTCTTCATCATCGTCTTCTCCAAAATAAGGTGCTTCGTCAGCTGTAGTTGTGCATCTTCAGGTTCTCTTATACTTGTATTGAGATCAGGACCAACACCATGATTCACACGACCCTCAGCTGATGATGGACAACTTGGGCCCTCCGATTCATTATTGATGAAACAATCAGCAAACCCTTTAGTAACTAAATGAATCTGAATCGTAAACACATCTGAATGTCTTATCATGCATTGACATGTAGCACATGGGCACGCAACAGATCCACCAGCTCTTCGCGATGATGATGTGCCAAAGTTTTGAATAAAAGTCCTGAAATTCTCCTTCCACACCTCTGAATGTCGAGGCAGCCGCATCCAACTCCTATCTTCGTGTGAAGCCATTTATCTGCATGCATGTTTGCAATGAGAGATCATGATCTAGCATGCATATAAAGTATGGCTATTCAAAATTTGCAATGGCAATAACTTTTTTTACACTATTAATTATGTAACCATAACACATTGGGTTAACACATAAATGTACCAAAAATAGGTTAACACATACATGAAAATAATTGATAACATATCAAAGTGTAGCAATTTGTGAAATAAATAGGGGATAACACAACACAATTAATCCACTAGTAGCTAGCACTATTCTTCCTCTAAATGTTTCAGACCTAAAATTAAAATAACACAAGTATGAGCAATTTTCTTCCATATGAATCACAGAAGCTAAATAATTAAACCAAATATGTCAAGAGAAATCAGTGTGGTGTTACTCAAATAACCAAGTATCTAATTTCACATGACATACCTAAGAAATCGATCAAAGTGGTGCTGCTCAAATTTTGAGCCTCTGGAATTCACATGCACCTTGTCCTTAGCAAATAAACCTGCATAATTAACACATAACAAACATGAGCTTACAACATCTAATGGCCGATCAAGCAATGGATCAACAACAGGGACCTAATTGAGCCTCACCGAGAAAGATCATGATCTAGCATGGGTATTCGAAATATGTAATGGTAAAAAAAAATCACACCCTAAATCATGTTTCAGACCAATAATTAAAATCATGCTAGTATGAGCACTATTAATACGTGAATCACAAAATATGTTTCAAACCATACAACAGCTCATTAAATCAATAATAGAGTGGTACAAATACTATCTTTGCTCTTTTTAGTGTGTGCGTGGAAATAATTCTTCAATTCCCAGGTTGCTTCTTCAGTTTACAACGATTGTGATGGTAATACTATGTGTATTCTTCAGGAAATAGATCAAGAATAGACAGTATTTATGCAACATATACAAACACAGTAGACGTATTTTATTCTACAGTAGTCAAACCATGCATATGTATCTACTTAATTATAATGATCTCGCACGCAAGAGTATGAAGACCGGGCAAACACAAGGAGAAATTCTTCAGAATTCTCACCGGCGATCGGCAGGGCGACCCAGCCACCGTAGGCTCAATTGACCTCCTCGGCGGACGACGATTCCAATCAAGCCCTTGGCATGGATTGAGATGGAGTCCTGGGCGGCGGCAGCGGCTGGTGGAGTCGACCGTAGGGCGGCGTCTTTCTGTTCGATGGTAGAGGAACGAAGCTAGTCGACCTGTTCTGGGCCAAGAACTCCCGACTTGACCTTCTGTGGGGCCAGCGTCGGTACAAGGCAAGCCAGGGATCACGATCTGAAAACGTTTGTATTCATAAGGAATTTAATCTAAGTTTGGTTCGGATTAGAATTTTAATTGAGTCCGAGTTTCTTTTTAAACAAACCAATCGTATAAGGATACAAAGCTCGTCGTGCTGCAGTGGTAAGTATACTCGCTCTTTTCCAAGAGACCAAGGTTCGATTCCCCTGTGCGCTTACCTTTCTTTTTATTTTTAAGCGCCAGCTAACTTGATACACTCCGTTTTGTTACCTATGAACCTATCCATGCAATTTTTAAATGCCAGCCAAAAAATATATGCATTGCTGTGGGCTTTTAGATAGATGGTCACTTTACAATAAGTTAAGTTGTGATAGATTTCCATCATTCCATTTGCTTAACAAATCTGATGACGTCTACTAGCTACAGTACCACCAATGAGTCTGTTATTGCAACGACTATGACCAGTATGACAACCACGCAAATTTGTGGCAATACATACATGCTATTGCATCTCGCGGCAACAAAGGATGCAATAGCCACCTATCTATTGCCACAAAGCACCAAGTAATTTGCAACCCAAATCACTGGTTGCATTATAGCCGTTCAGAAGCAACCAACGATAATATGGTCGCCATAGCACCTTTCTATTGCAACACAAGAAATGCTAATGCAACTCAGATTTGGCGTAGCATTAAATCTAATCAATTGCAACATGAATCGTAAAAAAGGGTGCATTAGCGTCACCCTGTTGCAACACACAAAAAAAATATCGCAACACAATTTATGTATAGTAATAGGCACACATATTACTACCAAATCACTATTTCGATGCCATAGTACCCCCCTATTGCATCCAAATGTGTGGTGTTGCATAAAGGTTTCGTGGTTATAGGGGGGTATTCTAGTAGTGCAATTTAAACGAGAAGGTTACTAGATAAGTCGGCATAATTAATTACCGGGGTGACGAAACCTAGCCTCGAGAGGCAAGAACCCATCGTTAGAAAAGGTCGGCGATGCACCGAAGTTGTATTGATCGAGAGATGATTACAATGTGCATTGCTACATTGTACTCGTGTGATTTAGGGGAGTCTGTCACCCGAATTTTTGAGCACAGCCAGCCTGCAAGCAAATTCAATGAAATCGCGTCTTCCCCGACTCCAGCAAAACTCCCGCGAGGTTAGCGAGCGGGGATGGTCGAGGTTAGTGTTTCGGGTTGGGGGGTTGGGGGCTCACCGGAGAGCACCGGACCTAGAAAGAGGTTCGGGGGAGGAAGGCAGGCCCGGCGGTGGTGGCGGGAGAGACGGCAGAGGCGGAGGCGGCGGGGGCGCCACCGGAGCGGGCAGCAGGAGATGGCGGTTGGGCAGGGTTGGGGCGGGGGTGAGGATGACGGTGGCGGCGGGGGAGGTGGCGGCGAGGAGGGGATAGGAAGGGGGCGGCCTCGGCGGGCTAGGGTCTTGCCGGAGCTGTGCGAGGTCCCATCTAGCTGCTGGATTGAGTCTAGAGGTTATAGAAAACGGGACAACCGTTGCATGATGATCGAGTGGTTAGAAAATTCAGGTATTAGAGGTTTTTTTTGCCCGGGTGAGCTACAGACAGGCCCTTTATATTTATAGAGCTGCCGAATTTGATGTGCAAGGAAAATACTCTATGCTAATAAACCGACTAGCACTTAGGTACATTGATTCGGTTTCATATTAAATAACATAATAATACGGCCACGATGCTAACTAATCCTACTATAATGAAGGCTTCATTGAGTATATATGGACGTAGTACAATAGAATAGAGTATTTTCCTACGGCCGTATTATTGTTATTTAATATGAAAACCGTGCTAGAGTTAAATAACATAATATTACGGCCATATTACGGCCACGTACGTTTGGTTGCGGCCACATATATGTTATTTAATATATGGAGTATTTGGTTGCGGGCGGTGATGATGGGACCGGGAGCTGAGACCGCTATGTTTGTTTGTCGAGAGTCGAGACAATGTACACTGCAAACACGTGCAGGGGCCAGTTGCACTTTCAACTGCGTCGCCTACACTGCTTGGATGCTTATCCTAGCTAGGATGGAGGACTTGAACGAGTTTCTTGGAAGCACCCCGTATATATGCTTTTTAGTGATTGTTTGCATGCGCCTCGTGTCATTTGCATTGCAACTGAGCAGACTGAGAATCCAATGATATTTTCACTTCACATGGCATCACAGCACAGGACAAACAGACACCCAGGTCCACTTAGTGACACTGACACCTCGATCACAATACATTATCAGTATCACTTGACATGCATCACAGTACAGGGCAAGCAGACACACATGTCCACTTAGTGACACTGACACCTCAACCATAAATGGATAAGCAACCAATTATAGGAGCATAAGACAGACCCAAATCAGGTAGCAAAGATACCTCCATTGCCCACCGATCGACATCTCGCAAACTTTTCCCTGGGAAAGAAATGGCAGCAGTTGAGATACTGGACACCTGCATGGTGACGCCCAGAGAGGCGACGCCCAAGCACCGGCTGTGGCTCTCCAATCTCGATCTTGTGGTGCCAAGGATCCACACGCCCATGATCATCTTCTACCGGCCGAGCCCAGCTGGGCTGGCCTCCTTCGCGCCGGACGTCCTGAAGGAGGCTCTGTCCAAGGCGCTCGTCCCCTACTACCCGCTCGCTGCCAGCTCGCACTGGACGGCGGTGGCCGGCCGGAGATCCATTGCACCGGCGGCGGGGTGCTCTTCGTCACCGCCCGTGCGGACGCGATCCTCTGCGACATGGGCCATCCCGCCCCGTCCGACGAGCTGCGGCGGATGTTTGTCCCGTCGGATGAAGAACATGCTGGAATCTTGACGATGCTCCAGGTAGGTCACGTACGCCTCTGCACATATAGCGAGCTATAGCGTTCAGGATACATATATTACCGATTTCTGTGGTGACATGAATGCATGCGCAGGTGACATTCTTTAAATGCGGCGGGGTGTGCCTAGGCACCGCCGTCCACCACACGGCGTTGGACGGCCGCGCGTTTGCCAGCTTCTTGAACACATGGGCCGCCATCGTGAGGGGAGCTAGCGACGCCACGACGACGTCGACGCAGCCCTGCATCGACCGAACGCTGCTCACCGCACGCTCTCCTCCCGATGTGCGCTTCGACCACGTCGAGTACAAACGCACTGCAGGTTGTGGTGGCGTGTCCAAGCCAAACACCCTGTTCCACACTGCCATCCTCCCCATTTCCAGAAGCCAGATAAACGTTCTCAAAGCTGCCGGCGGTGGAGGCAAGAAGCAGGTCTCCACGTTCACCGCCGTGGTCGCCCATGTGTGGCGGTGTGCGTGCAAGGCACGCATGCTCAGGGGAACGGAGGACAACACTCGGGTGTACATGACAACTGACGGCTGCTCCCGCATCTGCCCGCCGCTCCCAAGCAACTACCTCGGTAACGCCATTTTTCGCACATCGGCGGTGGCCAAGGTGGACGACATCGTCTCCGACACGCTCAGCACTGCCGCGGAAAGGGTCTCCGACGCCACAGCCCGGTTGAGCAACGAGTACATACGGTCCCTGGTGGACTACATTGAAGTGGAACAAGCCAACAATGGCACGGAAGGGTTACGCTTAGGGGGGTGGGTGATCCCAGAGACTGACCTACTTGTCGTAAGCTGGTTGGGGTTGTCCTTCTCCAATCTGGACTTCGGCTCTGGCCCGCCAAAGTTCTTCGGCCGGGCGAGCACTATAACCAACAGCCTCATTTACCTCGTCCCTCTTCCGGACAGCGATGGCCAACTTAACGTCGTCGTTACCATGGAACCAGAGAGGTTCTCTAGGTTCAAGAAGCTGTTCTACGAAGAGCTCATACATGTTGCTTCAGACATTCATGTAATCAAACGTTCAAACCTTTAATTAAGCGTCAAGAAAGGTGACTTTGTAGTCTATCTCTTCTAGGTTACCATATTTATTTGGTCACCAACAATTTCCTGTACGGATTCACCTTTTATCTTTCTATATGCCAACGTTTATGTACGTTGAAAACCAAATCCAATTACGGATGGACATCGGCAGCACCTTTGGCGTTGATTCTTGTTGGAGCGTCGTCTTGGAGATCTCTGATGTATGTTGTTCAACCTGGCTCTTCGTTCTTCGGTTGTGATCTCCAACAGCTGCTAGGATCTGCTATGGATGATGGCCCCGGACTTGTGATGCATGGGGACTTCGTCCTTTGTCGGTTGCGGTTTGAGTTGTCTTTGCTTCAATCAAGAGATCCCTTTGGTTGTCCTGAAGTGTGTTCTATCCTCAATTTGGTGGAAGAGTGGACGTGGAGTCGGCCGTACTCAAAAACAGCACCAGAACACATTAAAAGCTGGACAGGATATGTTCTTTTATTTCTTTTGGTTCCTTCTTTTAGGTTTGTTCCATCGGTTGTAGCGTTTGTGCACTTCTATGATGGCTGATTTGTGTCAGCGATTGTATTTCGCTATAACTTTCTTAAAAGTCAAGACCACTGCGGTTGTAACTTCTCTGAAAGCCAAGGCCAGGATTAATGCAATCTTCTCATTATCTAAAAAATGCCAACATTTTGTTTTGCATAACGATTCACCATTTCTATTCGTATTGCCGCTCCAAAGCTTTCTCAATGTTTTATATTTGTTTTTTATGGGAACAGGAGAGGTTGCCACCTACTGATTATAAAGAAATAAAAGTTCACAAGAAGTTCTGAATAAAGAAAGAAACATAGAACAAAAGAAGAAAAAGAAAAACAACAGTACAGAGCTAGACTATGGATTGTAGCCATTCTTCAATCTGGGGGAAGTACTTTCTTTTAGCCCAGTGCAACAGAAGCTTGAATTCTTGCAAGAACTTCCTTTTGCATTTTCCACCGAGGGATCAATATCATTGAAGAGGCAGTCATTCCTCGATGTCCAGATGCACCATGACATTAGGATGATGATTTCCATGTAGAAAGGGACATTCAGAGCTCTTTTGAAGAACTTGAAGGCCTATATAGGTTCACGCCTTCTGGTGATGTTAATGCCAATAGAAGCCCAGCAATTTTTGGCAAAACTGAAGTTCAGAAAGAGGTGTTTAATCTTGTACGCCACATTGTGCCTTGTTTGATCAGTCAATCCAATATCAGAAGAATTTCTTCAGAGAGTTTTTATACTTTTCTAAAAAGGGACATTGGTACTGAATAGAAACTATCAAAAATATGGACTCCACCGACAAGATAAGTTGCAGCTCCTGCCGTTCGTTCTTATCCTTGCATATCCTTTCTTTACTCACTTTGTTCTTATTCATTCGTTGCTGCTCTCTGCAACTCTAGAACATTAGTTTTGTTTTGTTTTAGGGCATGGTAACACTATATTTGTCTTTGTTTTCAAAATTGGCTAGTAAGATAAGGTATCATATCCCGTTTAAGTAACTAGAGAGTATTTTTAAAGGCAAATCACATACTACCTCCATTTAGAAATAGATGTCATTCTAGTTTTGGTCACGAGAATTAAGGAGAGGTGGAAAAGGTGGGTGCACAGAAACGAGGAGGAGAGAGAAGTGTATTGAGAAGAGAGAAATGTATTTTGGGAAGAGAAAAAGGTGCATTGGAAACGGAGAATGACATGTAATTTGAGAAAACTCGGCAATGCTAGAATGACAGGTAACCGTGAACGGAGGGAGTACTACAGTAACTTTACATAGGTATTATTTGTTGGTTAATACAAAACTTTTAGTAGACTACTGGTTTGTCAATTTTAGAGATAACACAAGCCTGGAAATAGGTCTTATCTCCACTTGCAGATCATGTTCTGTTAGCTGATTTTTGTGATGTTGCTTGGCTCTTTCCCTCTTCCCTCCCAAAATGCGTGTACATGATGGTTTAGTTTTCATTTTTAATTCCTTGTCGTTTTCCTTGATTAGGCTCGGATCAGCATGTCGTATTTTGTGTACTGTTTTCTACTCCTTTCCCTTAATGTTTAATATATATTTGAGCCTTGGGACCAACAAATGAACATACAATTAACACACAAATCCGTCGTTACCTGCAGTCATGTTGCTGTCGTTACCTCCTAGGCTGTCTGCCACGGCAGAACAAGCAGCCACGTGATCCAGCGACTTGCGTACAGTGTCGTCGTCCCCATGCATGGGTGCCGGTCCGGATCGGCCTGCGCAACACGACACGCTGGAGAGCCGGCGCGGGTGTCTGGTCCGTCCCTGCAGTACGAAAGTGCGGTGCAAGTGCAGTACCATTCTCCTAAGTCCAGAGCGACCAAAAACTGGTCTAAGTTGCAAGCAAGAGGGACAAGACACTGCTACATAAACATGTCTGTGATCTCCTGTACTTTGGCGAAGTCGCCGTCTCTTGAAGCTCCTAATCCGCGCCGTGCTTTCGGAAGCAGCTGCCTTCCCAGGTCTGGATCCCTCAGAGTTTCCTGCAGGATCACTTCAAAGCCTATCCGAGACGCCGTGTCGTGCGCGGTGGTGGCAGCACCGGCCCTCCCTGCCGCCGTCATCCTCGTCCGCGACCAGGACCCGGCCTTCGTCGCCACGCTGCAGCGGCGCCGCTTCCGGGTCCTCGACCTGTTCACCTCCGGGCAGCCCCTCCCAGCGTTCCTGGCGGCCGCCGCGGCGGTGCCGGACCCTCCCCGCGCCGCGGTGGTCGAGGGCGGGCGCTCCTACCGAGTGGACGCCGCGTTCCTCAACGCCGTGCCCTCCCTCCGCTGCGTTGTCAGCACGGCCGCCGGCGTCGACCACATCGACCTCGCCGAGTGCGCGCGCCGCGGCGTCGCCGTCGCCAACTCCAGTACGGTCTACTCCGCCAACGTCGCCGACCACGCCGTCGGCATGTTGATCGACGTGCTCCGAGGCGTGTCGGCTGCGGACCGGTACATCCGCCGCGGGCTGTGGCCGGTGCAGGGAGACTACCCGTGCGGCTCCAAGGTCTCATTCTTTGTCACGTCCCGTGTTTTTGCCTCCATTTGAAATTCACTAAAAATTTGAATTTTTCGAATTTAGAAGAAATTAAAATCAAGTGCGTGTTTAAGTTAGTGAAACCACCTCAAAATTTAAAATTTTCTTTTTGAAAACTGCACAAAAATCTCATCTTGAGCATTTCAGTGTTTTATTGTTTTTCTTTTGGGTGTTGTTTGATTTTGATCCTTGTCCGAATTTGAATTCCATTCAAATTCATATCCCTCCAAAAATCCAGAAAAACAGCAAACCTTTTTCTCCTTCGCGGGCCGCCCCTTCTCCTTTTTCCCTCAGCCGGCCCAGTCTCCCTCTCCCTTCCACTCCCGCATGGGCCGCGCCCCTCTCCCCGGCCCAGCTCCTTTCTCTCTCTCTCGGCCCAGCTCTTTCCCTCCCTTCCTCTTTTCTTTCCCTCCTGGGCCGCGTCGCTCCGCTCTGGCCCGCTCTCCCGCGCCAGCCCACCAGCCTCGCTCTCCCTCGGCCCAGTCGCGCCAGGCCTCCGGCCCGCCTGCCCGTCGTCTCCCTCCTCCAGCGCCGACGGCGCAAATCCCGGCCGCGCCCATGCCGCCGTGTCGTCCACCGCCTCAGTCACTTCCCAGCTCCAGGACGTCGCGTGAAGCACGTGCCCGCGCCACCGCCTCACTCCCTTAGCCCGGTCAACACGACGAGACCGCCACCGCCTTTGACCGCCGTCTCGACCTTGCTTGGCGCGCGCGCCACTTCCAGCCGCGCCGCCTTACTGCTCTGCACCGCCATGGCGACCTATAAAGCAGACCGAGCCCTTCTCCATTCCTCCCTCGTTCTCATTCGCCACTTGAACGCCCGTCCCGAGCTCTCAATCACTCTCTTCTCTCATTCCTTTTCTTCCGGTGAACTCTCCGGCGAGGATTTCCGCCACCGTCGGTGAGTTCCGTCGTCACCTTCTTCCTCCTCTAGCTCCACCATTCCGTGCTTAACCTTTCCGTGCTCTTCTCGTCGGCAGCCGTGGCTCGACGAGCCAGATCGACGGCGAACCCTAGTCTCCGCCGTTATCTCTTCGTCGCCGGCCGCCACGGTCGTCCTCCTCCTAAGTTGAGCACGTGGTGAGCTTCGCCGTTTCCCTCTCTCTCCCCCTCGCCGCTTCCTCTCCTCCTTCCCGCACGCGCGGATCCACTTCGCCTAGCGCCGCCGCTCCGCCACCCTCTTCTCCGGCGCCGGCCACATTTCCGGCCGAGCCCGGCCACGCCAAGGCCACCCACGGCCTCGCGTCACATTCGCGCACGTCTGCGCTCACTCAACTCCGCTCCCGCCCTCGCACACGTCGTTTCCCCCTCGCGCGCACGAGCGCCGCCGCACTCCGGCGAGCTCGCGCCGCCGCCTTAGCCCTTTCTCCACGTCGATGTCATGCACGGGGAGATTCTCCTTCGCGCGCAGCCTCTGTAGCACCAACCCCCGCCACCCCTCGTCGCTTCGCTCGTCGCCGGTGAGCCGCCAGGCGCAGCGCCGCCACGCATCCCCTGTTCGCCGCCACCTCCGTTTTCCCTTCACTGCCGGTCGCCGTCCTTTTTCCTCTGGTCCGGCCGAGCACACCAGGCAAACCCCCGCGCGCCCGCGCATCTCCTCCGCGCACGCGAACTCGCCGAAACTCACTCCCTCGCCCTATCCCCGTGGTGCGCCGCCGCGGCCGCCAACTCCGGCGAGCCCGTGCCGCCGCTCCGTTCACCGCCGTCGTCGATGTCACCCACCGCCACCCTCGCCGTCGCGCGTAGAGTCCGTGGGTGCCGCCCGCAACACTCTCCGGCCACCGCAGCCGTCGCCGGCGAGCGCTCCGGCAACCGCGCCGCCGTGCGCGCACCCCGCCGCCGCGCGTTGACCCAGCCCCGCCGCCCGCCGACGTGGCTACGCCACGTCAGCCTGTGGACCCACCAGTCAGCCTCACACCTCCCCTCCGTTTTCCTTGTGCACCCGGTCCACATGAGCCAAAGACCCATGGGCACTCTGGTTCACCGTGAACCTAGTTCATAAATTCTTTTCCAATACAAAAATAATTCCTGGAATATCCAGAAAATCCCCAGGTCCTGTCTTTTTGCAGATAAGCCCCTAAGCTTCAGAACATTTATGTTCTGGTCCTGTCATTTTACAGAAAAGTCCCCAAACTTTTCCGTAATTACAATTTAGCCCCTATCTTTATGCACCGAGAACCCTGACCTTTTCTAAAATTGCAGATAGGTCCCTGCCATCTTTCTGTATTTGCCAAAATAAACCCTCAGGCCCCTGACCCCACACGTCAGTCTCACATCCTCTCTGAAAACACTAAGTCCACACGGATAATGTACACAGAATCCTATTTCGACCATTTTCCAATACCAGAAAAATCCCACAAAATTCTTAAAAATACTTTACACCCTTCTAAACATCTTCCAACCATTGTTCATCCCAAAATAATTAGGATTATATCAATGCTTAATTTATTAAGCTTAATCCTAATTAATTCTTATATCGGCAAACTTCCAAAATCCATATCTTTTCCGTTCGAACTCCGATTTTGGCGATTCTTTCGCCAAAATTCATCTAAAATCATCCTCTATTCATTGCCACCAGATCCAATCTAACCTTGGTCTCTATTTGGTTCTATTTGATTTATTGCTTGATTGCTTGAGCGGTAGATTTATTTTCTTTTATCGCTAGATAATCAAGTCTTTGAAGAAGAGCCCGAGGATCCGGATTACGAGGACATAGAAGAAGAAGGTTTTGGTGAAGGCAAGTCTAACTCCCATTGATCATATTGATCCTATGTTTACAAAATATCCTAATTAGAGCTGTTTACAAATAAATTGCATGTTATTTAAATGAATTTAAATGCTAGAATGGTCCTATGCAATATTTGATTGCCTGCCTTGACTTGATTATATCCTGTATCCTTGTTAGCCCTAGGAATCAACATCATTAATTTAATTAATGAATTGTTGATATGCTCGCTGCTTAGGACTTTCACATGTGTTTAATTAATATTGCTCACATGATTTTCGTGTAAATGCGTGTGTCTTGGTGGTGTGTGTAAATGTGAAATTGGGTGGTTAATAATAAGTGCAACCCTAGTGAGGGATGTTTTTCTGGCGGGACCAGGCGAGGTAGTCCTCAGTGGGGAGGCTATCTCTGGGACGCCCTTCCACTCGTGGATTGGCTATTGAAGATGCCTGGTTCGGTCGTATAAGGACCGGTTCTTGTGCCGCCTTTGCTTAGCACCTTACGCGCAGCCACAAGCCGTATATGGGTACGGGATTGGAACCACACCCTACTAGTACTCACCCGGTACCCCCGGAGGCAGGAGATGCAACGGAGTCCCAGGAGAAGACTCGTTCGTTGGTGGGTGTTCGAGATCCGGCATTTATGACTGGCCATATTATGATTATGAAGCCCCTGGTGATGTCCGTGGGGGATGCCGTGGTGGTACAAAGTAGGTATGGAACCTTTAGTGGGACAGTCCAAACTATGACGATAGGGAGGACTGGACCACCTTGTGGGGAAATTTGTGCACCCTTGGCCAAGGTTAAGAAACTTTCCGGAAAGCCGTGTTCCACGGTATTGGACAACGCGAAAGCATCGGCCACACTATGATTAGTCTTTTCTGTGTGAGTTATCCTTGGCGTGTTTTCGGAATACACCGGTTTGGAGCCGTGTGCTGGTTGACGGCCAGTGATAAAACTTGAGGCACTGGCGGGATGGACAGTAACTCCCCCAGGGTCGCCCAACCCCACTAATCTCTACAGATACTTGATTAGATTGCGAACTGTTTTGTTTTCAAAACAACCTTGCATAAACTTGGCTTTCACGCCTTGTTGTGATAAACCTCAGCCTATCCTTTGATAAACCCCTTGCATAACTTACCCCTCGTGTTAGGCTTGCTGAGTACCTTAAGTACTCACTCTTGCTTCAATCATTCAGAAGATGAGCCAGAGATAGAAGCTGATGGAGGTGAAGATTAGGGTTCAGCCTGCCCGCAAGTCTGCCTGTTGGAGTGGTGCCGTTCCGTCTTCCGCTGGAGTAGTTGTTAGTGCGGCTGCTGTGCCAGTCTGTCGGTGTGTTGTCTGTTCTCGTAGTCAGGCCGCTGGCCTTTGTTGTAAGACCTTTTGTATAATAAAAGGCTTGTATGAGACTTGGTAATATTATAAAAGGGTATGAGACTGTGATGTCATTCTGTGTAAGCGTCGTATCAGCTACTGATCCAGGGACTGATACGGTAAGCGCTAGTACTCCAGAAATGGGGTACGACAGAGTGGTATCAGAGCCATACTTGCCCGTAGGTTGAACCCTAGGATGGATCGAGTGAGAATGAGTGCTAATTTATACCTAAAAAAAAAAAAAAAAAAAACTATTTGCAAAACTTTTCTATTTACTTCTCTCCTATTTTGGAAAATCCTTCCTTCCAAAAGGTCGCACTCGTTGGGAAGCCCTCAGCAAGGAAATCTGATCTCTCCAGTTCCGACAACTACAAGACAAAAGTACAAGAGTCTTCCGTCAAACCAAGAATCTGCAGAAGACGAACCATCAGAAGACCTGTCAGCATCAAGCAACAGCGGCTCTCAAGCTAGACTGTGGAGTGCCGTTGTGTTTAGTGTCACCCTGCTGTCGAGTCCTCTTGTCTAGCTTTAACCGTCGAGTCCTGCTATATAGAAGGATTTGAATATGTGTGATCGAGCCCCTGTTATGATGCTATGTTTGCTGTATGTTGTATTGATGCTGATTCTTCTGTTTGAGTGTGCGCAAGATTTTCGGAAATTCTTTTCCATTATCTTGTTCTGCTCGTAGCTCTAGATTTCCCGTAAATCCCTTCTCATCTTTCCTTATCCTTCCAGCAGATGCCTCCCAAAAGATCTGCCAGAATTCAGCAGCGCCAACGCCGAGAGCGTAATGCTCAAGATGATGAACAGGATAACGTCCACAGTGCAGGGCGTGGACGTGGTAGAGGAAGAAATAACAATCAACGTGGCAGAGGTAGAGGAGGAGGTAGAGGTGGAGGCAGACATGACAATGAACAGAATCACCAAGAGGATGAAGTAAGTCAAAATCAGCAGGAAGTGCAAGATGAGGTTGGAGAAAACAATAACCAGAACAGAAGTGAAGGACAACAGAACCGTGGTAGAGGTGGTAGAAGAGGTGGTGGAAGAGGTGGAAGAATACCTGCAGCACCTGTCACCAACCTAGTGGCTGTGATGGATAATCAGACCCGCTTGATGGAGATTATTGCACAGGGACTCATGGACAGAGCTCCAGGCCAGCAGAGCAAAATGTCAGAATTCATGAGACTCAGGCCCCCGACCTTCGAGGGTACTGAGGAAGATCCTCTGGCAGCTGATGATTGGCTGCGTGATATCACCAAGAAATTGCACTTGGTGAATGCTGATGACAGAGAGAAAGTTCTTCTGGCTTCTCACCAGCTGAAGGGGGCAGCCAGTGAATGGTGGGACAACTACCGTGAGGGTGCGGAGAATGCAGACACTATTACCTGGGAAGAATTCCAGGAGGAGTTCAGGAGGTATCACATCCCAGAAGGTGTGATTGAGATGAAGGCTGATGAATTCCGCTCTCTGAAGCAGGGAGCAATGACAGTAAATCAGTATATCAGGAAATTCATGAAATTGGCTCGATATGCTCCTGATGATGTTAATACCGATAAGAAGAAGCAGGACCGCTTCAGAAAAGGCCTTAATCCTGGATTGAAAGTGCAGCTGGTTACTCATATTTACCCTGATTTCAACACTCTCATGAACCGTGCACTTCTATTGGAGGATGCTCGCTCTCACATTGAGCAGGACAGAAAGCGCAAATTCAACACTCAGGAATTCAAGCAGCAGGAAAGAAACCAGAAATCAAGGTCTAATAATAATTTTCAGAAATCAAAGTACCAGCCAACAATGCAGTACAGAACTTCAGCGCCCAATCAGCCGAGCTCAGCACCAGCATATAGTAACCAAAATTCTGGTAGTGAGCAGAAGAGCAGTTCCAGCGTTGCCCAGCCTTATAACATTGACAAGAGAACTTGCTTTCACTGTCGCGAGCCAGGCCATATGGTTGCTAGATGCCCTTACCTGAATCGGAATAATGCTCCAACTCAGTCACACCAGGCAAGCAATAGGACTGCAGCATCAGGAGTTGGACGCAGTGGACAACAATCCTCCGGACAACAACAAAGGAGCAGCCAAACCAACGGTCGAAGCCGAGTAAACCATATCAACGCTCGGGATACTAATGGAGCATCAGAAGTTGTCCCCGGTGAGTACCTTAACAATCCAACTCGCCCACGAGTCATATTTGGATTTTGGAGCGTTGCCTTCATTCGGAACTTGGAATTACTACTGCATATGGTCTTCAACTGTTTTTCTCAAGAAACCTTGATAACCTGGTATCCCTGGGTTAAAATCCTTTTAAGTGGGGTAGGCTCCCCTCTCGCTCCAAAGTTAGCAATATGGAAATCAGTGGATCATCGGAAAACAGATACAAGAATGAAGATCCTTCTACTCCTTCCTGTCCGCTAGATAGCTTGAATCTCGGGGACGAGATTCTCTTTAAGTGGGGTAGATTGTCACGTCCCGTGTTTTTGCCTCCATTTGAAATTCACTAAAAATTTGAATTTTTCGAATTTAGAAGAAATTAAAATCAAGTGCGTGTTTAAGTTAGTGAAACCACCTCAAAATTTAAAATTTTCTTTTTGAAAACTGCACAAAAATCTCATCTTGAGCATTTCAGTGTTTTATTGTTTTTCTTTTGGGTGTTGTTTGATTTTGATCCTTGTCCGAATTTGAATTCCATTCAAATTCATATCCCTCCAAACATCCAGAAAAACAGCAAACCTTTTTCTCCTTCGCGGGCCGCCCCTTCTCCTTTTTCCCTCAGCCGGCCCAGTCTCCCTCTCCCTTCCACTCCCGCATGGGCCGCGCCCCTCTCCCCGGCCCAGCTCCTTTCTCTCTCTCTCGGCCCAGCTCTTTCCCTCCCTTCCTCTTTTCTTTCCCTCCTGGGCCGCGTCGCTCCGCTCTGGCCCGCTCTCCCGCGCCAGCCCACCAGCCTCGCTCTCCCTCGGCCCAGTCGCGCCAGGCCTCCGGCCCGCCTGCCCGTCGTCTCCCTCCTCCAGCGCCGACGGCGCAAATCCCGGCCGCGCCCATGCCGCCGTGTCGTCCACCGCCTCAGTCACTTCCCAGCTCCAGGACGTCGCGTGAAGCACGTGCCCGCGCCACCGCCTCACTCCCTTAGCCCGGTCAACACGACGAGACCGCCACCGCCTTGACCGCCGTCTCGACCTTGCTTGGCGCGCGCGCCACTTCCAGCCGCGCCGCCTTACTGCTCTGCACCGCCATGGCGACCTATAAAGCAGACCGAGCCCTTCTCCATTCCTCCCTCGTTCTCATTCGCCACTTGAACGCCCGTCCCGAGCTCTCAATCACTCTCTTCTCTCATTCCTTTTCTTCGGTGAACTCTCCGGCGAGGATTTCCGCCACCGTCGGTGAGTTCCGTCGTCACCTTCTTCCTCCTCTAGCTCCACCATTCCGTGCTTAACCTTTCCGTGCTCTTCTCGTCGGCAGCCGTGGCTCGACGAGCCAGATCGACGGCGAACCCTAGTCTCCGCCGTTATCTCTTCGTCGCCGGCCGCCACGGTCGTCCTCCTCCTAAGTTGAGCACGTGGTGAGCTTCGCCGTTTCCCTCTCTCTCCCCCTCGCCGCTTCCTCTCCTCCTTCCCGCACGCGCGGATCCACTTCGCCTAGCGCCGCCGCTCCGCCACCCTCTTCTCCGGCGCCGGCCACATTTCCGGCCGAGCCCGGCCACGCCAAGGCCACCCACGGCCTCGCGTCACATTCGCGCACGTCTGCGCTCACTCAACTCCGCTCCCGCCCTCGCACACGTCGTTTCCCCCTCGCGCGCACGAGCGCCGCCGCACTCCGGCGAGCTCGCGCCGCCGCCTTAGCCCTTTCTCCACGTCGATGTCATGCACGGGGAGATTCTCCTTCGCGCGCAGCCTCTGTAGCACCAACCCCCGCCACCCCTCGTCGCTTCGCTCGTCGCCGGTGAGCCGCCAGGCGCAGCGCCGCCACGCATCCCCTGTTCGCCGCCACCTCCGTTTTCCCTTCACTGCCGGTCGCCGTCCTTTTTCCTCTGGTCCGGCCGAGCACACCAGGCAAACCCCCGCGCGCCCGCGCATCTCCTCCGCGCACGCGAACTCGCCGAAACTCACTCCCTCGCCCTATCCCCGTGGTGCGCCGCCGCGGCCGCCAACTCCGGCGAGCCCGTGCCGCCGCTCCGTTCACCGCCGTCGTCGATGTCACCCACCGCCACCCTCGCCGTCGCGCGTAGAGTCCGTGGGTGCCGCCCGCAACACTCTCCGGCCACCGCAGCCGTCGCCGGCGAGCGCTCCGGCAACCGCGCCGCCGTGCGCGCACCCCGCCGCCGCGCGTTGACCCAGCCCCGCCGCCCGCCGACGTGGCTACGCCACGTCAGCCTGTGGACCCACCAGTCAGCCTCACACCTCCCCTCCGTTTTCCTTGTGCACCCGGTCCACATGAGCCAAAGACCCATGGGCACTCTGGTTCACCGTGAACCTAGTTCATAAATTCTTTTCCAATACAAAAATAATTCCTGGAATATCCAGAAAATCCCCAGGTCCTGTCTTTTTACAGATAAGCCCTCAAGCTTTTCTGTAATTATGTTTTGATCCTATCTTTTTACAGAAAAGTCCCTATACTTTTCTATAATTACAATTTTAGCCCCTATCTTTTTGCACCGAGAACCCTGACCTTTTCCAAAATTGCAGATAGGTCCCTGCCATCTTTCTGTATTTGCCAAAATAAACCCTCAGGCCCCTGACCCCACACGTCAGTCTCACATCCTCTCTGGAAACACTAAGTCCACACAGATAATGTACACAGAATCCTATTTCGACCATTTTCCAATACCAGAAAAATCCCACAAAATTCTTAAAAATACTTTACACCCTTCTAAACATCTTCCAACCATTGTTCATCCCAAAATAATTAGGATTATATCAATGCTTAATTTATTAAGCTTAATCCTAATTAATTCTTATATCGGCAAACTTCCAAAATCCATATCTTTTCCGTTCGAACTCCGATTTTGGCGATTCTTTCGCCAAAATTCATCTAAAATCATCCTCTATTCATTGCCACCAGATCCAATCTAACCTTGGTCTCTATTTGGTTCTATTTGATTTATTGCTTGATTGCTTGAGCGGTAGATTTATTTTCTTTTATCGCTAGATAATCAAGTCTTTGAAGAAGAGCCCGAGGATCCGGATTACGAGGACATAGAAGAAGAAGGTTTTGGTGAAGGCAAGTCTAACTCCCATTGATCATATTGATCCTATGTTTACAAAATATCCTAATTAGAGCTGTTTACAAATAAATTGCATGTTATTTAAATGAATTTAAATGCTAGAATGGTCCTATGCAATATTTGATTGCCTGCCTTGACTTGATTATATCCTGTATCCTTGTTAGCCCTAGGAATCAACATCATTAATTTAATTAATGAATTGTTGATATGCTCGCTGCTTAGGACTTTCACATGTGTTTAATTAATATTGCTCACATGATTTTCGTGTAAATGCGTGTGTCTTGGTGGTGTGTGTAAATGTGAAATTGGGTGGTTAATAATAAGTGCAACCCTAGTGAGGGATGTTTTTCTGGCGGGACCAGGCGAGGTAGTCC
The DNA here is from genome assembly GCA_012490785.1 of Eragrostis nindensis. Classification (NCBI taxonomy): domain Eukaryota; kingdom Viridiplantae; phylum Streptophyta; class Magnoliopsida; order Poales; family Poaceae; genus Eragrostis; species Eragrostis nindensis. Next base: position 506,930 of record JAAXCT010000300.1, on the reverse strand, counting down.
TCAGTGGGGAGGCTATCTCTGGGACGCCCTTCCACTCGTGGATTGGCTATTGAAGATGCCTGGTTCGGTCGTATAAGGACCGGTTCTTGTGCCGCCTTTGCTTAGCACCTTACGCGCAGCCACAAGCCGTATATGGGTACGGGATTGGAACCACACCCTACTAGTACTCACCCGGTACCCCCCGGAGGCAGGAGATGCAACGGAGTCCCAGGAGAAGACTCGTTCGTTGGTGGGTGTTCGAGATCCGGCATTTATGACTGGCCATATTATGATTATGAAGCCCCTGGTGATGTCCGTGGGGGATGCCGTGGTGGTACAAAGTAGGTATGGAACCTTTAGTGGGACAGTCCAAACTATGACGATAGGGAGGACTGGACCACCTTGTGGGGAAATTTGTGCACCCTTGGCCAAGGTTAAGAAACTTTCCGGAAAGCCGTGTTCCACGGTATTGGACAACGCGAAAGCATCGGCCACACTATGATTAGTCTTTTCTGTGTGAGTTATCCTTGGCGTGTTTTCGGAATACACCGGTTTGGAGCCGTGTGCTGGTTGACGGCCAGTGATAAAACTTGAGGCACTGGCGGGATGGACAGTAACTCCCCCAGGGCCGCCCAACCCCACTAATCTCTACAGATACTTGATTAGATTGCGAACTGTTTTGTTTTCAAAACAACCTTGCATAAACTTGGCTTTCACGCCTTGTTGTGATAAACCTCAGCCTATCCTTTGATAAACCCCTTGCATAACTTACCCCTCGTGTTAGGCTTGCTGAGTACCTTAAGTACTCACTCTTGCTTCAATCATTCAGAAGATGAGCCAGAGATAGAAGCTGATGGAGGTGAAGATTAGGGTTCAGCCTGCCCGCAAGTCTGCCTGTTGGAGTGGTGCCGTTCCGTCTTCCGCTGGAGTAGTTGTTAGTGCGGCTGCTGTGCCAGTCTGTCGGTGTGTTGTCTGTTCTCGTAGTCAGGCCGCTGGCCTTTGTTGTAAGACCTTTTGTATAATAAAAGGCTTGTATGAGACTTGGTAATATTATAAAAGGGTATGAGACTGTGATGTCATTCTGTGTAAGCGTCGTATCAGCTACTGATCCAGGGACTGATACGGTAAGCGCTAGTACTCCAGAAATGGGGTACGACATTCTTAAATCGATCCGGGCCTGCAGGTCTCCTAGCTAGGAGTAAACTCTTATTAATTTTGACCAACGAACGAAAATGTTACAAGCTAATTGGGTTATTATTTTCGGCTTTTACCCTATCTTCATTTAATCTTTCATTTCTCATAACCTTGACGTACTGCGGCTAGCTAGCTATTATTTTAAGACAACAGCATTTGTCTTCCTGCTTTCAGGTAGGTGGCAAGCGTGTGGGCATTATCGGCTTGGGGAACATTGGTTCGTTGCTTGCAAAGAGACTCGAGTCCTTCGGCTGTACCATATACTACAACTCCAGACGACCCAAGCCTTCAGTCCCTTACAAGTACTTTCCCGATGTTCGTGATCTTGCGGCTGAATCCAATGTGCTTATTGTCGCATGCGCGCTGAACAATGAGACACGGCACATTGTCAATAAGGATGTTATGAAGGCGCTAGGGAAGGATGGAATCATCATAAACATTGGTCGAGGGACAAACGTTGACCAGGCAGAGTTGGTCAGGGCCCTGAAGGAAGGCACCATTGCAGGAGCTGGTCTTGATGTGTTTGAGGATGAGCCTAATGTTCCAGTAGAGCTCCTGTCTATGGACAATGTGGTTCTGACGCCTCATTCAGCGGCTGTGACATCAGAGTCCATGTCAGAACTGCATGAGCACACCATAGGTAACATTGAAGCTTTCTTGTCCGGCAAGCCTTTGCTCTCGCCGGTTTTTCTCTAGTGGTAAGCCAAGTCAATAAGTGGTCCAATCGCAATTTCGCACCATATTTATCGCACTGGATGTACCAATATTTTAATCATCTTGTATCAAAGCAAATGGTACTGTATTGGTTCCAATTAATAAAGATCGCCTTCATTTGAATCTGAACAAGGGTCAAATACAAATACATCATCGGAAAATACAGATTGCAGGAACATCATTGTTTGGTTCATCATTTTTCATTTTTCAGAGTGGCCTCTTTCTCATTCAAATTGAGTCCATTGGCTATCATGGTTATGAGTTTTTTATGAGTTGTTGACGGATTTAATTACTTGTAATTAATCAAGTTTGGCAGGACGCCCATTCAGGTTTATTGTGATTCTGGTTGTCTCTGCCTTACCAGTGGACCTAGGTCAAGGTCAAGGTGTACAGCTAGCACTTGGCACAAAACCCGGCATTAGAATCATAAACCCGAGAACCCAACCCCGAACACAGAAAAGCGAAGAAGACACAAAAATTCAGATGATAGTATCTTTAAGAAAAATGGGGTTTTGCTCCTGGTACCCGAACAGCCCGAGCTACGCGTACCCCATCCGTTTATATATCCTCCACTTTGAGCCTGGCTCATAGTCAGTCCTTTGCTCCCTCCCAGGACTCCATAACGATGAATAAATAAAACAAAATAGGAGCACTTAGGGTCATCATGCACGTCAAGGGTGCATCACTATTACTCTATGTGTTGCAGTAGATCTACACAATTGATATGCAGATGTATGTGGGTGCTCAAGATAGGTGCCACGAAGAAAAGCCGCTCTACCACAACCATGCGAGTTCTCCGCTCGTTGCAATAGGATAAGGCTACAACGCCATACTCCGGTCACCCTCTGCCGCATACATCACACAAGTGCATATCGTGCGTACTATAGTAGGATCCGGCGCGCTTCGCGCGCCGCGTGGCCAATATTTTACTTGCTGGTTTCGTCGCGAGAGAGCCGTTTTTGTTGCCTACTGGTGGTGCACATGCACTATCACAGTTCATTAGCGCAATCCTCTATGTGTAACCGGAACCTTTTTTATTATCTGGTGATTATGAAGCTACTAATGGACACATGCACTGCCTTACAAATGTGACTTTGTCTAATGTCGCGCCGTATGTAGTCGTTGAGAGGCTTGCTTGTTCTTACTGATGTGGCCTAAAACGTATGTGGACAATGCGATTTGGGTTACATGATAATTAAAAGTTATGTGCAGCTCTTAACGGTAGGAAATGCTGGTTGTATTTGCAATGGTAGACAACCATACATGATATGTGTACATTTATTTTTCTTCAGCTAGCAGAACATATATAACATAGAGCAGTTTGATAGATAAAGGTACAACGACCATTTGTAGAAATACATATATAACAGGTATCAGCCGATTGTTAGAAAGCCAATTACACGAGAAGCAAGATTTTTCTAGCTGAAAGCGATACCAATGTACAAGGATATATGTGTAGTCTCAAAAGGCAGTATCCACATCAGATTCAATAATAAACAAAACCCAACGTCAAGTCATGTTTAATATACCATCATGCACGCATTAACACAGCGTATATGAAAAGAAAGTGATTGCAAAATGTCAAACAATCACTGTATATTAGCTATCAGAATTGTTGTAGGTAGTCTTGACAACCTCATCAGGCAGCTATTTACATTTAGCTCATACAAAGGGCCATCAGCTATATAATCCAAAAAGCAGAGCATGCCATTAGAAAAAAGTCGACGGAGCAAGCCACAGCAAAAAGAAACTTATGGCTATGGCATAAACACGGTCATCATGCTGGTTACATGCATATGAAATCTGAGATGCCTCAAACTTAGCTATTCCCAGCAGCAGATGGTGAGACCCTCATATTTAAGTAAATGAGAAGCAACCTACACAATATGGGTTCACATATCCAGATGGCATAATATTTGTTCCTCGTTACTTCAAGGCACAACGCTATTTTTAAGTACAGATTAACCAACGATTTACCAAGTATTAAAGAATACCTTAGTTGCGACAGCTATCAACTGCAATGCTGACACGATCTTATCACTGGACACATAATCAATGTCAATACTACCCTCTTCTAAACAGTCATTAGATCTCAAGGCGAAAAAAGGAGTTTTTGCGCTCTGCCAAAATTAATATAAAAGGTTATCAAAGGAAAGCTAACATAGATATGGAATTTTTAAGGTCAAATGATCGGCTATTTAAATTCCATGTACAAACTGTAGGGCATATTCCAGAAGCCCAAGTACTTCTGATTACATTCTGTATACCAATCTTATTTCCGTGAAAAAAAGAGAAAAAACAACAGTTTATAATTTAATTTGATAGCATAGTTTCAAATTTTACACAAAAGCCGACTCTAGCTGGTGTGAGTAGGTCAAGAATCCCTATGCACCACTTACAAAATATTAACAGAGCTACTATTATTAGACTGCGCAGAAAAACGATGGAAGAAATGAACTTATAGTTGCACTACATGCAAGCTAGTTAAGATATGTACATACATTCATGCTGCACATATTGCTGAATTATTTTTCAGGGAAATTGTACGTCTACATGGTGTACCACGCACTATTGTTTCAGATCGTGACACCAAATTTTGAGCTACTTTTGGAAAACATTGTGGGGCAAGGGCCAAACTGAAGTTGTAAACTGCACATTATCCTTGTTGTGCATACAACAGGACGGTACATTCAACCACAAAATTTGAAGATGTGGGAATAAAATCTACCTCATGTAGAATTTGCATACAACAGGACGGTACATTCAACCACAAAATTTTCCCCATTTCAAATTGTATATGGGTTCAACCCTACAGCTCCCATCGATCTTTAGCCTTTGCCTGTGCTGGAACGTGTCAACATTGATGCTAGCAAGCGCGCTGACCTCGTTAAGAAGGTTCATGAATAAGCTCGAACCAACATTGAGAAGATGACAAAGACATATGAGAAGCATGCTAACAAGGGCAGCAAAAAGATTGTATTTGAACCTGGACAACTTGTTTGGGTTCATCTACGCAAGGAACGATTTCCCGAGCAACGCAAGCCAAAGTTGCAGCCACGAGTAGATGGTCCTTTCAAAGTGCTCCAACGAATCAATGATAATGCATATGAGATTGACCTTCCAAGCAAGTAAGGTGTGAGCACAACCTTCAACGTTGTTGATCTCTTTTCAAGAGAGGGAGGATGATGAGGACATCCCAGCCAATGTGACAAGCCATGGATCAGCTGCACCGAGCCAAACACCGACTATGCCAATACCAGAACCAATTACACGAAGTCATGCAAGGAAATTGCAGCAAGAGGTGAACTCTCTCCTTACTAAATTTGAATCCAATATAAATGAGAATTTTATACTATCTAAATGTTGTACATATGTCTTGCTAAGGTGTACACACGAAGGAGATGCTGCTGGACCAAAGGAGACAAGTTACACAGAGAAGGAGACGAGTTACATTGAAGTTGAACCATCACACTGCCTCCTAACATCAGTGCATAATTCCAAGAGCCACACGCACCAACTGATATAGAATCGCTATGAATGATACATATGGGTGGAAACATAATCAAGTCTACTTTCACCTTCAACAAACGGCTCGTCATTTCGACTTCCCATTAAGGAGTAATGGTCATTTTAGTGAAGACTGCCAGGAAGGCTGAAGGTCACGCGAGGCTTCTCGGGAGCTGCAGTTTTCACACCTTTCATCTTCTTTCTCCTTCATGAATAAGTTATATTTCGTCCACACCCAGCTAGGAGGATTGTTCTTAGTATAAATACCCAATGTATCTATGCCAAACTCAGATCATTATGAATTAAGAAATCCACCACATGGTGTTGCAGCCAAGAGTTGAGTGACTTACCACAAATTTCTTGTGAGTTCTTCATCGACTTGTGAGAGACCGATTCGCTGTTATATGTGAAGATTCCTCTGGGATCCCCTAATTCGTGCTCTACAGTTTCCAGTGTGGATTAGTCCCAGTTTGTGATTCTGCAGTCGTTTGGAGATCAAGCCGAAGTCCATCATGGTTTAGATGCCTCTCTCCCCGTCGCTTGGTCGCAGCCAACCTTGGCCAGGTCTAAAGCTAGTTATCCCCACTGCAATTTCAGCAAGTTATCTCTTGTCGTGCCTACTGCCGTGAAGATCGGGCCAACCCCCGGGCTTTCCCCTATCACCTTTGGTTCGATCAAATATCCTATGATCCCTCTTGGTCTCCACTTCATCCAAGGCGATGGTTTGTGCATCCTACCCTACTACTCTATCTCCCAAATTAATGAGTTAAAATAACCTTCTGAGTCAATCACTAAAATTTAACTCAATGATAAACCAAACCTTCTTATCCTCCAACAAACATACTTCTATCCGGTTTGCTTGCATACTCTTTATTCCTCGCATCATAAACCTATTTCTTGTGAACACCAATATCATAGGAACCCATGTTTATCTAAATTATTGGCGAATGAGATATGGTTGGATGAGAGGAATCTTGCTTCTTCTATATTGAGTGCTTGGGAATTTATCTTGCAAAATTTAAAATCCATAGGTTTGCACGCCTCAATGATCTTATTTTCCCACCACAGCCAAATAATGATCACATTAAAAACCCCTACAAATGCTACTTGTAATTACTTTGGGCTTTGTCAAATTGTTGTGACCCTTGTGAGACGCTCGTCATACTTTCATGATCAAGATCACGTATACATCCACCACCACCACAAAACATGCTAAACTTCTACACTGAAAGTTAGCAACACCATTTCCATTCATCCATCCACCAAAATAAATGCTCCTTCATTTGTTGTTGATGTCTCTCTCTCTCTCTCTCTTCAAATATTCTTGCAAAAAGAGACATGGCTATGAAAAAAAAATGATTAAAAAAGAGAATGCTCATTGCAAGAGCATGAATAAAGACCTGTTCAACTATGTCGAGCATGATTGAAATAAAAAGTGAAAAGAAAAGAAAAAAATGATGATAGCCATGTTCTCAAATGAAAATCAATCAAGAGAGACACATCATCGCATCAAGGTGTATCCATCTCATTCCATTCATCATATACACATACCCACACACATGCACATTCTTGATCATATTGTATGACTTGTTTTCTCGGATCCGGTCTTTGACTTTGCAGTATAAGTGATGCAAGTATGCTTCTCTTCATTCCCTACCCTAAGCTCCACAAAAGCCATTTGTAGATGTAGAATGAAAGAAGGCATGCCAAATGCCTTGGTGGGAAATCATACACACTAAACGATCTGAGAGTATCATTTGAGGAGTATGAGCTATATTTTTATTTTGAAAATCTATCAAAAACCCAAGTTACTCAACAGAGGGAGTGATGATGACTTGAATCAATACCGTTCCATTCCTCAACCGCCCAAGATGACATGATAGACACATCAAAATACACGGGTACACGTATGGCTTGGAATACCAATAGCAGGTCGTGTTCCACCTTAGTCCTTCACCTTCACTCGAGGACGAGCAAAGGCTAAGTGTGGGGGTGTTGTTGATAGTCCATAAGTACCACTTTTGACCGTCAATTACCTGAAAGAATGAAAGTAAACACCAAACATAGTGGTATGAGGTTACTACTAACGAATTCCACGAGCTTTGGTGAATTTATGTATGCAGGTGCATTAAGCGCATAAATGGGCAATAATACAAGAGAACAAGGCAGAATACAGGGCCCAACAAATCAGCGCCACTGTTCGTCACCGTACGGGCCATAAGAAGTGCCAAAAGCCCACAAAACAGTACCAAACAATAGCTTAGCACCCAAGACCAACATGAGGGAGACCAGGAGTCCCAAGAGACCGAAGATGGGGGCCAACCGAGCCCAGAAGGGGTCGCCTGGCCCCCCATCTTGGCCGACCTATGCTTGAGGCCTTTCAGGCCCATCTTTCTATGACTGTTCGCTACCAACCTCCTGAGGAATAATCTGGGTACCTTCCCTGCATGGATGGCAAGCAACCGCCTCTACTCCACTGCCTTCCAAGTCTATTTAAGGAGGGGTACCCCCCTCCTCTCAACACACAAGAAGTGAAGAGTCATTCCACTCCCAAGGGCCTAGAGCCTCTTGTATACTAGTAGAGTAGGGAGAGAGTATGGTAGAAGAGAAGGGTAGTCCTCCCTTTGTGAGGACATAGCCCAAATTTTATATCTTTTAGAATACTTATTTATAGTTCATTGTTCTTCGTTCGTTTGTCGTTCGTTCCTCGTTCGTTCGTCGTTCGTTCCTCTTATTCACAAGTAAGTATTCTTCAACCCCTATTGAATTGTGTACTTCATATCTAGATTAAGTTCTTTCTTTACTTGCTTACGGGATCATCGCTCCATTCTTTTAGAGTACCTTGCCTCTCGTTTAGGTACCCCAGGCTAAGGTAGTAATCGATAATTTAGACGAGGTGTCTTGGTTAGAGGTTACCTTTGTTTGTAGCGTGCTCCACGGTTTGTAGAAGTAGGCGGTAGGTGGTACCAGCCCTATCCGTCCTTCGTACTCCTCCACGTTCGAGTACGTAATAGAGCAACAGGCCGGAGTGACTTGGCAGACCAGGTCTAAGCCGGCGACCGAAGTAAGCATTTAGAGGCGGAATTTATCTTACTTCTTCTTGTCCTTGGATGAACTAGACTAGAAGATAATTACACTCCGTTCCTTTGGGAAAATATAAATAACGATACCCTTGAATACTCACGAGTGAAGTGCTACAACGGTATTCTCTGTCTTGCGGAGCCTTGGTAGGGTCCGCTTCGCTCATCATTTCGTCGACCAAGCGGGCAGTTTGCTTCACCCATGCCATTCAAAGCGAAGAGCCTGAAAACGCGAAGCAACATATATCTCGACAACAGAATCTCAAGCATAACAACAATAGCGAAGCAAAAAAAAGTAAAAAATCACCTAAAAGCAAGAATCAATCCCGAAGAAAGAACAGAGTAACTCTGGTTTCCAAATCGTGAAAAATCCCGAAGATATTTGAAAGCTCGAGCGACCAGTGGCAAAATTACCGCAGCCCTCGCGCTCCTTATATAGGGCGTAAAAATCCAAGCAGTTAATGCGCGTAGAAAGCAGTGCTGGATGATTAATACTGTCATAACGGACACGACCAACCTTTCAAACCCAAACCTCTTCGCATTTAGAACTAAGTCAACCTCGGCCCAACTCCTACGAGCAAGCGGAGTTTTTCCCGCCGGGTTTTTCGCCACTCGATTATCATTGGTTTCGAGGGTTTGGCTCATGGGTCTTGAACCTCGCCTACGAGGGGCTTATGTTGGGGATTGGCGAAGAGAACCGTTGGAAAAACTCTGACCCACTTCGGGACTTATCAGCATTAACTACACGTGGGAAACCGAAGTGCGAGGCTCATCTGGCAAAGAGGACGTGGGAGCTGACAGTTTGTAAACCCAAAGAGGAGGACCCAATGGGGCCCAAGCAGCGAAGGCCCCATAGGGCCCACCTTGGGAGCAATAAGGGTTCGCATGTTTGGGGTATTGTAACTGGACAGTTATGCCCATTGGACATTTTTGTACATTAGTTTCCGTGTAACGTCCTGTATGATTAGGGGTACATCCGTCATATGGGGTACCCAAAAATCATACTATAAATAGACCTCATAGGGGTCGATTCCCACTGTGATGTACTCAGGTACCATAATGAGAATCCCATTACCCTTGTATTTGTCTTCGCTTTAGCATGTTTCCCTCTTCGTTTTCCTTTCAGTAGTTCCCTAGTCCGTTTGTTTGGGATTGTCTTGCGAAGGACATGCTAACAATGAGCATCTTAAAAATGTTACTCTTAATTGTAGAAGATTGAAAATTGGCTCAAGTTAAGGAGGTAGGTTCATCTCTATGTGCATTGCACGCTGTGTAGGTCGGGAAATATTCTATCAAAATTTAATAGGTTCTTCTGTTTCACAGTTTCGATCCAGGAATCACACAAGGATGAAGGTGCCCATCAGATTTCAGTTGTAAACAACTTTCTCGTCTGCTTTTCATTTCTGAATGAACAAATTGCTTTTCTTTACCATTAGCTTTTCAGTTTTTGTCCAACATTAATTAGAGCTTAAACAAGAAGGTGATGGAATTTGAAGCAGCAAGAGAGAAGCAACTGTGGAGATGGAACAAGCAAGAAAGAACTGGAGATGGAATAAGCAAGACAAAACAGCAGGAAGAGATGGATGAGTTGAGGAAGCAATATGAGAGGCGACCAATGATGTCCTGTGTCCTGCCTTTGGCCTCAACAAGGACTAGGTTAATCATGAACCTTGTTAACATCACTGCCTCATCTAAGTTATTTACATTGCTGGAAACTGTGGATCTTATCTCGGCTGGACCATAACTATACGGCAGTGAACTTTTGATTTTGCTGTGACCATAATTATTTATGTAACTTGGCTGTATGTTGAGCTCTGTTGGTGACCAGAACTATTTAAGTTGTCCTCTATGATATGTTGAGCTTTGCTGTTATTTGTAACTGTGGTTGTTCTGTTGACTTGTGAGACACTGCGCTGATATATATTTTGTTGATAGATGTGGCTGTGTGTATACTGTTGATTGACATGGGTTGTATGTGTATTCTACTGATGGGCTGTATGTTGATTGTGTCATTATGTAAATGGGCCTGACCCACAATTTGGTTTGTTTGCTGTAGCGGGAAAGAATCAGGCCCATACGGAAATGCTAAAAATTATAAAGGAATTAGGTCCATACAAAATTGCTAAAAAGGCCATAGAAGAATTAGGGCCCTTATGAATTTAGCCCACACGGAATTACTGAAAATCCATAAAAGAATAAGGCCTATAATTGGGCTAAGCCCACGAAAGGCTGGTCATTTCATGGAGTTTTTGTTGGGCCAGATTGTATTTGTGACTTTTTTTGGCTTGATATATTTTCATCACAATACATGATCAGAAACGCTTGAAAGATGACGAATGCACATTCGTCACTCTATGATCACAAATTTTTCAAGATGACATAAAATATAATTTTTGTGATAATAAAATTTCTTGTAGTGGCCTCTTGTCTCATGTGACAGCATGTGCAATAATGTTTACCGGGCTTGTTTAATACAACTAGGGAGGCACGCGCGCCACGCTGCACCAGGTTGAAAACGGCGTAAATACATAGAAGCCGAATGTAAATACAGAGAAGCCAGATGACTGTTTTGCAAAAGTGCAAAAGATCTCATACCACTGCCGAAATCAATCTTTTGCTAGGACTGGGAGACGTGGACGCACGCTGGCCTCATTTTCTTCCTCGTTAATTCCGCCCGCCGTTCTTTAACCAGGTCGTCTTCCACCTCCATCTCAGCTCACTTTCTCAGTCTCTTCTCTGCTGGTAGTTCCATACCAGGTAGCAAAGAAAACTCCGTTGGTCACCGATCCACCTCTCGCAAACTCTGCCTTTGGAAAGAAATGGCAGCAGTTGAGATACTCGACTCCTGCATGGTGAGGCCCAGCGAGGCGACGCCCGAGCACCGGCTGTGGCTCTCCAACCTCGATCTTGTGGTGCCAAGGAGCCACACGCCGGCGATCTACTTCTACCGGCCTAGGCCAGGGCTGGCCTCCTTCGCGCCAGACGTCCTCAAGGGCGCTCTGTCCAAGGCGCTCGTCCCTTACTACCCCCTCGCCGGTCGGCTCGCAGTGGATGGAGGTGGCCGACCGGAGATCCATTGCTCCGGCGACGGGGTGCTCTTCGTCACCGCCCGTGTGGACGCGGTCCTCGACGACATGGGCCATCCAGCCCCGTCGGACGAGCTGCGGCGGATGTTTGTCCCGTCGGATGATGAACACGCCGGAATCTTGACGATGGTCCAGGTAGGTCACGCCTCTGAAGCTCTAGCGATCGAGCTATAGGTTTAATTTCAGGATTACATTACAGCTTAATTAAGGTGACCTGCGCTGCAGGTGACATTCTTTAAGTGTGGCGGTGTGTGCCTCGGCACCGCCAGCCACCACATGGCGTCGGACGGCCGCGCGTTTTCCAGCTTCTTGAACACATGGGCCGCCATCGCGAGGGGAGTTAGCGACGCCGCGACGTTGCGACCCTGCCTCGACCGGACGCTGCTCAGAGCACGCTCTCCTCCCGATGTGCGTTTCGACCACGTTGAGTACGAACGCCCTGCAGGTTGTGGTGGCGTGTCCAAGCCAAACGCCCCTATCCACACTGCCATCCTCCCCGTTTCCAGAGACCAGGTTAACGTTCTCAAAGCTGCCATTGGTGCCGGCGACGGAGGCAAGAAGATCTCCACGTTCATCGCTGTGGTCGCCCATGTGTGGCGGTGTGCATGTAAGACGCTCAGGGGAACGGACAACAACACTCGGGTGTGCATCACAGCTGACGGGCGCTCCCGCATCTGCCCACCGCTCCCGAGCAACTACCTCGGTAACGCCATTTTTCGCACATCAGCGGTTGCCAAGGTGGACGACATCATCTCCGGCACGCTCAGCACTGCCGCGCAAAGTGTCTCCGACGCCACAGCCCAGTCGAGCAACGAGTACATGCGGTCCCTGGTGGATCACCTGGAATTGGAACAAGCCAACAATGGCATGGCAGGGAGTTGGGCGATCCCAGAGACTGACCTAAATGTCACAAGCTGGTTGGGGTTGTCCCTCTCCGATGTGGACTTCGGCTCTGGTGGGCCAAAGTTCTTCGGCCGAGCGAGCAGTCTAGCCAACAACGGTCTCATTTACCTCGTCCCTGTTCCGGACAGCGATGGCCAACTTAACATCGTGGTTACCATGGAATCAGAGAGGTTGTCTAGGTTCAAGAAGCTGTTCTACGAAGAGTTCATACATGTTGTGAAAGACATGCGTGTAATCAAATGTTCAGACCATTAAGGGTCAAGAATGCATGGTCACCTAGCAGTCTATCTCTTGTAGGTTACCATACATGTTTATTTGGTGACCAACATTTTCATCATTTTACCTTTCTCAATGCCATTCTCTTATTTTGCATATAATGATTCACCTTTGGGCCTACCCGTTCAATTTGCATTCATGATAAGAGATGAAGTACAAGCCGGCAAGGCCGGCAAAAGGAGAAGGTAATGCTGTGGTTACTGAGTTAATTAGTTGGTAACGTGACGTTATATGCATGCTTTACTAAGTTTCCTTCTTCGCTCTGTCGCTCAAAACTCCAAAGAGGAAAGAATGCGATAAATGTAAGAAACAAGGCGTTGGTTTCATTTGAGATATTACTCTGAATGTTAAGATCCCTAGTCGGGCCGTGACAATGTTAAGATCGATCATACAAAATATTGTGAGTGTAACAACATAACATATATAACACCATTGATTGAGAGAAAAAGCTAAGAGATCAAATCTTTTATTTTTGAAGGGTACCAATTATAACAGTAATGTTTTGACTATTATAATTCGTAATATGCAATAGCCAATTAATAAAAACTAACAAAGAAAAGAAAATCGTGGAGGTGAAGTTCACTTCATATGAATACAGTCGGGCTATTGAAAATAGTGCATATGAATAGGTAATGTACAAGATAAGTCAATCATGTGCCATATTATAGTTCAATATTAGTGATAATGCATGCTCCGTGGGTATTTGGTGTATCAAGGAACAATGAAGAGGGGGGGGGGGGGAGGAAGGGGCGTCGATGCATGGCAATAGTGCAAGAGTGCGCATTGTATTTGTTTCAGACTCTAATATCAGCCTTGGCAAGTAATAATCTCATGCATGGACACGTCTCCTCTGTGTACAATATATTAATTTAGTATAAGCATCTCTTGCATGTATACTTACGTGGCCACTCCTACTTGTGTCGTTTCGGAAGAGGATTCTTTATATGTCACATTATCAACAATTGATCTTCTGTGTAACTTTCAAACCAACAGTCAGGATGTTTTACTTTTTTATGAGAATTTCCGGGATTTTCTACCTTAACATAGAGGCATCAAAGAAAACCTCCAATTTGTAAATAAATGATGGCTAGTCTATGTGGTAAAATGGAGCCTCCAATCGAATTTGTCTGCAACACACTACGATTTTAGAATATTTCGTCTGTGGCACACTAGAATCATTTAACAATTATTTGCAACTATTTGAATCTCAATTCGTAAAAGACATTAGAATTTGAAACTTAGCCCCAATGTAAATTTTTGAGTTATCTGTCATTAAAAAATGGAGCTAGATTTTTTTTCAAAGTGTTTGTTTCATTTGCTCATTGTTTTAATATTTAATTGGTCGAGAAAATCATGCAAGCAATCGAAAAAAATCCGGCTCCATTTTTTAATGATAAATAATGCAACAATGCATATTGGTGCCAAGTTTCAAATTCTAATATATTTTAGAAATTAAGATAAACAATTGCAAATAATTATTAAATGGTCATAGTTTCCTAAACCGTAGTGTGTTGCAGTAAAAACGCTTACATTCATGGTTTGGCACTAGCTAAACTTCATGCCACTATAACAAAAACAGTGTGTAGCAGCGGTCAAAAATGCACTGTAGCAGCAAGGGCAGCAGATGGCAAAAAATGCTACAGTGCATTTTTGACGCGCGTGCGGAGTGTAGCAGCGGTCAAAAATGCACTGTAGGTCGCTAGATGTGCAGAGCCGTGACCTACCTGGAGCGTGATCAAGATTCCAGCGTGTTCTTCATCCGACGGGACAAACATCCGCCGCAGCTCGTCCGACGGGGCGGGATGGCCCATGTCGTCGAGGATCGTGTCCGCACGGGCGGCGACGAAGAGCACCCCGCCGCCGTTGCAATCGATCTCAGGCCGGCCACCTCCGTCCAGCACGAGCCGACCGGTGAGGGGGTAGTAGGGGACGAGCGCCTTGGACAGAGCGTCCTTCAGGACATCCGGCTCGAAGGAGGCAGCCAGCCCAGGCCTAGGCCGGTAGAAGAAGATCATGGGCGTGTGACCCCTTCGCACCGCGAGATCGAGGTTGGAGAGCCACAGCCGGTGCTTGGGCGTCGCCTCGCTGGGCGCCACCATGCAGGAGTCCAGTATCTCAATTACGCCCATTTCTTTCCCAAGGCAAAGTTTGCGAGAGGTGCATCGGTGGGCAATATGGAGGTTTCTTGTGCTCCCTGGTATGGGTCTGTCTTATGCTCTATTAACTGGTTGCTCTTCCTTTTATGGTTGAGGTGCCACTAACTGGACATGTCATGCATGTGAAGTCAAGATATGATTGAATTCTCTTTCTGGTAAGTTGAAATGTAAATGACATGATCGAGGCGCATGCAATTAATAAACAATAACTAAAAAGCACATGGGATGCTTCCAAAACTGTTTATCACTGCATCGTGTGGGGCTACTGCTAAAGGAAGCAGAGCTGTAGCGCAGGCCTGCCGACAGTAGCAAAAGAGACAACATCCATGAGTGAGTCGTCATGTGATCGAAGGCTGCTTAGATTTTCTCAACATGTGAATCTCGTGCAAGTCCATCCTACTCCCTCCATCCCTTTCCATAAGGGTTTGAAGCGGTTTTGAGATGTACCAAAATATAAGGGATTGAAGCGGCATGATGGGCTCCACACAGTTAGATTCCTCCCTTCCGGTCCGCTCGCATGTTATCCCCTCTCGGCGCTCGCATGTCACTGCCGTAGCCGCCATCACAGCTCGCCGCCCTCCATCTCCACCGCACGCGACCTAGTCGTCCATATCCACTGCATGCGACCAGCGCGCAACCTTGCCTCCATCTGCACCGTAGCCGCCATGGAGGCTTGGGCAGCAGCCGTGGTGCACTAGCCGTCCTCCAAGGAGACGAACGGGGAGGGGGAGAAGCAGCGCCGTGGCCGTCGACGGAAGACGCGCGCGCGACGACGGGTGGCGAGGCATGGCCGTCGTCGTCCTCTGTACGCGTGCTTCGGTGAAGGCCTGAGGCCGGCGTGCTCAACTGGAACGTGGGAGCAGACCTGAATCTGGCGAGTCCAAGGCGGCGATATCGACAAGATCTGGGTCGCCGGGCTGCCGTGGTTGTGGGGTAGGCGTGGGGGATGAGGCATGGGTCGCCGGTTTGCCGCCCTCCATCTCCACTGCCACTGCCATCGCTAGCTCGTCCGCCCCTCTCACATAGAAGCTCGCCTATCACTCTCCCTCGGAAGCTCGCCCATGGATTTGGATATCGCCGCTGCCTGTCGCCTCCCTCGATTTGCCATGTGCGGTAGGTGAGCGGCAACGCGAGGCGTTGGTCCTTTGCGAGGGCGAGAGAGCTGAGAGAAATCAGAGAGAAAGAGAGAGAGAGAGAGGGTTGTGGCAGGTGGAGATTTAATGAGGGGCAAACGTGTCTTTTAACTTGTCGGCTATTCCATAGTTTGAGTCCTCTGATCCATTACAAAAAGGGATGGAGGGACGAAGTAGCTAGGATAGCATCCAAAGAAGTGTAGGCAACGAAGTTGAAAGTGCAACCTACAGTGGCTACCTGTGAGCACCTGATCAGTGCATGTGTTTGCAGTGTCTCGACTCTCGACAAACAAACGTGTTGGTCTCAGGTCCCGGTCCCAGCATCACCAGCCGCAACCAAATATATTTGGACGTTCCCCCTGTAAGAGAAGATCACATACACTGTCTCTCCCATGCATGGCCTTTTGCCTCTGAAAATGCCCTTCTTCTCCGCAGAGAATTAGTCAGCGCCTAAGAACAGAGAGTAGATTTGTGCCAGCTCTGCAGGTAAGCTTCTATATGATTAGCACCGCTATTACTTCCGAACTATTTTAATTATGACCATATTGTACGACGAAAAATCTAATTGCTTAAATAATTTTGATGGTGGTTCAGTTAAATTTAAAACCGTTAGATCTCTTGTCGTATTATGCTGTCATATAAATGATCGAGTCGCATGTGAAGCATTTTTCTTTATCTTGGCCAGTGATAGCTAAACCTTCGTACGGCGCAATTCAGTTTTTTTCTTCAACGTAAAGAAAGCTCATAAATGTGTCAAGAACACTAAGCTCCGTTTGGATGTAGACATTGGAGACTTTGGCATTGAATTGAGCTCAATAAAATCAGCCTACGCATTGATTTCACGAACAACAAGGCCCCCATTTCAGCATGGCAGCTCTGCTGAAGGTTTGAACAAGCGGAAAAGGCGGAGCTGGCGATCCAGGCGATTGCATCGGCGATTCCGGTCACCGGCCGTTCTCCGATCTTTGCCGCTGTTCTGATCATCGCCAGGTGATCGGCGAGCACATTCCTCGTTGGTAGCTCCTCTGCTGTCGTTCATCCACCGCGAGCCATGTGACGCACGGCGGCTGAGACGGGCATGAGAGGGCGGCTTCGGGTAAGGCGTCTAACGCTTGCTCCAGTGGCTCGCCTGGATATTGTGGAGGAGGAATCGTTGGAGAAAACGGAGGATGAGAAAATCTTGGCGAGGGAACAATTGGAGAGGGCAATGGTGCTGTCGACTTCAACAGAAGTCGCGACCAGACCTCATGTTCATGGAGTTGAAGACAGGTTGGGGTTGCGGTTCGGGGCATCCTCAAGTGACAGTGAGAGCGACGATGACATTGACGAGTTCATCACCACTCCAGAGCTCATCAAGGATGCAGGTGAGTTGGGTTTCTCGGTGCAGGACCTTGTCAAGGCGGATGAGGAGATGCTGATCTCACCCACAATCCAAGAAGCCAGTCCTTGTGAAAGGATCTTTGGCGGAGACGATCATTCAAGCTCTGACACAGAAAAGAATGAAGACATCGACGCCGGCAAGTCGTCCATGGCAGGGGCCTCTGCCTCTGCCGAGGGACTCGCCAAAAAGAACAATCGGTGACGCACTGGCTGCTGCTAAGGTATGCACATCATCACCATCTCGTCTGCGTTCTTTAAACTCGAGCTTGGCTCAATTGAAGAGTTCGTCTTCCACCAAATCTCGGCGATCGCCGGAGTTGGACAAGGTGACGCATCATCGATCCGAAATTCATGGATCAGAGCAGTCAAAGGGGTGTTCAAATTTTCATTATCCCCATTGGCCTGGAGGCCCAGTTGAGAATAAACGGGAGTCAAAAAAAGTGGGCCGTCAGGTGTTGATCCTGGGTCCCGAGGTGCCGTACCGGCCTACACCAGGTCTGGTGGCCCTCTTTGGTCGAACTGGAATAGGAGGAAAACTTGCTAGGGCACCACACGCTCGATCACACCTCACA
The DNA here is from genome assembly GCA_012490785.1 of Eragrostis nindensis. Taxonomy (NCBI): domain Eukaryota; kingdom Viridiplantae; phylum Streptophyta; class Magnoliopsida; order Poales; family Poaceae; genus Eragrostis; species Eragrostis nindensis. Next base: position 488,950 of record JAAXCT010000300.1, on the reverse strand, counting down.
GCTGCCGCAACTTACGTCGACGTTGCGAAGCGGATCATGGAGGGCCGTGGTGCGCAGGGCAATCACCAACGTGGTGGAGCGGCGAATCGCGGCAACGGCCACGGGTCTGGCCAAGCCGCCATGGCTGGACGTGGTTTCCATGCGTCCAATCAGCGGTTTCACCCTGGTTACGGTGGAGGTCGCGGCTGCACTGGTGGCGGCGGTGGACGGTACCATGGTGGGAGAGGTCGCCTTGGTAGTGGCAACTTTAGCGGAGGGCGTAACCGTGGTGGTTCTGGTGGACGTCGTGGCCGGGGCCAGCGTGGCCATGCCGATGACGGATACCAGAACATGCACGGGCATGGTGCGCCTACTGGACATGGCGCACAAGGAGGCCAGCAGGAGGCTGCCAGGACGCAGGGCGACATAGCCCTGACAGTCACGCTCCCAGCAGATGCGGCGGCGCTTCTTCAACAGGCTTTAGCTTCTCTTCAAGATATCAATGTGCCTCCGATCCAGGAAACTGCTACATCAAAGGTCGAAAATGCCAAGGAGGGTAATAATTCTACTAAGCTTGTGCCGATTAAGGAATTGTCCAAGGCAGCTCCCTCACATGAGCCTCCTGAATCATCTGCACAAGCTGCAGCTAGAGGTAACAGTGGCAAACCGCCGTACTGTTACCGGTGTCTTACGAAGGGCCATGCGAGAGAGGACTGTAAAGAGGAAAAGTATTGTGCCATTTGTGACTGTGTGGAACACTTTACTCACAGGTGCCCTAAATATCGTGGTGAAAAATTATCTGCTGTCCCCATGGGTTATGCAGTAGAAGGGCTTGGCTTTTACTATATTCCTCATAATGTGACTCAACAGCAAAGGAATGATTCAAGGATGGCTACGATCAGAGTCACAGATGGTGTCCTCACTATATCTAACGTGATCTCTGACTTAGAAAGGCTAATCCCAGGCAAATGGAAATGGATGGTTGAGGATAATGGGAACGGTACGTTTAAAACGTTGTTCCCTTCAACTATTGAGTTGCAACGTATGGTTGAGTGGGGAGTAGTCCAAACAAAGTTCCAGAATGCGAAACTTCAGATTGAAGAGCGCAAAATTGGTGACAAAGTGAAAATGGTCATGCCAAAAGTGTAGGTGCAGTTCACTGGGCTTCCAAAGGAACTGATGGACTTCATGATTATTTGGGCGATTGGTGCCATCCTGGAATCACAAAAGATGTGGACATGCTGTTCACTAGAAGACACGACGTGTATCGTATGCAGGTCCTTGTTTTGGATCCAAATTTGATCCCACAATTTGTAGACGTGGTAATTGGTGATTACCTTTACGAATTGCAATTTATGGTGGAAATCAATGTTGATGAGGACAACCCAGAACCAATGGACATGGACTCTCATGATAAAGAGGATAGCATGAATAATGAGAATGAGAGCAATGGCAAGAGTACAGGGAAGAAATTACCTGAGGCTAAAAAGGGAGCAGATACTAGCAACAATGACAAGGGCCAGCAAACAGAAAACAAAGGGGCCCTAGGCAAGCAGCGCCAGGTGTAACATCTCGCCCTAATGACACTTCTAAAATCTCAGTTATTGCAAATTGACCAAAAATTTAAGTGATCATGTTTAAGAGTTAAGTCAAAAAAAAAAACAAATCACCAATATATGGTCAAATTAGGGTTTGAAATACAACTTCAAACTTTTGCATGGAAGTGGGTCCAAACAAAAATATCTTTGGGTCCTATGTCTAAACTAGAATTTTGGAGAATTTTCCAGAATTGTTTGAAAAAGGGAAGAAGTTCAAATAAATCTAGAGGAATTCAAATTCGGCTGCTTTATCAAAATTTTAATTCAAATTCTGTACCAAATTTCGAAATTATCCAATAAGGAAAAATGTTCCTGTAGATGTGTACTTGCATACCTGAATTTCTCAGATTTTTCTGAGTTGTTTAGGCTATTGTTTTGGAGGGGAGAAAACTGCACGTTTGAAAAATCGTGGGGAAAAAGAAAAATCGCCCCGTGTCCTCTTCTTCTTCCTCCTCTCTCACTATTCTGCCTACTCCCCTGTAGCCAGCATCATGGAGCCGTCCTTGCAGCGCGTTGGCGCCCATGCTGCGACCAGCTTGACCTCACCCACTCCCTTGAGCCGGTTCCTTCTTCCTCATTCCCTTTTCTCTCGTCCAAAACCCATAACCCTAGCCACCATTGCCGACCTTGCTCGAGCTCAAGCTCACCACCGCCTTGTTGCTTCTCCGGGCTTGCTCCCAACTGCAAAACTGCGTGCAAGGAGTCCCTCTTGCCCCTGCCTAGCACAAACTTCAACTTCCTCCACTCCACCGCGAGATCGACGAGTTTTTCCAATCATGGCCGCCGGGTGACTTACTCCGAGTTCGTCGTTGATTCCTCCTTCTCCGGTGAGCCATTCTTCAATTCCTCGCACAGGGAGGTGAAGAACTCGACCACGCACCTTCCTGGCCTGACCTCGTCGTCTTTCGTGCAGTGAGCTTGCCGGAATCCATCTTCTTCCCAATTGCCGGTCACCACCTCGCTGGTCCTCATGCGAACTTCTACCTCCGGCCATCTCCCTCGTCGACATCACCGACGGTAAGATGCGCCTCACTTCGTAGAACCTTATGCTCACGCTAGTTTGTCTCGCCGACCCCTCCTTTAGCCGGAACGCCGGCGGCCATGGCCACCGCCGCCGCCTCTCGCCGCCGGCCAACTTCCGCTCACCGCTCACGTGTGCACCATAGGGGGATGGGATCGCCTGGTCCTCCTCATCGTGGTGCTCCCCTCCGTTTCCCCTAAATCGCGGACGTTCGCCGGGAACGTCGACCATGCCGCCGCCGCTCTTGCCGCGCTTCGTGGCACTGCTACAGTGTCCCCTCACTCGGACTAGTCTGACCCGAGTCGGACTAGTCCGAAAAACCAATTCTGTGGTCCGAAATCAACACGGACAAGTCCGCACACTCGGACTAGTCTGGCCCGAGCCGGACTAGTCCGAAAAACCAATTCTATGGTCTGTAACGGGCCCGGACAAGTCCGCGAATTCGGACTAGTCCGGCTAGACTCGGACTAGTCCGGCTACCCACTTTTCAGCCTGCATCACCGTACGAAAATAACCATAACTTTTGCTTCCGGACTCTGATTTGCGCGGTCTTGGACATTCCGGAAAGCTTATTCAGAGGGCTACACAACCATGCTAGTAGTTCTCCCCAAATCAATCTGTAGGATAGATGGAAACCCATCTAAAGTTGGTTACGTCTTTTGGAACTTAAGTAAATTGTAAACTTTCCAACAAAACGCGAAACCATTCAAATCTCTTATGTTATTTCGAAACTTGTAATCTTTTTAAGAACCACTTCATAGCATTCCTATTTATCAAGGATGTTCCATGAACCTTCTCTTTAATTGTTGTTTTTGCATTGCATCATTTTAGGAAGCGAACCCGGAACCGAGGAAGTGGAGATCGTAGCTGAGGAGACCGACGCTGACCCTTACTCACTGGAATGTACTGACTTTTAGGCCATAAGGCAAGCCCCGGTGCACTCCCATGTTTATCAAGCTTTCCTTTTACTCACATGTATGCGAGTCATGCGATGTGCATTAGGTTTAGGAGTTGTATTGGAGCCGTAGATGCATCTTGCCTATGTTTACCTATGGGATGGGTTGATTTTTGTACAGCTTAAAATTGGATCATCGGTAGAAAATCGGGTGGTATAAATCAGGTGGTATGGAGACCGCTCGATATAAGTTGGTTCGGGTTTACTTCACACTCTCACATGATATGATGATGAAAATGAGACCGGACGGGGAAGTTCATGTGTAGGTGGAGGTGGCAAGGTTGTCCTTGTTCGCCATAGCCCCGTTTGGTCGATTGAGGACCGTTCGTTGTGGCCCTGCTTGAGCAAGTTTGAACGTACCGGATGCATGCTAGTGATATGAGCATTAGTAAACCGATGTAGCTCGATTACTGTATCGTTGGACGTGAACCCACATCTCTTTTGGTGATGAAGATGGTTATGGTGGAAAATTAGGATAGTGTTGGAAGGGAGGGTGCACGGGCTAACCACGGATAGCCCCGGCGTGGGTATCGCGTGGAGGACGTGTACTCGGGAGAGGTGTTAAGCGGCCCGGCTTTATGGTGTCTTGCGAAAGGTTGCCGTGCGTGACTCTTTTGAGTGTGCGTACGCCGTGTTTTCCAGGTTTCCCCTGCAGGTGTAAATCGATTCGAATCGCCGTCCCTCACGGTTATTGAGTACTGCTTGTTCACTGCGTCACATCGTAGTAAGAAGTGAAACATGATGATTGTACTTGCTGTTTGTTACTCTAAATTGTATTGCAACCATGTATTGCTTAGTATAGGTTGCTCACCTTTATGTTTATGCGAGAACCTTGGTGCTATTTTGAAAGAAGGACCAACTTTTAGTGCTATTTTTATGCAATTTATTCCATTACTCTTGGTCAGCCCCATGCATGCTAGGAGTCGGTCTTAGAAGGCCATTTTGGCAGGTATGTCTTGCTGAGTATTAGTTGCTCAGGGTTTGTTGTTTTAAATTTTGTTGCAGGTAATCTTTGGTTGGAGGAGAATGAAGCATGTTTACTGGCTGAATATGCTTCATATTAGGGTAATGACGTCGAGTTGTATATCGATCGCTTCCGCTACGCTTTTCAAACTTTTTTATGTAATTAAATGTGAATCAAAGTTGTAATAATTAATATTTCACTTTGTACTCTATTTTAATTATGCTCATAGGTGTGGTCTTTTGGATGCTTGCTTCGCTAAGTGTCACCCGATCTCGATCCTGTTAAGCTAACCCCTCATTAATTGAGGCGGGATGCTACAGCTGGCATCAGAGCTAAATCGGGGTTAGTACCACACTAATGAGCGTTAATTTCGAAAACCACGTTTACGGTGAGGTATGTTTTAGTCGGCCCTATATAAGGATGTTAGTGTTGGTCAGGTGGTAATAGGAGTTGCTAGTTTACTTTTATGTAATGACACACCGACGCTCAGGTAAGAAGGTAAGGACCTGCATGGCTCATGTGGTATTCTGGCCCGAGTCATCGAGCTCGAGGGAGGCGTGTTAAGGTGGCGGGGGATATTGGTTGGTGGCGGAGTATGTTGGTATGAGCCATGTATTGCATTTTAATGATGAACGTCACCTGTGTAGGTTGCTTGAGGTGACGATGTGTGTTTTCTTGCGGGTACACTAACTCGCGTGTAGATCGTGCAGAATACGTTTGACGCGTGCGACTTAGTTGCTGTTGGCGGTTCTTATGCGATAAAATTAAATTCATTAATTCCGCAAGCGCACGGATCACCATTGTAGCATTTCACCTTGGAGTATTCCAGGGTTATCGTATTTATATTTCCGCAGGGAAGTAGAGCAAAAGGGAGCTGAATAGTAGCAATGCATTGAATAATTTGGAGAAGAAATAATGTATCAACTATACTTGAGACGGGGGTAAGTTGGCATGATACATATGGGTGGCACACACCATTTCAATCCAAGATAATAAAAGAAATAAAACTGTAGTATACATTTGAGAGAGCAACGAGATAGAGTTAAGGCTACCTGTATGTTTATCTATTATTTACTCTTCCTAGCAGTCAAGTCTACAAAGGTTATCTACTCTAGCTAAGCTCATACACATACAAGTCATGTCGTTTCGGGGCACGGAAGTGCCAAGATGAACCGATGCTGCTAGTTCACCCTGGGGATCCATCCGCTATAATTAAGACCCTGCTGAGTCCAACCCGGATGTGGTGAATTATAGAGACAGGTGCAGCTGTCACATACACTCGCGGCTACCATCCTCCGTGGGGTTGGGTGCCAAACGTGCATAGGCCAAGCTCTAAGCGCCATGCTTACAACCCGCCTAGAGGAACAACTCTTGATCAACGGAGCAGCCCTATCTAAGAATAAACAAGCACAGATTTCACCCGACATCATCTCCGACAAAGGCACTCTCTCATACTTGTCTACTCCAACAATCACGAATCCCACAACAAGACTTCTACGAGCACTTACTTAACCGAATAAATAAACTAAATAGAAAAGAACTACTAAAAGAAATAAATAAAGATAAAACTAATTATATATTAAATAAAAGAATATCTCGAAGAGTAAGGATACAAAAGAGCTATACCGAAACTCCTAGAAAACTCCGGAAGCCCGAGTGAGCTCTCACTCTACTCTACTCTACTCTAACTACCAAGTAACTACTAACAAAAGGTAAACACTTGGATGAAGTGTGTTGTGTGGTGCGAATTGTTTCTGCAGCCGACCAGGGGTATTTATAGCCTCTCCAGGACCAGGGGGGTCTTATAGCCGAAGCTGGAGAGGCGGTGGCGCCAAGGTCGGCCGGCCGGCCAAGTAGGGGGGCCGTCCGGCCGTCCACTGTGGCGGTTGGCCGCCGCCTTGCTCCTGTACGCTCCAGATTGCCTCCTGATGGCGGTCCGAACGTCGGCAGAATTGCAGTAGGGGCCAAGTTAAGGCCCAAATGGCCCACCTCTGGTAAGTCGGCGCAAATCCGCTGGGTTGGGCCCTGAATTATGCGTTGTGGACCAGTTTCCAGCCCACTGGAGGAAGCCCGGAGCCTGCGGCTACCTGGTGGGGCCGGCCGGCCTAGGGTGGGGCCGGCCGGCCATGGATTTTCCCTGGCTGGTCCCACTTTCCTCCATATTCACTCCTGCATCCAAATATCCACCAAAACTTGTGGAGTAGTATTAATTCTATCTACTATGCACAGAATCTTGGTGTTATGCTTTTTATTTACCGGTAAGTTGGTGGTCAAAACATGATTTAACGACCGCCAACAACCTCCCCAAGCTTAAACTTTACTCGTCCCGAGCAAACTCAACTCAGGGTACCGGCGGCTCAGGAGTTACAAAGAAGCGCCCCTTGTGTAGTAAAGATGCAACAACATACTCCCTAATTAGTGGCAAGTTTACGAGAGCACAAAATATTCATGAGTGTTGCGAAAATCGTGGGGCTTATATGTTACACCTTGTCATGCAGCATTGAAAATTAGAATGGCACTTTTGGACAAGTAACAATTTTAGCAGGTATGCATCCAGAACTTTTATGTGCTGCAAGGTAAGGTGTAAAAATTCTCCTTCGTTTTGGACGGCACTTCTCTTACCATCCTCATGTGAGTCTATTCCTACAAGCTTCACTCATCCTACCTTCTACCAAATGAGGCTTTGTATGTGGAGCTTGGTAAGGAATGCACAAATGTCATGCATATATTATAAAGCTAAAGAATGAGTCTCAATTAACATAGCAACTCCATGTATCTTGGTCATAAGAAAATGGTGTGATGGAGGGGGAAAAAATGAACTCACACTTGTGGAAGGGGGTTTTGAAAACATTGATCCATTATTTTGCTCAAGATGTTTATCACAAGAACCATATAGCCATTGACTTTTGTCATGCAACCATAGAGTTTTTTTTTTTGACTACTCCATGGTGCAAGGGGCCATAAGTTTTGCATGGTTCAAAGAAAACATTTTGAAATATTCTTGAGCTTTTGGATGGACCAGCGGTTTTACAAACTCTGAAAAATGTTTGGTTAATTTATCCAAACATTCCCCTTTTTATTTGGTGGAAAGAAATTTTTGAAAACACATGCGAAGGGATTATGACCAAAATTAGGAGTGCTTAGTTTCAAGAGCACATCAAACCTTAACTAAACTCAATACATAAACAAATGGCTATGAGCGGGGCTGTTTCGAATATTATGATATGGCTCTGGTAGGTAAATAAATCGTCACACTAAGAGAAGTGTGCCACAACGGAAGGGTTTTAGGTACTTGCAGCAATTCAAGAAAAACATCTCTGGATGAAACCATACTAAGAGATTGCAACAAGTCCTAATCATGCCATATCACAATCCACAATGCTCAGACTCGGTGTAACAAATGTGCCACGGAAATAAGCGACACTCATGATGTGATCATGCTCAAATAAAAATAACACGTATGTCAGGAGTAGAGGTTGCATCTATGCGACACATGGGAAGCTAATTTGTGACTGATCATTATTTCCCTTAAGTGTAGCACAACACCAAGATTCTAGCATTTATTTGAAACAGGGAGTTTATTTATTTATTAAGAAAGTTAGAAATACTTACCTGGGGGTCCTCCCCAAGCTTGAGTCTTTGGAAGACTCGAGCTAATGTTGAACTCCTTCTTACGTGGGGGCCCTCTCCAAGCTTGAGTCTTTGCAAGACTGAAGCTTGATTCAGACTCTTCCTCCTCCTTCTTGAACTGCAAAAAAGAGAGAGGATGATACAAGTGGCTAGCCCCTAATGGGCATCGCCGGGAATCCTATTATTTTTGTTGTTTTTAATTTTTCTACTTTTTATTTTGTTTTCATTGTTTATGAAAGAAAAAACAAGCGCTAGGCCTAGCTAGGATAACGATTGGGATGTCCTCCCCAATCGGAGGGCTCTCATTTTTACGTCTTGTGCTAGACGTTCTCCATTCGTTTCAACTGGTTTGGACCTTGCTCGCTGGAGAATCTGGCGAGGTTGAGGTTCCTTCTTTCTTCCGCCACACTTTGGTTGTCTTCTTTGTGCTTGTGGCGGCGACCTTTTCTTTACTAGGCGCCTTTGTTGTGCTCTCCTCGGTCGATACCGTAGCTGCCTTCTTCTTCCTTGAGCGCCTAGCTCTCCTCTTCTTAGGCAATTGTGACTCGCCTACTCCTTCTTCTAGGGGAGGAGCAAGAGGGGCTTGCGGTGCTTTTGGTGGCCGAGGCATCTTCCTTGGAGTCCTCCAATAGTTGGCTGGCCTTCTTGCATTCTCTCTTGCCAGGTAGTTTCTCATGTATGCAATGAGCTTGTCTGGCTGTAGCATGGGCGGAGTAATCTCAATCTTCTCCACTTCTCTTGGGTCCTTTCCATATATGACCCTTACTTGCATGCATTTCTCAACCTTGGGCTTGAAGTTGAACGTTTCTTCCCTGCCGTTGAAATCCAAGTGGATCTCTCCTGCCCCCACGTCGATGTTGGCGTTGGTGGTGCTCAAGAACGGCCTCCCAAGAATGAGAGGGGTCTTGACATCCACTTCCATATCTAGCACAACAAAGTCAACGGGGATGAAGAAGTTTCTAATCTGTACGGGAACGTCTTCCGCTATACCCGCAGGATGACGAACGGACTGATTTGCGAGCTAGAAGCACATAGCCGTAGGCGATAACGGACAGTTTAACCTGTCATATACCGTCTTGGGCATAACGCTCACGCTTGCACCCAAGTCACAAAGCGCCTGAGAGAAATGCTGGCTGCCAATTGAACACGGGATGGTAGGGCACCCCGGATCCTTCTTCTTCTCCGGAAGAATGTTCAGAATGGCCGCGCTGCACTCTTCTGTAAGCTTTACTACCTCCATTGCTGGAATGGGGCGCTTGTTGTTGAGGATGTCCCGGAAATCCCTAGTGTAAGTAGGTACCTGCATGGCATCAAGCAGCGGAATATGCACATATATATGCCGGATAGCCTCAACAAATTTATCGAAACGCTCATCCATGGTGAGCTTCTTCCTGCGGTCGGGGTAAGGCAAACCTGTAGTGTCAAAATACTCGTGCGGTGCTGCCTTAGGTGGAGCTTGATCAACGGGAGGATCTATCGTTGGTTCCTCCTCGGAGCTCTCCTTCTCGGCATCTTCTTTTTCAGGGACCTTCTTTTCAGGAACCTTTTTGCCGGCCTTCTCCCTGGGAGCTGCGTTCGGTGTCTTTCTCTCGGCACCCTTGGGGTATGGTGGGTCCACAGTACCTCTGCCCCCCCTGGTGGTGATGGCACCAACACTCTCCTTTGCGTTGATCTCTGGTTGTCCCGAAAATCTGACCGCACGACGGGCCTGCACAGCTGAAGCTATTTGCGCGATTTGTGTTTCTAGCACTTTGTTATGGCTTAGCTGATTCTGCAGAGCAGTGCTGAACGACTCTAGCTTGGCATCTATGCTTTCTAAAGCCTTGTCGGTAGTAAGAAACTTCTTACTAATACTATCATTAATCTTGACCTGGCCGAGAACTAGATCCTTGATAGAGGGCTCATAGCGGGAAAGATTACCATTGTTACCTCCCTGATTTTTGTTGAAGGAGAGGTCGGGCCTGGAGTTCCAGCCGTAGTTGTTCTGGGAGCGGTACCGATTACCATTGTTGACGAAATTGCATTCCTCTCTAGCATTCGGGCAATTGATGCCCATATGCCCAATGTTGCCGCATTCCTCACATGTCATGCGGGAGTCTGTGTTGACGGTCGTTAAAACATAAAATGACCGACAACTTATCGGCGAATAAAAGGTATGCACCAATGTTTCTTGCATTAAACTAATAAAGTTCCACAAGTTTTGGATGTGATCTTGTTTTGCAAGGTACATAGGAATATTGGTGCAATTGTGCTTACAATCATGGATAAAAAGCAAATATACAAAAAAGCACAAGATAAACAAGGTCCTGCTCGGACATCTCGACAACATTCAAAGCAAGAAACAAGGAATGACTTGGACATCAAAAAATAAATATTCAAATGAGAAATTTGATCCCTCCATGTCAAAGGCCTCGTCAAGATAGTCGAAATGGACTTTTGGATCACCCAATTCGGAGTTCGGGAGCAGGAGTTATGCCTCGCGCAAGATTGGAGGAAAAGCAGGAAAAAGCAGGCCGGCCGGCCCAAACCTCAGGCCGGCTGGCCCAAGCCAAACTCCAACCGCCTCAATCTTGCTCCAGTCGGTTCCAGAGGCGGTCACAAGCCACTTGACGCACCCGCCAAGCCAAGGGAACGTCGGCAAGAAGGAATATTCCACGAAATGCTCCAAGACCTTCTCCACTCTCCCAAGACAACTCAATTATAAATAGAGGACCCCTCCCCTCACTCCAACGGGCACCATCACACTTGAGAAGAGAAGATCCAATGTAGGGTCACGCTCTTTCTCATGAAAGATCATTCCGCTTGTGTAGTTTAGAGTAGGCTAGTTGGTCATGGGAGTTAGAGTAGAAGTGAGAGCTTCCCTCGGAGTTCCGGAGTTTTCTTCGGATATTGGGTAAAGCACTCTTGTATCTTTTCTTTTTGATATTAGTTAATATAATTATTTTTCTTATTTATTTATTTTCTCATTTATTTATTTTAGTTTTTCTTTTAGTTTACATTTATTTATTTAAGTGATAATTATACAGAAATTCTTGTGTTGGTTCCACGTCTGTATATGATAGGTCTATCTGCATGGGTTGTTTGCACCGCAAATGCTTACACAATCCACATAGATTTGTTATGCATGGTTGGCTTGCTCTTTTACGTTGGAGTAAGTTATCTAGGATAGTTGCTTGTATGGTTCAAGGAATTATTCCTAGGCGTGAGCGTGCACCCAACCCCACGGAGGATGGTAGCCGCGAGTGTATGTGACAGCTACACCGGTCTCTGTAATCCACCACGTCCGGGTTGGACAGGTAGGGCCTAGACGCGGTCCGTTGCCTGGATACGTTGAACTTAGTTTCCGAGTTGCGTGTCTTGGCGGCGACCGTGCCCCGATGCACTTGAATGTATCTGTAATGAAAGCTTAAGTAAATAGTTGTAACCCCTAGGCGGATACCTTTCTTCTCGTTGTCCTCCCAGTTGACTAGTACTATCTCTTTATCTTCATATGGAATCCTTATGTGTGTTTGCCACCCTATCATCACTCATCTTTACCCATGCTTTGGTTTAGTTTGCAAGTTATAAATAATAGATATTTCTTTGTAAATTAATGATATTCTTAGCCATGCTTCCCTGTGGAAATATAAATACGATACCTTGGAATACTCCCGGGTGAAATGCTACAATGGTGTTCCGTGCGCTTGCGGAATAGAAATATTTAGTATAGCATAAGAACCACCAACAAGCATTTCTGGCGCCGTTGCCGGGGAAGCAATGGTTTAAGATATCTATGATTGACATTGACTATCTGTTATGATTAATTTGCTGCTAGACTAAGCATCCACCTGCATTTTGTTTGAGCATATCACTATCGCATTTGCATTGTTTTCTTTTCAATCCATCTGCATATTTAATTCCCCTCCATCCCACTCCGCTGCATTTTAAAAAAAAAAACCCGAGTGCCCAATCATAGGCCTCGGGCTTTCAAAAAAAAACATAAAAAAAAGGGAACCCGAGCGCCCAATCATAGGCGTGGGGATTTAAAAAAATATAATAATAAATAAATAAAATCTGAGTGCCCAATCATAGGCCGGAATTTGTTTCAAAAAAAATAATCAAAAAATAATAAAACAATATAGAGAAAGGTTGGATTTTTTTATGATAGAAAGAAGGAAACATATGTGGCGGATCCAAGATATTCAATGCAGAAATCTAAAAGCTCAGCCTTGTATTTGATTGCAAAGGCTATGCTTGGGGAGGAACCGCCAGGTAAGCACCGTATTTATTTCTTGTTTTCCTTGTCATATACTCTCTCCATTCGAAAAATAAAAAAAAACAAAATATATATATAATAATAAAGTTGTCTGAATGGTTCTTTGCTTCATCAATGCAAAGTACTTTGAATTGCTCTCTGATGAAAATATGCTGCATCTTTTTTACCATATCCCTTGCTCTTGAAGTTCCTTTTCATACATGGGTATTGGTTGAGATGTTAGTCATAAATCAATCGCCTGCTTCTCTTTCTGTTGTCCGTTTGAACAACAGAAAAACACATGCTTCTATGATGCTTTCATGATAAAGGAGAAAAATATATGGCTCTCCTTACATAGTTAATCGAATTAGACGTGGTGTCTAGGTTGATTAATGGAACTATAGAGACGTGTCAAGTGTAGACGAATAGGTTTGTACTAACCATTGCAGGGATCCTTCTGAGAGCAAACCAAGTACATCAAGCAACATGAAAGGCACATAACTCAAGAAGGAGAAACCAACCAGGCGGACCTAGTACCTTCAAGTGAAGATTTAATCGCTTAGCTCTGCACATGGTTGCAAGAGCTAAGCTTGGGGAGGGACCGCCAGGTAAGTACTTCTATACGATATTATACTCTTCTTGAAATGTGCCCTTTCTTTAAAAAAAACAAAAAAAAATATATTAGGTTCTCGGCAAAGCCCAATAGGGGCTAGCCACCTGTATCACCCTCATTCTTTTTGCAGACACAAGAAGAATGGAGGAAGCGGCCCATTTAAACTTAAGTCTTGCGAAGACTCAAGCTTGGGGAGGACCCCAGGTAAGTATCCCTATCGATCAATAAAATACTCCTTTTTTTTCTTTTCTTTCGAATAAAATGCTAGAACTTGGTGTTTACCAAACCTTAAAGGAGGTGATGAGTGGTTGCTCTGTTAGTTCCTTGTGTGTGTCTTCTATGCAACCTCTATTCCTTATTTAATTTAAGTATGATGTAGATCGACATGATCATATTACTAGTATTGCTATATTTATGTGGGTAGCACCTGGTTCACCAAGTCTAGGCATTGATTCGTATGATATGGTTATTCTGGGTTAAGTTTGCAATTTCCTGCAGTAACATTCCAGAGATGTTTTTTATTTCTAAATTGCTGCAACAAAAACCCTTTATGTTTTGCACTTCCCTTGTGAGGACTTATCTACCTACCAGAGCCATATCATGACAAATTCGGAAATAGCTCCACTCATAGCAATCTTTTTATATGTTGAGTTTGGTTAAATTTTGATCTTTAGGAACATTGCACTCCTCATGTCAGTCATTTATCCTTCATATGGGAATTTGAGAAATTCGTTACCACTCATTCACAAAATTCCTTGTCTTCATTCAAATGCTCAAGAAAAATTTCGAAAATATTGTCTAGGCCATCAAAAAAAAAAATTTGCCTTATGCACTATGGGAGTTAAAAAAAAAAAACCTCCCATAATGTGCAGCAAAGATTTTTAAGAGATTGATGGCCACTATCAAAAATTTTCTTGAGCAACGAAGACTGAAATTTTCATGAGTGATTTCTCTTCCCCGCTGGCTATCATTCTTTCCATATGACTGACTTTGAGGAGTTGCTAAGTTTCTCTAGATCATCTTTTAACCCGACAAAATATGTATGAAAGATATGCATATCCCGACCAAGCTCCACCAGAACATCCCTGATGTGTAGCAATAGGTCTTGAGTGACATCCTGTAGGGAATAGCTTCATGTAGGGAATAGCTTCATCAAAAGAGAGACAAAAAGGGAAGTGCGAACTTAAAGAAGTATTTATTTATTTGTTATGCAGCAAACAAAAGCTCTGGACTTGTTACTTGCATGAATTGTTTGACAAAAACCTAAGATGACCGTTCTGCTTTTCAATGTCATATGACAAAGTAACCTGTAAGCCCCACTAAGTGTATGCAGTACCTGGTAAATAGATTGTGCTGGTTTATAGATTACTTTGTTATCCTGGAGTATGTTGTTGCCAAGTTGATACCTGCAGGGCACTAACATTGTAGCAACTACTGATCCGCCGATACTTAAGTTTTGAGTTTGCTCGGGACGAGCAAAGTTTAAGCTTGGGGAGGTGTTGACGGTCGTTAAAACATAAAATGACCGTCAACTTATCGGCGAATAAAAGGTATGCACCAATGTTTCTTGCATTAAACTAATAAAGTTCCACAAGTTTTGGATGTGATCTTATTTTGCAAGGTACATAGGAATATTGGTGCAATTGTGCTTACAATCATGGATAAAAAGCAAATATACAAAAAGCACAAGATAAACAAGGTCCTGCTCGGACATCTCGACAACATTCAAAGCAAGAAACAAGGAATGACTTGGACATCAAAAAATAAATATTCAAATGAGAAATTTGATCCCTCCATGTCAAAGGCCTCGTCAAGATAGTCGAAATGGACTTTTGGATCACCCAATTCGGAGTTCGGGAGAAGGAGTTATGCCTCGCGCAAGATTGGAGGAAAAGCAGGAAAAAGCAGGCCGGCCGGCCCAAGCCAAACTCCAACCGCCTCAATCTTGCTCCAGTCGGTTTCAGAGGCGGTCACAAGCCACTTGACGCACCCGCCAAGCCAAGGGGACGTCGGCAAGAAGGAATATTCCACGAAATGCTCCAAGACCTTCTCCACTCTCCCAAGACAACTCAATTATAAATAGAGGACCCCTCCCCTCACTCGAACCGGCACCATCACACTTGAGAAGAGAAGATCCAATGTAGGGTCACTCTCTTTCTCATGAAAGATCATTCCACTTGTGTAGTTTAGAGTAGGCTAGTTGGTCATGGGAGTTAGAGTAGAAGTGAGAGCTTCCCTCGGAGTTCCGGAGTTTTCTTCGGAAATTGGGTAAAGCACTCTTGTATCTTTTCTTTTTGATATTAGTTAATATAATTATTTTTCCTATTTATTTATTTTCTTATTTATTTATTTTAGTTTTTCTTTTAGTTTACATTTATTTATTTAAGTGATAATTATAGAGAAATTCTTGTGTTGGTTCCACGTCTGTGTATGATAGGTCTATCTGCATGGGTTGTTTGCACCGCAAATGCTTACACAATCCACATAGATTTGTTATGCATGGTTGGCTTGCTCTTTTACGTTGGAGTAAGTTATCTAGGATAGTTGCTTGTATGGTTCAAGGAATTATTCCTAGGCGTGAGTGTGCACCCAACCCCACGGAGGATGGTAGCCGCGAGTGTATGTGACAGCCACACCGGTCTCTGTAATCCACCATGTCCGGGTTGGACAGGTAGGGCCTAGACGCGGTCTGTTGCCTGGATACGTTGAACTTAGTTTCCGAGTTGCGTGTCTTGGTGGCGGCCGTGCTCCGATGCACTTGAATGTATCTGTAATGAAAGCTTAAGTAAATAGTTGTAACCCCTAGGCGGATACCCTTCTTCTCGTTGTCCTCCCAGTTGACTAGTACTATCTCTTTATCTTCATATGGAATCCTTATGTGTGTTTGCCACCCTATCATCACTCATCTTTACCCATGCTTTGGTTTAGTTTGCAAGTTATAAATAATAGATATTTCTTTGTTAATTAATGATATTCTTAGCCATGCTTCCCTGTGGAAATATAAATACGATACCTTGGAATACTCCCGGGTGAAATGCTACAATGGTGTTCCGTGCGCTTGCGGAATAGAAATATTTAGTATAGCATAAGAACCACCAACAGTCTGCAACTTGCAGATCCTGTGGAGACTCCACCTTGCGGAGCAGCTGATCGAGCTCGATGGCGAGCATGTCCATCGTCTCCACTTGGTGCACTCCACGGGTCTTGGTGGTCGCCGCTTGGCGTTAACCATGAGTCTGGTTGGCCGCCACCTTCTCAATCAACTTCTTAGCGTTCTTCAGCGCTAAGAGAAAAGAAAGAGCCGCCTGCCGCGGCGTCAAGGTGCTCTTGAGCGGACGGCCTCAAACCGTGGTAGAAACTCTGTATAAGGATCCACTCCTCCATGCCATGGTGTGGGCATGAGAGAACATACTCCTGCATCCTGTCCCAGGCTTCCGCGGTCGACGCATCCGCGAGCTGTTGGAAGCCCGAAATCTTGTTCCGCAGGGCAGTTGTCTTGCCCGGCGGGAAGAACTTGGCGAGGAAGGCATTGGAGCATGCCGTCCATGTGTCGAGGGACTCTTGGTTCGCGTAGAACCACTGGAGAACCTTCCCTAACAGAGAGAATGGGAAGAGCTGCAGTCGGATGGCGTCCTGAGGTGCATCCTTTATGGCGAAGGTGTTGCACGTCATCAAGAACCTTTGGAGGTGAGCATTCGCATCCTCCGACGGCTTCCCACAGAAAGGACTAGCCAAGATCATGTTGATCAAGGCCGGCTTGAGCTCGTAGTCCTTGTTGGTGATGCGCGGGTTGGGTCCCACGCGGATGTTCTCCGTGGTTGGCGCGGAGAAGTCATTGATCGTCTTCTCGACCGGATCACCCATGTTGTTGTTCGTTGATGAAGATGGAGGGTGATCAACAATGGTTGGAAGGGATCCTTCAAGAGCCAGAACTTTCGATCGAGCGTGGGAGGGAGGAGGGGTAAGTCTGGCCCTCAACCTTCTCAAGAACAGTTCGGGATCTGGGTGGAAGTTTTCTGGTAGGTCGAAACCAGTCATGCACCGTCCTGTTTTTAAAATTTCCACAAGAAGAGAAACAGGACAAGGGTAAGCCCGCAAAAGTAAGTCATAATTATTTTTCTCACGAACACAATGCATTTATTCAGATTCCTAGCTGCTACTTCCCCGGCAACGATGCCAGAAATGCTTGTTGGCGGTTCTTATGCGATAAAATTAAATTCATTAATTCCGCAAGCGCACGGATCACCATTGTAGCATTTCACCTTGGAGTATTCCAGGGTTATCGTATTTATATTTCCGCGGGGAAGTAGAGCAAAAGGGAGCTGAATAGTAGCAATGCATTGAATAATTTGGAGAAGAAATAATGTATCAACTATACTTGAGACGGGGGTAAGTTGGCATGATATATATGGGTGGCACACACCATTTCAATCCAAGGTAATAAAAGAAATAAAACTGTAGTATACATTTGGGAGAGCAACGAGATAGAGTTAAGGCTACCTGTATGTTTATCTGTTATTTACTCTTCCTAGCAGTCAAGTCTACAAAGGTTATCTACTTTAGCTAAGCTCATACACATACAAGTCATGTCGTTTCGGGGCACGGAAGTGCCAAGATGAACCGATGCTGCTAGTTCACCCTGAGGATCCATCCGCTATAATTAAGACCCTGCTGAGTCCAACCCGGACGTGGTGGATTACAGAGACCGGTGCAGCTGTCACATACACTGCGGCTACAATCCTCCGTGGGGTTGGGTGCCAAACGTGCATAGGCCAAGCTCTAAGCGCCATGCTTACAACCCGCCTAGAGGAACTACTCTTGATCAACGGAGCAGCCCTATCTAAGAATAAACAAGCACAGATTTCACCCGACGTCATCTCCGACGAAGGCGCTCTCTCGTACTTGTCTACTCCAACAATCACGAATCCCACAACAAGACTTCTATGAGCACTTACTTAACAAAATGGCGGTTGGCCGCCGCCTTGCTCCTGGACGCTCCAGATTGCCTCCTGATGGCGGTCCGAAGGTCGGCTACGTGCTGGGGTCGGCAGAATTGCAGTAGGGGCCAAGTTAAGGCCCAAATGGCCCACCTCTGGTAAGTCGGCGCAAATCCGCTGGGTTGGGCCTTGAATTATGTGTTGTGGACCAGTTTCCAGCCCACTGGAGGAAGCCCGAAGCCTGCGGCTACCTGGTGGGGCCGGCCGGCCTAGGGTGGGGCTAGATGCCCTCATGGTACTGATTTTGACAATTGCTAGGCAAATTTAGAGAAAGTACTAAAGAGGTGCGTAGAAGTTGATTTGGTTCTTAATTGGGAGAAATGTCACTTCATGGTAACCGAAGGGATTGTCTTGGGGCATGTTATTTCTAACCGAGACATTGAAGTAGACAAAGCTAAAATATCCACAGTTGAAAGGTTGCCACCACCCACTGATCTTAAGACTCTGCGAAGTTTTCTTGGACATGCAAATTTTTATCGCAGATTTGTCATCGATTATTCAAAGATTGCTAAACCATTGACGGAATTGTTGCAAAAGGATGTTGAATTTGAGATGAATGATGACAGACTTACCGCTTTCCGGAAGTTGAAAGAAGCCTTATGCTCCGCACCTATTATGCAACCTCCGGATTGGAATTTACCTTTTGAGATTATGTGCGATGCAAGTGATTATGCAGTAGGAGCGGTTCTTGGACAGCGCAAAGAAGCTAAAGTGCATGCTATCTACTATACTAGTAAAACTCTTAATGAAGCCCAGATTAATTATACAACAACAGAGAAAGAGATGCTAGCTGTCATATTTGCATTTGAGAAATTTAGATCCTACATCCTCAACTCTAAGGTCATTGTTTATACGGATCATGCTGCTATTAGATATCTTATCTCTAAAAAAGAGTCGAAACCTAGATTGCTTCGTTGGGTTTTGATGTTGGAAGAATTTGATTTGGAGATTAGAGACAACAAAGGGGTTGAGAATTCAGTAGCAGACCATCTATCTCGTTTGATGATTGAGGACAGGGAAGGATGCATTGGTGATGCTATGGCGCAAGAGCAGCTATTTCGAGTTAAAGATTATCGAGAATCATGGATGCAAGATATCATAAATGGATTCAAAGGGAAGCTGAATGATTGTAGCAACAATAAAAGAAAGAGGATTGTCAGTGAAATGAGGAAATTCATATTGGATGATCCTTATTTATACCGATATTGTGAAGATGGAGCTGTTAGAAGATGCGTACCTCGCGAGGAACGCGAAAGCATATTAGAAAAGTGCCATTCATCTGAGTATGGTGGACATTATGGGCACTTTCGAACACAAGCAAAGGTATGGGCTAGTGGATTTTATTGGCCTTCGATGCATGAAGATGCGAAAAGGTATGTTGCTAGAGGCCCTCAATGCCAAAGAATTAGAAATGTTAATGCTCATAATGCTATGCCTTTGAAGTATAATCTACAAGTTGATATATTTGATGTTTGGGGCATGGATTTCATGGGACCGTTTGTTAATTCTCATGGTTATGAATATATTTTGGTTGCTGTGGACTATGTGTCAAAGTGGGTAGAAGCAATGCCATGCCGAGTTAGTACAACTCATGAATCCAAGCTGATGTTGAATGAGTGCATATTTCCAAAATATGGTGTTCCTAGAGTTATTATAACAGATGGTGGAACTCATTTTACTGGGAGCGAGTTTGCTAAAACCTTGAAAAAGATGGGTGTTGAGCATCGAATTGGAACAGCCTATCACCCACAGACCAACGGTCAAGCAGAAACATCTAATAAGCAGTTGAAAGGAATTCTCGAGAAAATTGTTACAAGAGAAGGGAAGGATTGGTCAAACAAGTTGAATGGCGCACTTAGGGCTTATCGCACAGCATTCAAGACGCCAATAGGTATGACACCCTATCAATTCGTCTATGGAAAGACTTGTCATTTGCCTGTGGAGTTAGAACATAGGGCATACTGGGCGATCAAAGAGATGAATTTGGATTTAGATGCTGCCGCAGTGAAAAGAAAGATTCAAATTAGTGAGCTTGAGGAAATGCGTTTAAAAGCTTATGAGAATGCAGCTATCTATAAAGAGAAAACAAAGAAGTGGTATGATAAGAAGCTATTGAAAAAGGAATTTCACGAAGGTGATCGAGTACTACTATTCAATTCAAGATTTCGGTTGTTCGGTAAAGGCAAATTGAAAAGCAAATGGGATGGACCGTATCTTGTTTACAAAGTTCTTCCTTCCGGAGCTGTTGTCATCATGGATGGAAAGCAAAATGCATACACGGTGAATGGCCAACGACTAAAGGTATATCTTGAACCTGACACTTTCGAGTTAAAGTCATTTGATATGTATTATGTGGATTAAGTGATTGGGTGGTCGAGCTTAACGACGTAAAACAAAAGCGCTGTTGTTTTTACTGTTTTTCTGCGTGTTTTCCGTTTTCTTGTTTTTATTGAGTCGTGCAAGGCAAAATTGCCTCTGTGCCGACCGGCACAATCCCGTGCCGATCGGCACAGAAGAGTCCGTGTCGTTTTCGAGTCAAGTTTTTGCCCTTCCTCCAAGACATGCTTCGATGAATTCCAAATTTAAGAGATAGAGTCCATTTGGATCAAGAGAATTAAGGATATGTATATGAAGGAGTCGTCTCGAGCGCCGCCACAGTTCCAACCAAACCCTAGAACAGAGAGTAATGCAAGGCGGCGGATTCGGCATCGGAGGAGACGGTGCCGATCGGCACGATGGTGGCGCCGACCGGCACGCCAGTGTCGACCGGCGCGGCAACGGTGCCGATCGGCGCGACGGCGGACTTTCGCCAATGAGCCCGACTCTGCCGTGGGAGCGCTACAGGAACCTCACCCCCACCGATGAAGACCCAATTGTCTGGTCGCACCTGAAGCAACGATGGCTGTACAAGAGTGAAGCGGATGCGTTCAATAGAGAGAAGAAGGAGATGGATGAAGCCCTCCGGAAGAAGGTCAGAGAGATGCTAGTACGCAAAGGTAAATCCAAGGTTGATGATAGCACACCAGTCTCCGATAGGTACACAATGGATAGACTTCTCGCTATGGAACGTCCTTTGACATATGCTGATCTTACCGCCTTTGAATCACTACTTACTGATAGCGAGAAGGAAGAGTTAGACAGAGACTGCTTTCTGACCATCCATAGGTCTCGGCTCAACGATGGACGGACTTCTGATGGTGGTGCCGACCGGCACAAATCAGGTGCCGATCGGCACGAGGTGCTTCCACGCGTCCTCAATGATTGGGAAGATTTTCAAGAGAGAATGATACATAAGAACACCATAGGTTTCGGATGTAAGCGTTTTTACTGTCTGAAGGACCATCAAAGGCAGATTGAGAATTATCTAGCTGATCCTGAATGCATCCCTGCGACTTTGTCTTTGATGACGGATTCCCTGTTGCTAAAGGGCGTATGACCCCTAAAGAGATCAATGATGAATTCAGAGGCGTATTGACAGGGACAATGCTGCAAGGAGAAGAGCAAGTAATCTGGCAGACTTAGAAGCGTATTTTGCAACACGAGGCAACCGTGCCGACCGGCACAACACTGGTGCCAATCGGGACGACCTCAAGGTTGTGGATTTCATTGAAATAAAAGATGACTCCTCTGATGATGAGCCAGAACCAAAGAGATCAAAGGAAATAGAGGGAGTTCGGCGTTCCGCTCGTCTTTCTTCAAAGCCACGAATGAGATATACCTCGGAATCGGTGTGATACTTAGAAACATCTCCTGAGCATGAGCACCCATTAGCTAATCTTGTTGCAAAGGATGAAGTTGAAGTAAAGGAGGATTCGGAAGAAGATCCCGAGGAAGAACCAATGGAAGAACAAGAAGAAGACGAAGGAGATGTGCCGGAACCTGTTGATAATGAACCAACTAGTGCGGGAGGAGCTACAGGAAGCCTTGCAGGAGCTCAAGGAAGTGCAGGGCCGCGTTATCAAGTAAATGGTGTCTCGTGCCAACCGGCACCAAGGCCGTGCCGACCGGCACAAAGAGGATTTAACAGAAATTCGCCTCTGCAAGATGAGCGTCATGATCGTCCTGCCACATGTTGCCCGGTCTGCAGAAGAAACATCGAACGTCTTCAGTATGACATGGAGAGACGCCATAGGTATCAACGGGATATTGATAGAAGAGTTGAAGACATGATGAGCATGGCAGAGGAGGATTACTCCTTTCTCTTGCAGAACATTCGAAGCATCTTTGGCATGTTGAGGAGGCATGGCATTTACGATTAGGTTGGTCTAGTTGTTTTTCTTTTGCAGTAGGGACATTGCAAGGTTTGAGTGTGGGGGATTCGCCCTTACACTTCTTAAGGTCGCTTGCTTCGATTTAGTATGGTTTGAGTTAGTGTGTGAAAGTGTGAGAGTTTCTTTAGAGAGTTTTGAGATGGTGTGCTTATTTAAGCTTCGAGGTCAAGAATGATTGCAATGTCTTGAATAAAGTTGGTGTTAGTTGTCAAATCGATGCGTTACCCCATATTCTTGATTTTATTTTTGACGATCGTTTTGCCAATCTACTTGAGTTTATTGAATCATCGCTTGGCTTTATATACCAACTTTTCGAAAACCCCTTCTATCATAAGTTAAAGCATTTAGCTAAAGATTTGATTTTATGCCTATTACACTAAGCCAAATGAGATGAGAAAAGCCTACACATAAGCCTTTTGATAAGAAAACATCTTTGTCAACTCTTTGCTCTTGATTACGACTAAGCTATAAGGGAGTGGTTTTATTTGTTTATCTCAGTTTGCTAGCCATCTATCCTCAAATTCTTTCTATTCGAAAACCGATACTTCATCGTTTCTCCCTCCTCCTTGATACAACCTACAAGCAAATATGAAGTTCAGTCAGATTTCGGTTCAAAAAGTGCTCTGATAGCAGTCTGCAATAAAAAGAGAAGAAAAAGAAGAGAAAAGAAACAAAATGAAGAATTTGCCGACCGGCACGAGTTTGTGCCGATCGGCACAGGAGAAAAGTAAAGAAAATACGCTAAAAAGAAAGAGAAAAACGAATATCAGAAGAAGCAGACTGCAGGAAGAGTTAAAATTTCAAAAGATCTGTATATACTTCAAGGCTTGATCCCATCTTGATTCTATTTCGTTCATTCTTGTTTATTTCCTATCGCCCTCGATCCTTATGCTTATATTCTATATTCTCATGATGAAAACTCCCTTTTAGAAAGCATGATTGAGCGAATTGTTGACCTAGTTGCTTTTTTGATTCGAATGGTTATACAACTCTCCGAGACCCACAAATAAGCCTTATACTATAGAATAGGAGAGGGAAGGAAACACATTTGAGCGATTGAGTGAAATCTGAAGCTTTTTGCATTCATCTTACGTGATATGAAGGGTGACAAAAATATATGTTTGAGATAAGCCTTGTGATTGACTTGGTCGACTCAAGTTTTGAGGTGAAATTATTTTCAAAATTGAGAGAAAGTCTTGTGGAGGAATAATAATTCGATGAGATGATTAACAATACCTGAGTTGAAGCTCTGTGAGAGTTTTTGCTTCTTAGCAAGATGAAGGCACGGTGATGATTTTCATGGTTTGTATTGCTCGAGGACTAGCAATGACTTGAGTGTGGGGGAGCTGTTGGCGCTTTCTATGTACCCATTTTATATGACAAATATGGTGTTTTTAATACCTTATTATGTCATTATTGCTAACAATTAACCCCATTATTATATATATTCGTAGTTTCTGTGTATTTGGAAGCATTTGCAGAGAACAGGTGAAAATGGAGAGACTACGGATAAAGAGCTACCGGAGGCCCGAAGAACGAAGAAGTTGGAGGCCGTGCCGGTCGGCACAGACCCCGTGCCGACCGGCACCGCAGGGGCAAGGCCCAAACATGAAACCCGCTCGGAAGAAGATGAAGCCCGGAAGAAATATCAGAGTCGGAGTCGGTGAAGTCCAGCCCACAATCGGAAGGAACCATAAAGATAAGATCTTGGTCGCGAAGGAGAAGGGGGGGCGAACAGATAAAAGTTTTGACCTAGGTTGAAGGTTTTGGCGGCGAAGACGGCGATCACCGATCATCACCACCAAAAAGGAAGATCGTGCCGACCGGCACACCGCCGTGCCGATCGGCACCTGTGGGTCCACGCCAAAATTCCGTGTCCTATTGTAGCCATGTTCATGTGTTGCAGTATGATGCGTGAGTAGATCTCATATTCTCTCCGTGGCGAGGGAAACCTGGTTATGTAACTCTCACACTTATGATACTCTTTTGATGCGTTCAGTCTATGTGATGCGTTTATTCCGTATCTGATCAATACATGAATTTGTTAGTGTAGCTGTTGCAACGGTTACGCTATCGATGATCACATAGTGCAAGAAACCAGTGGAGAGCTACTAATCCTTGTCGTGACTGGGCGAGAGACGAACGAAACCACCATGTCTTGTAGAATACTAAACCTATCAATTGAATAATACTCCGAGTTGCATGCTAGCGTCCCAAACCATAGGAGAGAATCCCTTTTATAACCTTGTTACAACCACAGGCTCTTTCACCTCTAGTTGTTAATCATCCTTTTCACACACACTTCTGCTTTATTAATTTAGTAGTTTAAACAATAGTTTAGGTCCCGCTTGTTCTCTGTGGTTCGATATTAAACCTTGGAATACTCCAAGGGAAAGTGCTACAACTGTACACCGTCCACTTGCGGTATATAAGTAGGTGCATACAAACGACCAACAGCCAATCACTGGCTTCGCACCATCGAGTCCAAGTTCGGGCTTCTTCACTGTACCGAGCACCAGAAAACGTTGCTCGCGGTCCAACAACTCCGTGGGTCCACGGGCGCATGGTGTGCAAGCTATTTGGACACACTTCCAGCTGGCCACCAAGTCCAATGGACGGAATTTCGCACCGCTTTCCGAGATCATCACATTCCAGAAGGTCTCATGAATCGGAAGCTCCAAGAATTTCTAGATCTAACGCAAGGTGTTAGCAATGTGTATGACTACTCCCGGAGGTTCAATCAACTCTCTCAATATGCATCATATCGTGTGGACACCGATGCTAAAAGGAGGGAATGCTTTCGAAGAGGGCTTAATACCAAGTTACGTGATCGGTTGGCGCTCCTCTCAAATTGCACCTTCAATGAGTTAGTGAGTGCTGCGATCAGACAAGAAGATGCCATCCACGCTCATCAGGAGGACAAGAAGAGGAAGCGTCTTGTTAAAAGCTCGTCCGACCCCGCTCCTCCCAAGTATCGATTGTCCATCACTTCTCCCACCGGTCAGAATTTTCCGGCAGCATTGCCACAGGGGGGAGGGCATCATGGACCCCCACCGCAGCAGCATGTCACATCTCATGGCTCAAATCAGCAGCGTACACATGTCTCTAGTGCTCCACGGCAAGTCTCCCAAGTGGTGGTGCCGAATTCGCAGCCGTGTTACAATTGTGGTCATACCAGCCACATTGCGAGGCACTGCAAGTTCCTAAAGAAGCAACAGGGCAGCAGCAACAGCAACACCAAACCACGCCCTCAAGCTTCTACTAATGCCCCTAAAACCGGCCGTGTCAATCATACCACAGTGGAGGATATTCAGGACGGAGAACAAGTGCTCGCGCGTATCTTTACTCTTCATGATCAACCCGTTCTTGTGCTATTTGATTCCGGTGCAACACATAATTTCATGAGCATGGCATGTGTGGAAAGGTTGCATCTCACTCCAACTACTCTAAAAGCACCTTATGTCATTACATCTCCTGGTGGAAAAATAATCGCCACACGCGGGGTTTTGGCTACACCTCTTCTTTTAGAAGGAATGACATATCCATCAAATCTCATAATCTCGGAGGGGCAATGAATAGATGTTATCTTGGGTATGAAGTGGATGAAGTACCATAAAGCGGTGCTGCATATTGATTCTCGGAAAATTCATTTGGAATCTCCTCTCAATGGTCCTTCCGTCATACATTTGCCATCTCCACAAATTTCTGCGCCGCAAGTCCATCACACTACCGGCAAATGTCTCGAAGAAACTCCAGTGGTATGTGAGTATCCCGATGTGTTCCCCGAAGATTTGCCGGGTTTGCCGCCCGACCGAGATGTGGACTTTAAAATTGAGCTGCAGCCCGGAACCGCTCCAATTTCTCGGAGGCCGTACAAAATGGCGCCAAATGAATTAGCGGAGTTGAAAACACAACTAAAGGAGCTTATGGACAAGGGTTTTATACGTCCTAGCTCATCACCTTGGGGCTGTCCCGCTCTCTTTGTGAAGAAGAAAGATGAGTCACTACGATTATGTGTTGATTATCGGCCATTGAATGCAGTCACCATCAAAAATAAATATCCTCTCCCACGGATCGATATCTTATTTGATCAATTGGTTGGTGCCAAAGTATTCTCAGAAATTGATCTCCGCTCTGGCTACCACCAAATTAAAATTTGGGCTGAGGATATTCCGAAAACGGCTTTCTCTACGAGGTATGGTCTATATGAGTACCTTGTTATGTCTTTTGGACTAACGAATGCTCCAGCCTATTTCATGTACTTGATGAACTCGGTATTCATGCCGGAGCTAGACAAGTTCGTGGTGGTATTCATCGATGACATCCTCATTTATTCCAAATCCGAAGAAGAGCATACGGAACATCTCCGAATTGTGCTCCAACGACTTTGGGATCACAAATTGTATGCCAAATTCAGCAAATGTGAGTTTTGGCTAAAGAAAGTTCCTTTCTTGGGCTATATTGTCTCCGATGAAGGCATCTTGGTTGATCCAAGTAAAGTGCAAGATGTGATGAATTGAAGACTCCCTCATGTGTCAAAGACATCCGCAGTTTCCTCGGGCTTGCTGGATATTATCGGAGGTTTATCCTTAATTTCTCAAAGTTCGCAAAGCCTATGACGGAGCTGCTAAAGAAGGGAATTAAATTTCAGTGGGATGATGCTTGTGAAGAGGCTTTTCAAACTCTCAAGAAGCACTTAACCACCGCTCCTGTGTTAGCTCAACCCGATATCACAAAACCATTTGATGTCTATTGTGATGCCTCCGCACGGGGTTGGGTTGTGTCTTGATGCAAGAAGGCCGTGTCATTGCTTATGCATCTCGACAACTCCGAAGGCATGAACAAAATTATCCTACTCATGATTTGGAGTTGGCTTCAGTGGTTCTTGCTCTGAAAATTTGGAGGCACTATCTGCATTTGTACACCGATCACAAGAGTTTAAAGTACATCTTCACTCAACAAGACCTGAATATGAGGCAAAGAAGATGGCTTTGAGCTGATCAAAGACTACGAGTTGGAAATTCATTATCATCTGGGAAAGGCCAACGTAGTCGCCGACGCTTTGCGTAGGAAGGCTCATTGCAATCACGCAACGGTTTGCTCTATGGAAATTACAACATGTTGCGATCCTAGTGAACCAAGTCTCCGAGTTCTTCGTCATGGTGCTTTGTACAACTTGGCTCTCGTCCCTACTCTCCGGGATGAGATTATTGCTGCACAAAAGGAAGACAAGGGAATGGCACATATCCGACGGAGGCTAGTAAAGGGCGAAATGAAATGTTTTCGTCAAGATGAGGATGGTATCTTGTGGTTTAACAACCGCCTCGTTGTACCCAAGGATATGGGACTGCGGAAGAAAATTCTTGATGAGGCTCACTTGTCCAAATATTCCATACACCTGGGTAGTAATAAGATGTACCAGGGTTTGAAGGAAAAATTTTGGTGGACTCGCATGAAGCGTGAAGTTGCCCGTTATGTCGCCGAATGTGACATTTGTCAGCGGGTTAAGCCGGATCTGTTGAAGAAAGGTGGTCTTTTGCAACCCTTGAGTATTCCGGCGTGGAAGTGGGAGGACATTAGCATGGACTTTATTGTTGGCTTACCTTCACATCTCAAAAGCATGACTCTATTTGGGTTATTGTGGACCGGTTGACAAAATCTGCACATTTCATTCCGGTCAACACGAGATACTCTGCAAAGGTATATGCTCAGTGTTGGCGGTTCTTATGCGATAAAATTAAATTCATTAATTCCGCAAGCGCACGGATCACCACTGTAGCATTTCACCTTGGAGTATTCCAGGGTTATCGTATTTTATTTTCCGCAGGGAAGTACAGCAAAAGGGAGCTGAACAGTAGCAATGCACTGGATAATTTGGAGAAAGGATAATGTATCAAACTATACTTGAGACGGGGGTAAGATAGGCATGATATATATGGGTGGCACACACATCCTCAAATCCAAGGTAATAAAAGAAAAACTGTAGTATACATTTGGGAGAGCAACGAGATAGAGCTAAGGCTACCTGTATGTTTACCTAATATTACTCTTTCTAGTAGTCTAATCTACAAGGTTATCTACTCTAGTTAAGATCACAACATACAGTCATGTTCGTTTCGGGGCACACACGTGCTAGGTCAACCGATGATGCTAGTTCAAACCTAGGGAATCGTATGCTATAATTAAGACCCTGCTGAGTCCAACCCGGACGTGGTGGATTACAGAGACCGGTGCAGCTGTCACATACACTCGCGGCTACCATCCTCCTGGGGCTGGGTGCAAACGTGGATAGGCCAAGATCTAAGCGCCACGCTTACAACCCGCCTAGAGGAACTACTCTGATCAACGGAGCAGTCCTATCTAAGAATAAACAGCACATTTTTCACACGACGTCATCTCGACGAAGGCACTCTCTTGTACTTGCGTACTCCACTATCACGAATCCCACAACAGACTTCTACGCGCACTTACTTAACAGAATAAATAAACTAAATAGAAAAGAATTACTAAAAGAAATAAATAAAGATAAAACTTATTATATATTAAATAAAATAAAATCTCAAAAGGGTAAGGATACAAAGAACTATACCGAACTCCGAGAAAACTCCGGAAGCCCGAGAGAGCTCTCACTCTACTCTACTCTACTCTAACTTCCAAAGCTACTACTAAACTAATGAACACTTGGATGAAGTGTGATGGTGCGAGTTGCTTCTGAGGCCGGAGGGTCCATTTTATAGGTCTCCAAGGCGGTGGAAGCACTGCTGCCGACTTTGGAGAGGTGGCGCCGCCAAAGCCGGCCGGTCGGCCTAGGGGGGTGGCCGGCCGGCCGTCCATTCTGTCGGTTGGCCACCGTCTTCTACCTCGACGCTCCAGATCGTCTCCTGATGGCGGTCCGAAGGTCGGCTCCTCGCTGGGGTCGGCAGAATTGAAGTGAGGGCCAAGTTAAGGCCCAAATAGCCCACCTTCTAGAATGGCGGTGCAATTCTGCTGGGCTGGGCTTGAATTATGCGTTGTGGATTAGTTTCCAGCCCGCTGGAGGAGGTTTGGGGCCTGCGGCCACCAGGTGGGGCCGGCCGGCCTAAGGTGGGGCCGGCCGGCCAGGGAAATTCCCTGGCTGGGCCCACTTTTCTCCATTATCCACTCCTGCATCCAAATATTCACCAAAACCTGTGGAGTAGCATTATTCCTAACTACTATGCACAAAATTTTGGTGTTATACATTTATTTACCGGTAGGGTGGCGGTCAAATCGTGGTTTAACGACCGCCAAAACCTCCCCAAGCTTAAACTTCAACTCAGGGTACCGGCGGATCAGGAGTTACAAAGAAGCGCCCCATGGGTAATAAAGATGCAACAACATACTCCCTAAACAGTGGTAAGTTTACGAGAGCACGAAATATTCATGAGTGTTGCAAAAATCGTGGGGCTTATAAGTTACACCTTGTCATGCAGCATTGAAGATTAGAACGACACTTTTGGACAAGTGAACATTTCTAGCAGGTATGCATCCAGAGTTTTTATGTGCTGCAAGGTAAGGTGCAAAAATTCTCCTTCGTTTTGGATGGCACTTCTCTTACAACCCTGATGTGAGTCTTATTCCTACAAGCTTCACTCATCCTACCTTCTACCAAATGAGGCTTTGTATGTGGAGCTTGGTATGGAACGCACAAGTGCCATGTATATATTGTAAAGCTAAAGAATGAGTCTCAATCAACATAGCAACTCCATTTATTTTGGTCATAAGAGATGATGTGATCATGCTCAAATAAAAATAACACATATGTCAGGAGTAGAGGTTGCATCTATGCGACACATGGGAAGCTAATTTGTAACTCGATCATCATTTCCCTTAAGCGTAGCATAACACCAAGATTCTAGCATTAATTCGAAACAGGGAGTTTATTTATTTATTAAAAAAGTTAGAAATACTTACCTGGGGGTCCTCCCTAAGCTTGAGTCTTTGCAAGACTCGAGCTAGTGTTGAACTCCGTCTCACCTGGGGGCCCTCACCAAGCTTGAGTCTTTGCAAGACTTAAGCTTGATTCAGGCTCTTCCTCCTCCTTCTTGACCTGCAAAAAAGAGTGAGGATGATACAAGTGGCTAGCCCCTAATGAGCATCGCCGGGAATCCTATTATTTTTTGTTTTTCTAAAAAAAAATTTCAAATTTTGTTTTGTTTTATGTTATGAAAAAGAAAACAAGTGCTAGGCCTACTCGGATAACGATTGGGATGGCCTCCCAATCGGAGGGCTCTCATTTTTACGTCTTTGAGCTAGACGTTCTCCATGTCTTCAATTTGTTTGGACCCCCTCGCTTTGCTGGAGAATTTGGCGGCGCTGAGGTTCCGTCTTTCTTTTCCGCCACACTTTAGTTGTCTTCTTTGTACTTGTGGCGGCGACCTTTTCTTTATTAGGCGCCTTTGTTGTACTCTCATCGGTCGATACCGTATCGTAGCTGCCTTCTTCTTTCTTGAGTGCCTCGCTCTCCTCTTCTTAGGCGATTGTGACTCGCCTACTCCTTCTTGTGGTGGAGAACAGAGGGGCTTGAGGTATGTTTGGCGGCTGAGGCATCCTCCTTGGAGTCCTCCAATAATTTGCTGGCCTTCTTGCATTCTCTCTTGCCAGATAGTTTCTCATGTTGCATGAGCTTGTCTGGCTGTGGCATGGGTGGAGTAATCTCGATCTTCTCCACTTCCCTTGGGTCCTTTCTATATATGACCCTCACTTGCTGCTTGCATTGTTCAACCTAGGTTTGAAGCTGAACGTTCTTCCCCTGCCATTGAAGTCCAAGTGGATCTCTCCTGCACCCACGTCGATGTTGGCGTTGGTGTGCTCAAGAACGGTCTCCCGAGGATGAGAGGGGTCTTGACATCCACTTCCATGTCGAGTACAACAAATCGACGGGAACGAAGAAGTTTCTGATCTGCACAGGTACGTCTTCGGCAATACCCACAGGATGGCGAACCGATTGATCTGCAAGTTGCAAGCACATGGTCGTTGGTGATAACGGGCAGTTTAGCCTGTCATACACCATCTTGGGCATGACGCTTACACTTGCTCCTAAATCGCAGAGCGCCTGTGAGAAGTGCTGGCTGCCGATCGAACATGGGATGGTTGGACACCCCGGATCCTTCTTCTTTTCCGGGAGAATGTTCAAAATGGCCGCGCTGCACTCTTCTGTAAGCTTCACTACCTCCATTGCTGGAATAGGGCCTTTTGTTTGAGGATGTCCCGGAAATACCTAGTGTAAGTAGGTACCTACATGGCATCAAGCAGCGGAATATGCACGTATATATGCCGGATGGCCTCAACAAATTTATCAAAGCGCTCATCCACGGTGAGCTTCCTCCTGCGGTCAGGATAGGGCAAGCCTGTGGTGTCAAAATACTCGTGAGGTGCTGTCTTAGGTGGAGTTTGCTCAACGGGAGGATCTGTCGTTGGTTCCTCCTCGGAGCTCTCCTTCTCGGCATCTTCCTTTTCAGGGACCTTCTTTTTCTGGAACCTTTTTAACCCCGGCCTTCTCCTTAGGAGCTGCGTTTGGCGTCTCCTCTCTGCACCCTTGGGGTAAGGTGGGTCCACATACCTCTTCCGCCCCGGGTGTGATAGCACTAACACTCTCCTTTGTACGAGGAGCCTGCACAGCTGAAGCTATTTGCGCAATTTGCGTTTCTAGCATTTTGTTATGGCTTAGCTGATTCTGCAGGGCAGTGCTGAACGACTCTAGCTTGGCATCTATGCTCTCTAAAGCCTTGTCGGTAGTAAGAAACTTCTTACTGATGCTATCATTAATCTTGACCTGGCCGAGAACTAGATCCTTGATAGAGGGCTCAAAGCGGGAAAGATTACCATTGTTACCTCCCTGATTTTTGTTGAAGGAGAGGTCGGGCCTGGAATTCCAGCCGTAGTTGTTCTGGGAGTGGTACCTATTGCCATTGTTGAGGAAATTGCATTCCTCTCTCGCATTCGGGCATTGATGCCCATATGCCCTGCGTTGCCGCACTCTTCACAAGTCATGCGGGAGTCCGCAACTTGCAGGTCCTGCGGAGATTCCACCTTGCGGAGTAGCTGATCGAGCCTGATGGCGAGCATGTCCATCGTCCCCACTTGGTGCACTCCACGGGTCTCGGTGCTCGCCGCTTGGCGTTCACCATGAGTCTGGTTGGCCGCCACCTTCTCAATCAACTTCTTAGCGTTCTTCACGCTGAGAGAGAAGAAAGAGCCGCCTGCTGCGGCGTCGAGGTGCTCTCGAGCGGACGGCCTCAAACCGTGATAGAAACTCTGTATGAGGAGCCATTCCTCCATGCCATGGTGTGGGCATGCGAGAACGTACTCCTGCATCCTGTCCCAGGCTTCCGCGGTCGACTCTTCTGCGAGCTGTTGGAAGCCCGATATCTTGTTCCGCACGGCAGTCGTCTTACCCGGCGGGAAGAACTTGGCGAGGAAGGCATTAGAGCATGCCGTCCACGTGTCGAGGGACTCTTGGTTCGCGTAGAACCACTGGAGAGCCTTCCCCAACAGAGAGAATGGGAAGAGCTGCAGTCGGATGGCGTCCTGATTGCATCTTTATGGCGAAGGTGTTGCACGTCATCAGGAACCTCTGGAGGTGAGCGTTCGCATCCTCCGACGGCTTCCCACAGAAAGGACTAGCCAAGATCATGTTGATCAAGGCTGGCTTGAGCTCGTAGTCCTTGTTGGTGATGCGCGGGTTGGGTCCCATGCGGATGTTCTCCGTAGTTGGCGCGGAGAAATCGTTGGTTGTCTTCTCAACTGGATCACCCATGTTGTTGTTCGTTGATGAAGATGGAGGGTGCTCGACAGTCGTCGGAAGGGACCCTTCAAGAGCCAGAACTTTCGATCGAACGTGGGTGGGAGGAGGGGTAAGCCTGGCCCTCACCCTTCTCAAGAACTGTTCCGGATCTAGGTGGAAGTTTTCTGGTAGGTCGAAACCAGTCATGCACTGTCCTGTTTCAAATTTCCACAATAAAGAAAGAAAAGACAAGGGTAAGCCCGCAAAAGTAAGTGATAATTATTCTTCTCACAAACTTCAATGCATTTATTCAGTTTCCTAGCTGCTACTTCCCCGGCAACGGCGCCAGAAATGCTTGTTGGCGGTTCTTATGCGATAAAATTAAATTCATTAATTCCGCAAGCGCACGGATCACCATTGTAGCATTTCACCTTGGAGTATTCCAGGGTTATCGTATTTATATTTCCGCAGGGAAGTAGAGCAAAAGGGAGCTGAATAATAGCAATGCACTGGATAATTTGGAGAAAGATAATGTATCAAACTATACTTGAGACGGGGGTAAGATAGGCATGATATATATGGGTGGCACACACATCCTCAAATCCAGGGTAATAAAGAAAAACTGTAGTATACATTTGGGAGAGCAACGAGATAGAGCTAAGGCTACCTGTATGTTTACCTAGTATTTACTCTTTCTAGTAGTCTAATCTACAAAGGTTATCTACTCTAGTTAAGATCACACACATACAAGTCATGTCGTTTCGGGGCACACACGGCTAGGTCAACCGATGATGCTAGTTCAAACCTAGGGAATCGTATGCTATAATTAAGACCCTGCTGAGTCCAACCCGGACGTGGTGGATTACAGAGACCGGTGCAGCTGTCACATACACTCGCGGCTACCATCCTCCGTGGGGCTGGGTGCCAAACGTGCATAGGCCAAGATCTAAGCGCCACGCTTACAACCCGCCTAGAGGAAACTACTCTTGATCAACGGAGCAGTCCTATCTAAGAATAAACATGCACAGATTTCACACGACGTCATCTCGACGAAGGCACTCTCTCGTACTTGCGTACTCCAACAATCACGAATCCCACAACAAGACTTCTACGAGCACTTACTTAACAGAATAAATAAACTAAATAGAAAAGAATTACTAAAAGAAATAAATAAAGAATAAACTAATAAATATTATATATAAATAATAAATCTCAAAAGAGTAAGGATACAAAGAACTATACCGAACTCCGAGAAACTCCGGAAGCCCGAGAGAGCTCTCACTCTACTCTACTCTACTCTAACTCCCAAGCTACTACTAAACTAATGAACACTTGGATGAAGTGTGATGGTGCGAGTTGCTTCTGAGGCCGGAGGGTCCATTTTATAGGTCTCCAAGGCGGTGAAGCACTGCTGCCGACTTTGGAGAGGCGGCGCCGCCAAAGCCGGCCGGCCGGCCTAGGGGGGTGGCCGGCCGGCCGTCCCTCTGTCGGTTGGCCACCGTCTTCTGCCTCGACGCTCCAGATCGTCTCCTGATGGCGGTCCGAAGGTCGGCTCCTCGCTGGGGTCGGCAGAATTGAAGTGAGGGCCAAGTTAAGGCCCAAATAGCCCACCTTCTAGAATGGCGGTGCAATTCTGCTGGGCTGGGCTTGAATTATGCGTTGTGGATTAGTTTCCAGCCCGCTGGAGGAGGTTTGGGGCCTGCGGCCACCAGGTGGGGCCGGCCGGCCAGGGAAATTCCCTGGCTGGGCCCACTTTTCTCCATTATCCACTCCTGCATCCAAATATTCACCAAAACCTGTGGAGTAGCATTATCCCTAACTACTATGCACAAAATCTTGGTGTTATACATTTATTTACCGGTAGGGTGGCGGTCAAATCGTGGTTTAACGACCGCCAACACTCAGCTATATATATCACGCATCCTATGTCTGCACGGGGTACCAAAGACTATTGTCTCTGACAGAGGACCTCAATTTCTTGCTCGTTTTTGGGAGCAATTACATGCTTCGTTAAAAACCAAATTGATTCGAAGTTCGGCCTATCATGCCCAAACTGATGGACAAACGGAGCGAGTAAATCAAATACTTGAGGATATGCTCCGAGCTTGTGTTTTATCTCATGGAGGTAATTGGGATGAATATCTACCTCTAGCTGAGTTTTCCTACAAAAATAGCTACCAAGAAAGCATAAAAATGTCTCCGTTTGAAGCTCTCTATGGCCGCTCATGTCGGACTCCTCTAAACTGGTCCGAATCTGGTGAGAGAGTCATCTTCAAGCCTGATCTAGTAGCTGATGCTGAGGAGAAAGTGCGGCTCATTCAAGCAAATTTAAAGGCCGCAAAATCCCATCAAGCCAGCTATGCTGATAAAAGACGTCGTCCCTTGGAGTTTCAAAGGGATGATCATGTGTATCTTCGTGTCTCTCCTACCAAGGGCATACAACACTTTGGCATCAAGGGAAAGCTTGCTCCACGGTACATTGGTCCCTTCAAGATCATTGAAAAATGTGGACCCGTCGCATATCGACTGGAATTGCCGGACAAATTATCCAGGGTTCACAATATCTTTCATGTATCTCAACTCAAGAAGTGCTTGAAGCCACCCATTGATGTCGTCATTGATGAGGTTGATGACTTGCAAGAAGATCTCACATATCCCGAACATCCCATTCGAGTTATCGATCAAAAGGATCGGGTGACGCGCAATAAAACCATCTCCTTCTATAAAGTGCAATGGAGTAATCACACCGAAGATGAAGCAACATGGGAGCAAGAAGAATTTCTGAATTCAAAGTTCCCAGATTTTCTAGCTTCACATTTGAGGTGTGCGCGAACTCATTCCCGCCCATTTGCTTCCGCTTCCTTCCTCCGTTTCCGTTTAAATCTCGGGACGAGATTTTCTTAAGGGGGGAGGGCTGTAACATCTCGCCCTAATGACACTACTAAAATCTCAGTTATTGCAAATTGACCAAAAAGTTAAGTGATCATGTTTAAGAGTTAAGTCAAAAAAAAAAACAAATCACCAATATATGGTCAAATTAGGGTTTGAAATACAACTTCAAAATTTTGCATGGAAGTGGGTCCAAACAAAAATATCTTTGGGTCCTATGTCTAAACTAGAATTTTGGAGAATTTTCCAGAATTTTTTGAAAAAGGGAAGAAGTTCAAATAAATCTAGAGGAATTCAAATTCGGCTGCTTTATCAAATTTTTAATTCAAATTCTGTACCAAATTTCGAAATTATCCAATAAGGAAAAATGTTCCTGTAGATGTGTACTTGCATACCTGAATTTCTCAGATTTTTCTGAGTTGTTTAGGCTATTGTTTTGGAGGGGAGAAAACTGCACGTTTGAAAAATCGTGGGGAAAAAGAAAAATCGCCCCGTGTCCTCTTCTTCTTCCTCCTCTCACTATTCTGCCTACTCCCCTGTAGCCAGCATCATGGAGCCGTCCTCGCAGCGCATTGGCGCCCATGCTGCGACCAGCTTGACCTCACCCACTCCCTTGAGCCGGTTCCTTCTTCCTCATTCCCTTTTCTCTCGTCCAAAACCCATAACCCTAGCCACCATTGCCGACCTTGCTCGAGCTCAAGCTCACCACCGCCTTGTTGCTTCTCCGGGCTTGCTCCCAACTGCAAAACTGCGTGCAAGGAGTCCCTCTTGCCCCTGCCTAGCACAAACTTCAACTTCCTCCACTCCACCGCGAGATCGACGAGTTTTTCCAATCATGGCCGCCGGGTGATTTACTCCGAGTTCGTCGTTGATTCCTCCTTCTCCGGTGAGCCATTCTTCAATTCCTCGCACAGGGAGGTGAAGAACTCGACCACGCACCTTCCTGGCCTGACCTCGTCGTCTTTCGTGCACTAAGCTTGCCGGAATCCATCTTCTTCCCCATCGCCGGTCACCACCTCGCTGCTCCTCACGCGAACTTCTACCTCCGGCCATCTCCCTCGTCGACATCACCGACGGTAAGATGCGCCTCACTTCGTAGAACCTTATGCTCACGCTAGTTTGTCTCACTTCCGCTCACCGCTCACGTGTGCACCATAGGGGGATGGGGTCGCCTGGTCCTCCTCATCGTGGTGCTCCCCTCCGTTTCCCCTAAATCGCCGACGTTCGCCGGGAACGTCGACCATGCCGCCGCCGCTCTTGCCGCGCGTCGTGGCACTGCTACAGTGTCCCCTCAATCGGACTAGTCTGACCCGAGTCGGACTAGTCCGAAAAACCAATTCTGTGGTCCGAAATCAACTCGGACAAGTCCGCACACTCGGACTAGTCTGGCTCGGGCCCGGACAAGTCCGTATATTCGGACTAGTCCGGCTGGACCCGGACTAGTCCGGCTACCCACTTTTCAGCCTGCATCACCGTACGAAAATAACCATAACTTTTGCTTCCGGACTCCGATTTGGGCGATCTTGGACATTCCGGAAAGCTTATTCAGAGGGCTACACAATCATGCTAGTAGTTCTCCCCAAATCAATCTGTAGGATAGATGGAAACTCATCTAAAGTTGGTTAGGTCTTTTGGAACTTAAGTAAATTGTAAACTTTCCAACAAAACGCGAAACCATTCAAATCTCTTATGTTATTTCAAAACTTATAATCTTTTTAAGAACCACTTTGTCGCATTCCTATTTATCAAGGAAGTTCCATGAACCTTATCTTTAATTGTTGTTTTTGCATTGCATCATTTTAGGAAGCAACGCCGGAACCGAGGAAGTGGAGATCGTAGCCGAGGAGAACGGCGCTGACCCTTACTCACTGGAATGTACTGACTTTTAGGCCCCAAGGCAAGCCCCAGTGCACTCCCATGTTTATCAAGCTTTCCTTTTACTCACATGTATGCGAGTCATGCGATGTGCATTAGGTTTAGGAGTTGTATTGGAGCCGTAGATGCATCTTGCTTATGTTTACCTATGGGATGGGTTGATTTTTGTACAGCCACTCGTTAGAATTGCTAAGCTTAAAATTGGATCATCGGTAGAAAATCGGGTGGTATGGAGACCGCTCGATATAAGTTGGTTCGGGTTTACTTCACACTCTCACATGATATGATGATGAAAATGAGACCGGATGGGGAAGTTCATGTGTAGGTGGAGATGGCAAGGTTGTCCTTGTTCGTCATAGCCCCGTTTGGTCGATTGAGGACCGTTCGTTGTGGCCCTGCTTGAGCAAGTTTGAACGGACCGGATGCATGCTAGTGATATGGGCACTAGTAAATCGATGTAGCTCGATTATTGTATCGTTGGACGTGAACCCACCTCTCTTTTGGTGATGAAGATGGTTATGGTGGAAATTGGGATAGTGTTGGAAGGGAGGGTGCACGGGCTAACCACGGATAGCCCCGGCGTGGGTATCGCGTGGAGGTGTTAAGCGGCCCGGCTTTATGGTGTCTTGCGAAAGGTTGCCGTGCGTGACTCTTTTGAGTGTGCGTACGCCGTGTTTTCCGGGTTCCCCCTGCAGGTGTAAATTGATTTGAATCGCCATCCCTCGCGGTTATTGAGTACCGCTTGTTCACTGCGTCACATCATAGTAAGAAGTGAAACATGATGATTGTACTTGCTGTTTGTTACTCTAAATTGTATTGCAACCATGTATTGCTTAGTATAGGTTGCTCACCTTTATGTTTATGCGAGAACCTATTTAATTTGGTTAAAATTTGAAAGAAGGACCAACTTTTAGTGCTATTTTTATGCAATTTATTCCATTACCCTTGGTCAGCCCCATGCATGCTAGGAGTCGGTCTTAGAAGGCCATTTTGACGGGTAAGTCTTGTTGAGTATTAGTTGCTCAGGGTTTGTTGTTTTAAATTTTGTTGCAGGTAATCTTTGGTTGGAGGAGAATGAAGCATGTTTACGGGCTGAATATGCTTCCTATTAGGGTAATGACGTCCAGTTGTATATCGATCGCTTCTGCTACGCTTTTCAAACTCTTTTATGTAATTAAATGTGAATCAAAGTTGTAATAATTAATATTTCACTTTGTACTCTATTTTAATTATGCTTCGGCTCCAGTCACAAATAGCGAAGATTCCGTATTCAATAGTGAGGAGCTTGATAAGGAAATGGAGCGCTTTGGGGATGAGGAGGCCGAGAGTGAACACATGTCCATCAATGAGTTAGCGGCCATTCCAGAGGCATCGCCAACTCAGACAACGTCGCGAAGAGGCAAGCGTCGGGCGGACACAGTGAACGAGGACATCAGCGGCAGGGCTGAAAAGCTCAAAGCGACCAGGAATGAAGGTGCTAATGAACTTCCTAGCTCTTTTACGATTTTTTTAGATAATGTTATTTTCTCTAATTTAAATAGTATTGGTATTTCCCTTGGGTCTGATTCTAATTGCATTAGAGGATCTGTTAATCTCTTGAAAAAAGTAGAGGTCGATAGTTTGAAGGAAGTGCATGTCGTAGATAGAAAAATGAATGTTTTAGAACAGGAGGAAAAAGACATGGCAGAAGAAGAAGAATTAGATAAATTTATTTTGAATCATTATGTGGTGAAATAATGGAGGAGGTAATGGATCTGGGCAATGATCGAAGTGATCTTATTGTTCCAGTAACAAAAACCAACTCCAAGAAAAAAGGAAAAGGCCGAGGAACTACTAATCCAAATAAACAACAATGAAAGGTGTTTTTTAGAATAGTGATGGGTTTAAAGACCCTAAAAAACATCGTTTCATCTCGGACCTAAGTAAGGAGCACAACCTGGGCTTTATTGCAATTTCAGAAACGGGTAGGAAAAGTTTTACCACTCCGTTTCTAAAAAACTTATGTGCTGGACGTGATTTTTTGTGGCATGTCAAGGAACCAAGAGGTCGGTCTAGGGGAATTCTTCTGGGTATCGACTTAACGTTTTTGATATTGGCGCAATTGACGAAGGTGATCATTATGTAAAATTTCATTTGTGCAACAAATCAGATAGCTTCAAATGGGCTTTAGTAGTGGTGTATGGACCAGCACAAAACAACTTGAAGGAACCTTTTTTAGCCGAGTTAGTAAACATGTGTAGTCATGAAAATTTACCAATCCTTTTGGGTGGTGATTTTAATATTCTGAGAAGTCCTATGGAGAAGAATAAGGATAACTACGATGGTCGATGGCCCTTTTTATTCAATGCAATTATCGACGGTTTAAATCTGAGGGAATTAGAAATGTCTGGCAGAAAGTACACATGGGCTAATACAGAATGGGAACAAAAGTTTCCTTTATCCACTGTAGTCGCCCTATCTAGAGACATCTCAGACCATACTCCTCTATTACTTAATTCGGGTGATACATCTTCTAGTAGTTATCAGCCTATGTTTAAATTCGAATTGGGTTGGTTACTCAGAGATGGCTTCATTGAAATGGTGGAAGAGATATGGTCGGAGGAAACAGGGGAAAACAGCCCCATGGCGATATGGCAGGCCAAGATAAGAAGGCTTCGCCAATATCTCAGAGGATGGGCAAAAAATGTTAGCGGGGCTTACAAAATAGAAAAAAAAGATATACTCGATACTTTAAATGCTTTAGATAAAAAAGCAGAGCTTGCTCATCTATCCTCCCAGGAAGTAGATTTTAAACAGTGCCTTACCAACCGGTTGGCGCAACTATTTCGTGGGGAAGAAATAAAATGGTACCAAAGGGCAAAAACGAAGGACCTTCTTGAAGGTGACTCGAATACGAAATATTTCCAACTCATTGCTAATGGAAAACATAGAAAGACGAGGATATACCAGTTACAAGATGGTAATCAAGTAATAGATGGTGATGACGCATTAAAGAAATATATCACTAGATATTACAAAGGCCTTTTCGGTCCTCCAACAGAAAATGATTTTCGCTTGGATGCGACTCGTAAGGATGATATACCACAAGTAACTGACTTGGAAAATCAGGCTCTAATAGAAAGATTTACTGAGGATGAGGTGAGAAAGGCTGTTTTCCAGATGGAACATAATAAAGCACCTGGGCCGGATGGTTTCCCTGCGGAATTCTATCAAGCTTTTTGGGGCTTAATTAAAAAGGACTTAATGGCCTTGTTTGAGGATTTTCATGCGGGTTCACTACCTTTGTATAGTCTCAATTTTGGGACTACAATATTATTACCTAAATGTAAAGAAGCTATTAAAATTCAGCAATACAAACCTATATGTTTGCTGAATGTAAGCTTCAAGGTGTTCACAAAGGTAGCAACCAACAGAATAATATCAGTAGCTCAAAAAGTAATAAGCCCTACTCAATCAGCCTTTTTGCCAGGAAGGAATATCATGGAAGGAGTAGTGATCTTACATGAGACTATTCATGAAATGCATAAAAAAAACAAAGTGGAGTCATTTTTAAAATTGACTTTGAGAAAGCATATGATAAGGTGAAGTGGTCTTTTGTTAGACAAATTCTAGAAATGAAAGGTTTCTCTCCTGTATGGTGCCAGTGGGTAGATTCATTCATGCAAGAAGGCCACGTCGGGATTAAGATAAACGATCAAGTAGGACAAAATTTTCAGACCAAGAAAGGGTTGAGACAAGGCGAGCCACTGTCTCCTATCCTGTTCAACATTGTTGCAGACATGTTAGCAATCCTAATTAATAGGGCAAAATCAGAAGGGCAGATAAAAGGGGTAATTCCACATTTGGTGGATGATGGGTTATCAATACTGCAATATGCAGATGATACTATTCTATTTATGGATCATGACATTGAGAAGGCAACAAATCTTAAGTTACTTTTATGTGCTTTTGAACAATTGTCT
This sequence comes from Eragrostis nindensis, assembly GCA_012490785.1. Lineage (NCBI taxonomy): Eukaryota > Viridiplantae > Streptophyta > Magnoliopsida > Poales > Poaceae > Eragrostis > Eragrostis nindensis. The sequence goes on along the minus strand of JAAXCT010000300.1, from coordinate 447,218 downwards.
GGACTCAAAATTAATTTCCATAAGAGCGAAATTTTCTGCTTTGGAGATGCTAAAGTTTGTGAACAACAATACGCACAACTTTTCGGCTGTCAAGCAGGAAATTATCCCTTTAAATATCTAGGCATACCAATGCATTTCAGGAAACTAAGTAACGCAGAGTGGAATGTGATAGAACAACGTTTTGAGAAGAAATTAAGTAGTTGGAAAGGAAACCTATCGGTGGGGGGTAGATTGGTATTAATTAACTCAGTTTTAACGAGTTTACCGATGTTCATGCTCTCTTTCTTCGAGGTCCCAAGGGGTGTCTTAGAGAAATTGGAGTATTATAGATCCCGATTCTTTTGGCAAAGTGATAGTCACAAAAAGAAATTTAGATTGGCTAAATGGAGCATTCTATGTCAGCCAAGGGATCTAGGGGGTTTGGGCATCCAAAATATAGACATACAGAACCAATGCTTACTCAGTAAATGGTAGTTCAAATTGATAAATGAAGAGGGTATATGGCAAACACTCCTTCGAAGGAAATATTTGAAGGACAAACCTATTGCACAAATCCAAAAGAAACCAGGAGACTCTCACTTCTGGTCTGGCTTGATGAAAGTAAAGGAACAATTCCTGTCCTATGGAAAATTCCAACTTAATAATGGGGAGAATATTAGGTTCTGGGAAGATAAATGGCTGGAAAACTTTACTTTATGTCAACAATATCCTTCTCTTTATTTCATTGCAAGGAAGAAACATGTATCTGTTGCAACTGTTTTTAGCTCTGTACCTTTAAATATCTCTTTCCGACGTAGTTTGGGAGGGAACAACTTAATTTTGTGGTATAATCTAGTTGCACGGATTGCACATGTAAGATTAAATGAGGGTCGGGATGCTTTTAGATGGGAATTACATCAGAATGGAGTGTTTTCCGTTAAATCAATGTATAGTGCAATGATCTGTGACGGCAATGTGAGACAAAACAAAACACTTTGGAAATCTAGAATACCCCTCAAATTAAAATTTTCATGTGGTACTTGCATAGAGGTGAAGTGTTAACTAAAGACAACTTAGCAAGGCGCAATTGGAATGGTAGTACAAAATGTGCATTTTGTTCACAAGAGGAGATTATCCAACACCTGTTCTTTGATTGTCATTTTGCAAGGTTTATTTGGAGAGTAGTGCAATTTACTTTTGGTTTAAATACTCCTGCTAGTGTCAATCATATGTTCACTGGTTGGCTACATCAGTTTGACTCTAAATCAAAAGTTTTATTGTTATGTGGAGTTTCCGCTTTATGTTGGGCTCTTTGGATTAGTAGGAACGATATTGTATTTGATAAATCTCCAATGAAAACGTATATGCAGGTCCTCTACAGGGGCACACATTGGCTAAGAATGTGGGCGCAACTTCAAAAGTGTGACGAGGACACCAACTTCATCAAGGATGCTTGCCGTTCATTGGAGACGACGGTGATGCAGATCTTTGCCAATCATGGATGGAGATTTAGCAATAGAATTGCTGCTCAATAAATTCCCATGAAACTTTGTTGGTGTCTCCTGGTTTTGAGTTAAAAAATTGAATGTCAGATGGCAGTTGTAAATGCTGCTATTTGATGTAATGCGATGGCTGTAGCCACCCTAAGGGGGGGTCAAGGCCGGGACTTCTTTTCCCATTATCTAAAAAAAAAAAATCAGCCTAGGCATTGAATTGAGCTCAATATCGAATCGATTGTTTGGATGGAGATAGAATTACAAGATGGAATTCAACCTAGAGGTAGATACCAATTTATGTTTGGATGGGCATGACTTTGAATTAGGAATTCATTGCTCCGGTGTTGTGGATTTCTGGCACCGGAGTTGAGGAAGAAGAGGCTGGATGAAGATCTCACCCACCGGACTTGAGGAAGAAACTGATGGAGGATGTCAAGGAGCTCCTGCTGCCACCGACGGAGGAGGGGGTGGGGAGATGAAGCGGCGGGATGCAGGGAGGGGCGCAGCTTGCCGACGAGGGAGAGGGAAGCAGGGAGGGGCGCAGGTTGCCGGCGACGGACAGGGAAGGAGGGAGGGGCACAGCTCACCGGCGAGGGAGAGGGAAGCAGGGAGGGGCGCAGCTCGCCGACAAGGGAGAGGGAAGCAGGTCCCCGGCGAGGGAGAGGGAAGCAGGGAGGGGCGCAGCTCACTGGCGAGGGAGATGGAAACAGGGAGGGGCGCAGCTCGCCGGCAAGGGAGGCGGGGATGGGCGCAGTCGGGAGGCAGAGAGTGGCAGCGTAGGTCGCCGGCGAGGGAGAGGGAAGTAGGGAGGGGCGCAGCTTGCCGGCGAGGGAGAGCGAAGCAGGGAGGGGCGTAGCTCGCGGGCAAGGGAGGCGGGGATGGGTGCAGTTGGGAGGCAGAGAGAGGCAGCGCAGGCCGCCAGCAAGAGAGAGGGAAGCAGGGAGGGGCGTAGCTCGCTGACAAGGGGAGGGAAGCGTGGATGGGTGCAGCCGGGAGGCAGAGAGAGCGAGGGAGGGGCGCAGGGCGCCAGTGAGGGAGAGGGAAGCAGGGAGGGGCGCAGCTCGCCAGCAAGGGAGAGGGAAACAGGGAGGGGCGCAGCTCGCCAGCGAGGGAGGCAGGGAGGGATGCATCGCGCTAGCAAAGCAGGCGGGGAGGGGCACTACAGTCTGGGGCTTGCCGCCGACAAAGGAGGTGAGAGGGAGAGAGAGAGAGAGATGGGGAGAGATGATTCCAACGCATACAGAGGGTTGGGATCGGTATTGAGGGTGTGGGAGAGAGAGTGGGTGTATGCCAGTATTGAAGTTGATTTCCAATTCCAGATTCCATACCACCTAAACAGCTGGTATTCAGAGCTATCAATGCCAATTCCGAATTCTGAGGCTCAATATCTACATCCAAACGCAGTATAAGAAACATGGCAAAGAGCCATTTTTTTTAGGTGTAGCACCATGTTTTTTTTTTGGGGGGGGGGGGGGGGGGGGCACTAATCTCCAGCTGACTGAAAATAACAATTCATTCAGTCAATCGTTATCAGCCGCTGGATGGAGATTGAATGGCTCAAATGTTGTCTTCAACCTCCTATCCTTTCCAGTACCTCACATAAAACATAAAACGAGCGCGCTCTCTCCTGAGTCTCCTCTCCCCCTAACCATTAAAAGCTTTATCGACCGAGAGTTTCTCCATTCTCAGTTGATTCAAGAGAAGTTTTTTTCTTTTTTGCGAGAAGTAGGACATTGTTGTTGAACATGCAAAAACGTTTCGGAGACATATCTTGAAATATGGCATTTCTTAATATGAGGTCGAACAGTATCTGGGTCAGCATGACTGTTGCGCAGCCGTGTCCAAGTAATGTCGTTTACCCCGAGGCCCGTTGTGACCCGCCAGTCCCATGTTTTGTCGTCGTGTTGTGCTCCCTCCGTAATTAGAGAGCCGTATGAGGGTTTTCAAAACCCTTTTTTGTTTTAAAATTTAAAAAAGGTTGAAACAAAAATATGTAAACAAACTAAAGGAAATTTGCAGCACAATGGTGGAACAAGAACAGGAAAATTCAATTGTTTGGTGGGCCAAAAAAAATCACACAAGCTTTCTGGATTGAACATGGAAGAAAAAAAAAGAAAAATTCTCTTTTTTTCCTTTTTTTTTTGAATCGGCTACCTTCCTCAATAATTTTTTTTACGAAAAGGGAATTTCATTAATATTGAATCATATTACATCTCTTGATTACAGAAGCATCCCAATGAGGGAACAAAGCGGACGTCGGGATGCCGGGCCTCCCTCCTCCACCGACGGCCTAGCCGTCAGAGACGAGGGGGCCAACGTAGCCTTCTTTCTGAGTCGCCGCCTCCGCCGCGCCTCTAGCTGAGTGCATTCTGTCTTCCTCGATAATTTTGACCAAGCAAAGATAGAATTTCGTGTTATTGTTGCACCATTGTGCTGCAAATTGCATCTATTTTTTTTCATATTTTTTGTTTCATTTTTTTAATTTTCAATTGTTTGCACTTTTTTCCATTTTTTCTCTCAAACCGGTTTTCCAAAAATTTGGTCCGGTTTTTTGGACATTTTGATCGGTTTTCTGGTAAACCAGTCCGGCTTACCTTTTTTTCAGGATTTGGAATTCAAATTTTGGTTTTTGTATTTTTGTTTCGAATCGGTTTTACTGGTTTTCTGGTAAACCACTGGTGCAATCGAGGCCCAACCCAGATCAACTGTACCACTATTTCCACATCCATCGTGCAGTCAAGAGATTCTTTTTTAAGATCATCACATTGTCTTAAAATTTCAGTTGAAAAATTGCATGCTAAACTGAGTTGCTCCATCAAGTTAGTGGAGTTCATTTCTCAAAGAAAAGAAACAAGTTGATGGAGGTGTATTTGTGCACCTTTGTGTAAAGGGATGACAACAGTTCTAAACATGTCAGTATCAATTTGCCCAAAAGAATATTGAAAATTTACAATTAACGTTTAAATGTCAGATATAAACATCTGATAACAAGTCCATGTAATGTACTGTATGTGTTACGTCCCGTGGTTTTTACAAATATATTTAGTTTGTGCACTCGAGTTTAAATAGTCTCGCAGTCTCACATTTTTTTTCCCATTTAAATACCTCTCTTATATATTTGTCCAATCAAACGCTACATGATTATTCATCATTAATTACTAATTAATGTTTATATGTCGTTTTATTATATAATGTTTATATAATTCGTGGTGCAGTAATACGTTACACTACACGTCTCGCATTCGCCTAATGTGTGGTTCGCTAACAAAGTTGTTTATATGTCTCATTCACCAAATGTACTCGACACTAACATTTTGCATGTGTATCTTGCACCTAATGTATAATGCTTAATGCACACATGACACAAGTTGGTGTATCATGTCTCTTATTTAGAATTCCTGATACACGATATTTACATTAGAAACCGTAATTAAATAGTACCATAGATTAAGCCACTATTAGTGGTAGGAATCCAAATCTACCGCACGTCCTGTTCCATTCAAAATACATCCAACTTTGGCAAAATATTCGCCAATTAACTTCGTTGATCATGGATCAATTATTTTGTGCTAACATTCCAGATGAAAACGTCGTTAACATGGATAATAATAATGGTGACAGTTTGCCTTCTATACGAGGTAATTGGGCATCTTCTAATCTCGGAAAGTAACTGGACGGCACCACGTTTTCATTTGGAATGTTAGCACACAATAAATGATCCATCATTAACGCAGTTAATTACTGAATATTTTTGTAGTAATGTTTGCCTCGTCAATTCAATCAAAAAATTTTGAAACCAGAAAATGTCCACATAAGGCTCCAGGCTATGCGTATATATATATACAGGTTGGAGTGAATACAATGACCAAGCGTAGAGCAGCAAAGAACACAACTCTAGCGGTTCTCAAGGTATGTTGCACCTCATTTCATCCTGTTTCTTTGGCGTCACACATCCATAAGAGTGCCTTGTGCACACGAACCTATACAGGTTCAGGTTGTGTTCAACCTCTGACGATCAATTTGTGGCTGTATGTGCATTTGCAGGGGTGCAAAACTCAAGAATGGAGGGGAAAACAGTTGCTGCTCTCTGCTGTCTGGTCATCGTCCTGCTGTCAGGCCAGTGCCATCAGGTGTCTGCCATGAAAAAGTTCTGTCGATGCTACAAGCCGTGCTACCCTGAGTGCAGGGAGAAACTCCCCAGGTGGCTGTGCATACTCAAGTGCATGGACGACTGCAGCCCCAATGCATATGGCGCCACCGCGACGTCCGCAGGCAACTGCGAAGGCATTTGCCGGCCGCTCTCCCTCTGCGGAATGGCAACAGGTGAGGCTTCGCTTGAGACATTTTTTTTTTATTCTCCTTTGTTTTCTTGTTGATCCGTAAACTAGTCAGTATAGCCTGGATCTTGGCTATATATCCGAACCCTGATTTGGTGTTTGCGTTGCCATGTTATCAGGGCAAGATAGTGTCGAGGCTTGTATGGTTGACTGCACGAAGAGCCACGGAGCCTACGCACCAACTACTGCCAACCTCAACTGATGGTGGCTTCAGAAGAGTCAGAAACAGAGTTCACGGCGTAATGCAGCAATGGACTGGTTACAGAAAAAAAAAATCTGTAATAGTGAAACAGATCGGCTCCTGCAATACCACTCTTCCAAGATATATAAAATGTACCCAGAAATCTGTCTAGCACGCCAGTGATTCTAATAGACAAGAAAATTTTGAAGCTTATGTTAGCTGAACCTTTACCTTTTGCCATTTGTTGGCTCTCATTGGCAGTTTTTTTTTTTTTTTTGCGGGTTCTCATTGGCAGCTTCATTTGCTGAAACAATTTAATAATGAATTGTTGAATGCGTGCCTTGTGAAGAGGCCGGAATAATAAAACATTTCCTTATCAAAAAATAATATAAGGGATGGTGTTCATGTTCAGTAGCGTCATGATCATGTCGAATGTTTCACATCCATTACAACCTGATGAACGATCCATTGCAAGACTATAATTGCAGCAGTTCATAGCAGGTACCTGTAGAATGTGGACTACTAGACAAAGGAACGTCTTGACCCAGGACCTATAGTACTAGCTCCTAGGTAGCGTGTGTTCGGAACATCAATCCGAGCACGGAGAAAATTTAATAATGTTACTGATCGACTACAATGCATACATGGTTGCAATCTGGGTGGCTGCACAGCACGGGGCCCCAAAATCAAGAGATCAGAGTATTAGGCCCGTCAAAGTAAACTCCGCTGCTGGTTGCCGATCCATCGGAGGCATTTCTTTACTGCATATATGTAGGGCTCAACACAGAATTGATCAATGGTGACTCCACGACTCAATTCTCCTCCTTGCCTTTCAACTGTGACACATTTTTGCCCCCCTCTCATGTCATTTGTTGTTGATCGACCTCCTTAGGATAAGCCAGAACTGATGAAATCATTGTGGGCTCTGAAATGGGATTTTACTGGATTTTACTGACTCCACTCCACACCACCGCATCAGGGAGGTTTGATCACAAGCTGATGTTTTTCCCTTTCTTGGCATAAACATTATCTGCCATCCATGTTTACTTAGCTTTATTAATCCCTGTATATATAGGAAGGTCTCCTTTCTTTTTCATGTCTTCTCGACATGTTTTTGGTAAAGGTTAAATTTCAATAGAAAATCAAGCACACATTACCACCATTATCAACGTATAATGTTTTCATGGTTCTGCTAAAACATGTAGTATATGATAGTGTCAAAACAAATTTCAATTATTTATACCTCAAGATTTGTGGGGTGCAAGGCTGGAGATGCACAGTACAAGAGACAAGTGACCGCTTGTGACTGGTGCGCAGAGGATTAAGAAGTATTCCAAACTTGAAATCAGGTTTTTCTCTCAAACCTTGATTCCTTTTTCACATCTTTTTCACCCACCATGTTTCTTAGAATTAATGCAACAAAATGAGATCACACAGGATTTTTTTAATTTTTTAAATTTTTGAAAATGCTATTTAAATATCATTTCAACATTTTCCTGAACTAATTTAACATTCTTACGAAAATATTGAAACATAATATTCAAAAATGCTGAACTAATTTTTATTAAATGTTCAATCTAGTCGTCTGTTATGTTTGATTCACATATGGAACTTTTTTGTATTTTTAACTAACAAAAATTGAAATATGTATGACTCAACATTTTTGTTGTATCGTTTCAATATTTTTTATCTAGTGTTTCAACATTTTAATAAAATTGTTGAATTTGCATATTTAAAATGTTGAAGTAGTTATTCTCATATGTTAAATTTTGTCGTTCAAAATGTTCAAAAATTGTAACACCCTGATTTTTCAAATTTTTGAATAATTTAAAATTTGCTAGAATTGAAATAGGGTGTTAATACCTTCCTTGTGCAAAAGAGTTATTTTCTAAATTAAAATAAATGGATATAGGATATATTAAGGTGTTTGTTGCATTCATGCTGTTTAGATTTGCATTTAGGATTTTATTGTATTGAAAATGAATTTAAAATCGAGTAGAAATTCGTTTGAGAGTAGTTAGGAAAAGAGAATCAAAATAAAAAGGTAATTTCTTTTACCTTAAGCCGCGTGGGCCGGATTTTCCTCTCCCTGGCGCAACTTCCTTTCCTTTCTCTTCTTTTCTTCTCCTTTTTCTTTCGGCCTGGCCTGCTTTTTCTTTTCTCTTCCCCGGCCCAACTTAGCTCGCGGCCCAGTCCGGCCCGCCTCCTCTCTTCTCCTTCCTCCCGCCGTAGCCGACCCGGACTCCACCGCCGCCGTCGATTTCCTCCAACTGCCGCGCCGCTCCCGGACTCTGCCCCTGCCTTGGAGCACACGAAGCCGCATCCCTATAAAACGGAGGCCTCGGACCTCCCCTCGCGTCTTTCCTTCGCGACGACCGCCGCCTCCTGCGACCCAAACCCTAGCCGATCGCCGCCGTCTTCCATTGCCGACGACCGAAGCTCGACGAGAAGACGATTGGAACCGCCTCCGCACTCTTCAAGTCGTCGCGAAGAATCTTAGGAGCTCCCTCACACGATTGTGCCGGTCTTCGAGGTGTTTCCGACACCGCAGCCCCATCCCCGACGTCACCGTCTACTCGCCGCCGCCCCTCTTCGTCGCGCGACCTCACCAAGCTTTCCCGGAGCACCAGATCGCTCAAGGTGAACTCTATGTTCTCCCCTCTCTCTCCCGCGCCAATCGAAACGAGTTCCCGACCACCGTAGCTCGAGATCGACCCAAGTCCGGCGATCCTCCGCCGCGCCAGTTCGCCGGCGACGAGCCTCAGCCGCCCAAACCTTCCCCAATCAACCACAGCCATCCATCGCTAGATCAACGGCTCGGATTAGAACTCCTTTACCCCCTTCATAACCGGTCCACCGTAGACTAGTAGACCAAGTTTATGGACCCGGTCCACGAATTTTTCTTATTTTATAAAATGATTTCTGATTTATTTAAAATCAATTTAATTTTCCAGAAAAGGTACTTTTACAGTTAAGCCCTCAGCCTTTTATAAAATTGTGTTTAGGTCCTACCCTTTTACAGAAATCACCCTGAGCCATAAATTATATTTTAGTCCCTAACTTTCACACTTTAGTCCTTAAACTTTTTCATATTTACAAATAAGTCCTCAAATCTTTCTATAATTACAAATTAACCCTTAAACGTATCTGTTTTTCTGTTTTAAACCTTAAAACTTCAAAATAGCATAACTTTTTACTCATAACTCCGTTTTTAGCGATTCTTGCGCTCACGTGATCGTAAGAACGAGTACTATCTTTTGGTACTGTTTTTGATCTAGTTTAGTATTGTTTGGTGTACTGTTTCTTATTTTGTTTGTTTGTGTGTTTCTCCTTTGGACGCGTTAAATAGGAGACGAGTTCATGAACTTCCAAGATCAAGAGTTCGAGGTCGTCACTGAGCAGCAAGAGGAAGGCAAGTGTCCTTGACCATATTGATCCCATGTTTGAAATGTTTTGTTTGCAAACATGCATGCTTGTTTAATACTAAATTCCATGAGTCTTTACCATGTTCCATAATATTCCTTGTCGCTCAATGTTTGCTTTGGTCTATGTCGTGCTAGTTAATGCTTAGCCGTGCTTTTGAGGAGTCGTACACCTGAACTAATTTAATCTTGATTAATGGTTTACTTCAACCTAATAAAATGATGATAATCTTTTTAGCAACATGGAACTTAGGACTGGTGGTTTGCTCAGTGGGCACCAGTGGTTGTTTGTTGTGACAATGATGGAATGCTTAGTGTGCATCATTGACTGGTGGGATGCTTAGTGTGCACCAGTGTTTGTTTTGGTTAGGCTGGTGGATTGCTTAGTGTGCACCAGTGTTTGTTCGTGCTTTAGGCTGGTGGTATGCTTAGTGTGCACCAGAGTGTCCAGTGGTTTGCTTAGTGTGCACTGGAGGCTGATGGTATGCTTGGTGTGCATCAGTCTGGAATAGTGGTCTTGTGAGAATACTAGATGATAGTGGTTTGCTTTGTGAGCAATATGTTTGATGATCTTTTATGGTTTATTTATTTTGCTTGCTTGTATCATAACACCTAGAAATATAGGTTGCTTTTAAAATATGTTTAAGTATAACTTGGCATTTGAGCAAATAAACCAAAGTATAGCCTTTCTTCATTAATGCCTTGCATGTCATACTTTTCCCACACTTGCGGAGTACGATATGTACTCACACTTGCTATCTCCCCCATAAACATGAAATGCTGCTCAGAAGATGGAGGTGAATTCTTCTACGATGGAGATTATGGTAACTACATCTAGCTTGTGGAGCCCCGGTCGACGTCCCTGTGGAGTGATGGAGTTTAGAAGTTTCCCGCTAGCGTTATCGAGTCTTCGAGTCGTTTGAGAACTTTGAGTCATTTGCTTAAGTAAGGGTGTAATACTTAAATATGCACTGTTCTTGATTATTCACTTGAGTCACTACATGTATGAGACGTGATCCTGGTATACATGTGAGGTTTTATAAAAACCGGATGTGACAAAAATCCTGCTGCTCGACATTCTATGCATTTCTACTTTTCTATGGATTTTGCTATTAGCTAATAAATTTAAAAGATAATAAGAGAGACAACGATTATGTACTTTCACCGCTACTTCTTACACTCCCGGTCCTGCTTTCCCGCGTGCGAAAAAAAAATCCTGCACCTGTAGCTTTGTTCCCGGCCTCCCGTTCCGCACGCAGAAAAGGAAACGTCGGATGGCCAGGCCAGGCCCATATTCTCCGAAGCTTGGCGTAGCACAGGGTGGCTGGGATATACACAAGGCTTCCTAGAGTTATCAACTCGTAGATAGACCCAATAGCCCACCAAATTTAAGTGCGCAACCCTCACCAAGTCATGAAATCTGAGTAGCCCAGCTCAAGTCAGAGGGTCAATATTTTGAAATAGAAGAGTCAAAATTTCTATAATTCTATTTCCACATTTTAAAAATGTAATCAACATTTGGAGAAAAAATGATGATCATTGACAAAATAATGTTTGACACAATACATTCAAAACAGTGACACAACTTTTGAATATAAAAAATATTCATATTTTGGATCACATTTTAAATAATTAGTTGTATTAAACATATAGGTTCAAATGAGTTTGAAGTTTAAAAATCGATTCCTTTTCTCTCCCTCCCACCCGCCCCAAGATGCAACGCGCGTCAGCCATCCGATTATCCGCCGCACGAATCATAAACCCCATGACCTCCCCACCCTCACAGCATTGGTAGGACAAAGCATGCAGCTGGGAGCAACTTAGCGGTGAGCAGATATGGCGATGTTAGGCCCAAAAAACTAAAGCGCCTGCACCGCCGCAGTCTGTGCCATCAACATCTGTGCACCCCGCAGCTGCGCTCCATGCCGCCAGCGACCAGGTACGCTGTGATGGTTGGGGACTGCATGGGTCGCCGGCGCTGTCCACATCTCTCTCTCTCTCTCTCTCTCTCGGCTTGGTGCGAAGCAAGCAATTGGAGAGACAGGGGAGGAGTGGTGTGGAGAGCGGCAGCTCAGCCTTAGAGCAACTCCAGTAGTCTCCCAATAATTTGCCTCTTAATATCTTTTATTATGAGGCTCTCAATAGCTTTTTTATGATATTGGGAGTTGCAGCTCCAGCAGTCTCCCAATAGCCCCATCCCCAATTACCTGACATGTGGGGTTGTTTTTTTCTCTTTCCCTCTTTCCTCTCACTTGCGAATGGGCCCACCTTATCTCCTCTCCCTCGCCACCACAAGTGCCGCGGCACAGCAGCAGCAAGTAGCAGGACATCGCATGCCTCGCCCCCGGCCACCGCGGCACACCCACCGGTGATGACCTCGCTCGCGCCCGCGTCGCCCCCGGCCACTGCGCCGCGCAAGCCCATGCCGGCCTCGCCCACCTCACCGCGGATGCTTCGCCCTCGCTGGTCGTGCCCTTACCTCCCCTTTCAGCCGCCGCCATGAAGAACCCCGTCGAGGTCGCCCGCTGTTGGTCGTTTATACGCACCCATTTATATACCGCAAGTGGACGGTGTACATTGTAGCTTTTTCCCTCAGAGTATTCCAAGGTTTATATCGAATCCACAGGGATCAGCAAGAGAACCATGTTTAGGGTTTACTATTTCGTCTAACAAATCAATCCTAGCATGAAGTACTTATTGCACATACAAGAGCATGAAAAAGGGTGAAAGATGAGGGTTATGCCGGTCGGCACAAGGGGTGTGCCGATCGGCACAGGAGCTAAATTGCACGAAAATTGCTTGAATGGCCTAAGGAACATGAGTAAATCATGGGGTAAGTTAGCCAAGTCTGCTAGTTGAGATCGTAACCAAAAAGCTTAATCAAATAGCATCATAAACGGGATTACTCAATTACTGATAACCGAAGATCGATAGGTTGAGACTCTTTTCCGACGAGCCCTGTCACGACCAATCGCCGTAATCGGTCGCCTCTTCCTACTCTACACATCATCTCAAGGATCATCGCGTATGCATTAGCGGCTGTGGAGGTACAGAGACAACGTGCAATTATGGCGCATTACAAGATCCCAATACTACCTTAACCACAATGGAGATAGTGAGAGATTTAATCCCTCACCTCTTATTGCCACCACAATTAAGATAATATCTAATACTTAGTCGTCACTAAGCGTAGGAACAAGTGCATGTAAAGACCATAAAATCCAGGCAATCAATAATCAAAACCATTCATCCACATATTCAACCATACTTCGATAATACATAGTGCAAGATACATCACCATCTAGTCAGCCTACCTCGTTGGATCACCTCTTTAGCACCGATGGTTCTTGATCAACAACTAGAGAACATGAAGAACGGGGCAAAGCCCGGTGGCTCTAAACTTACTAGCTGTGTTGTCCCTCTGGCGGCCGATCTCTAACCCTAGGGCGTCCCATGGGTTATATATACAGTGGGGAGGCGTTTGGAGGCGAAAAGAACCAATTCTAAGTCGGTGCCGGTCGGCGCCAAAGGTGTGCCGATCGGCACGACTCGTTTCCAGTTCGGACTCGATTTTCCTTTTTCGCAGCTCCGCCTTCCATAGGTCATATCTCCACCGTCCGGAGTCCAAACGAGGCAAACTCAGACTCTATCTCGTAGCCCTCGAAAAGATCTACAACTTTGGTATTCATTGGATCTTCAGATTCGGCCGTCTTGGTTCCCAAATATGCGATGCCAAAATATCTGTCTCCTCTGCGCAGGTTTCCTTGCGGGGCCCATATCTCCTAGCTCCATAATCCAAACGGGACAATCCATATGTGTTCCGGAAAGCTCTCGACGAGATCTACAACTTTCCTTTATATTGGATTCCCATTAGAGCACGTCGTGAACTCGAAATCCGCGTGACAATACAGTGCTGTTTCTGGACTGCGCGAATTGATCTTTCCTTCCGGATAAACCTTCTAGAAATCCTTAGGCATTGGGCCACGACCTTGGGCTTGCATGTTGGGTTCCATGAACGTCCAGAGGTGTCTTGTAGGTGCCATGGGCTAGTGGGAAGCCCTCTTTGCATGGCGAGTCGGGCTTTATTTCGATACTTCTCATATAAGAGCCATTTTGTCGTCTTTTCACCTGTTTCTGCAATATAGCACTAAAACGACACTACATGTGGAATTCATCAAGGTTAGAGGTAAAACACATGATTATGATGAGAATATGGAGGATTATGGAACGATGTTGGTGGTTTTTGACATATAAAAGAGGTACTTAGAAACCACCAACAGCTCCCCCATGCTTAAACCTTTGCTCGTCCTCGAGTAAATAAATCACTTTACCCTCTCAAGGAGAGATCAGCGTTGCAGTCATGTCATCTTCACTTGCATTCATCAAAACACATGCATATCCAACCCGCTTTAAGAGTATAGCACAAAAGTTTAATGTTGCACCAATTCTACTACTCAAAGATACTAGTGGGGGACAGATTATGACTTAGAACCGACAACAATGATCAAATAAAGTAGCTTCGACTCTCAAAGCAGATTACTCCTCAAACTAGGCCTTAAGATGATAAAGTTTTTTTTCCAAAAATTCAGTCTCATTCATCCAAACAATACACTCTCTTGCAAAGAATCAAAACAACACTCATCTCACAAATCTCACAAGCCAAACAACTAGAAGTGATCCTATCTACAATTATTTAGTGAAAGGCTTTATGTGTAGCTTGGTAGGAAAACAACTAGCAAAACAATGTAACTTAGAATATTGTCAAATCAAGAGATAGTTCTACTTGGTTTTACAGAGACTTGTCAACAAGGCCATCGGAATAACATGATGAAAGAGAGGAAAACACACGCTTTAGAAAGGTGGACATGTGCAAATGGCAAAGAATAATCTCAAGACACAAATGAAGTTCTCAAAATCGGATTGCACATGGTTGGAAGGATAGAGTTTCAGCCAATTGAATGCACTTACTTGAATATGATGGTTTTATGCACAATCTTCTATGAAGTCCACTCTTGCAACTTGATATAACACTATAAACAATCTTGATCTTCCATCAACAATCTTTGAAGTCCATTAACTAGTGCTTCAGAATGTAGATGACGATCCAACTCCCCCATGCTTAAACGATGCTCGTCCCGAGCATATAAGAAGTGGAAAAAGAAAAAGCACTAGTTAAACCTTTTATTTCTTCTCCTTGACCGTCTGAAACACAAATACTTGATTTCTGGAGATAACAGGGGGCTTTTCGCTGATTTTATACTTTGTGCCGGTCGGCACAAAATTGTGCCGGTCGGCACGGACCCAACTTTTCTCCGTTTTCGCCTCAAATTGATCCTTTGCGCTTCAGAAAGTCTTCAGAGGTGTTTGGTGATGAAAATCTTCATCTTGAACAAGATATCTTGATATTTTGTGCATAAAACCATAGAAATAGTGCAACGGCTCGACGACAAACTCATATCATAGGTTGTGGACAAGGATTGGACAACACCAAAAGAAATATGGGTTTACAGGTGGGAATATTCAGCGAAGTATGCACACATTCCAGAGTAGAATAGGCAATGCTGAATATGAATAAGGCTAGAAAACAAGTGATAGTTATGCAAACGGAATGGCCAGCTTCTAAGTCTCATACCAAAAGAACACAAACTTGACCCAACTCACCAAATTACATGTTGCAATCTACAGGTTTATCATATAGGTGTAGCATATTTGGCTTTGGTAGGTATGATCGATGCAAGAGAGCAATATTTGCAAGGATTAGAGACATAAGACGTTATAGTTTTCCAAAAATTAGTAAGGACTCAAGCTATGTTGGAGTTTTCTTTTTAGAGAGCAAAGCATATTGTTATGAAGAACAATTCAATCATATGGGGTCTCTATCAAATCATCTGTCAACAAACACCACCACTAAAGCAAATAGAGTTCATAGAATTGGTGCTTAGTTCAAGTTCATTAAAATTCAGCGGGGGACAATTATATGCAACGAGTCATACATGCAAGTTCCAACAACAATAGCAACTTTCATCATATCTCTAGCAAAGTTCCTCATCATAATCATGCATTATTTAGAGTGAAAGCACAAGCACATAGGTGGTGATGATACAAGCCAGCTTCCCTAGATAGAGTAATGACATTTGGTCACCCTAAGGTAGCTATTAGGGATATGTCATTGTCCATTCTATATTCTAAGTGGCAAATTACAAACAACCTCTCGCATGAATAAAACGAGAAGGGCACCACACCATAAAAGAAAGCAAAACCAAGTTGATAGCAAAAGGCAAGAGCAGCGAATGAGAAGAGAATAGGATTAGAGAAGAGAAGGAACTAAGAGATGTTACCGTCCTTTTAGTGAATTGAAGTTCAGAGCGTG
The DNA here is from genome assembly GCA_012490785.1 of Eragrostis nindensis. Taxonomy (NCBI): domain Eukaryota; kingdom Viridiplantae; phylum Streptophyta; class Magnoliopsida; order Poales; family Poaceae; genus Eragrostis; species Eragrostis nindensis. The sequence continues at coordinate 431,433 of JAAXCT010000300.1, read as the reverse complement.
CCTCCCCCATGCTTAGAATGTTGCTGAATTGCATGAGAGAAGTTTGACTGTAGGGGGGAGCAACGGAGTGCCGATCGGCACAAGTGGTGCCGGTCGGCACAGGGAGTGGTGCCGATCGGCACAAGAGCCGTGCCGGTCGGCACACTCCATCCTCGGCATCGTTTTTGGATTTTCAACTCGATCATCGCCTTGTAGCTGCTGTCCCATTGCTCCCTCTTGTTCATGCGGCTGTTTCTCCTCAATTCTTCAACTCCCTTATTGTGAGATCGATACTTTCATTCCTGCAAAACAATTGAAGCACACATACTACCCCCGAGGTGATGGTCGGGAGTAGAAGAATTTCTAGCAGCTAACAACAACTTCAAAATTCCACTTGTGTCAATTTGATTCTAGCAGAAAATAAAACAAAATCCTAATGGGTGTATGTGTGTGCACAAGTGTGGATGCATGAAGTTAACCATCACAATGTTAGCAAGCAAGACCATAACAATGTTGATTTTCATCTGAACACCATGCTCACATAAAAATGCTAAAAGAATGTGCATGCATACACAATCCTAAAAACATAAGTTACTCATTATTCAGTCTTGAAACAATGCTATCAAAGTGACGAAAAGGTTTTATGATATTAGCAACGAAAGTTAGAGGCGTGGAAGCAACACAAAAGCAATGTTTACACCTAGCTCTAAGCACCATGCTTACAACTAGATTGCTAGCAATCTAAACGAAATTTTTTTTAACAAACAAAGTCCAAACACCATGTTCATGACTTAGCCATTGCGAAACTCCGCTGGATTAGAAAGATAGCGCATTGAAAAAGACTAGCAACCAACCAATGCAAATGATGCAAAACATAGCAAGGCAAATGAACTATCCAATGTTGTTCAACAAACAAGTATAAACACCATGTTTACACCTAAATTTGCTAAAGAAAGCTTGCGCAAAGCAATTTAGTACTCATTGGGAAATTCAAAGCAAGCTATTATGAGTGATAAAGCGAATATGAACATGCAAAGTCAGAGGCTTGTGGTCATGTTATGTGACAGCGATGGAATGCTTAGAAAAGCATTTGGGCATTTGTGCCGATCGGCAATGGTGCCGTGCCGATCGGCACATGGGGTCTTGGCTCTGGTATGTGATGAAAAAAGTGGTGGAAGGCTTAGGTAGGCTGAAATCAGATGGTTAAATGCATGCAAGCGGAAACATTATGCAAATACAAAAACAAAGCAAGTGCTCACAAATTATGCATGCAGTGAATGAATTTTGCAAACAAACACATAATGATGGTGGTCTAAAAAGAAAAAGTTAAACTAGAACAAATTAGACACAAGTGAATCAATTGAGTTGGGTAAAGCTCACATCAAAGCAAAAACTCTAGGTTGCCCTCCTAGTAGCACTAAACAATCCACACAAAAGACTCAAAAACACGGGTTGCCTCCCGAAAAGCGCTTTAGTTATAGTCGAATAGCTAGACTTCTTACATACCTGATTGTCGCGAAGCCATGGTTCATGGTGTAAGATCCCAATGATATCCATGCAGCTTGTATTATGCAACTTCGTCGTGGTTGACTCATAGCCCGTCTTTATTGTGTTGCATATTGCTCAATGTGTGTAGATGATATAATGCTCTTGAATCTTCAATCTTGTTTAACTTCTGATCATTTGCTCACGGGAGAATCGCTCAAGCTATTTTCATTGTTGTCATCTTCGTCTCCTTCCTTAATCTTGCCATTGATAATCTGCAGCTCCTGTTCTCTCTGAATTTCGCATTACCAACAGAACAAAACAGGTTCTAGAACCAGTACCATAACGTAGGTAGAAAAAATATCTTTCCAACGAGTGCTCATGCACCTCAAACAGATTCCGTATGAAGGACTTATGAGTTTTTTACTCCAAGGCTGCGTGCTGTTTTGAAAATCTGACAGCCCGCGCAGCGTCCAATGATTAGCTCATAAATCTTTGTAAAAACATCCAAATTCAGCACCATTTGATGCGTTGGAAAGAAAACTTGAAGCTCTATCCAGATATAAAAGTTTCATATATTGATCAGCTCGGAGAACTTACAGAATTACCAATGATTTCAGCTTCTTGCTTCGTCTTCTGGAGAATCTTGATGACTTAATCCTTTCAAGCATTAGAGCATGTGTCGGCTTGTCCTTTGACTTGTGAATCTTGATCAATGTTGCACCAGCAAGGTATGATAATGTAGGGTTGATGCAACTTCTCAAAACTTGCCCATTGATCCACCAAGTTGACAGGAGAAGAATTCCGAAGAAATCTGCCATGTCCTGTTCCAGCTGACGACTTGTTTATGCTTTTCTGCTGCGACCAGGAGGAATTAGAGGCTGAGACCTATGCTATTGCGTCGGGCATCAAATTATCTTTCCAACGAGTACACGTGCGTCCTCATCGGACTCTGTATGAGGGAGATATGGCCGTTTTTCTGAAGGTATGTCAGGCTGTCTCGCGATGAATCCGAATTGAATCCAAACTTTCCAAATATTCAAACTCCGTGTTTGGAACGACTTGAAACCGTGTCAATCATCAAAAGGAAGTCTTCTAAATGTTGGAAACCCAGAGATCACGTGGATATTGGACTTTAATTCCATATTTGACTCAAACTTCCAATCGTTTGCATCTCTCGCGAAATATCCAAACAGCCTGCGCAGCATCTCGTATTTTGGCCATAAATCCTTGTAGGAAGCTCCAAATAATGCGAGACTTGAACCGTTGGAAACTAGACTTGATGCTCTTTCAGAATGTTAAATTTGTAGGCCTTGCAATCCTCTGTACTGACGTGCACACCTCCGGGAAGTCAGCAAACAGAATAACAACTCATGATCAAGAACGTATCCACCATGCCTTCAATGTTATCAATTGAAATCCTCGATCTTCATGGTAAATAGCCCTCAATCTTCTCTCCCATTACCTATTGCTGTAAACAAGCCAAATCTTCGCAGAGCATTAGTTAGAAAAAATTATTGACACACAAGAGCGTACCTCCTATTGAGCAATGTGGTGCCGATCGGCATGGGCGTTGCACCGATTGGCACTAGCGAGTTTTTCATGGAGAGGGGCTCCATAGCAGATGATGGGCCACTAACAAAGTTAGCACCTACTGCTATGGAGCAAGCAACCTCATCGTGCTCCAGGTGAGGTTGTGTGCCTAGCCTTGTACCTGTTTTCAATGGACACACAAACAAAGAAAAACAGGGTATATGCAATAAAAGGATATAGGATTAGTTCGATAAACTAGATAGATCGCCTTAGGTTCGAGTTGCCGATCCCCAGCAACGGCGCCAGAAAAAGCCTTGTTGGTCGTTTATACGCACCCATTTATATACCGCAAGTGGACGGTGTACATTGTAGTTTTTCCCTCAGAGTATTCCAAGGTTTATATCGAATCCACAGGGATCAGCAAGAGAACCATGTTTAGGGTTTACTATTTCGTCTAACAAATCAATCCTAGCATGAAGTACTTATTGCACATACAAGAGCATGAAAAAGGGTGAAAGATGAGGGTTGTGCCGGTCGGCACAAGGGGTGTGCCGATCGGCACAGGAGCTAAATTGCACGAAAATTGCTTGAATGGCCTAAGGAACATGAGTAAATCATGGGGTAAGTTAGCCAAGTCTGCTAGTTGAGATCGTAACCAAAAAGCTTAATCAAATAGCATCATAAACGGGATTACTCAATTACTGATAACCGAAGATCGATAGGTTGAGACTCTTTTCCGACGAGCCCTGTCACGACCAATCGCCGTAATCGGTCGCCTCTTCCTACTCTACACATCATCTCAAGGATCATCGCGTATGCATTAGCGGCTGTGGAGGTACAGAGACAGCGTGCAATATGGCGCATTACAAGATCCCAATACTACCTTAACCACAATGGAGATAGTGAGAGATTGAATCCCTCACCTCTTATTGCCACCACAATTAAGATAATATCTAATACTTAGTCGTCACTAAGCGTAGGAACAAGTGCATGTAAAGACCATAAAATCCAGGCAATCAATAATCAAAACCATTCATCCACATATTCAACCATACTTCGATAATACATAGTGCAAGATACATCACCATCTAGTCGGCCTACCTCGATGGATCACCTCTTTAGCACCGATGGTTCTTGATCAACAACTAGAGAACATGAAGAACGGGGCAAAGCCCCGGTGGCTCTAAACTTACTAGCTGTGTTGTCCCTCTGGCGGCCGATCTCTAACCTTAGGGCGTCCCATGGGTTATATATACAGTGGGGAGGCGTTTGGAGGCGAAAAGAACCAATTCTAAGTCGGTGCCGGTCGGCACCAAGGGTGTGCCGATCGGCACGACTCGTTTCCAGTTCGGACTCGATTTTCCTTTTTCGCAGCTCTGCCTTCCATAGGTCATATCTCCACCGTCCGGAGTCCAAACGAGGCAAACTCGGACTCTATCTCGTAGCCCTCGAAAAGATCTACAACTTTGGTATTCATTGGATCTCCTGATTCGGCCGTCTTGGTTCCCAAATATGCGATGCCAAAATATCTGTCTCCTCTGCGCAGGTTTCCTTGCGGGGCCCATATCTCCTAGCTCCAGAATCCAAACGGGACAATCCATATGTGTTCCGGAAAGCTCTCGACGAGATCCACAACTTTCCTTTACATTCGATTCCCATTAGAGCACGTCTTGAACTCGAAATCCGCGTGACAATACAGTGCTGTTTCTGGACTGCGCGAATTGATCTTTCCTTCCGGATAAACCTTCTAGAAATCCTTAGGCATTGGGCCACGACCTTGGGCTTGCATGTTGGGTTTCATGGACGTCCAGAGGTGTCTTGTAGGTGCCATGGGCTAGTGGGAAGCCCTCCTTGCATGGCGAGTCGGGCTTCATTTCGATACTTCTCATATAAGAGCCATTTTGTCGTCTTTTCACCTGTTTCTGCAATATAGCACTAAAACGACACTACATGTGGAATTCATCAAGGTTAGAGGTAAAACACATGATTATGATGAGAATATGGAGGATTATGGTACGATGTTGGTGGTTTTGGGCATATAAAAGAGGTACTTAGAAACCACCAACACCCGCGCTGCTCCGTCGTCGACACCACCTTTGATGAGAGCGACGATGTCACCAAGCGCTGGCTCGCCGAGGCCACCATCTCTGCGGGCCCCTCGTCGTGGGCCTCGTCGCGCTGTCCACAACCGCGGACAGTGAGGGGTCGTGCGGCGGCAGCGCGTCAACTTCACGGGCCAATGCGGCTCACCATCGCGTGTGCAGGGACGGCGGGTCGCTGTCGCGCAGGCATACTGGATGGACGGGGCTCGCCGTCGCGCGGCCAATTTGGCCTCGATTTGAGCGGAGGCGAGGCCAAATCGAGGTCAACCTAGGCGGGTGGACCTCGCCACGTCTATGGATGGTTGGGGCGACGCCCTTGGCAGCATGGCGAAGGTCTCCGGCAGTGACGGCGCGGCGGCGGGCGAGCAGGAAGACGAGCCGGGGCGGAGAAAATCTTCGCGCGCGACTCGTGAAGGCGTGGGGCCCGCCAGTAACTGGTATTGGGAGGGTGGGAGAGTTGGAGCAAAATTGGGGAGGAGAGGGCTGGTTTTTGGGATGGGAGGAAAAATAGGGAGGTTTTTGGGAGACTGCTGGAGCAAGTTTTTCCTCCCCAAACTCCCAATATGACAAGTTTTTTGGTATTAGGAGGGGGATTGAGAGACTGCTGGAGTTGCTCTTAGGGTTACCTGGCCGGCTAGACTAGAGTTTGCTAGGCCCAGACAGCCCAACCTGTAAAGATTTCTAATTTAAAAAAATCATTTCTGCTTTTGGTTTATAACTTTTTACCTCTGGACATAAGTTGATTTGTGGACTACAAGTTATTGAATACTTGTATAATTTTATTTATTAATATCGCATATAATATTTGGGATTTTTTGAAATCCTTATAGCATGGATGTCCACTAAAAATTTAGTTATGTGAGAAGTATACTTGTATGTGCACATAGTGCAAAAGTTTTTAAAAATTCTAAAACAATTATTATAGGTATATAGAAATATTTCATGTATAGACAAAATTTCAGTATCAAAATCATTTTTAGTTGAGAGTTACAAAAAGACAAAGGGAAGGTGAAATAGTTAAATAACTATTTACTAGATGGTTTTCTTTTTTTATCTTCGAAGTATGTTCAGATATGAACTCAAATTTGCTTTGAGGCTATCATGTATCCACTCCCATCTGGAAAGTGGAAATTGAGTGTGTGGCAAATATCATATGGAATTTATACGGAACTTCCATGTAGAGTAAACATGACAATTATATGTGCTTCAAAATATTATACAAAAAAAATATGTAGATAAGCAACTAATGAATAGTGACTATTATTGATTGAATGGATAAGTACAATATTTAGCTGAATTAGTATGATTAAAATACATCAAAATTTAAGATCATGAGTTTATGAGAATTTTAAAGAAAGAATCAACTCATTTGGATTTCATACGAAGAAGATACACTTGTTTGAAATCTTAATTGCATCTCAAAAGGACCACATCATGGAAGGCGCAGACAGGGTGGGCTACGGGGGACCTTCTACGGTGGCCAATAGCCAATCAAATCTAAAAAGACTAGCCCAAAACTTAGCTATCAATATTTTAAAACAAGGGTGTCAACACTTCTGTAAACCTATGTCAATATTTTTAGAACATGAAGCCAACATTTTAAAATAAAATGTTGACCCAATAACAAAAAAATATTTACATGCTATAAACAAAATGTGGACACCATACAATCAAAATATTGATAAAAATTCAAATTTAAAAGTTTAAAAAGTATCCTTGTTGGATCTCATTTGGTATAATTAATTCCATAGAATACGATGGTTCAAACGGATTTTGAAACCGATTCATTTTTCTCCCCCTTCCACCCCCTCGGTAGCAACACATGGCATGCTATCAGCCTTCCCTTCATCCACCCAGTCACATCTCAACAGTTGCACGAATCTCAAATATTGATCTATGTATAGAAAATCCTGGTTACCAGGCTTTGCTGCCCTTGGCAGGCGCAGAGCTGTATGGGCGCCCAAGTAGTGGCTTGGTCCCCCAGGCAGGAGTATGAAGGCCACAGAATGAGTACACAATAATTGCCCAATTAAGATTTAGAATCTCATTTTCTTTTTCTTTTCTGTACTTCCTATAATATTTACCATAGACTAATCTAAATTATCTTTTTGAGTAAAATGCATCCCAGGTCCTTGAAATATTCTATGATTCTTATCAGGGTTCATTAACTCTTAAAATGAATATTTGGATCCTTAAACTAGTTCAGAGTTCTCATCCAGGTCTATAAAACTATCAAAATAAAGATTTGGATCTCTAATCTTGTGTAACGCCTAAGTAACTATCCAGAACGAGGCTTGCGCCTAAATAACTATGAAATGGCATGTCAGCTTTGTCAGTGCGTAGATTTGGCGGGAGTTTGACTTTATCTCTGAATATTGTTCTGCTAATGATTGTTATATGCCATTCTAGCTAGTGACTCGAGTGGTACAAAAGAAGCTACATCTTGTACTGTACCAAATTTTGGCTAATACCGGCTGCTCCAATGGGTTCAGTCAGGCACTCGGCAGCGTGATTAGATAAAGAATGCGGCTTGGTGACGTGTCGAATGGCAGCCAGTTAGCTGTAGACGACGATTGTCTGGCAACTCGATTTGAGGACAACAGGTGCCGAAGCATATTAGCGGCGGTGGTGATTGGAGGTGGCGTTAACGACATAGAGCAGCAGCCAAAATCTTTGTTTTGAGAGTTTATGGACCCAGAGAAGTCCACAATAATTTAGCAACCAAATCTTCGTTTTAAGAGTTAATGGACCCAAATGAGAATCCTGAAATATAGTTTAGGGACTCGAGATGCACTTTGCTCTTATTTTTTACATGACGTTGATTGATTTTCACACATGAAACCTAAATACAACTACACAAAATGAATACAATAAACTACTTCAAAATTAATAGAAAAAAAGGTAGGGGACTCCCCTGCCGTTTGCCTCAAAGAAAAATATACAACTATGCAAAATGAATACAATAAATTTTATGATGACATAATTAACTTAATGTAAAATATCAGCTTTTTCCTAATTAAATTTAACAAAATTTTAAATTTATTACAAGTTTCGAAAGCTAGGACATATGTTTGCTCTAGCTGAAAATAGATAGTGTTATTTTTTTCTTTTCCTTACCAATAATGGTGAGGTCCACAATGCTTGCAAGTATGACTTGAAAGAAATTTTTGTGACGAACATCTAAACCCGTGACGATCTAACATACTTTTTTTTTTCGAGGAGACGATCTAACATACATTAGACTAATTTGCGACGATTCTGTCTTGATATTAGTGACACACACTTTATTTTCGTCACTAAACCAAACTTGCCTGATATTAGTGGCACACACTTTATTCTCTTGGCCCGACCACTATCAAGTAAGAGTCGACTTTTATTTTGTTTTTTCGTCCAAAAAAAGATCGTGGATTTTGTTAACACAGGGCTATATGCCCACCCGTTTGCTGACCGTTGGATTGATTGATTCGTGCTGGGATTGTGAAGCGGAGTTTATGGCCGTTACGAAGAGATAAACGAACAGTGCACTATTGCTCTGGCAGACCACTGTCTTGTTTCCTTGCAGGGCACTACCATGCAAGTTTCCACTTCTGATGATGGCCAACTTTGATTGGTAATTGTATTTGGTTGTAACTCTCTTATAAGTCAAGGCTACTGGGTTTCTTTTAGAGCCAAGGATGAGATTAATACAGTCTTCCTGTTATCTAAAAAGAAAAGAAACCATCCCATGAGCAACAAGCTTGCGTACTAATGCATTTTTTATGCATTTAGTCCATCTAGATGACAAGTGGGGTCCGGCCCACTAACCACCCGTTTAGTTACTTGGAGTCCTGACATCTCAAAATAATGATCATTAGTTTCTCAAAACTAATAACCATTAGTTTCTCAAAACCAAATGGTAAATTTGTAATTAAACTATTAACTAAATAAATTCTATTTTATGCAATGTAATGCAGCCATATGGCCAAGTAAGAACTCATAATAATGTGTTAGGTCCTTCTACTCCAACAAGGGAGTGACGGAGTGACACCAGGGCAGCAGCCCGGCTAGGGGATGGCGACGGCGCTATAGGGTTGAGAAGGGGGGGGGGGGGGGGGGGGGGGGGGGGGGGGGGGTCCTACAGGTACAGGGGAAGGGGGCGGCAGCCATGGAAGCTTGAGAGTTGGAGGGAATTAAACATTTTTTCCTTGTTAAGAAACCCTTGTTACATGCCTCTTTATTTATCGGGAGACTGGACTTATTGCTAAATAATTGCTAATAGGCTGTCTACCCACTTAGGATGGGCTCCTGGGTCGCACCCTCCTGTTCGGCCCCATGATGGGACGGCGCAACGGCGTTGCGGCCCACCACCTCCTCATCGTCTCTGCGTCGCGACCCATTTCCTTATTGCGGTCGTCGATCTCATCCGGCCCATAACAAAAAAAGAATATTTACTAGATAAATAAGCATCACATCAGCCACTTATTACGGGGCTGCTTGGTTCACCGTCACCATCAGCCACAACTAACATTCGGCCTCGCCGCACTCTCCAGGCGCTGCTTAGTTGCCGCGCAAGTTGAGGTCGCCACACAAAAACAAAAACCAGTTCATTTCCACGTCAGGGTGTGCTGCCGAAATTTGGCACCGTGGCTGTGGGGTCGCCACACCATAGCGTGGCTAATTCTGGCGGACATCGAAACAGCCTCTACAAGTCTAAAACTCTTACTTTTTCGATATTACTTTCAATTTGGTAAAATATTAGTCATCAATAGTGATTTACGAGATGATATCTAGACCATCGGATCAAACTAATCGTCATTATTTTTTGAGAAACTAATTGTCGATGATATGAGACCCGGGTATCTTCAAGATACAACAAGGCCGAGTGTTCCAGTAATGGGGAGTCGGCTTGGCTCAAGAAGGCCCAGATGGCCCGACAGGCTTAAAGTCTGTTGGCCCACTCGGCTAGGAGATAAACATCAAGCAACTTATACTACAAGGCAAATTATCATGTAACCGACTAGGTTTAGCTCTATGTAACCCTGCAACCCCGGCTATATAAGGCGGGCAGGAGTTCTACAGAAAACTCTCTCGCAATACATCACACCAGCACAGGACGTAGGGTATTACGCCTTTGGCGGCCTAAACCTGTATAAACCCTCGTCTCCTGTGTTACCATCGTGTTCTTGATTCTCGTACACCCATAAAAATAACATCGAGGCCTCAAAACCTCGACACTAATGTCTATTATTTTGAACAGTAAAATAATTCTAAATATGCTACGGACATTTGCCTCTGTGTTCACATGTTGTTTTCCTCTTAAAAAACCAGTATGCAATATCTTGATTGAGCAACCATGAGCATGCTTTCTAATAAGAGTTTGGTTTCCAATGAGACACACTGCCACTTCATCGTCTGATGATTACAGAACCCACACAATTTTCTAGAGCGTAACCAAATCAGATTGAATAGTAATATTCATATTCAGAATCCTTGTTCACGAAGTGCCACATTCCTGGACACGATGATCAATGAAAAGCTAAGCTGACTGCCAGTTCACAAGGCTTGTTGATTGACTAAAGGATGGTCTCGGTGGTTTGGTCACATGATGTGCTGTCACTGCGAGCGACAAATCCCATCCGACGGTAGAGTTTGTTCTGACCGTCTTGTGACTCTGCCTAATAATGCTCTTCGTTCTCCGGACACGCTGAGGCCCCACCAAATAAACATGCTGGTGCAGTCATGACTTGTCGGCACTGTTTAATTCAGTCTATAGTTCATTGATTATAACTTGCAGCAACAATCCCACTACAACTTGTTTTCACTTTTTTTTAATTATTTACTACCTCCTGCTGAAGTTTTCCGTAGTCAATTTGCCCAGGGTCCCAAACAGAGAAATTAAACTAGTATAGTTACCAACTCTTGTAGGATTCATTATTGGAAAGGAAGAAGCAACTAGCCGCTTTAATTTTTTTTCAGTGTTACTGCTCTTTTAATTGAATGAAACAACTAAGTTGTGTAGCTTTATGAAACAAGACATAGTGTAGTGCGATATGCATATTTTCTTTTCTAAAACCAGTAAATAATTGTTTGTTTGTTTTTCTTTTGTTTGCAAACAGGAAAGACTGGATAAAGAATGAAACCTGGTCTTACTAAGCGACACTTCATTTAGGGGATTCAGATACCCCTATTGAGGATGCCAGAGCCCAGAAGTAATTGCCATAGTTTGTTACTTCTTTGCACACAGGGCAGTAACTATGATGGAATTATTTGTATTTTTGTTGGAAACAATAGGACTTCGTAATCCTAGATTTGTGCCATTTTATATGCTGTGAGGGACCAATGGATTGTGATTTATAACTCGGTCTGTAGAATTCTCATTCTCATGGAGGAAAGCAGTATTGTGAAACACAGTATACAACTATTAACTGAAATAGAGATGTGAATCAGAGCTCCTATGACCGGCACTCCGGCAGCCACATTTCATTCCCGTATCTTTAATTAAAAAAAACTTGTTTCTCATGTCGTCACTAATCTTGGCCTTGAGAAACAGGTCATTTGAGCGTTTAAACATGTTTAAGCTTCTGATATACTGATGGTGGAAAAAAGACATGAAACCAGTGTGATTATACAAATTATTTAGTTCCATAACTGCAATTTATGTGCTATATGTGTATTCAGATCAGTTTCTTTGTTCTCATTAAATTGCCAAATCCGTCAATAGAGATGATAAAAAAATCCAATATCGACCACACTACAATATATTGGAAAACTATAACTGATGTTGTTAAACATGAGCAGTGCTAAATTTACAAACAAGTTTTACTTAAATTCTACGCACTGCTGATGTGGCGAAACTTGGTTGATTGCATGATTTAGGATTGGCATAAATCAAGGAGACACTTACTATAAATTCATTCATTCGTCAGCAAAACTTGCTATCAATTTAATGACACGTCAGCATTTTGTAGAATTTTTTGTAAAACTGTAAATAAACGTAGCATTACTCGTTAAACATATATTGAGAACCGAACAAAAAGTCTGAAGACATAACTTCATAATACACTTATTCTGAAGATTACTATTTTCTTCTATAACAAAATTAGTCTGGAGTCCAACAGAACTTTGTCTATATTAATACAATCCATCAGTGTCAGTGTCCCATCAGTGTCAGTATCTGACAAAAACACGAACGAAGGCGTAAAAGGAAGAAATGTTGGACATATTGCTACACTTTTGGGGCGCCCAGAGACCAAAGGATGACCTCTAGTAGTGATCAATACAATAAGTTGTTACCAGAAGTGCTCATGGTCGGCAACAATATATTGCGTCTCAACAGCTTTGCACCTCCCTTTTGACTATTTTTCGGTTGTCTTGCCGAGCTAAGTGGAGATGATTGTACCACCTAGTGGACTCTGGTGCCCTCGTGAGATGAAAACATATTTAAAAGGAAAGAATTAAGCAGAAACAAGAAAAAAAACTTGAAACATGGTTGACTTGAGGGGTTATGCAGCTATGCTAGTTAGTACACAGTAGGCAAAGCAAGAACCGCACGTTTTGGGTTCTTCTTATCTTATAGATGCACTAGATACATCAAATGCATCTCTTTGAGCCTAACACACTTAGGAGAAATGTTGCTTAGTTGAGGACTCTCTTTTGTACTGCTTTTTGATGATTACCGCAGGTGTACCTGTTGGCATAGCTCCTTTGTGCATGGATACGTACGGCGAACCTAACCAGTTTCCCATAGATCATCATACGCATTCCATTTTAATCAAGTTGAGGAATAAAGAATTATTAGGCAAATTACAAGTTCCCAGGAATCATTTTCTTAGCCAATTTGGTGTCAGCCATGTTCTTACGGCTTGTAAATAGATCAAAGAATGCACTAGTATTTTTTAAGGAGATGGTACCTAAAATCATGGTTAGATTCTTTACTTACAAATTGCTTAGGTGATGTTTGTATTGATCACGATGTACTGAGTAGAATTCAATTATCAAAGTGACCAAGTGGGTCTATCTTGATCTACGATTAACCAGCACCACGACAAACACCTCAGGTACACAAGTTGACGATCGAGTGAATGGTGCTAATTATATATCCTACTGTAATCTTTGTTCGCAGTACACTCATGATCACATTCTTATGACGACATTACTTATCTTTTAAAACAGTTTTCAGCATGTTTAGCTTCGATCAGAGAGAATACTACAGGTTGGAAGCAACAAGCAAAGCAAAACAAGGACGTGCACAAGTTATCCTGAACATGTAGTTATAACAAAGTAACAAGCTAAGATGATGGAACGTAACATTGACATGCGCCCGTAGTGGGTTTGGTCCTGCGAATATTCCACGGTGTGATTGTGTTATAGACTAAGCTCAAAATGCTTTCGAAGTGCTAGCTTCTGTTTGTTTGGCATGTACACATCGGTATCTTTTATCGCGGTCTGATCAAAATGTAGCCTTGCTGTCCTTTCTAGATAACCTATGCTAATAGGTATCATGGCAGGCAAGAAATTTGTCCATCACCATCCGTTGATGCTATAAGCTTCTTCCTTGCATGCTACAGTGTTCCGGTGCGCACTCTGATACTGTCATACAACAAACAGTCACACGCATCAGACGACGTAATTATTTCAAACAGTTCAACTTCTATTATTTTTATGAAAGCATTTGTAGATTGAGCCGTTTTGTTATATATAAGAACACTACAAGGGCGTGATGTAGTAGGCCATCCATCCTTGTAGGTATCAATCGGCATGGCAAGAGAAAAATAGAAAGGCATAAAATGAGTATCATTTAACTTCCTTTTTAATTAGTTATACCGCAAGAATCTCAGTCCGACAACTATTGGCTCGGTATATCTAATTATTTGTTTAACAGGACAAGGTGCTGATAAAACAAATTTGGTTTTGGCTGACAATTGGCTTGGTAGAATGCTGTTGGTTTTGGCTCGGTATATCTAATTATTTCAGAGAAGTTCTTGTAGTAGCATGCTGGTCAATTTGGTGCTATCGCAACAGCATTATTTTTTTTGTCACAAAACAGTTACCCTGGCAAGATGGAAGAGAGAGTTCAAGAAAGAGTTTGGGTTGGTGTCCTTAAAGGCAAAACCAACAGTCAAAATTTTGTTAGATGATTGCCTATGTAACTTACCTTAGAGTTTATATTTTTTTTAAAAAAAAAGAGTAGGGGGCTCTCTTGCTGTTCGTCTCAAAAAAGTGCTGATAAAATAGATTTATGCTGCCGATGCAAATAAAAAAAACCTTATCAAAGTATTCCTGATGTGGACTGATTTCCATAAATTGTAATAAATAAATCATGATTATTTATGTGTTCTTTAATATGTTTTGGTAATTTAATTTTTGCAACAATCTGTAATTTAATTTCTTTTCAAGCCTATCCAATTCGATATGTGATAGTGGAGTTTGACACCCTGTTTTCTACAAAACACTTATTGATATACACAACTAGTGCCACCTTTACTGCTTTGTGATGGCCAGAGATCGGTGGTGAAAGTTAAAAAAAGAAAAAGTATACTGCTCTTCGCTGCAGGATCTTGCAAATCCTTGAGTCCACTATGCCATTTGGTGGTTGAGAAAGGTGGCTCTTTGTCCTTAGCAATATATTTCACCTTTTGTGGGTAAGTTGGCGCTGTGTCTCTTTTCAGCAAGAAGAAATATTATAGTTATGCCATCTTGCGTTGATTCACATTCTAGGAAATTGGACCGTAGATGATTGAACTTTTTAATAACAGTCATAATAAACAAGGGTAGTGCTACCACACTGCTGATTATGAGTAACTGACCATTTTTTGGTTTGGTACGTACTTCACAATAAGCGACAGCAAGATCATGGTGGTTAATGCCTAATTAATCAGGCTGCAGCATTGGCAAGTAAATTGCATGCTTAGAACACCGTATGCAATATATAGTATACTCCCTCCGATTTTAAATTGTTGACGTTTGATTATTTTTGACTTACGTTTGACCATTCGTCTTATTCAAAATATTTTAAAAATTATCATAGATTTTGTTATGATTTGTTTTATCATTAAAGAAAGTTAAATATATCTTATAACTTTGCATGTTTAAACTAATATTTTGAATAAGACGAATGGTCAAACGTAACGAAAAAAATCAATAGCGTCAATAATTTAAAACCGGAGGGAGTTAGAGTACATGGAAGTCATTTCATTTAACATACTTCTTGTTCCCCAATATGCTCAAAGTTTTGCTTCGGCACGGTGCTCCTGTTTCCCACTCCATTCTGCGAACATCTGTCTCTCCAACTGTTTGATCCTGTTATTAGCAAACACACATAGTACGGTGTTAGTTGGCAATAGCATGCAAATCTTGGACAACGACTTTGCTGATCTTCGTGTTGACCCACGTTTGGCCTCTGTACGTTGCCCAACCTGGAAGCCAGGTCAACAAGGCTACAATGCAATGGAAACCCTATCCTATTCTTCTCTTGTTGACTGGTGGGAGACCCATCATGCACAGGCATTTTTAATAGTCAAAATCTAACTATGTGGAAAGTTTTCTGTAATATATTTCCCGCAGGAGGGCCTTATCTCAAATCCACCCCTAATCTTATCTACTTAGTAAAAAAATGGCGATATTATTAGCATCAAACTTATACTCAAAAATAAATTTAATAAATTTGAAAAATATTTTTGTGAGGTTTGATAACAAAGTTTAATAATTACAAGAAATTCGGTTGTTAGCTATATTTGGGAGACATATGAGCAAACTAGGTAGCTTTATATATTAACAGTCAAACATGAATTAAGTAGGCTGCACTCGCCCATTGAAAATAGACATTTATTTGAGTAGTATACCAACATTTTAAGGATTTTTCTTCAAAAGCATAATATGCAAGAAAAAATTTGAAGGGTCTAGGATGATTGATACTATAATGTCACCAAAGATATTCATGCTGTCAACTTTAATGTTGCGCTTTTGGATAGAGTCTAAAATTACCATTTCAAACATCAATAGCATGTTAAAATATAATAATATGAAAAATTAATTATATACTTTTGCAATAACTTTTTTGTATAAAGAGATCAAATGGTTAGAAGAACATGTGGTTCCTCTATATTTTGGGGATGCATTCGGCAATGAAATTGGAGGGGTATGACCCATCCTCGCGCACCTCATGTGCAGATTGTTCACGCTAGACGTCCCTGTGGCAGTCCACTTGTTGGGGATTAGTCCGCGTGGCCTTTTTTGCACGACTAATGCCTCCTAAAATGATATTTATGATGTATATGAGAAGTTGTCTAGTTGTATGTTTGCAGCCACTTTGCAAGTTTGTGTACTACGTACCAGTGCAATTTACTCTGTAACAAAATGAGCAGAAGCAATGGTGCAACTGGTGGCGAACAAAGTAATGGTAAAAAAGAAAGAACAGAAAGTTGATAAAAGGACAACCAACCAACCAAACAAAATTTACCGATCAATAAAGGTGAAAAAGTAAAACCAATGACCTTGTAGTGGAGATATTGTAGCACAGGATGGTGCATGGTGCTCGATCATGGCATTTCATTGCATCTCTATAGCTCTTACCTCCGATCTGGTGCTTATGGTCCATATGGTCTCTTGTGCACACCATTAACTATTTTACGTCTAGGACATGCTTTGATGAAAAATACCAATTGACTGTCATTAGAGAATATGTCAGATTAAGTTTCAATGGCTGAATGCCCGGCAAAGATATTATATAAAAAAGTGTTTGTAGGTGAGATAAGTATGAAGACTAAGCACTAGCCACGTAGTAAGCTAAAGCTTCTCTGATGGTCTCCAAACGCTTCCTGAAATATGAAGCAACCACACCCACTTCCAACCTATTTTTGGCTACCCATGATCACAAGCGCACAATGCAACAAACAACTAATTATTTGACCTCTGGAACGAGTTCATGCAAGCGTGCGTGCACTCCATGTTGCCTCTATGAAAAAAGACACTGCTATCATGGAGACTTTAGACTTCAGACTTTGGACTAAAATTATACTTGTAGATAACGCCTCGTGTGCGTACGTGTACTTGGTGGTCACTGCAAGGATAATCTGTGCGTGTTTACATCTTTAAAAGGTGTCAATTTGGATATATATATATATGCATGCATGGTTGTTTCCCATGCATGATGCATGTCTTGCTACTTGTGCCTTATACGTGTCTGCGTGTGCATGGTTCACGTATTTGTTTTAAAACAAAATCCCCCATGCTGAAAACATGCATATCCCATGGGAGAATTGGAATTACTTCATATGTTATTAAGGTACAAAGTGATCACGATCTAGCTATCTACATGTGGAAGTGTGGAACATGCATGATCAAGAATTTATGGATGTGAGGAACTAAGCTATTAGCATCATGTCAATCTGGATTCGAGTCCATAACTAAGCATTGATGCCCCCCACCTTTCTCCTTGAGTTGATACACGACAGGTATACGGTGAATTTCTCAAAGATATCCGTGGTACCTTCAAACCATATTCCACAAAATGAGCTTCTACGCACATGGCCCTGCTTGCGGCTCGAAGGAGGAAGGGGACAGGGACAGGGACAAAGGAAGCTTCAACACATGAAGTTTCCTTTCATCTGTCACTAGCATAATCATGCTTGTCTAAAGGTCTGCTGCTTTTGTGGGCATAAACTAGACAACCGTGTTTAACACTTTGATAAGCTAGCTTGTGATCCATCTTGCAAGTTGACTCGCATGAGGTTGGAGGACAGATCATCATCCATTTATTGTTCATGCCAACAGGTAGAAAGGTATGTGCAAGGAATGGGGAAAATGCTTGATAGGTTAAGGCAACTCCACAGCACACAGGATCATTAGCTGAGTTCGCCACAGGATATTCTAATGGAAGAAATCATCCTCTCTGCATAAACAATTATTGCTAGCATTATGAAATAAATGGGTAAGAAACATCATTTGTGAGAGGTCTTTCTCCCTCTAGTGAGAGAGCTCTAATGGTTGTGGCTCCGATGCGAGTTTGGAACATTTGCCAGCGCAGTGTTAAACCACTTTCAGTGCTTTTAAATAAGAATATTGGATATAAACATTTCAGCCAACAAGTGGCAAGTACATTAGTGTTATTTTCCATAAGAAATTGTGAATGAATGCTGATCATGTCATCGACATGGATCCGAATACTTGCTGCCAGTTGCACTGGGGAGTGTCCTAATCAAGATCTAATGTATGGATCCTGATCAATCTGGAGATACAATGCACCATCACACGATAGTCAAAATATATGACCAAAAGGACTCAACATGCAACTAATTAATGAACAATAAAGTTTGGTTGGACCAACTCCACATAACTCACAACTTAGAGCAAACGTATTTCATTCCTACCTGCAAATTAAATATATAAATTTCGCTGGTTATTTTGGACATCATTGTGAGAGCAACTAAGAATTAAAAAAAAAAAGTATCGCCGCCCAACTATATTAGAGAAATAAGGATTTTCACTCATTTGTTGAACAAATCCCTAATGCATCATGATGAATAACAAATCTTAAATAACCCAAACAAAAAAATGCACGAAGCATAGACCATTTACGTCAAGAAATTAATTAGCTGTTTCATCGTATCTTTGAGATAAAATTATGAAGATTAACTTCTGATGCCGTGGTACCAAGCTACCATCGGAGCCAATTAATCCTAAGAAAATGTAGCCAATGCTTTCTGCTTCCCAGGTTCTGTACCACTTGCATCAGTACAGATGCCATTAGATTAGTCACTGTGTAAGGAGAATATATGTGTTGTGCTGTATGTCCAGCATCAGTGGGAAAGCTGTTATGATTGGTGTGGTTGGGCAGGAATAGATTTTAGTTTGTAGGTGTCCACTTCCCATTGGAAAGTATTGTGTATGGACAGTGTTGGTTTCAGGCCCATCTCTCTTGCCAATGCACTCCCCAAAGCAGGAACAACTCTGACCCTTTAACAGAGACCTGCACTGGATGCCAACTGCTCAGCATAGCAATTCCATGTCTCATTGGCCTCCCACAAATAAAACCTACGCCATAACGACATGTTGTAAGATTTGGCGAGAACTTCCTGTACAGATCTCATTCTAGTTAAATGATCCATGTAGAATTCAGTGTAATCTACAATTATGGTTCAAAAGAAAAAACAGAGTTTCACGGAGGGTACCGCGGTCATTTTAGTCATTTCTGTCCAATTTCATCGCGCTGCCACCCATCGAAATCCGTGTGCTGCCATCCGCCCTCCTCATGAACTCATCTTGCTGCCACTCAGGACCTCTTGCTTGCGCCATCACCACCGATTTTCCACTGTGCCGCCACTGACTTCACGCCATCATTTATTTTTTTCTTAAAATACCTTAGTATTATTGATACTGCTTGTTGGCGGTTCTTATGCATGTAAATTAAATTCATTTATTCTGCAAGCGCACGGATTACCATTGTAGATTTCACCTTGGAGTATTTCAGGGTTATCGTATTTATATTTCCGCAGGGAAGTAGAGCGAAAGGAAGCTGAATAGGAGCAATGCATTCCACAATTTGGAGAAAAACAATATATCAACTATACTTAAGACGGGGTCAGGTTTGCATGATATAAATGGGTTGGCACACACCATCTCATCCTAAGTGATAAAAGAAATAAGAGCGTAGTATACATTTGGGAGGACAACGAGATAGAGTCAAAACTTCCTATATGCTTATCTATTATTTACTCTTCCTAGCAATCAAGTCTACAAAGATTATCTACTCTAGCTAAGCTCATACACATACAAGTCATGTCGTTTCGAGGCACGCACGTGCTAGGTTATATGAACCTATGCTGCTAGTTCATCCTAGGGAACCGTACGCTGTAATTAAGACCCTGCCTGTCCAACCCAGACGTGGTGGATTACAGAGACCGGTGTAGCTGTCACATACACTCGCGGCTACCATCCTCCTTAGAGTTGGGTGCCAAACGTGCATAGGCCAAGCTCTAAGCTCCATGCTTACAACCCGCCTAGAGGAACTACTCTTGATCAACGGAGCAGTCCTATCTAAGAATAGAGCACAGATTTCACCAAGCGCGGACGCCATCTCCGACGGAGGCACTCTCTCGTACTCTTTAGACAACAATCACGAATCCCACAACAAGACTTCTACGAGCACTTACTTAACGGAATAAATAAACTGAATAGAAAAGAACTACTAAAAGAAATAAATAAAGATAAAACTAAATATAAATATATTGAATAAAATAATATCTCTAAAGAGTTAAGATACAAAGAACTATACCAAACTCCGAGAAGACTCCGGAAGCCCGAAAGAGCTCTCACTCTACTCTACTCTACTCTAACTCCCAAAGTAACTACTAAACAAGAAGTAAACACTTGGATGAAGTGTGGTGCGAGTTGTTCCTCCGGCCGTCGGTGCTATTTATAGCCTCTTTAGGACGGTGGGGTACTTATACTGCGAGGTGGCTTGGCGGGGCCGCCAAGCTTGGCCGGCCGGCCAAGTCCCCTGTGGCGGTTGGCCACCGCCTCTTGCATAGACGCTACTGATCACTCCCTGAAGGCGGTCTGAAGGTCGGTTGCTTGCTGGGGCGGCAGAATCGAAGTAAGGGCCAAGTAAAGGCCCAAATGGCCCACCTTCTAGAATGGCGGTGGAATCCGCTGGGCTAGGCCTTGAATTGTGCGTGGTGGACCAGTTTCCAGCCCACTGGAGGAAGCCCAGGGCCATTGGCCACCAGGTAGGGCCGGCCGGCCTATGGTGGGGCCGGCCGGCCAGGGATTTCCCCTGGCTGGGCCCACTTTCTTCCATTATTCACTCCTGCATCCAAATATTCACCAAAACTTGTGGAGTAGTGTTATTCCTATCTACTATGCACAGAATTTGGTGACATGCCGTTATTTACCGGTAGGGTGGCGGTCAAAACATGGTTTAACGACCGCCAACACTACTCAAGAATACTGGTGATACTAGTGGTACGGAAAGGAAACTAATCTGAATCGTTGGATTTTAAATACCACTAGTATATACTGGTGAAATTAGGCATCATAAAACTCCTTAAAAAAAGGAAGTTTCCTCAGTTTGAGCATCTAGCTAGGATGGTGCAATAGTAGGACTTCAGCTGTTCATATCTTGCAAAATGAATTCAGCAATTGAACAACACACTAGAGCGGGCCCGTTGTTGTATAGTAAATGCCAACAGTTCAATCACAATCAGAATCGCAAACCTCACATTTTCCTCCAGCTGTCCGGGTCAAAAATTATGAGAGGACATATATTATATATATATATATATTTGACGACAAAAAGGAGCCACCCAGTTCGCCCTCAAAGCTTAGAAATTCCCACATTAATCTGAGAAAATAAGAAGAGAAAATTGCCCACCGCTGCCATTATAAAAATTTTACTCTAAAAAACCCTCAAACCTATTTCTAAATTACCCACCATGCCATTATGAGTTCAAAAAAATAGCGGAAAAATAAAAAAAGCTAAAATACCATCGCATCTATTTCTAAATTACCACCATACCATTATGAGTCCAAAAACAATTAAATCCGGAATAATAAAAAATAGCCAAAATACCCCATTATTCCTATTTCTAATTTACCCACCATACCATTGAGATCAAGAAATAGATAAATTTGGAATAATTAAAACAGTAAAAAATACACCTATATCCTATTTCTGTATTACTCACTTAGCCAAATTTAGACTAATAAAGAAATCTATTTTAATATTCCACACACAAATGAAACAATAAGATTCAAATGAAAGTAAATATAATTTCTCTTTGAATTATTGGGAAATACACCTTAGAAAATCACATGGAAAATATACAAATAATTTAAATTCATATCCTTAAATAAAACTTGACATGCAACGCCACAATGATGTTCTTTACATGCTACTTATAATTAGTTATTTCAGTGTGTCATTCATGTAAATGATAACTCATCACACACTCAAATTGACAGACTCGATGAAAAATTTCTCGAATCAATTTTAACTATGTTAGAAATGTATTACTATAAAAACAATAATAATAATAAACTATGTTAACTTATATAATAACATAAAAATAATTTAAATAATTTAATAAATCTAGCTGCGCAAATGGGAAGGCAGCCATTCTAGTTAGAAATAAAAGAAGGAAGCTGCGCTCTTATCTTATCAGTGAGCATGTGGTGGTTATCATGGCAGAATTGTTATGGAGATCAACTTAGTCGACTTCCTTAGATTGCATGCTTTCAAAATTTAAAATATTGACAAATAAATTGACAACAGTTATATATGCACATTAAATTTTATTCAGACATCTCAGAAGTATGTACATATCGTTTCTTTAGTAAACTTTGTTACTAATATTTAGAAAAAGCAATTGTGAAATCTATGAACAGTGAAGTGTCGACTATGTCCATATCAAAAAAAAGGAAACCTGTTCGAAGATAGTAAAAGGATAATGTACCCTCCGTCTTATCTCCCTTTTTCTGTCATTTAACATCAGAATTCTAATCAAGGCACTTTCCACTCAGTGAGATGGTTTTCGTATATTTACAGGCATGCATTTTTCAGACTCCATGGGATAAACTTTAGGGCATGATAATTGGTTCACTCGCCCCAGGGCCATTATAAATACCAGGCTCAGTTGCCTTGAAATTACCAGGTCACTCCACTACAACAAGGTGAGCAACACACCAGCTCAAATAGTGTGTGCTTTAGCTACTGACACCACCAAGCTATAACTGTAACCCCATAAAAGTAGTATTGCAAGAACAGAGAGCTGGGCAGGGGAAGAACCATTAGAAGCCAGAGAGCAGTAGACGGAGGGACTGGTGTGCAGCTAGTGCAAATTCGAGAAAAAGAGGTGAATGATGGATATTGAGTCCAGACAAGGTTTCAAAGGGGACTCCATGGCTGCTACAGCTGTTGCCTCCGAGGTCTCCGTTGACTGGAGGGGAAGGCCCTGCGACCCTCGCAGGCATGGCGGCATGAAAGCTGCTGTTTTCGTCTTAGGTTGGTTCATGCCCGTTTCCTTTCCCCTCAGACTCATCTCATTCTTTGTTCGAAATTGAGACGTTTCAGAAGTTTTTGTGTGAGTTTTTGCAACTGTGTTCTGTCTGCTCTGTTTTCTTTTCATTTGCTCGTAACTTGGTTGATGAACTGCAGGCATCCAGGCGTTTGAGATGATGGCGATTGCAGCGGTGGGGAACAACCTGATCACATACGTTTTCGGGGAGATGCACTTCCCACTGTCCCGGTCCGCCAACATCGTCACTAACTTCATTGGCACTGTCTTCCTCCTCTCGCTCCTCGGCGGCTTCCTCTCCGACTCCTATCTTGGCAGCTTCTGGACCATGCTCATCTTCGGATTCGTCGAGCTCTCCGTGAGTAAAATCCAACCAGGCTTCAGCATCTTACAATTACTATCTTCACTGATATGATTACTGGAACTTATTCCATGATGCCATTGGCATCATAGAACGAAACTAAGAAAATAAAGATGCCACCTGGGCTGGGGCCTCAAATGGACAACGTGATTGCATTCTTGTTTGCTTGTGTGCAAATAGGCCTCATCATGAACGAGATCATGCAGTATATAGTTTAAGCTCATTCAGCTTACAATTCTTTTCTATAAATTTAGTACTACACAAAGATGCAAAAGAGGGTTCAACAAAAGCGTGGGTGCAACTTTCACGGCCTGAAACAAAAGGAAATGATAGGCAAACAAGTTTGATATACATGTTTTAGTACATGACAAGAGATTGAGAGAAAGCAGCGTTGTGAACCTGAGAGAACAAGTAAAGGTGAAAAGACAGAAACAAATCATCACCCCCAATGCCAACCGTCTAGTGCGCCTTCAGTGCGCTCGCCCAAAACGCCAATCCACTTTTCCCTGTTTGATTGATCTTTGCCGGTCCAATGCATCAAGAAAAACGGCAACAGAAAAATGCTGCAGGGCACCAGCTTTCTAAATAGTTTTTTTTCCCTTATTCAATTGCAGGGGTTCATACTGCTTGCCGTGCAGGCGCACCTGCCGCAGCTCCGTCCGCCGCCGTGCGACATGATGGCGGCGGCGGCGGCGGCCGGGCAGGCATGTGAGGAAGCCGGAGGGGCGAAGGCCGGCATCTTCTTCGCCGCGCTGTACCTGGTGGCGTTGGGCAGCGGCTGCCTCAAGCCCAACATCATCGCGCACGGCGCCGACCAATTCCGGCGAGGCGGCGCCGGCGACGCACGGCGGCTGTCCAGCTACTTCAACGCGGCATACTTCAGCTTCTGCGTGGGCGAGCTGGTGGCGCTCACCGTGCTCGTCTGGGTGCAGACGCGCTCCGGGATGGACGTCGGGTTCGGAGTCTCTGCCGGCGCCATGGGCCTCGGTCTCATCAGCCTCGTCGCCGGCGCCGCCTTCTACCGCAACAAGCCTCCGCAGGGTAGCATCTTCATGCCCACAGCCAAGGTATGCTGTCTATACAAAGTTACAAACGTATACTATTCCTGTGCTGCCAATGGCCAGTATACCTACTCCTACTTATTGGCCACCTATGGTACAAATGATGGTGGTATATATATTTGAACAGTTCGTGCATGCCAATATATCATTTATTAAGCATTTTAAATCGATGATTAATACACTTATAATGGATATAATGAATGTACCTTTCCCTATATTGCACAAACTGAGAACCATGGGAAGACATCTGTCCACGTGGCGTTAAAACGTTCATTGTAAAAAGATAACTACAAAGCCAAAGCAAAAGATATGACAAGAAGTAAACTCGTCTTTAAGAAGCAATGGCGTGCAAGTCTGGTTGCCAGACGGCCCTACCTGCACGTACGTACACTGACAGCATATTATATGGGAGATCCGAATGATAAGAGAAGCACTAGCTGTGTAAAATAAGATGTACAAATATATCAACAGGCAGGTGTATATCCAACAGTGAGAAAGAAAAAGTTTGACCATATACGTATCATGATTCCTTGTTAAGAAAGGAGAACTCCAGATTTGCTGCTTTAGGAGCAAAGATGGCCGCCGCCATTGTTGTTTATTAAACTGCAAAAAACTTTTGATCCGAAAGACAGAGCATCAACAGGAGTTTAGCAATGGAGCCGCCCTACGTGGCCTTATTATAGTAAGGCCTGAATATAGTTATGGACTCAAACCATTATTTTTCTTTTCGAAAACAAAGACTGTCTTTTTTTTTTTTGCGATTACAGAAAACAAAGACTCTCTGCATAATATAAGTTACTCATTTGTTATCGACTATCATTTCCTTCAAGTGACAATATATATTACACATGTCGTAAAATAATAAGTCAACTAGTTGGGAATTTTGGGTTCTCGATGAAGTAGATTTTTCTTTGCGAACTATGGGCATAGACATTGTAATATATAGTGCCAACCTTGTGGCATGTTTTGATTTCCTTTATCAAAATGAATACTCTACAGGTGTTTTTCTGCATCAATTTGCATAATTATTGTGGTCAATGATTGAAGCAATTTACGTAAGATTTTGTTTTGAGAATACTTTACGTGGGACTTGTGCGCACTGGCCTTGGCCTCTACCTTTACCTGTGGGACAAGTTGACAAGGGCTAGTGGCTCGGCTTTCCACTGGTTGTTGGAAGGTGCCTGTGATTATTTACCACATAACTGGAGAGGCCCTTTCTGTTATGGTTGGAATGCAAGGTGGGGGCGTGTGTGCCAGATATGACATGCATGCAACCTTGACCTGTTTTCCTTGAAACTTTAACATAGTTACAATGCTTTTAAAATATTGTGCACCTTTGATCCAATGAATTGATGACCTAAGCTTTGGCTTTTCTCAGGTATTAGTCGCTGCCATCACCAAGAGGAAACAAGTTTGCCCATCGACGCCGGCCCTGCAGAGCATATCAAATGCTGCCGCCCAAGAGATGTCGATTAACACCACCAATATCCGTCGGATCAATAAATTCAGGTACAAATTTAAGTTGATTGTGCACAATAAGATGAGATCAAACAATTCTCAAGAGGGAAATACTTTTCAAGTACTAGTACAAATGTCCGCTTAGAGACTCGTGACCGTCCGATCATTCGAATGATTGGACGGTTAACACCACCCATATTCATCGGATCAATAAGTTCAGGTACAAATCTAATTTCGTTTTTTTTTGTGAAACTAATTTAGCTGTGCATAATAAGATTTGACCAAACAATTCTCAATAGGGAAAAACTTTTCAAGTACAAATGTCCGTATAGACTAGCTAGTGACCGTCCGAGGATCATGACCTCATCCTCATGAATGATCGGACCGTTAAAGATTAGATGCAGCTTGTCCCCACAGAAGATTGTATGCCCCTGAGTTTTTTCTAACAACATACGGGAAACATCAACATTTCAACCTTACGAGGTCTGCTAAAAATGTTACAAATCTTTTTTTTTTCCCTCGCAAAAAAATAGGTTCCTGGACAAGGCGTGCATGAAGGCGCAGGACGGCGCGTCGTCGGCGGGGAAGGAGAGCCCGTGGCGGCTGTGCACGCCGGCGGAGGTGGAGCAGGTGAAGGTGCTGCTGTGCGTGGTGCCCATCTTCGCGTGCACCATCGTCTTCAACACCATCCTGGCGCAGCTGCAGACCTTCTCCGTGCAGCAGGGCGGCGCCATGGACACGCGCCTGGCGTCCTCCTTCCACGTGCCCCCGGCCTCGCTGCAGGCCATCCCCTACCTCATGCTCGTCGCGCTCGTCCCGGCCTACGAGGCCGCCTTCGTCCCGGCCATGCGCCGCCTCACGGGCGTCGCCACGGGGATCACGCCGCTGCAGCGCATCGGCGTCGGCCTCTTCGCCGTCACCTTCTCCATGGTCGCCGCCGCGCTCGTCGAGTCCCGCCGCCGCGCCGCCGCCGTCGCCGGTGACACGCTGTCCATCTTCTGGATCGCGCCGCAGTTCCTGGTGTTCGGGCTGTCGGAGATGTTCACCGCCGTGGGGCTCATCGAGTTCTTCTACAAGCAGTCGCTCGCCGGCATGCAGGCGTTCCTCACCTCCATGACATACTGCTCCTACTCCTTCGGCTTCTACCTCAGCTCGGTGCTCGTGTCGCTGGTGAACAGGGTGACCAGCCGTGGCGCCGCCGGCGGCTGGCTCGCCAACAATGACCTCAACAAGGACAGGCTTGACCTCTTCTACTGGCTGCTCGCCGCGCTCAGCCTCCTAAACTTCTTCAACTACCTCTTCTGGGCGAGGTGGTACTCCAAGAGCGTGGAGACGGTGCAGGTGGCCGGCGCCGGTGACGACCATGACGACGACAAAGACACCACTGATCAGTGCTGAGATTATATTACCACTGCCCCCAGATGATAAAGGTCAAGCACGTCGGGAAATCAATGGATTAACCTAGTCTTAAGTGTAGTTAACATTTTAATTACTGCTTTGTTCTCTCTTCTGTTGGTTTTTAGTGTTTTCATTTCATCGGGATGGTATATGTGCAAGGCCTAATTATGTTCTCAAGGAGAGGAAGTGATGTCTGTAAGAGTTAAATTGATCACACAAGGTTGTAAGTGATTAATTTGATCTAGCTAGGTCAATGTAAAGGGTAGTAAGGTAATTGGACCTGGAGTTTGGTCAAGGGTAGCATGACAGAATCTCCTTGTATGAGAGGAGCTTATATATGTAGCAGTATGTAAATGCTAATGGTTTCTCAAATGCACTGAATTTACTCGGTGCCATTAGACTTATTGCGCTAGCTGCCCTGTTTTATGTAACTGTATTGCCCCCTAATGGAGTTGTGATCTGTTTGCAGAGCGTATCCTCGACTTTGGAAGGCATCTCTACAGACAGATTGAGATATTAAAGAAATATAGTAGCCACCCACCAAATGTATTCATTATTATTTTACAGACAAAATCATTGCTTTTTGGAAATGCTCATGCTCCATAAAGTGCTTGCAAGAAGAAACAGAGATGACATAACTGTCTCGACCAACGTTTTGTCAAGGAAGCATCCAACTGTAACTAAGTGCATTGACAAGATGTGTTGTAGCAATATGCCATTTTAGATGTAGTCTCCAGCTTTTCTCTGTCTCTCTAATTACATTCTTACTCTAGATGTTTTTTAACAATATGCCAAGCTCTTTTTTTGCGAGGGAAACAATATGCCAAGCTCTTACCGATAGTATTTTCAGCATGGTCTATGTGACACCCTGTGTCACTGGTACAGCAAAAACCCCAAACTGAACCAAATAAAATTTCAAATCAAGTTCAATTTCGAAATCATGCTTTCAAATAAATGTCAAACCAATGCTTGTGAAGCAAGTTAAAAATTTCAATAACAACTTTCCCAGCTAATAATTTCTGCAGCAAGCACATATGAAGTGAGAATTTTGGGAGATTTTTGCATGATTTTTAAAACTTTGGAAGTGTCTCTAAAAATTTGGAGAAGTTCATGCAAATCCAGCTGTTACTTGAATTTTAATTCAAATTCTGTTACTCAAACCTACCTGGACCCAAAAGAGAAGTTGGAGTTGGATATTTATTCTATGTTCCCAGAATTTCTCATGATTTTTGGAGGTCTGGAACTTCCCCTTTTAATTTCGTCGTTTGGTGTCAGAGGAAAGCTAGCTCCGAGGTACATTGGACCGTTTCAGATTTCTGAGAAGTGTTGACTTGTTGCTTATCGTTTGGTGCTGCCACCAAACCTCTCGGGAGTCCACAACGTTTTCATATATCTCAGTTGAAGAAGTGTCTAAAGGCTCCTGCAGATGTGGTGATCAGTGATGTGGGACAGCTTGAGCCAGATCTTGCATATCCTGAGCAGCCCATCAAGATCATTGATCAGAAGGACCGAATCACCCGGAACAGCACAACCCGGTTCTATAAGGTGCAGTGGAGCAACCACTCCGAGGCTGAAGCCACATGGGAGACAGAAGAGTTCTTGAACTCCCATTTTCCCCGTTTTCTACCTCCGAGGTGCGTTATTTAGTTGTTCTATTTTTGCATCTTGTTCTTCGCTCTTTTACTTTCGTTTTCCCTCTCTTTTCTTTAATCTCGGGACGAGATTCTTTTAAGGGGGGAGGGCTGTGACACCCTATGTCACTGGTACAGCAAAACCCCCAAACTGAACCAAATAAAATTTCAAATCAAGTTCAATTTCGAAATCATGCTTTCAAATAAATGTCAAACCAATGCTTGTGAAGCAAGTTAAAAATTTCAATAACAACTTTCCCAGCTAATAATTTCTGCAGCAAGAATATATGAAGTGAGAATTTTGGGAGATTTTTCCATGATTTATAAAACTTTGGAAGTGTCTCTAAAAATTTGGAGAAGTTCATGCAAATTCTGCTGTTACTTGAATTTTAATTCAAATTCTGTTACTCAAACCTACCTAGACCCAAAAGAGAAATTGGAGCTGGATATTTATTCCATGTTCCCAGAATTTATCATGATTTTCGGTGGTCTGGAACTTCCCCTTTTAATTCGAAAAACCTGACAGCATGAAATTCAAGTTTCTTCAAATTTGGGTCAAATTTGATCCTTGTGAAGGAACTCCAAGTTTTTCAATAACAACCTGCCCCAACCAAAAATTCTTTGGATAGCACGTCTGGAATAAGAATTTTGGAGAAATTTGCAGAATTTTTGGAAAAGGTTTGGATGCTCAAATAAATCCCCAAATATTCAAAAGTGTCCAACTTTGAGCAGCTGCAGTTTGAAATTCTTCAAGAATCCTGATGTGCATGTTATACCACTGGATTCTCCATATCTTGATCTACGATCTGGCCAAGTTTCGTGAAATTTGGTGCACGTTTACTAATTTATTTAGTGTGCACAACAGGGAAGAAAGTCGTTGACTGGGAAATTCCGGAAAAATTAGAAATGCCGTGGGGCCCACCTGTCATACACTCCTCTCTCACTGAAACCGTCGGAGAGCTTGCGCCACGTCGCTGCCGTCGATCGGCGCGCAGCGCCAGCCCGGCCCAGCTTCCGACCGGCCACCGCGCCTTCAAAACGCCGCCCCGCTCCTCTCCCTTGCCTCCACGGCCATTCCCTCCTTTCCCCAAACCCTAGCCGAGCTTCCATTTCCGCCATTGTCGAGCTCCAAGCGCCGCCTCGCCTTTCGTCATCGTCGAGTCGCCGCGCTGCCGAGCCCCGCTGCCACGAGCTGCGCAAGGAAGTGATCCATCCTCCCTGGTCGCCCTCGCTCCTCATTTCTGCGCGAGGCCCGTGATTTGGCCGGCCTTGTCGCCATGGCCGCCGGGTGACCTCGCCGTTGCCGTCGTCGTTCCCGCCCCACTTGGTAAGCCTCCAGTCGATTCCGCGCGCGGTGCGCGACTTCGCGTTGCTGCGCGTCTCCTGACCACCTTGCCTCCCCGTCTTTTCCGCTCAGGTCGCCAGACTTGAACTTTTCCCCGCCGCCGTTTATCCTCGTCCGCCCCACCGGTGAGCCCCTCGTCCGGAGCTCTTCGTCGTCGAGCTCCACGCCGCCGAGGTCCGCGTGGGGCCGCTGAAGCTCGTGCTCACCTTGGTTTTCTCCAGCGTTGCCCTGCCTCGCCGGAACGCCGCCGCGCAACCCCGGCCGAGCTGCCTCCCCGACGCCGACCGCCGCCGAGCTTCCTCGTCGTCGCCGTCCCCTCCGCCGAGATCCGCATGAGCTCGGTGAACACTCGGCCCACATCGGTTCGCCCTCTCTCCCCCTCCCGTCCCCGGAACGGCCGAGCCGCCGCCGCCGCGGCGCCATGCGCGTCGTGTGCGCGTGCGCCATGGGTGCAGGGCCCAGAACTGGCCCAGGTCCAGCCCGGCCCAGCCCTGTGGCCCTACCCGTGGCCTGATCTGTTGTGGCTGGGCCCGGATCTGCTGCGGCAGAGGCTATGTAGCCCTCTATGTGGCTTGCATTTGATTGGTCCGGCTGTTTTTAATTCTCTTTCCAAATTTGTTTAATCCCCAGAAAATCACAGAAACTTGTAAAATCGATATAAAAATAAATATAAATCCGAAAAATGAAAATCCAATTTTGTTGGACTCCTTGCGAGCAGATCTATCCAACAAAAATGTCAGATCACATAAATCTGTTTATCTGTTTTCTGTAAAAAATACTTATGTGTCAATCCTTGTTTAATTTCTAATAAATTCTCTGTTAATCCATAAATCATGAACTCTTGCGTGCTTATAAGTCATCTGATCACACACCCACAGAGCATTTTTCCACTGTCATATCATGTTTAGTTATTTTCTTATGATTTAAATCGTGTTCTGCATTCTTTAAATTATTATAAATAATCCAAAAATCAATAAATCATCACACTTCACAGTAAATTACTTCACTGGTACTTGACTCCAGAAAAGTGCCACTGGACATAAACTAATTTTCAAAATTTATTTAATCTAGTTAACCAACTTAAGTTAATTTATGTAATTAACTTAATCAAGAGTCAATGAAGGAAATACTTCAGACGAAAGTATAACTAAACTTAGTTGCATCATTTCATTGCAACTAACTTGCATTCCCTTGTCATGACTTATAGCTCTCGAGGTGATTACGGAGCAGCTGGAGGAGCAGGATGCTGCGCAGCTCAGGAGAAGACACTGACTTTCTCTAGTGTTGGAGAACACTAACTCCGCCCTCGAGCCAGGCAAGCCCCGGTGCATGCCTTCCTTGTAGATTTTAATTTTCTCACTTGTTTGGGGCTAGTAATTGATTGTGCATTAGGTTTATTAGGAGTTGATGTGAAACCCTAGAACTGCATTAGGAATCCCCCTCCAGATTTACCTTGTGTCCTCTTTTTGTATTAGTTGGTTCTAGGTTACCGTTAGAGTCTGCTATGCTTAGGGTCTAGCGAACGGTAGAAGTCGAGTGGTAGGTCCCACTCGCAGGATAGGAAATTTACCCTGGATTGTGCTAGAAGGTTATGATATGTTGGAGACCGGACGGGGATGCTTGATAGGATGGTTTGGGAAGGCTGGGCCTTCACGGTGGTAGCCCCGTCTGTGTCGGTTAAGGACCGTTCGTTGTTGGCCCTGTTGAGCAAGCTTGAACGTACTGATTCACATGCTGGTGTTTTATGGGCCTAGTAAACCGACGTAGCTTAGCAATCGTGGGGACGAACCTTATCCGACCGCTCTGGGGAAAATGGGACCACGGGCAACGGCGGGGCCGGGTGTCGTGTGGGACCTGATGTTTCGCCATGATGCAGCAGCTAGATTTCGGCCTTGCGGGGGCTTTGTGAAAGGTTGCTATGTGTGGCCTGTGTGGCGCACATGGCGTGTGGTCAGGTTTCTCCTGCAGGATGTACATCGATGCCGCCGCTCTCGGAAATGAGCACCCACTTGTTCACTGCGCCACATCGTAGTGTGATTATGGATGATGATGATGATGATGCTAGATTATTACTGTTATCTTTATATCTTATTGTACACTGTTATTATCTGATGTATTGTTACTTTATACCGTTTTAGAGATAAGTGCACTATTTTATTGGTTAAGTACTTAATTGGAAATAAAACTTGAAAGTAAGGACCAAGTAATTAGTGCGCTTTTATGCAAGTGAGTCAGCCTACCCCTTGTAGCCTTTGCATTTTTAGGAGTCGGCTGTAGTTAGCCACGTTGACGGGTAAGTCTTGCTGAGTATTAGTTGCTCAGGGTTTGGCTCTTTATGTTTTTGTGCAGGTAGTCTTTGCTTCCGCTTTTGCTTGGTGGAGTTTCTCAGCAGGTCCACATCGCAGGGCTTCGATGTGCGGCCTCGTATCGTCGAGAGTAGTAGTCATTTCTTGTATCTACAGACTTCCGCTATGTACTCACTTGTTTTAATCCAATTAAGACTTGTTGTAATAACTTAAAGACTTAAATTGTGCTTATTTATGTGATGTACTGTTGTGTCTGTTCATCAGCACTTCCGACTCGATCCTGCGAAAAGCGGGAACACTACAGCTGGTATCAGAGCCGTGTTGGGACAGTACATCATATAAATGGCCTATTTTCGAAAAGCTAACTACGTTGTGAGTGAGGAGCGAAAGCCCTAGTATACGGATGTTAGATTATCAGGTGGTAATAGGAGTTGTTTGTTTACTTTTCTGTAACGACGCACCGACGACCAGGTAAGAAGGTAAGTAACATGCATGGCTCAGGAGATTACGAGTTTGACTCGTGTAGATTGTGGGGGGTGTTATAGGAGGGGGCGAGATGGTGTTGAGATGTGATTTGAGATGTAGTTGAGCCATGCATTACTTTTCTGTTATATGCTGTCCATCGGCGGGTGATAGATGGACGTCACTTGTGTAGGTTGCTTGAGGTGGCGATGTATGCTTTTCTTGCAGGTACACTAACTCGCGAATAGATCGTGTAGAAATGTGCATGAGTACGACTTAGTTGCCACCGCTGTCTACGGCCTGCTATACTTGGCAAATTTTCTTTTTGTGTGGACGTGTAGGTCGAGCATGCATGGCATATAAAAGATTTCAACACAATTCAGTTCACACAAAATTCCTGCTAACAAACTAATTTCAAAAATCCATAACTCCTAAACAGCCTGGTCAAAAATTTCAAACAAATACAATCTGGAAAGCTTATAACGTGAACTTTAACTTTGCTCCAGACGTGCCCATGAAATCCTGTTCCTAACACCCCCTTTTCTGTCGACCAAGTGGAACCAAATTTCAGCCACGACCAGTTCTTCCAGAATCTGTCTGGTATCTTAGAAATTCGATATCTCGAGTTCTGCTTGTCCGTTTTCAACGTTTGAGTACTCGTTGGATAGATCTGGGAGTTTTCTACCACTTTCATTTTCAGACCTATCTCTTTTGACGCCCCAGAAGTGCCAGAATTCGTTTTTGTGACTGCTGCTCATAGTCGGGACAGATTTTGATCTGTTGTTTGGAAGGCTTTTGCTTTCATGTTTTTGCTTGAATGGCTGCTTGTAGCTGCTTGCTACGACCGTCCAGAAGTTCTTTACCATGTTATAATTTTTATTTAGCATGGTTGTGCTTTTTGGAGCAATGTTTGATGTTTTCAGCTTTGACTTATGTAATTGCTTATTTTGGTCTACGCAAAGTGGAAGATCTAATGTTGTATCCCCTTCTATTTTGCAGCATGGCTGCTAATGCTGAAAACAATGGGGAAGATCCACCGCCTGCAGCTATTCTTGAGGCAGCTATTCTTGCACAAAATGATTTGCTTCGTCAGTTGGTGCAAAACACCGCTAATGGGGGTCAGCCCCAACAGAGCGCGTATGCTGACTTCTTATCAACTCAGCCACATGTGTTCTTTGAAGCTAATGAGCCACTTGAGGCTGACTACTGGCTCCGTACCATTGAGTCAAGTTCAGCCTGATCAACTGCACAGAGTTGCAGAAGACAATGTTTGCAGCCCAACAACTTCAGGGTGCTGCAGGAGCTTGGTGGGCTAACTACCAGGCGATGCTCCCTGCTGATCACCAAGTTCCTTGGCCTGAGTTCCGTGAAGCCTTCAGAGCTCACTATATTCCTCCTGGCATCATAAGGAAGAAGCGTAATGAGTTTCTAGATCTCAAGCAGGATACCATGAGTGTGGTGGAATACTCTCAGTTGTTTCACCAGCTTGCTCAGTATGCTCCAGAGCATGTGGACACAGATGAGAAGAAGAATGAGTTCTTCTATAGAGGACTCAATACCAAGTTGCAGTCTCGCTTGGCTTTGAATCTTGGCGGGAGCTGTAATGAGCTCCTTAGCGCTGCCATTGTGGTAGAAGACGCTATTCAGAGACGCCAAGAGGAGAAAAAGATGAAGAAAAGGGTTCTCATTGGACCTTCTTGCGATGTACCTCAGATGCCTAGGTTGACTTGCACTCCACCGCCAGCCCAACCTCCATATCCTCCACAGCAGCAGCAACAACAACAGTTGGCAGTCTATCGTCCTCCTCCAGCGCAGCAGTATGCCCAACGACCCCGTTTCCAGCAGCCTGTTCAGAATTGCACTCCTCCTGAAACGTATGGCAGGGCATCTCAAGTTCACCGTCAATCCTCAGATCAACGGAGCTCTCGGAGAAGAGCTGCTACAGCTAAGTCAGGCCATGTCAACTATACCACATTAGAGGAAGTTCCAGAGGGTGAACAAGTGTTGGCGGGTACTTTTTCACTTAAGGGCCATCCAGTTATCGTCCTCTTTGATTCAGGAGCTTCCCATGACTTCATTAGTAAGTCATATGTGCAAAAGCATGAGCTGTTGATCAGTGTTATGAAGTCTCCATACACCATTCGCACCCCTGGGGCACAGATCGTTACCAACCAGTTGGTGAGGCAAGCACCTCTCTTGATGGAAGGAAAAGTGTTCTCGCCATCTCTAATAGTACTTGAGAACCAA
The DNA here is from genome assembly GCA_012490785.1 of Eragrostis nindensis. Lineage (NCBI taxonomy): Eukaryota > Viridiplantae > Streptophyta > Magnoliopsida > Poales > Poaceae > Eragrostis > Eragrostis nindensis. Next base: position 396,075 of record JAAXCT010000300.1, on the reverse strand, counting down.
GGGATAGATGTAATCCTTGGTATGAGTTGGATGAAACTCCATGGTGCTTTGCTTGATGTCCCATCCCGTGCTGTTCGTCTTGACTCCCCCGTTCATGGTCAGATGATTATTCAGCTTTCACCTCCATCTGCTCAGAATCCAGTTGTATATCAGACTATTGGCCAGAATCTTGATGGAATACGTGTGGTGTGCAAGTTTCCAGATGTGTTTCCAGATGAGTTGCCAGGCGTGCCACCAGATCGAGATGTGGAGTTCAGAATTGAGCTACAGCCAGGCACCACACCTATATCCAGGAGACCATATAAGATGGCACCCAATGAGCTAGCAGAGTTGAAGATCCAGTTGAAGGAGCTGTTGAACAAGGGATTCATTCGTCCGAGCTCTTCACCTTGGGCTTGTCCAGCCTTGTTTGTGAAGAAGAAAGATCAGGCACTTAGGCTATGTGTGGACTATCGGGCGCTGAATGCTGTTACCATCAAGAACAAGTATCCTTTGTCTCGCATTGATATCTTGTTTGATCAGCTAGCTAAAGCCAAGGTGTTCCCCAAGATTGATCTCCGCTCAGGTTATCATCAGATCAAGATTCGTGCAGAGGACATTTCGAAGACTGCATTCTCTACCAGATATGGTCTTTATGAGTATCTGGTGATGTCCTTTGGGTTGACTAATGCACCGGCTTATTTCATGTATCTGATGAACTCAGTGTTCATGCCTGAGTTGGACAAGTTTTTCGTGGTTTTCATCGACGACATTCTTATATATTCCAAGAGTGAGGAAGAGCATGCAGAGCACCTCCGCATTGTGTTGCAGCGTCTGCGAGACCATCAGCTGTATGCTAAGTTTAGCAAGTGTGAGTTCTGGATGACTGAGGTACCTTTTCTGGGACATGTTATCTCTGCAGAGGGCATAGCTGTTGATCCTAGCAAGGTACAGGATGTTCTGAATTGGAAGGCTCCCACTTCTGTCTCTCAGATTCGCAGTTTCCTAGGATTGGGCCGGGTACTACCATCGGTTTATTCCGAACTTCTCTAAGATCTCCAAGCCAATCACTGAGTTGCTCAAGAAGGGTGTAAAGTTTGAGTGGAGTCCGCAGTGTGAGGAGGCTTTCCAGACTCTGCAGAAGCTTCTCACTACAGCTCCAGTTTTAGCTCAGCCTGATATCATCAAGCCGTTTGATGTGTACTGTGATGCTTCTGGTACTGGTCTTGGTTGTGTGCTGATGCAGGACAGTAGGGTGATTGCTTATGTATCTCGGTAGTTAAAGCGGCATGAAGAGAATTACCCGACCCATGATCTTGAGCTTGCAGCTGTTGTACTTGCCTTGAAAGTATGGCGGCACTATCTGTTGGGAAATGTTGGTATTTCTTACACCAAACAGAAAACACCACCTTAGGCTGGTTAGGCCTAGAGTGAATATTCCCGGTTCGGCGCCAGAAATACCTGGGGTTAAGTTACTTGCTTAGGATACATAATAATCCACAACAAGCAACGAGTGCCAGAAATGTATTATTAGTATTTAATCATAAAAGATAATCCGCAAGCGCACAGATAACCCGTTGTAGCATTTCACCCGAGAGTATTCCAGGGTATCGTTATTTATATTTTCCCAAAGGAAGACGTAGTTGACAAGTGTGTACTTATACTCATGGTGTTACAAATGATAGATCATAACCAATATCCAAATGCAGGGGTAAGGCAATAAATGGATAGAGGATAGTGTGACACACACAGCAGGCAGTTCCGCTCTCTGATAAAATGCGAGAGGCGACTCTAAGCTAGACTAAGGTTAAGTAAGAAGAACTGCTACTCCTAATGTACATCGTCAGGTAGCGTGCGTAGCATCTACCTATAGCCTAAGCTGCACACAAGCCAAGACTAAGCTGTTCTACTGCCAAGCCATCATCGGGAGATCCAGCGATCAGAGTCTGCCCTCAATCTCCGGACATTTCATATATACTCCTACGCCATAACCGAACGTGGAGGATTACAAGGGACGGACAGGGCTGTCACCACCTGCCGCCTACCTCTACAAACCGTGGGGTACGAACACGCATCCAAGGGTGGAAAGGAAGCCCTAGCACCATGCTAGCGTAACTAACCACAACTCTAGATCCCTCGAGGCAGCTCGCAAGGCGATAAACCTAGAGCACTCTTGCAAGACAATGGACCTGATGACTAGGCAAAAGGAACAACTAGATCCAGCGAGCGATTACTTAGACAAAGGATCAAAGCTAGCACTACGTTATGCATAGGCGTTCGTCGCTCAAGAATGAGCGACGAACGACGAACGATGAAGAACGATCATCGTTAACCGATGATCGAGTATGAACGAACGACGAACGAACGATGAACAATCATGAACGAACATGAACGAACGAAGAACGTTCATCCAAGATCAAGGATGAACGATGAACTAGCATAAGCACATAACTACTACAAGAACGATGATATTCCATTGATAAATAAATAAGTTTTACAAAGAGAGTAAAAGGATACAAGAGAATATACCCCAAACTCTCTAAGGGACTTGGGAGCCAAAAGGGCAGCCCAACTACTCAGCCTAAGCCTAACTAGAGAGCCTCTAGCTCTGGATGTGTGGAGGAGGGAATGAGCCTCTTGTGTTGTGTGTCTTGAAAGGAGGGGGGTACCCCTTTATTTATAGCCTCCCAAAGGCGGTGGAGTTGAGGCGGTTCCAGATATTGTGGGCATTGATTGCAGGTGGAACCGACCTCCTGAAGTCGGTTGTGAACCGCCATAGAAAGGTGGACCCAGGGGGTCACCCTGCCAGGTCGGCCGACCCAGGGTTTGGGGTCGGCCGACCCAGGCCTGGCCCCTCCTGGGCTGGGCTTTGGCAGGTCGACTCCCCCTGGCCTTTAGGCCTCTGTTCCAGGTGCGTGGCCTCAGTTGATGTTCTGGTGGGTTCTGGGCCTTTAATCCTTGAATTATAGTCCCGCGGCGAGCGTCGTTTGATGGAAGTGTTGGAATCGTCGCCTTGGGGCCTGTTTACACCTGGAAATCCCTGTTTTCCACCTGCACATCCAAATCTAGAGGTACACGTGGAAATAGGTTATTTGATAACAAAATGCAAGTAACAAGTGTTAGTTCTTCTTTATTTATAGGGCTAATTGACGGTCAAAAACTGGGTCTAAGGACCGTCAACAACTCCCCAAGCTGTCCTCCTTGCTCGTCCCGAGCAAGAAGTAGGACTTAGGATGTTGATCAGGAGTTGCTACAATGTTTCATATCCAAGCAAGAAGTAGGACTTAGGATGTTGATCAGGAGTTGCTACAATGTTTCATATCTCCCAGGTACCATGCGCACAACAAAAATACTCTCCTTTGAGTTGAAAAAGTTGGCATGGTAGCTCACCCTTTACCTTACTCCTTTATGGGGCGTATGGCTTTTTCCTTATCTTGGGCGGTTGAGATAGAACGGTTATAACAGAGCACCATTCACTTGTCCATTGTTTGACTTTTATTTTCCGGAGGTTTTCGAAAATTTTGAAATAAAAGCAAAGTTCCTCAAATGATGCTCTCGAATCGCTCAATAAGTGTATATCCCCACCAAGGCATTATTGTGTTGCTTCTTGTCATCCTACTTCTAAGGCTTGTATGTGGAGCTCAAGGTAGGGATGATATGAGGCATACTTGCATCACACATATTGCCGAACCAAAAGAGTGGATCCATGGAGAATGCAAGTCATACAACCTTGATCAAGATGTGTATGTGTGTTTATGGTGGTGGTGAGGTGGAAGAACTATATTCCTTTTTATTTGTTCCTTCTCTCTCTTTTTTGAATTTTTTTTTTGAGGAGGACATGGCTATCTTTCTTTCTTTCTTTCTTTTTCTCAACATTTTTCTTTTCTTCCCCCATTTTTTCATCATGCTCTACTTTTGTATGAGCAGGGGGTTATTCTTTTTCTTTCTTTTGCATAGCCATGTCTTCAAATGATACATTTTGAGAGAGAGGTAACAATAAATTTTTGGAGTATTTATTTTGGTGGAAAGTGTGGTGGTATTGCTTAACTTCCAGTGTAGAAGTTTAGCATGCGAGGTGGAGTGTACGTGATCTTGATCAATGAAAGTATGACAAGCTTCTCACTAGGGTCACACAATTTTGATAAAGCTCAATGCAATGACAAGCAGCATATGTGTAAGGTTTTGCAATGTAAGAGCAACATATGGCTTTGGTAGGAATTTTGATCATTGAGGAACTTATTTTGTATTTTGTAAAATAAAACTCCGGAAGTCAAGTCGCACTTTGAACAAGATCATAGCAGCCCTATTTGTACCATATCATATCTCACAACAACTTAGACTTAGATCAAGCTCTATGCAGCCCACAAGTTTCAAGTTCTAGGTAAGCATAAGCCAAAAATTCTCAAAACTCGGGAGGGCACTAAGTTGTGACTAGGTACAAACGAGAGATAAAACAGAGCAACTATTCATCATCTCAACATAAGGAAGGCTAAACACTCATACTCGCATATAAAGAGAAACTACGAAAGACTAGAAACCACACTAAAGTCTATTTTTGTTCTGTTTAGTTTTGTCATTTTTATTTTATTTTCAGATTTATCATTTTTTTTGTATTTTTCCATATGAGGTGCAAGAACAAGCAAACGAAAGGAACAAAAGGATACAAGTTGCGATTCATGATACCTTAGAGGGGGGTATGGCATCCCCCCCAAGCTTGTTCTTGCTCATGGGTGGCGTCGGGGATCGAACCCCGTGTGGCTAAAGTAAGCCAAAAGATCGGCTTGGCCCTGCTGCGTCATGTTGGTGAGGTTGGTGAGCTGGGCGTCGGTGCTTTCTTGCCACTGATGAGTCTGGAGGACGTGCTGGTCGAGGGTGTGTTGGACATCCTCCACCTTGGTCTCGAGGTTGCCCATTTGTTCGGTGAGTGCGTCCATTTGCTGCCCAAAATGGTGGTCTCGGGCTGCGGAGGAGCGGCGCCTACCGGACCTCGGCGAATAGGATGTCGACTCGGAGGAGAGTTCCTCCCATTGTGTACGTGGAGCGTGTGTCCATTGGCCATGCCCTGCACCCTGCTGCGACGAACCGCCGGCCTCAAATGGTGGGGGAGTTGTAGCGTCACCGCTTTTCGCAGGATCGAGTCGGAAGTGCTGATGAACAGACACAACAGTACATCACATAAAGAGCACAAATTTTTCATATTTAAGTTATTGCAACAAGTCTTAAATGGATTAAAACACGTGAGTACACAGCGGAAGTATGAAGATACAAGAAATAACTACTATCGACGATACAAGGCCGCACATCGAAGCCCTGCGATGTGGACCTGCTGAGAAACTCCACCAAGCAAATAGCAGAAGCAAAGACTACCTGCACAAAAACATAAAGAGCCAAACCCTGAGCAACTAATACTCAGCAAGACTTACCCGTCAACGTGGCTAACTACAGCCGACTCCTAAAAATGCAAAGGCTACAAGGGGTAGGCTGACTCACTTGCATAAAAGCGCACTAATTACTTGGTCCTTACTTTCAAGAAAATAGTGCACTTATCTCTAAAACGGTATAAAATAACAATACATCAGATAATAACAGTGTGCAATAAGATATAAAGATAACAGTAATAATCTAGCATCATCATCATCATCATCATCCATAATCACACTACGATGTGGCGCACTGAACAAGTGGGTGCTCATTTCCGAGAGCGGCGGCATCGATGTACATCCTGCAGGAGAAACCTGACCACACGCCACGTGCGCCACACAGGCCACACATAGCAACCTTTCACAATGCCCCCGCAAGGCCGAAATCTAGCTGCTGCATCATGGCGAAACATCAGGTCCCACACGACACCCAGCCCCGCCGTTGCCCGTGGTCCAATTTTCCCCAGAGCGGCAGGATAAGGTTCGTCCCCACGATTGCTAAGCTAAATCGGTTTACTGGGCCCATAAAACACCAGCATGTGAATCAGTATGTTCAAGCTTGCTCAACAGGGCCAACAACGAACGGTCCTTAACCGACACAGACGGGGCAACCACCATGAAGGCCCAGCCTTCCCAAACCATCCTATCAAACATCCCCGTCCGGTCTCCAACTTACCATAACCTTCTAGCACAATCCAGGGTAAAATTCCTATCCTGCGAGTGGGACCTACCACTCGACTTCTACCGTTCGCTAGACCCTAAGCATAGCAGACTCTAACGGTAACCTAGAACCAACTAATACAAAAATAGGACACAAGGTAAATCTGTAAGAGGATTCCTAATGCAGTTCTGGGGTTTCACATCAACTCCTAATAAACCAAATGCACAATCAATTACTAGCCCCAAACAAGTGAGAAAATAAAAATCTACAAGGAAGGCATGCACCAGGGCTTGCCTGGCTCAAGGGCGGAGTTAGTGTTCTCAAACACTAGAGAAAGTCAGTGTCTTGTCCTGAGCTGCTCAGCATCCTGCTCCTCCAGCTGCTCCGGAATCACCTCGAGAGCAATAAGTCATGACAAGTGAATGCAAGTTAGATGCAATGAAAAGATGCAATTAAGTATAATTATACTTTCGTCTGAAGTATTTCCTTCATTGACTATCATTTAAGTTAATTAATAAGTTTACTTGAGTTAATTAAGCGAAAGTGTGCATTTTGGAAATAGGTCTATGTCCAGTGGCTTTTTTCTGGTGAAGAGCACCACTGGAAGTAATTCATAGTGAAGTTTGACGATTTATTGAAGTATGGGTTATTTTTAACAATTTAAACAAGGCAGCAGGTTAAATAATTGATAAGAAAATAATTAAGCGTTAATTGACAGTGGAAAAATGCTCTGTAGGTGTGTGATCAGATGACTTATAAGCATGCAAGAGTTCATGACTTATGGATTAACAAAGAATTTATTAGAAATTAAACAAGGATTGACACATAAGTATTTTTACAGAAAACAGATAAATAGATTTATGTGATTTGACATTTTTGTTGCATAGATCTGCTCGCAAGGAGTCCAACAAAAATTGGATTGGGATTTTTCTGATTTATTTTCAATTTTATATGAATTTTAGAAGTTTCTGTGATTTTCTGGGGAATTAAATAAATTCGAGAAATGAATAAAAGAGCTGGGCCGCGGATCTGGGCTAGCTGGGCCGGGGCTGGATCTGGGCCACAGGGTTCGAGCTGGGCTGGATCTGGCCGGGGCGGCGGCTGACTCGCCGGAATAGGATTTCCGGCGGCCATTTGGAGCACGGCTAGCACGGGGGTGTTCTTCGCGAGATGGGGAACACGGGGTTGGGTGAACTCGTCGACGGGGATGACCGGAGAAGGCCGGCGACGAGTGGCGGCGCAAAGCGGTGCTTCGGCGGCGCCCTGCGTGTGCTACAGAGGGAGAGGAAGAGGATGGTGAGGCGCTCGAGCATCACCTTGATGTCCGGAAGCTCGTCCCGGAGCTTATCGTCGAGGAGGGAGGCCGGAAGTAGCAGCTCGCCGTGGAGGTCGCGTGAGAGAGAGGTCCGGCGGCGGGGAAAATTGATTTCCGGCGAGAGGGGCTGCGGAGGAGGGAAACAAGTGAGCGAGGAAGGTGCGCAAGAGAGTTGTGCCGCGTCGTGCGCGAGGGATTTGAACGGGACTCACCCTGCGCTCGGAATTTCCCGGCGAGGCGGCAGTGGGCATTCGACCGGGCGGGGAAGACGCACCCGATTCGGGCTCTTCAAGTCGTCGAAGGGGAAAAGGCGGCCATGGGGAGCTCCGGGGCGCCTCGTTGCAGCTCCTTGCACCACCGCTCAGCAGGGAGAGGCTTCGACGCAGCGGCGGTGCAGCGTTGAGGTTGACGGCCGGCAAGGGCGAGCAAGGTGGCGGCGCGAGGGGAGGAGGCGCTGGCTAGGGTTTCGGACTGGGCGCGGGTGGCTGAAGAAGGAGACGGTGTCCGGTCGGAGCGGGGCCGGCGTGGCTCGGCGCTGCCGTACACCGGCGGCCACGCGGCGGAAAAGAGCCGACGCGCTCAGAGAGCGAGACGAGGCTGACGGGTGGGACCGGCGGCAACTTTTCTTTTTCCCGGGATTTTTCAAACTGTGATTTTCCCCAATCTTTGGCACACTATTTAAATTAGTAAACCATCTCCAAAAATCACGAAACTGGTCTCTTTTGAAAGATCTTGAACTGGACTCCAATCTGACCAACATGCACAACTGGATTCGAAAAGAATTGCAAATGACAGCTGGTCAAAGTAGGGTACTTGTTAATCTTTAAGCATTTATTTGAGCATACAAATGAATTTCAAAAATTCTGAAAAATTCTCCAAAATTCTTATTTGAGACGCTCTATCCGGAGAAATTTTTGTTGGCTCAAGTTGTTATTGAAAATTTCGAGTTTCTTCACAAGCATTGGTTTGACAATTATTTGAACAATTGATTTCGAATTTGAATTTGACTTGATGTTTGGTTCAGTTCAGTTTGAGTTGTTTTCAGCAGCTGGGCTGTAGTGACATGGGATGTCACAGCCTTTCCCCCTTAAAGGAATCTTGTCCCTAGATTAAAGAGAAAAGCAAAACGATGGAAAGGAAAACGATTGACGAACGAAGAACGAGAACAAGATGCAGAAATGGAAGCAAACTAAAAACTCACCTCGAAGGTAGAAAACCAGGAAAGTGAGAGTGTAGGAACTCCTCTGTCTCCCAAGTAGCCTCGGCCTCAGAGTGGTTGCTCCATTGCACCTTATAGAATCTGATGGTTTTGTTTCTGGTGACTCGGTCTTTCTGATCAATCACCTTGATGGGCTGCTCGGGATATGCAAGATCTGGCTCAAGCTGCCCAACATCACTGATCACCACATCTGCAGGAGCCTTTAGACACTTCTTCAACTGAGATACATGGAAAACGTTGTGGACTCCCGAGAGGTTTGGTGGCAGCAGCAAACGATAAGCAACAGGTCCACACTTCTCAGAAATCTGAAACGGTCCAATGTATCTTGGGGCAAGCTTCCCTCTGACACCGAACCGACGTACACCCTTCATAGGAGAGACACGAAGGTATACGTGATCACCAACTGCAAAGACCAACGGTCGGCGCCTCTTATCAGCATAGCTCTTCTGTCGAGACTTGGCAGCTCGTAAGTTGGACTGAACAAGTCTAACTGTCTCCTCAGCCTCTGTCACAAGATTTGGCCCAAAGGTGACTCGCTCACCAGATTCAACCCAGTTAAGGGGAGTACGGCAGCGACGTCCACACAATGCCTCGAACGGTGCCATCTTGATGCTCTCCTGATAACTGTTGTTACAAGAGAGCTGTGCCAGAGGTAGACACTCATCCCATTTCTTGTTACGCGTCAAAACATATGCACGGAGCATGTCCTCAAGGATCTGATTTACCCTCTTAGTCTGGCCATCTGTCTGAGGACGATAAGCAGAACTGTGAACAAGCTCTGTATCCAAAGAAGCATGTAGTTGCTCCCAGAAACGGTTGATAAACTGCGGGCCTCGATCAGAAATGATAGGCTTGGGCATCCCATGCAAACAGATAATCCGAGAGATATAGAGCTGAGCATACTTCTTCACGTTGTAACGAGTGTGCACGGGGATGAAATGAGCCACCTTGGTCAATCGATCAACAATCACCCATATAAAGTCATGATTCTGGGATGTGAGAGGCAATCCAACAATGAAATCCATGCTGATATCCTCCCACTTCCAAGCAGGAACACTCAAAGGCTGAAGTAATCCTGCCGGCTTCACATGATCTGCCTTGACCCTTCTGCAAGTGTCACACTCAGAAACATATTGTGCGACTTCCCGCTTCATACGGGTCCACCAGAAACGACTCCTCAAGTCCTGATACATCTTGTTGGTGCCAGGGTGGATCGAATACTTGGACAAATGTGCCTCATCAAGGATTTTCTTACGCAACTCAAATTCCTTCGGAACAACCATCCTGTTCTTGAACCACAGGATTCCATCCTTATCCTCTCTGAAACACTGGACTCTGGCTTCCCCAAGCTTGAGTCTTCTCTTAAGGTGATTCACCTTAGCATCTTTCTTCTGCGCTGCTACTATCTCATCACGCAAAGTCGGAGCGAGTGATATATTGGCCAAGGAGCCATAAGGATACACTCGAACACTGGGCTCCTCATCTGCGGTGCAAACGGCGGTGAGGTGGTTACAATGAGCCTTGCGACTCAGAGCATCGGCAACCACATTAGCCTTCCTTGGGTGATAATGAATCTCCAGGTCATAGTCCATGATCAGCCCTAGCCATCTTCTTTGCCTCATATTCAGATCTTCCTGAGTGAAGATATACTTGAGACTCTTGTGATCTGTATAGATATGCACCAGGTTTCCCAACAGATAGTGCCGCCATACTTTCAAGGCAAGTACAACAGCTGCAAGCTCAAGATCATGGGTCGGGTAATTCTCTTCATGCCGTTTTAACTGCCGAGATACATAAGCAATCACCCTACCATCCTGCATCAGCACACAACCAAGACCAGTACCGGAAGCATCACAGTACACATCAAACGGCTTGGTGATATCAGGCTGAGCTAAAACTGGAGCTGTAGTGAGAAGCTTCTTCAGATTCTGGAATGCATCCTCACACTGCGGACTCCACACAAACTTCACATTCTTCTTTAGCAACTCAGTAATTGGCTTGGATATCTTGGAGAAATTCGAAATGAACCGACGATAGTAACCAGCCAGTCCAAGAAAACTGCGGATCTGAGAGACAGAAGTGGGAGCCTTCCAATTCAGGACATCTTGTACCTTGCTAGGATCCACTGCTATGCCCTCTGCTGAAATAACATGACCCAGAAAAGGTACTTCGGTCATCCAGAACTCACATTTGCTGAACTTTGCATACAACTGATGATCTCGCAGACGCTGCAACACAATGCGGAGGTGCTGCTCATGCTCCTTCTCACTCTTAGAGTAGATGAGAATGTCGTCAATGAAAACCACGACAAACTTATCCAACTCAGGCATGAACACTGAGTTCATCAGATACATGAAGTAAGCTGGAGCGTTGGTCAACCCAAAGGACATGACAAGATACTCATAAAGACCATATCTGGTAGAGAAAGCGGTCTTTGGAATGTCCCCTGCACGAATCTTGATCTGATGATAACCTGAGCGGAGATCAATCTTAGAGAAAACCTTGGCCCCTACTAGCTGGTCAAACAAGATATCAATGCGAGGCAAAGGATACTTGTTCTTGATGGTAACAGCATTGAGCGGCCGATAGTCAACACATAGCCTCAAAGCCTGATCCTTCTTCTTCACAAACAAAGCGGGGCAACCTCAAGGTGAAGAGCTTGGACGAATGAAACCCTTGTCCAATAGCTCCTTCAACTGGACCTTCAACTCTTCTAGCTCGTTACGTGGCATCTTATACGGCCTCCTAGAGATAGGTGCGGTGCCTGGCTGTAACTCAATCTGGAACTCCACGTCACGATCTGGTGGCAAGCCTGGTAACTCATCTGGAAACACATCTGGGAACTCACGCACCACAGGTATCGCATCAAGACTCTGGCCAACAATCTGATGTACAGCTGACGTCTGGGCACATGGGGATGAAAGCTGAATGATCATCTTGCCATGAACGGGGGAGTCAAGACGAACAGCACGGGATGGGACATCAAGCAAAGCACCATGGAGTTTCATCCAACTCATACCAAGGATTACATCTATCCCTTGGTTCTCAAGTACTATGAGAGATGGCGAGAACATGTTTCCTTCCATCAAGAGAGGTGCTTGCCTCACCAACTGGTTGGTAACGATCTGTGCCCCAGGAGTGCGAATGGTGTATGGAGACTTCATAACACTGATCAACAGCTCATGCTTTTGCACATATGACTTACTAATGAAGTCATGGGAAGCTCCTGAATCAAAGAGGACAATAACTGGATGGCCCTTAAGTGAAAAAGTACCCGCCAACACTTGTTCACCCTCTGGAACTTCCTCCAATGTGGTATAGTTGACATGGCCTGACTTAGCTGGAGCAGCTCTTCTCCGAGAGCTCCGTTGATCTGAGGATTGACGGTGAACTTGAGATGCCCTGCCATACGTTTCAGGAGGAGTGCAATTCTGAACAGGCTGCTGGAAACGGGGTCGTTGGGCATACTGCTGCGCTGGAGGAGGACGATAGACTGCCAACTGTTGCTGTTGCTGCTGCTGTGGAGGATATGGAGGTTGGGCTGGCGGTGGAGTGCAAGCCAACCTAGGCTTCTGAGGTACATCGCAAGAAGGTCCAATGAGAACCCTTTTCTTCATCGTTTTCTCCTCTTGGCATCTCTGAATAGCGTCTTTTACCACAATGGTAGCGCTAAGAAGCTCATTATAGCTTCCGCCAAGATTAAAAGCCAAGCGAGACTGCAACTTGGTATTGAGTCCTCTATAGAAGAACTCATTCTTCTTCTCATCTGTGTCCACATACTCTGGAGCATACTGAGCAAGCTGGTGAAACAACTGAGAGTATTCCACCACACTCATGGTATCCTGCTTGAGATCTAGAAACTCATTACGCTTCTTCCTTATGATGCCAGGAGGAAAATAGTGAGCTCTGAAGGCTTCACGGAACTCAGGCCAAGGAACTTGATGAACAGCAGGGAGCATCGCCTGGTAGTTAGCCCACCAAGCTCCTGCAGCACCCTGAAGTTGTTGGGCTGCAAACATTGTCTTCTGCAACTCTGTGCAGTTGATCAGGCTGAACTTGGACTCAATGGTACGGAGCCAGTAGTCAGCCTCAAGTGGCTCATTAGCTTCAAAGAACACAGGTGGCTGAGTTGATAAGAACTCAGCATACGCGCTCTGTTGGGGCTGACCCCCATTAGCGGTGTTTTGCATCAACTGACGAAGCAAATCATTCTGTGCAAGAAAAGCTGCCTCAAGAATAGCTGCAGGTGGTGGATCTTCCCCATTGTTTTCAGCATTAGCAGCCATGCTGCAAAATAGAAGGGGATACAACATTAGATCTTCCACTTTGCGTAGACCAAAATCAGCAATTACATTAGTCAAAGCTGAAAACATGAAACATTGCTCCAAAAAGCACAACCATGCTAAATAAAAATTATAACATGGTAAAGAACTTCTGGACGGTCGTAGCAAGCAGGTACAAGCAGCCATTCGAGCAAAAACATGAAAGCAAAAGCCTTCCAATTCAACAGATGGAAATCTGTCCCGACCGCGAGCAGCAGTCACAAAATCGAAAACTGACACTTCTAGAGGCGTCGAAAGGGCTAGGTCTGAGAAGAAAAGTTGTAGAGAACTCCGAGATCTTTCCAACGAGTGGTCAAACGCGTGAGACGGATAAACAGAACAGAATATATTGAATTTTGAGGTTGACAGACAGATTCTGAAAATCTGCTCGGGCAGATTAAATTGCTGTTTTGAATGACAGATTTGGAGCTGTTAGGGACAAGATTTTTGTGGGCAACCTGAAGCAAAACTTTAGTTCATGTTGTAAGCTTTCTAGCAAGTCTGAGTTTGTAATTTCTTTTTAAGAGAACAGAATTTTTTAAGTTGCTTGTCAGTCAGTCCAAAAATTTCCTGTGATCTGAAATATGTTGATGTCTTTTAAATGTAATGCATGCATGCTCGACCTATACGTCCTCACAAAACAAAAATATGCCTAATATACAGGCCTTAGACATTGGTGGCAACTAATTCGCACTCAACAAACGTTTCTACACGGTCTAACGCGAGTTAGTGTACCTGCAGAAGAACACACAACGTCACCTCAAACAACCTACTCAGGTGACGTAACTTTGCGGAAAAGCAATGCATGGCTCATAATCATCATCATCACCCATGAACTCGATGGTTCATGCCAGAAATACAAATATCACCCATGAACTCGATGGTTCATGCCAGAAAGACCAATACCACTGAGCCATGCATGTCACTTACCTTCTTACCTGGGCATCGGTGCGTCGTTACAGAAAAATAACAAACAACTCCTATTACCACCTGATTTCTCTAACATCCTTATATTAGGGCTTTCGTTCCTCACTCGTAACATGGTTAGCTTTTCGAAAATAGGCCATTTATATGGTGTACTGTCCCAACACGGCTCTGATACCAGCTGTAGCGTCACCGCTTTTCGCAGGATCGAGTCGGAAGTGCTGATGAACAGACACAACAGTACATCACATAAAGAGCACAAATTTTTCATATTTAAGTTATTGCAACAAGTTTTAAATAGATTAAAACACGTGAGTACACAGCGGAAGTCTGAAGATACAAGAAATAACTACTACTCTCGACGATACAAGGCTGCACATCGAAGCCCTGCGATGTGGACCTGCTGAGAAACTCCACCAAGCAAATAGCGGAAGCAAAGACTACCTGCACAAAAACATAAAGAGCCAAATGTTGGCGGTTCTTATGCGATAAAATTAAATTCATTAATTCCGCAAGCGCACGGATCACCATTGTAGCATTTCACCTTGGAGTATTCCAGGGTTATCGTATTTATATTTCCGCAGGGAAGTAGAGCAAAAGGGGGGCTGAATAATAGCAATGCATTGGATAATTTGGAGAAAGACATAATGTATCAACTATACTTGAGACGGGGGTAAGATAGGCATGATATATATGGGTGGCGCACACATCCTCAAGTCCAAGGTAAATAAAAGAAATAAAACGTAGTATACATTTGGGAGAGCAACGAGATAGAGTTAAGGCTACCTGTATGTTTATCTATTATTTACTCTTTCTAGCAATCTAATCTACAAAGGTTATCGACTCTAGTTAAGGTCATACACATACAAGTCATGTCGTTTCGGGGCACACACGTGCTAGGTTAACCGATGATGCTAGTTCAAACCTAGGGAACCGTATGCTATAATTAAGACCCTGCTGAGTCCAACCCGGACGTGGTGGATTACAGAGACCGGTGCAGCTGTCACATACACTCGCGGCTACCATCCTCCGTGGGGCTGGGTGCCAAACGTGCATAGGCCAAGCTCTAAGCGCCATGCTTACAATCCGCCTAGAGGAACTACTCTTGATCAACGGAGCAGTCCTATCTAAGAATGAACAAGCACAGATTTCACACGACGTCATCTCCGACGAAGGCACTCTCTCGTAGTTGCTATTCCAACAATCACGAATCCCACAACAAGACTTCTACGAGCACTTACTTAACAGAATAAATAAACTAAATAGAAAAGAATTACTAAAAGAAATAAATAAAGACAAAACTAATCATATATTAAATAAAATAATATCTCAAAAGAGTAAGGATACAAAGAACTATACCGAGCTCCGAGAAGATTCCGGAAGCCCGAGAGAGCTCTCACTCTACTCTACTCTACTCTAACTCCCAAAGCTACTACTAAACTAAACTAATGAACACTTGGATGAAGTGTGATGGTGCGAGTTGCTTCGGAGGCCGAGGGGTCCAATTTATAGCTTGTGAAGGCGGTGGGAGCACCCTGGCCGAAGCTGGAGAGGCGGTGGCGCCAAAGTCGGCCGGCCGGCCTAGGGGGTGGCCGGCCGGCCGTCCCCTGTGTCGGTTCGCCACCGACTTCTGCCTCGACGCTCCAGATCACTCCCTGAAGGCGGTCTGAAGGTCGGCTTCTTCGTGGGGTCGGCAGAATTGCAGTGGGGGCCAAGTTAAGGCCCAAATAGCCCACCTTCTAGAATGGCGGTGCAACTCTGCTGGGCTGGTCTTGAATTATGCGTTGTGGATCAGTTTCCAGCCCACTGGAGGAAGTCTGGGGCCTGCGGCCACCAGGTGGGGCCGGCCGGCCAGGGAAATTCCCTAGCTGGGCCCACTTTTCTCCATTATTCACTCCTGCATCCAAATATTCACCAAAACCTGTGGAGTAGCATTATTCCTAACTACTATGCACAAAATCTTGGTGTTATGTATTTATTTACCGGTAGGGTGGCGGTCAAATCATGGTTTAACGACCGCCAACACCAATACCTGAGCAACTAATACTCAACAAGACTTTCCCGTCAACGTGGCTAACTACAGCCGACTCCTAAAAATGCAAAGGCTACAAGGGGTAGGCTGACTCACTTGCATAAAAGCGCACTAATTACTTGGTCCGTACTTTCAAGTTTTATTTCCAATTAAGTACTTAACCAATAAAATAGTGCACTTATCTCTAAAACGGTATAAAGTAACAATACATCAGATAATAACAGTGTACAATAAGATATAAAGATAACAGTAACAATCTAGCATCATCATCATCATCATCCATAATCACACTACGATGTGGCGCAGTGAACAAGTGGGTGCTCATTTCCGAGAGCGGCGGCATCGATGTCATCCTGCAGGAGAAACTTGACCACAGGCCATGTGCGTCACACAGGCCACACATAGCAACCTTTCACAATGCCCCCGCAAGGCCGAAATCTAGCTGCTGCATCATGGCGAAACATCAGGTCCCACACGACACCCGGCCCCGCCGTTGCCCGTGGTCCCATTTTCCCCAGAGCGGCAGGATAAGGTTCGTCCCCACGATTGCTAAGCTACGTCGGTTTACTGGGCCTATAAAACACCAGCATGTGAATCAGTACGTTCAAGCTTGGTCAACAGGGCCAACAATGAACGGTCCTTAACCGACTGTTGGTGGTTTCTAAGTACCCCTTTTATATGCCCAAAACCACCAACATCGTACCATATTCTCGTCATAATCATGTGTTTTACCTCTAACCTTGACGAATTCCACATGTAGTGTCGTTTTAGTGCTATATTGCAGAAACAGGTGAAAAGACGACAAAATGGCTCTTATATGAGGAGTACCGACGTGAAGCCTGACTCGCCGTGCAAGGAGGGCTTCCCAATAGCCCATGGCATCTACAAGACACCTCTGGACATCTATGGAACCCAACATGCAAGCCCAAGGTCGTGGCCCAATGCCTAAGGATTTCTAGAAGGTTTATCCGGAAGGAAAGATCAATTCGGGCAGTCCAGAAACAGCACTGTATTGTCATGCAGATTTGGAGTTCAAGATGTGCTCTAATGGGAATCCAATATACAGGAAAGTTGTAGATCTCATCGAGAGCTTTCCGGAACATATATGGATTATTCTGTTTGGATTCTGGAGCTAGGAGATATAGGCCCCGCAAGGAGACCTGCGCAGAGGAGTCTAAATCAGGACAGATATTTTGGCATCGCATATTTGGGAACCAAGACTGCCGAATCTGGAGATCTAATGAATACCAAAGTTGTAGGTCTTTTCGAGGGCTACGAGGTGGAGTCTAAGTCTGCCTCATTTGGACTCCGGACGAGGAAGTTATGATTTATGGAAGGCGGAGCTGCGAAAAGGGAAAATCTAGTCCGAGTTGGAAACGAATCGTGCCGATCGGCACACCTTTGGTGCCGACCGGCACCGACCTAGATTTATTTCCTTTCGCCACCAAACGCCTCTCCACTGTATATATAACCCATGGGACACCCAGAGGAAGGAGTTGGACGTTAGAAGACCTAAGGATACGCCTCACACACCTAAGACGCCGTCAGGAGTTGAGAGCCACCACATAGAACATGTAGTCTAGGCTAGTTAGCTTGCCGGCATAGCCTCCATGCGCGGTTGGCTATGCCGGAGTTCTTGAGCCTCCGTTGATGTTCGTCAAGGTATGTAATTGATGGTGAGCATTGTGTCATTGTGAGAATTCTTGGCCTTTAATCGGATTACTTTGGTCTATGCGATTGTGCATGTTCTTAATTCTAGATACTTAATAAGAATAGACTCGTGGCGAAGGTTTGTTCTTATGGATCTATCGTATAGTGCAAGAAACCGGTGGGGAGCTATTAACCCTTGTCGTGACAGGATCGGAGCGAACGAAACCACTATGTCTTGTGGAATACTGGAGTAGTTTGTGTAAGCTAAGACCTTGCTTTGACGTGATTTTACCTTGTGGCTGGAACTACTAGATTTTACAGGTTAAACTCTTGGATTGGATCTTGGTGAATATCAATTTACCTATTTACAACTCACGGTGCCGACCGGCACGGCCTCCGTGCCGATCGGCACAACCCCCTATCTTCTTTACAACTCGCGTGTGTGCAATAGTACTTCATGTTAGGATTGTTCTGTTAGACGAAATAGTAACCTTAATCGTGTTCTCTTGCTGATCTCTGTGGTTCGATATAAACCTTGGAATACTCTAAGGGAAAAGGATACAATGTACACCGTCCACTTGCGGTATATAAATGGGTGCGTATAAACGACCAACAAGCTCTTTCTGGCGCCGTTGCCGGGGATCGGCAACTCGAACCTAGGGCGATCTATCTAGTTTTTCGGACTAATCCTATTCTTTTATGGCATATGTCCTGTTTTTCGTGTTTGTATGTCCATTGAAAACAGGTACAGCTAGGCACATAGTTATCCAAGGAGTACAGACGGTGATCCATCCTCCCGGTGCCGGCCACCACAACCGTGGTGCCGATCGGCACTGCCTGGGGGATCGCTGCCATGTGTTCTGGAGACGTCCAGAACGCAGGAGATCGATGACGTTGACGATCTGTGCTACCTTCTCCTCGCACCGGGAGCAAACTACTTCGTGCCGACCGGCGCAACGCCCATGCCGATCGGCACCTACCGATTTATCGAAACAAGGTGCACGCTCTTGTGTCAAATTTTTTTTTTAAACTAATGCTCAAAGATTTGGCTTGATCATAGCAATGGGATATGGGAGAGAAGATTGAGGGCTATCTACCATGAAGATCGAGAATTTCAATTTATAACATTGAAGGCATGGTGGATATGTTCTTGATCATGAGTTTGTTGTTCTGCCTGCTGACTTCCCAGACGTGTGCGCATCCGTAGAGAAGATTGCATGGCCTAAAAAGTTGATATTCTGAAAGAGCATCAAGTCTAGTTTCCAACGGTTCAAATCTCACATTATTTGGAGCTTTCTACAATGATTTATGGCCAAAACACGAGACCCTGCGCAGGCTGTTTGAATATTGCGCGAGAATTGCAACCAATTGGAAGAATGAAGCAAATATGGAATCATTGAACCATATCCACGTGATCTATGAGTTTCCAAACATTTAGAAGACTTCCTTTTGATGGTAGACACGGATTCAAGTCGTTCCAAACACAGAATTTGAATATTTGGAAAGTTTGAATTCAATTCGGATTCATCGCGAGACAGCCTGACATACCTTTACAAAAACGGCCATATCTCCCTCATACGGAGTCCGATGAGGACGTGTGAGTACTCGTTGGAATGATAATTTGATGCCTGACGCAATGGTACAGGTCGCGTCCTCTGATTCATCCAGGTCGCAGCTCAGAAGCACGAACAAGACGTCAGCAGAAAGAAGAGAAGGCAGATTTCTTCGGAACAACCCAAATTGGAGGAGCAAAAGATTGGAGATCTTTGGATGAAGTGTCCGGAGCAATAATACAGCAGGATAATGGAGTTGGCTCAGTGAGGACGCGCGGGAGTACCTCGTGCCGACCGGCATCTTCATCGTGCCGACCGGCACAACTCCATAATATTTGGTACTTCTCCGATCTCTCCAATAGGTTACTCCAACAACAGTATTGAAGATTGGATGCGATGATTGAAGAAAATATACAGTGATTGATGATGGAAACACGATAGTGGTTGGGTTTTTCTATGGATCTTCCTCCCAACCAACAAATATACGTCATTCACTTGGTTATCACGATGTTCTTCATGAAGCAAGTTCAGTTTTTCGATGGTTGATTGGGATGAACACTCAAGAAAAGAGCCTCCGTTATTCGTCAAGAAGAAATCTTCCAACCGTCAACTCGTTGAAGCATGAACAAGTTGAAGTTTGTTTCATCAAGATTCACGAGTCAAAGGACAGGCCGGCATATGCTCTAATGCTTGAAAAGATGAAGTCGTCAAGATTCTCCGGAAGAAAGAGCAAGAAGTTGAAGTCATTGGTAATTCTGCTCGTCTCAGGACCTGATCAATTGAGAAAAATTTTATATCTGGATAGAGCTTCAAGTCTTCTTTCCAAAGCATCAAACGGTACTGGATTTGGATTTTTCTACAAGGATTTATGAGCAAATCATTGGACGCTGCGCGAGCTGTCAGATTTCAAAACAGCACGCGACCCTGGACTAAAAATCTCATAAGTTCCACATACGAAATCCGTTTGAGACGTATGAATACTCGTTGGAAAGATATTTTCGCAACCTAGAAGATGGTACAGGTCTTTGGACCTGTTTCGTTTTGTTGTTAATGAAAAATCCAGGGAGAACATGAGCTGCAGATTATTAGAGGCATAATTGAAGAAGGAGATGAAGATGACGACGATGCAATTAGCTTGAGCAATTCTTCCATAAAGTAAATGATCAGAGATGAAGCAAAGCTGAATAATCAAGAGCATTATATCATCCACACACATTGAGCAATATGCAACACAACGAGAAAGGGCTATGAGCAAACCACGACAAAGTTGCATAGTACAAGCTGCATGGATATCATTGGATCTTACACCAAGCATGGCTTCGCGACAACAAGGTATGTGAGAAGTCTAGCTACTTGACTGTAATTGAAGCGCCTTCGGGAGGTTTTGTGTCTTTCTTTTGGGTCCTTCGTTTGGTTTGTTTAGTGCTACTAGCAGGGCAACCTAGAGGTTTTTGTGTGAGAATTACCCAGCTCGAACGCTCATCTTGTGGTTAATTTGTTCTAGTCTAACCTTTTTCTTTTAATACCACCATCATTATGTGTTTTGTTTGTAAAAATCATTCACTGCATGCATAATTTGTGAGCACTTGCTTTGTTTTTGTATTTGCATATTTCTCCACTTGCATATTTGTCCACTTTGCATGTTCATATTCACTTTTCCACTCATGTTAGCTTGGCGTTTTACTTTCTAATGAGGCACTTAATTGGCTTTGCGTACGCTCTCTCTAGCAAATTTAGGTGTAAACGTGGTGTTTATGCTTGTTTGTTGAACAACATTGGATAGTTCATTTGCATTGGTTGGTTGCTACTCTTTTTCAATGCGCTATCTTTCTAACCCAGCGGAGTTTTGCAATGGCTAAGTCATGAACATGGTGTTTAGACTTTGGTTGTTAAAGAATTTCGTTTAGAATTGCTAGCAATCTAGTTGTAAGCATGGTGCTTAGAGCTAGGTGTAAACATTGCTTTTGTGTTGCTTCCACGCCTCTAACTTTCGTTGCTAACTTCAAAACCTTTTCTTCGCTTTGCCAGTATAGGTGTGACAAGATTGAATGTATTTGATATGTTTAGTCTATGTGATGCGCTTATTCCGTATCTGATCAATACATTCATTAGTGTAACTGTTGCAATCGGTTATGCTATCGATTATCACGTAGTGCAAGACATGTCATGCTCGCTTGTTATCTTAAATTCTTTGCTAGCATTGCTCTAACAACTTCATGCATCCACATTTATGCACACACCTACACCCATTAGGTTTTTCTTTTCTACTAGAAAAAAGTTGTGCCACAAGTTGAGCTTTGAAGTTGTTGCTAGATGGACGATATTGTTTCTACTCCCGAGCATCACCTCGGGTGTAGTATGTGCCTTTAATTGTTTTGCAGGAATGAAAGAAACACTCTTACATGAAGGAGGTAGAAGGAAACAAAGTGACAACTGCCGCATGTACAAGAGGGAGCGTTGGGACACGAGTGCCGACCGGCACCACGTTGTGCCGATCGGCACAGGCAGCTGCTCCAGTTATCGACCTTCTCTCATATACATCATCAAAATTTTAAGCATTGGGGAAGCGCTTGGCCTTCAGTTCTGAAAAATACGGTGACATCTCTTTTCTCCTTCTCTTTTCCGACCTCGTCTTCTTCTCATCCTTGCGAACACTATCTGCTATCAACTTGGGTTTTTGTTCTCTTTTCTCGTTTTGTTTGTGTCCATCACCATCTTTTGCTTGTGCTTTCACTCTAAATAATGCATGATTATGGTGAGAAACCTTGCTTGAGATATGATGAAAGTTGCTATTGTTGTTGGAACTTGCATGTATGATTCGTTGCATATAATTGTCCCCCGCTGAATTTTAATGAATTTGAACTAGGCGCCAATTCTATGAACTCTATTTGCTTTAGTGGTGGTGTTTCTTGACAGATAATTTGATAGAGACCCCATATGGTTGAATTGTTCTTCATGACAACATGCTTTGCTCTCTAAAAAGAAAACTCCAACATAGCTTGAGTCCTTACTAATTTTTGGAAAACTATAATGTCTTATGTCTCTAATCCTTGCAAATATTACTCTCTTGCATTGATCATACCTACCAAAGCCAAATATGCTACACCTATATGATAAACATGTAGATTGCAACATGTAATTTGGTGAGTTGGGTCAAGTTTGTGTTCTTTTGGTATGAGACTTAGAAGCTGGCCATTCCGTTTGCGTAACTATCACTTGTTTTCTAGCCTTATTCATATTCAGCATTGCCTATTCTACTCTGGAATGTGTGCATACTTCGCTGAAAATTCCCACCTGTAAACTCATATTTCTTTTGGTGTTGTCCAATCCTTGTCCACAACCTATGATATGAGTTTCTCGTCGAGCCATTGCATTATTTCTATGGTTTTATGCACAAATTATCAAGATATCTTGCTCAAGACGAAGATTTTCATCACCAAACACCTCTGGAGACTTTCTGAAGCGCAAAGGATCAATTTGAGGCGAAAACAGAGAAAAGTCGGGTTCGCGCCGATCGGCACAAACTCGTGCCGACCGGCACAAAGAACAAAATCAGCGAAAAGCCCCCTGTTATCTCCAGGAATCAAGTATTTGTGTTTCAGATGGTCAAGGAGAAGAAATAAAAGGTTTAACTAGTGCTTTTTCTTTTTCCACTTCCTATATGCTCGGGACGAGCATCGTTTAAGCATGAGGGAGATGGATCGTCATCTACATTCCGAAGCACTAGTTAATGGACTTCAAAGATTGTTGATGGAAGATCAAGATTGTTTATAGTGTTATATCAAGTTGCAAAAGTGAACTTCTTAGAAGATCGTGCATAAAACCATCATATTCGAGTAAGTGCATTCAATTGGCTGAAATTCTGTCCTTCCAACCATGTGCAATCCGATTTTGAGAACTTCATTTGTGTCTTGAGATCATTCTTTGCCATTTGCACATGTCCACCTTTCTAAAGCGTGTGTTTTCCTCTCTTTCATCATGTTATTCCAATGTCCTTTTTGACAAGTCTCTGTAAAACCAAGTAGAACTATCTCTTGATTTGACAATATTCTAAGTTGCATTGTTCTGCTAGTTCTTTTCCTACCAAGCTACACATAAAGCCTTCCACTAAATATTTGTAGATAGGATCACTTCTAGTTGTTTGGTTTGTGAGATTTGTGAGATGAGTGTTGCCTTGATTCTTTGCAAGAGAGTGTTTTGTTTGGATATATGAGACTGAATTTTTGGAAAAACTTTATGATCTTAAGGCCTAGTTTGAGGAGTAATCTGATTTGAGAGTTGAAGCTACTTCATTTGATCATTGTGGTCGGTTCTAAGTCATAATCTGTCCCCCACTAGTATCTTTGAGTAGTAGAATTGGTGCAACATAAAACTTTTGTGCTACATTCTTAAAGCGGGTTGGATATGCATGTGCCTTGATGAATCCAAGTGAAGATAACATGATTGCAACGCTGATCTCTCCTTGAGGGGGTAAGATTTATTTACTCGAGGACGAGCAAAGGTTTCACCATGGGGGAGCTGTTGGTGGTTTCTAAGTACCCCTTTTATATGCCCAAAACCACCAACATCGTACCATATTCTCATCATAATCATGTGTTTTACCTCTAACCACATGTAGTGTCGTTTTAATGCTATATTGCAGAAACAGGTGAAAAGACGACAAAATGGCTCTTATATGAGGAGTACCGACATGAAGCCCGACTCGCCATGCAAGGAGGGCTTCCCAATAGCCCATGGCACCTAAAAGACACCTATGGACATCTATGGAACCCAACATGCAAGCCCAAGGTCGTGGCCCAATGCCTAAGGATTTCTAGAAGGTTTATCCGGAAGGAAAGATCAATTCGCGCAGTCCAGAAATAGCACTGTATTGTCATGCAGATTTGGAGTTCAAGACGTGCTCTAATGGGAAACCAATATACAGAAAAGTTATAGATCTCGTCGAGAACTTTCCGGAACATATATGGATTATCCCGTTTGGATTCTGGAGCTAGGAGATATGGGCCCCGCAAGGAGATCTGCGCAGAGGAGTTCGAATCAGGACAGATATTATGGCATTGCATATTTGGGAACTAAGACGGTCGAATTTGGAGATCCAATGAATACCAAAGTTGTAGATCTTTTCAAGCGCTATGAGATAGAGTCCAAGTTTGCCTCATTTGGACTCCGGACGAGAAAGTTATGATTTATGGAAGGCGGAGCTGTGAAAAGGGAAAATCGAGTCCGAGTTGGAAATGAATCGTGCCGATCGGCACACCTTTGGTGCCGACCGGCACCGACCTAGATTTATTTCCTTTCGCCTCCAAACGCCTCCCCACTGTATCCCATGGGACGCCAAGAGGAAGGAGTTGGACGTTGGAAGACCTAAGGATACGCCTCACACACCCAAGACGCCGTCAGGAGTTGAGAGCCACCACATAGAACATGTAGTCTAGGCTAGTTAGCTTGCCGACATAGCCTCCATGCGGGTTGGCTATGCCGGAGTTCTTGAGCCTCCCTTGATGTTCGTCAAGGTATGTAATTGATGGTGAGCATTGTGTCATTGTGAGAATTCTTGGTCTATAATCGGATTACTTTGGTCTATGCGATTGTGCATGTTCTTAATTCTAGATACTTAATAAGAATAGACTCGTGGCGAAGGTTTGTTCCATAGATTTCAGCACGAATCTGCTAAATATGAGGAGAACATATGACCCAAGGTATGCCTCTACTACAGGAGTTCAGTATAACTTCCCCAAATACACTAGAACTTCAAAAATCCTAGATGATGTTATCATTGGTGAAGTATTGGGGAAATTATATAAGGATGATATGGAAATTGACCAGATGGAGGTTCAACAAGCAAAGAAGCTATTTGATAGTTGTTTTGTCCCGTCGCCGTATGAAGGATTATGCGGAGTATATGCAGTTGGCCGTACAGAAGGAATGGAAGTTGATCCTTACATACCGTGCGAAATCGGGCATAGAAGCTTTCCTAAAGCATTATGTGATTTTGGCTCCCGCGTCAGTTTGATGACACATGAAGCATTCATGGATATGTCTTATGACATAAAAGGAAGATTGCTAGGAACCGAGCTAGAGCTAATCATGGTAGATGGAAGGAGAACTAAACCACTGGGAGTTGTCAAGGATATTAACATTGAGGTAAAAAAGAATGCTATACCAGTGGATATTTTTGTTCTTGATAAAGGTGAAGTTGGAGTTGACGATATCATCTTGGGAAGACCCTTCTTGAAGCTTGTACAAGCTGTTATCGATGCTGGAAAAGGTCATCTCAAATTGACTCTGGGGGGAGAAGAAGTCATCTTTAAATTCAAAGATGACTTCTCAATGCAGGAATGATTTACCCTGTTGCTGATAGTGAATGGGTGAGTCTAGTACATTGCGTACCAAAGAAAGGAGGACTGACAGTGGTACCTAATGAGAATAATGAGTTGATCCCTCAACGAACAGTTACAGGATGGCGAATGTGCATTGATTACAGGAAACTGAATACAGCCACAAAGAAAGATCATTATCCACTACCATTCATTGATGAGATGCTTCAAACGTTAGCAAAGAACTCTTATTTCTGCTACCTCGATGGTTATAGTGGTTTCTTTCAAATTCCTGTTCGACCTGAAGATCAACATAAGACCACTTTCACTTGTCCTTATGGAACTTATGCTTATCGATGAATGCCATTCGGTCTTTGCAACGCACCGGCTACATTTCAGAGATGCATGAATGCTATATTTGCTGAATTCATTGAAGACATTATGGAGGTATTTATGGATGATTTCTCTGTTCATGGTACTGATTTTGATCATTGTTTGGCAAATTTAGAGAAAGTACTAAAGAGGTGCGTAGAAGTTGATTTAGTTCTTAATTGGGAGAAATGTCACTTCATGGTAACTGAAGGGATTGTCGTGGGGCATGTTATTTCTAACCGAGGCATTGAAGTAGACAAAGCTAAAATATCCACAGTTGAAAGGTTACCACCACCGACTGATCTTAAGACTCTGCGAAGTTTTCTTGGACATGCAAATTTTTATCGCAGATTTGTCAAGGAGTATTCAAAGATTGCTAAGCCATTGACAGAATTGCTGCGAAAGGAAGTTGAATTTGAGATGAATGATGAAAGACTTACCGCTTTCCGGAAGTTGAAAGAAGCTCTATGCTCAGCGCCTATCATGCAACCTCCGGATTGGAATTTACCTTTTGAGATTATGTGCGATGCAAGTGATTATGCAGTAGGAGCGGTTCTTGGACAGCGAAAAGAAGGTAAAGTGCATGCTATCTACTATGCTAGTAAAACTCTTAATGAAGCCAGATTAATTATACAACAACAGAGAAAGAGATGCTAGCTGTCATATTTGCATTTGAGAAATTTAGATCCTACATCCTCAACTCTAAGGTCATTGTTTATACGGATCATGCTGCTATTAGATATCTTGTCTCTAAAAAAGAGTCAAAACCTAGATTGCTTCGTTGGGTTTTGATGTTGCAAGAATTTGATTTGGAGATTAGAGACAAGAAAGGGATTGAGAATTCAGTAGCAGACCATCTATCTCGTTTGAAGATTGAGGACAAGGAAAGAAGCATTGGTGACGCTATGGCGCAAGAGCAGCTATTTCGAGTTAAGGATTATCGAGAATCATGGATGCAAGATATCATAAATGGATTCAAAGGGAAGCTGAATGATTGTAGCAACAATAAAAGAAAGAGGATTGTCAGTGAAATGAGGAAATTCATATGTGATGATCCTTATTTATACCGATATTGTGAAGATGGAGCTGTTCGAAGGTGCATACCTCGCGAGGAATGCGAAAGCATATTAGCTAAGTGCCATTCATCTGAGTATGGTGGACATTATGGGCACTTTCGAACACAAGCAAAGGTATGGGCTAGTGGATTTTATTGGCCTTCGATGCATGAAGATGCGAAAAAGTATGTTGCTAGATGCCCCCAATGCCAACGAATTGGAAATGTTAATGCTCGTAATGCTATGCCTTTGAAGTATAATCTGCAGGTTGATATATTTGATGTTTGGGGCATGGATTTCATGGGACCGTTTGTTAATTCTCATGGCTATGAATATATCTTGGTTGCTGTGGACTATGTGTCAAAGTGGGTAGAAGCAATTCCATGCCGAGCCAGTACAACTCATGAATCCAAGCTTATGTTGAATGAGTGCATATTTCCAAGATATGGTGTTCCTAGAGTTATTATAACAGATGGTGGAACTCATTTTACTGGACATGAGTTTACTAAAACTTTGAAGAAGATGGGTATTGAGCATCGAATTGGAACAGCCTATCATCCACAGACTAACGGTCAAGCAGAAACCTTTAATAAGCAGTTGAAAGGAATTCTCCAAAAAATTGCTACAAGAGAAGGAAAAGATTGGTCAAACAAGTTGAATGGCGCACTTTGGGCTTATCGCACGGCATTCAAGACACCAATAGGTATGACACCTTATCAATTCGTCTATGGAAAGACTTGTCATTTACCTGTGGAGTTAGAACATAGAGCATATTGGGCGATCAAAGAAATGAATTTGGATTTAGATGCCGCCGCAGTGAAAAGAAAGATTCAAATTAGTGAACTCGAGGAAATGCGCTTAAAGGCTTATGAGAATGCAGCAATATATAAAGAGAAAACAAAGAAGTGGTATGATAAGAAGCTATTGAGAAAGGAATTTCACGAAGGAGATAGAGTGCTACTATTCAATTCAAGTTTTCGGTTGTTCGGTAAGGGCAACTTGAAAAGCAAGTGGGATGGACCGTATCTTGTTCATAAAGTTCTTCCTTCTGGGGCTGTTGTCATCATGGATGGGAAGCAAAATGCATACACGGTGAATGGCCAACGACTAAAGGTATATCTTGAACCCGACACTTTTGAGTTAAAGTCATTTGATATTTATTATGTGGATTAAGTGATTGGGTGGTCGAGCTTAACGACGTAAAACAAAAGCGCTGTTGTTTTTGCTCTGTGTGTTTTCTGTTTTCTTGTCTTTATCGAGTCGTGCGAGCCAAAATTGCCTGTGTGCCGACCGGCACAAGAGAGTCCGGGTCGTTTTCGAGTCAAGTTTTTGCCCTTCCTCCAAGACATGCTTTGATGGCTTCCAAATTTAAGAGATAAGAGTCTGTTTGGATCGAGAGAATTAAGGATATATATATATATATGAAAGAGTCGTCTCGAATCTCCACATTAAAAAATCGAGCGCTGCCACAGTTCCAACAAAACCCTAGAACACAAAGCAATGGAAGGCGGCGGAATCGGCAGCGGAGGAGACGGTGCCGATCGGCACGATGGTGGTGCCGACCGGCACGGAGGTGCCGATCGGCGCGAAGGCGGATTTTCGCCAATGAGCCCGACTCTACCATGGGAGCGCGACAGGAACCTTAACCCCACCGAGGACGATCCGATTGTCTGGTTGCACTTGAAGCAGCGATGGTTGTACAAGAGTGAAGCGGATGCGTTCAATAGAGAAAAGAAGGAGATGGATGAAGCCCTTCGGAAGAAGGTCAGAGAGGTGCTAGTACGCAAGGGTAAATTCAAGGTTGATGATAGCACACCAGTCTCCGAGTGGTACACAATGGATAGACTTCTCGCTATGGAACGTCCTTTGACATATGATGATCTTATCACCTTTGAATCAATACTTACTGATAGCGAGAAGGAAGAATTCGACAGAGACTGCTTCCTGACCATCCATAAGTCTCAGCTTTACGATGGGAGGACTTCTGATGGTGGTGCCGACCGGCACACAACAGGTGCCGATCGGCACGGTGTGCTCCCACGCGTCCTGACTGTCTGGGAAGACTTCCAAGAGAAGATGATACACAAGAATACCAGAGGTTTTGGATGTAAGTGTTTTTACTGTCTGAAAGACCATCAGAAGCAGATTGAGAATTATCTAGCTGATCCTGAATGCATCCCTGCAACTTTCATCTTTGATGATTGTCACACCCAGTTTTAAGGACAAAACTGAATGCATAGCTATATGTGTGCCAGGATCAAGTTCCACACATATAGAGACAATAGTGAAATAAACAGTATAACCAGTGTCATTATTACATTGTCTCAGCGTATCATTATTACAATATCCGAATAAAATGTCTCATAAGACTAAATAAAACGACAGCGGAAGACACCCAAACACACAGGCAGTCGACTGGGAGACAGCACGCCTAGTATTCCTCATCGAAGTACTCCATTGCGCCTTCATCTTCTGAGCAGCAATTCAACATAGAGTGGGGAATAGCAAGTGTGAGTACATATCGTACTCCGCAAGTGTAGGAAAAGATGACATGCATAGCTTAAACAAAAGAAAGGCTAACAAATGGTTCATAGCAGAAAGCAACTATAAATTAAATTATTTAATTAAAGCACCTATTTACTAGATGATGAAGAACCCACCCAAAAGTTATCAACAAAGGAGACACTACAAGTTACCCACTTGTAGCAAAACGGGTTACCCACCCAAAGCCATACTACAAGATACCCCTTGCAGCATCAAACTGGTTACCCACCAGAACCAACCATCCATCTCTAATCATGTGAGGATCCAGGCCGCTCCTGACCGTGAGCACGGCTGTCATGACAGTTTTACTTCTCTGCAGAGGTGCACAACTTTACCCACAGGGTGGTGATTCCGTCACTATTCAGCGACTAAAGTCTCCATGTTGCCATAACCACACTACCAAGGTGTGAGGCCAAGAGAACACCACATGGTCTTTCAAAGCGCTTCCCAGCCTGCCAACATCCTCGCTAAGGTTACACTACTGCCAGTACCCCTGCAACAGTAGTCCCCTCTGGCGCCGTGGCAGTACCCCTCCATCACCTGAGTTCAGAAGTAACCCTTCCTCCCTCTTTCCTTGAACACCAGCAAAACTGGGAAGACAGCATAATACTTGACCAAGTCTACCATAGTCAACCCTGTGCTTTGCGCTGTTCTCCTGGGTTGCCGCTCCACGAACCGGTCCTTATGATCACAAGAGGTACTAACCACAAACCAACAGTACCATGACAGGCACATGTGCATACCCGCACCATAATCAACATCCTCCTGCTTGGATCACCTAAGTTCCATGTTGCTAAAAAGATTAACCGGTCCATGATCATTATGTTCAAGTGAACCATTAGTCAAGATTATTAGTCAAATTATCATCCAACCCAGTTCAGCAAGCTAAGCAAGACCTACCCATCCTCATACTATCATCTACCATAACCAGGCGACAAGGAAATAGTATGGAACAGGATAAATGACATATAGGATTCATATTAAACGCTATGCATGCAAATTAAACTAGAGGGAGAAAGAAATAGGTCCAAAATGGTCAAGGACACTTGCCTGTTCCCCCTGCTACTGCTTGGTCAAACTCTTGGTCCTGGAAGTTCTCAAACGGCTCCTCTTCTAATAACGGTAACATGCAAAGCACACATACACAAACAATAAAGAACAGTACACCAAACAGTACCAAAGTGCTACAAAAACTGTACTAAAAGCAAGAGCTCGTTCCTACGATCGCGTGAGCGCAAGAATCGCTAAAAACGGAGTTACGAGTAAAAAGTTACAAGTATTTGAAGTTAGAGGGTCTAATCTGCAAGTTTAGCATTTTCGAGAATTATTCTTATACAGAAAAAAATAACTTTATTGCGCAAGCGTTGCGTCAGGCTGATGCAATAATTCGATAAGGGTTTAATTAAAACTGAAAAATCCATGGACTGGGTCCATGGCGGCTGTGGACCGGGACCGGACCGTGGTCCACGGGTCCACGGTGGACCGGGGTCGCCGGAAACGGCGGGGCGCGGCGGCGCTTCGCCGGCGGACCGCCGGAACGGCGTTCCCGTGCACGAAATCTCGTCGCGAAAGGCCGGGGAGCACGAGGCGACGGCGGCGAACTCACCAAGACACACGCGCGGGCTCGGGGGGGTCGGGGAGGGGTCGTCGGCGGCGGGGAAGTCCGGCAGAGGTTCGGTGGCGGCGTACGACGGCGACGGGCGACGAAACTCGACGAGGTCAGGCGGAGAACGGGCGGTGCGTCACGGTGAACGACGTCGGGGTGATCTCGACGTCCGGGGTGTCGCGGGCGAGCGGGTCGGCGAGCTCGAGGGCGGCGGCAATGGCGGCGGTGGTGCTAGGGTTTGCGGCGCGGCAAACGACGGCGAATCGGGCAAAAGAGTGAGCGGGAGACGGCGTCGCGGCTTATAAAGAGGTCGGGCAGGCGGGTCCGACTCGGACGTCGAGGGCGGCGCGGCGCCGCGTACGGCTCGGCGCGGTTAGGGTTGGGCGGCAGCGGGCTGGCGCTCGGGTTCGGCCGGGCTGGCGTGGGCTCGGCGCGGAGAGTTGGGCCACGGCGAAAGAAAAAGGAAACCGGCCCAAGAGAGAAAAGAAAAGAGAAAGGAAAAAGGAGAAGAGAGCTGGGCCGCGGGGAAAAGAAAAGAAGGCCGGCCCAGGTGACGAAATGAAAGAGAAAAGGAAAGAGAAAGGAAAGAGAAGTGGGCTGAGGGACAATTCGGCTCAAAGTGCGGCTGGGAAAAAAAACGTTCTTCTTTTCTATTTCTTTTTCCTCACCTATTTCCTATACTAAACAAAAACGAATTCTACTCGAATTTTAAATACATTTTCCACACAATAAAGTCCCTACTGCATACTACTCCAGCATGAATGCAACAATCAATTATTTTATAACCTAAATTAATTTATTTAATTTAGAACATAATAATTTTGCCTAGGAAAAGTGATAACACCCTAATTAAATTAAGGAAATTTTAAACTATTGCGAAAATGTGAAAATTAGGGTGTTACAATGATGGATTCCCCGTTGCCAAAGGGCGCATGACCCCTAAAGAGATCAATGATGAAATTCAGAGGCGTATTGACAGGGACAATGTTGCGCAGAGAAGAGCACGCAACCTTGCAGATCTAGAAGCGTATTTTGCAAAGAACGGCAGCCGTGCCGACCGGCACAACCACCGTGCCGATCGGCACGACCTCAAGGTTGTGGATTTCATAGAGATAAACGATGAATCCTCTGATGATGAGCCAGAACCAAAGAGATCAAAGGAAATAGAGGGAGTTCGGCGTTCCGCTCGTCTTTCTTCAAAGCCACGAGCGACATATACCTCAGAATCGGTATGCTATATAGAGACATCCCCTGAGCATGAACACCCATTAGCTAATCTTGTTGCGAAGGACGAAGAAGATCCCGAGGAGGATCCGGAAGAAGATCCCGAGGAGGTACCGATGGAAGACGAGTCAGAACCTGTTGATGCCGAACCACCTAGTGCAGAAGGAGCTACAGGAAGCCTTGCAGGAGTTCAAGGAAGTGCGGGGCCGCGTTATCAAGCAAATGGAGTCTCGTGCCGACCGGCACGCAGCCCATGCCGACCGGCACCGAGGGGATTTCGCAGGACCTCGCCCCTGCAAGATGAGCGTCATGATCGTCCTGCCAACTATTGCCCGATCTGCAGAAGAAACATCGAACGTCTTCAGTATGATATGGAGAGACGCCATAGGTATCAACGGGACATTGATAGAAGAGTTGAAGACATGATGAGCATGGCCAAAGAGGATTACTCCTTTCTCTTGCAAAACATTCGAAGCATCTTTAGCATGTTGAGGAGGCATGGCATTTACGATTAGGTTGGTCTAGTTGTCGTTCTTTCGCAATAGGGACATTGCAAGGTTTGAGTGTGGGGGGATTCGCCCTTACACTTCATAAGGTCGTTTGCTTCGATTTAGTATGGTTTGAGTTTGTGTACGAGTGTGAGAGTTTTCTTAGAGAGTCTTTGAGATGGTGTGCTTAGTTTAGCTTCGAGGTCAAGAATGATTGCAATGTCTTGAATAAAGTTAGTCTTACTTGTCAAATCGATGCGTTACCCCATATTCTTGATTTTATTTTTGACGATCGTTTTGCCAATCTACTTGAGTTTATTGAATAATCGCTTGGCTTTATGTACCAACTTTTAGAAAACCCCTTCTATCATC
The DNA here is from genome assembly GCA_012490785.1 of Eragrostis nindensis. Classification (NCBI taxonomy): domain Eukaryota; kingdom Viridiplantae; phylum Streptophyta; class Magnoliopsida; order Poales; family Poaceae; genus Eragrostis; species Eragrostis nindensis. The sequence continues at coordinate 363,022 of JAAXCT010000300.1, read as the reverse complement.
TTGGTTGAAGCATTTAGCTAAAGATCTGATTTTATGCCTATTTCACTAAGCCAAATGAGATGAGAGAAGCCTACACATAAGCCTTTTGATAAGAAAACATCTTTGTCAACTCTTTGCTCTTGATTACGACTAAGCTAGAAGGAAGGAGTTTCATTTGTTCATCTCACTTTGCTAGCCATCTATCATCAAATTCTTTCTATCCGAAAACCGATACATCATCGTTTCTCCCTCCTCCTTGATACAACCTACAAGCAATGTGAAGTTCAGACAGATTTCGGTTCAAAACATGCTCTGATAGCAGTCTGTAATAAAAAAAGAGAAGAAAAAGAAAAAAAAGGGGGAAAATGAAGAAGGTGCCGACCGGCACAAGTTGGTGCCAACCGGCACACAGAAAAAAAAGAAAAAAAGAAGAAAATATGCATAAAAGAAAGAGGAAAATGAATATCAGAAGATGCAGACTGCACGAAGAGTTAAAGTTTTGAAAGATCAGTATACTTCAAGCTTGATCTCATCTTATTACATCATTCATTCTCGTTTATTTCCTTTTCCCTTTGATCCTTGTGCTTATACTCTGTATTCTCATGATGAAAACTCTCTTTTAGAAGGCATGATTGAGCAGATTGTTGACTTAGTTGTTCTTTCGATTCAGTTTGGTTATACCACTTTCCGAGATCCACAGACGAGCCTTATGCTATAGAATAGGAGAGGGAAGGAAACACATTTGAGTGATTGAGTGAAGTCTGAAGCTTTTTGCATTCATCCTACGAGATATGAAGGGAGACAAAAATATTTATTTGAGAAAAGCGTTGTGATTGATTTGGTCGACTCAAGTTTTGAGGTGAAATTGTTTTCAAAATTGAGAGAAAGTCTTGTGGAGGAATACTAATTTGACGAGATGATTCACAATAGCTAAGTTGAAGATTTGTGAGAGTTTTTTTCTTCTTAGCATGATGAAAGCACGGTGATGATTTCCTTGGTTTGTATTGCTCGACGACTAGCAATGATTTGAGTGTGGGGGAGCTATTGGTGCTTTCTAGGTACTCATTTTATATGACAAATATGGTGTTTTTAATACCTTATTATGTCATTATTGCTAACAATTAACCCCTATTATTACATATATGCGTAGTTTCTGTGTATTTGGAAGGATTTGCAGGAAACAGGCGAAAATAAAGAGACTATGGATAGAGAGCTGTCGGGGGCCCGAAGAACGAGGAATTTGGAGGCCGTGCCGGCCGGCATAGTCCGTGTGCCGACCGGCACAACGGAGGTCAGGCCCAAACATGAAGCCCGCTCGGAGAATATGAAGCCCAGAAGAAATACTAGAGTCGGAGTCGGTGAAACCTAGCCCACAATCGGAAGGAACTATAAAGAGGAGATCTTGGTCGTGAAACAAAGGGGGGACGACGAGGAAATAGAAGTTTTAACCTAGGTTGAAGGTTGTGGCGGCGAAGACGGCGATCACCGATCATCACCACCAAAAGGGGAGATTGTGCCGACCGGCACACCTCTGTGCCGATCGGCACCTCTGTGTCCACGCCAAAATCTCGTGTCCTATTGTAGCCATGATCATGTGTTGCAGTATGATGCGTGAGTAGATCTCATATTCTCTCCATGGCGAGGGTAACCTGGTTATGTAACTCTCACACTTACGATACTCTTTTGATGCGTTCGGTCTATGTGATACATTTATTCCGTATTTGGCCAATACATGAATTCATTAGTGTAATTGCTGCAGCGGTTATGCTATCGATGATCGCATAGTACAAGAAACCAGTGGGGAGCTATTAATCCTTGTCGTGACAGGGCAAGAGACGAACGAAACCACCATGTCTTGTAGAATACTAAACCTATCAATTGAACAATAGCCCGAGTTGCATGCCAGTATCCCAAACCATAGGAGAGAATCCCTTTTATAACCCTATTACAACCGCAGGCTCTTTCACCTCTAGTTGTTAATCATCCTTTTCACACACACTTTTGCTATATTAATTTAGTAGTCTAAATAATAGTTTAAGTTCTGCTTGTTCTCTGTGGTTCGATATTAAACCTTGGAATACTCTAAGGGAAAAGTGCTACAATCGTACACCGTCCACTTGCGGTATATAAGTAGGTGCGTACAAACGACCAACAAACAGCGAGATGACGGCCTTCCCGGCGCGCTTCATGCTTGTCACACCCGGTTTTAAGGACAAAACCGAATGCTCATCTATATGTGTTCGCAGGATCAAGTTTCACACATATAGGACAAAGTAAAGTAAAACAGATAACCAATGTCATAACAACAACGTATAATTATTACAATAAATGTCTCAAAGGACTAAAAGAATACAAACGCTCGCGGAAGACTCCATAACGCCACAAGCAGTCGACCGGGGGCTCCACAAGCTTAGTCTTCGCCATCTTCATCGAAGTAGTCCACCTTCACTCTCTGAGCAGCATTTGATAATTGTAGGGGGAAATAGCAAGTGTGAGTACATGTCGTACTCCGCAAGTGTAGGAAAAATATGACATGCAAGCTTATATGAAAGAAAGGCTGACATATGGTTTATAGCAGAAAGCAACTACAACTATGACACTTATTAAAGCACCTGGATTACTAAATGTGATAACCCTCCCAAAAGAACCAACCAGCAAGTCCAACCATGGCCTACCTGGAAACCATCCAAACCAACCATGGCTCCTACCTGGAAACCATCCCGAACCGAACCAACCAACCAACCATTCCCAACCAAAGGCCACTAATCATGTGAGGATCCAGGTTGCTCTTGACCGTGAGCACGGCTGTCATGACAGTTTTACACTCTGCAGAGGTTGCGCCACTTTACCCACAAGTTGTGATTTCGTCCCCTGTTGCTAGGTGGACTAAAATCTCCTTTATGCCATGCCGGCCAAGCACATGCACACTTCCTTAGGTGTGCGGCCAGGAGATCACTACGAGGCTTTTACAAAGGGTCTCCCAGCACGTACTCGCCACTAAGGTTCCACCGATGGGGACTACCTTTAAGTAACCTGTCCACCCAAGAGCCCCCTCTGGTGCCTTGCGGGTCATAGGAACTACCTTTAAGTAACCTGTCCGTCCCTGCGCCTCCAACTGCTTATACAATACTGGGAGAACTCCTAATTAATCAGCCAAGCTGTTCCATAGCAGCCTTGTGATGGCACTGTAGATCCTGGGTTGTCGCTCCACGAACCGGTCCTTAGCTAGCTTGAGCAAGACCAACACAAACCAAAGTCTCGTGCATACTGCACCATCATCAAACATCCCACTTGCTCAAGCTACAGCACACCTAAGCTCCATGTTGCTATAAAGATTACACCGTCCCCAATGATTAATGTGCAAGTGAAACATTAGTCAAGATTATTAGCAAGATTATCATTAACCCAACCCGATCAGCAAGCTAAGCATGACCTACCCAACAAACAACTATCATCTACCACACCCAAGCGACAAGGAATGATAAGGAACAAGGTATGACACATAGGATTCAATTTAAATGCAACGAATGACTAAACTAGAGAGAGAAAGCAAATAGGATCAAAATGCGTCAAGGACACTTGCCAGGATAGAATTGCTGCTGCTCAGAGTCTTCAAAGTTCTGCGCTTGCTCTTGATGGTTCTCGAACGTGCGCGATCTCTATTAACGATAACATGCAAGGCACACATAGCACAAACAATAAGAAACAGTACACCAAACTGTGTAAAATTACTACAAAAATAGTACTAACAGCAACTACTCGTCACTACGATCATTTGAGCGCAAGAATCGCTAAAAACAAAGCTACGAGTAAAAAGTTATGATGTTTTGAAGTTTAAGGACTAAAACAGAAAAAACAGAAACGCTTCGGAACAAAACGTGCGCGTTCCCGTTGATTGGCTGCATGATATGAGACAGGAATTGAACACAACTATTGGGCACTGTCGGGAACACGTTGGTGACAAGATGGTTTGGAGAGTAACACAGCAGAGTGGGAGATCGACCTGTTAGAACATGGCAAGGCGGTGCACCGGCGATAGCTGTTTGGATCGCGTTCCTGGAGGCGTCGCGATAGATCTGGGAGAATGCTTCTGCAACAGTTGAGAAGACTTCCTGGAACACGCCATGCAGTGGGAATTGCATCAAGAAAGGCAACAGGATGGGCAGAACAAGGAGAAAATTACCGTCTGATGCGCTAGACAGATTCCAGAACAGGGAGCAGTCGTCATTGCGAAGCAGATCCTGGTCGCACCAGGGCTGATCTGGCCAAGATCTTCAGGTATGTTGTAGGAAACAATAATGCGCACCTCCTGGTGAAACTTGGCTGCATTTGGTTGGGTGAATCGACGGGAACGCGAATGCCAACGGGTGGCAGACTGGCTGGGCGCGAGGGCAGGGACCAGCGGCAGCAGCCTGGCGGCGTGGGAGGGGTTTGGAGACGTGGGGAGGACATGGGGAGAGGCTGTTTTTATAGGAGGGGAGGCCTGGCTGATTAGGAAAGAGGGAGAGAAAGAAAGAAAGGCAATAAAAACATTGATTGTGTATTTATTTCTCTGTCTCTTTCCATTTGAACACGCTGGCAGGTGGGATGAACATGAATGGCATCACAACTTACGAATGTGGATGGTATTGAGTCTAGAAACATTGGTGACATGATCGACAAAAAAACAAAACAATGATAGAGTATAGAAATGAGATGGATTGGCTCGCCGGCGATATGTGTTCGTCGGGTAGACAACGACAAGCGGGGATGAGAGACGGGGCTGGTCATTGATGTCAAGGGAGAGGATCTGGTGCAGCTGCATAGAAACTCGGCAAAGGCGGAGGCGGCTCATGGTGATGTGTTGACGAGTTCGATTTCAACTTCAATGGCGGGATGGCGGCGGCAATTGATTTTAGGATTCAGGGCGAGCGCGATAGCGGCCAGGACACGTACGCCACGACAACAAGGAGAAGGAGGCATGTTGGACTCCGGCTCGAACATGTGAGGAAGAAGAAGGTGGCCTATTGAGCGGGGAAAGAAAAAGAACACGAAGGAGAACTAGGTCGAGAAAAGGAACTGGCCCAAGGCCTGGCTGCTAATTATATTTCGCTTTTCTATTTTCTATACGAAAGCAAAACGATCTCTATTCGATTTTTAAATACATGTTTCATTCAATAAAATCCTACATGCAGCTAACCAGCATGAATGCAACAATAAAATGATATATAACCTATATTAATTAATTTAATTTAGAAAATAGTTTTATTTGCCTAAATGAATATTAACCACCTACAATTCAATCTAGGAAAATTTTAATCTATTTCGAAAAGTTATCAAATTTTAGTGAAATTTGATTCACATTCCAAAATTAGGAATTTTGGGATGTGACAATGCTGCAGCGAGGTCGAGCAAGAACGCAAGAACAAAACTCCGAACGGGTTATGAGAGTGAAAACCAATCGATGAAACCGTCGGGGTTCTTGCGAGCGAGAAAACGCAACTCGGAAAATCAAACCAAAACAAAACTGCAAAACAAACTAAGAGAGAAATATTTTTGCAGAATTTTGAGGCAAGAAACTGAATGAGCACAATGGAAAACTTGAGAGCAATGGAGTGAAGTGAGTCGAGGAGTGGAAATGAGAGTGTGAGAGGGAGAGAGCTTGTGGCCGGCCACCTCCTTCTTATACACGGCCATAGCAGCCGTTTTTGAACGTTGGGAGGTGTATGTGACCGTTGGAGCAAAGGTGGGAGGGAGCCGTTGCTCCCATAGGTCGGCCGACCTGACATGTGGGGTCGGCCGACCCCACCTTGGCCCCGCTTCCTTCCCTCTTTGGCCCGCAGCCCCCAACGGCCATATTGAAGATGACCACGGTTGCTATGTCCAGAAATTCCTCAAAATTATTTGCTAAGATTTCCAAGAAAAAGGTTGCCTCGAATTCAAAATTTTTCAAAAATCACAAAAGTTCCAAATTGCAAAATTATTTTTGGTTTTTTATAAAGAGATACAAGGGTCGTCCAAAATTTCTATGGAAGATGAGAAAATTTGGACGTAAAAGTTTCTTTTTGGAAATTTTGAATTTTAAATGCATGGCAAGGGAAAATTTCAAATATGCTGGCGGAAAATTCAAATAATTTTTGGTGGAGGATAAAAATATGCAAGGTGGTTTGGAAAAATCCAAATGCAAATTGGTGGTGGAAAATTCAAAAAGAAAAGAGCGAATCAAACCAAATGATAATGCCGGTTAACCTGTCGGCCAAGGCCGTGTCGTTTAAAGTCCGACAGGCTAAGACCTCTCCAACGGGTTTAGCTTGGTGGCGCGGACCCTGTCCTTGGAGATGAGGACGTGGAGGGCTGCGCCTTGACTTGCCACACTTGTTTCATCTTTGGTGGTGTAGGTGGCTTCTCGGACTTTGGGACGGGTTTCTTGGCCCATAATCCCGGCCTCGTGGTCGCAGGTTTCTTTGGTTGAAACTGCGAAGGGTTTTCAATCTTTGCCAAGCTCTTCCATAGAGCAATGAGGCTGTCCGTCTTCCTGGCTGTCACTTCAACTTCTTGGATGTTGGAGTTGTTTGGCCCGTATTTGACCTTGATCATCGAGCATTGTTCTTTCCGAGGTTGAAACTCGAACTTCTCCTCCTTCCCATTGATGTAGAGGCAGATCTTTCCAACTCCAACATCAATTTGGGCCTTCGTGGTGCTAAGGAAGGGACGTCCCAAGATGAGAGGCGTTTCCTTGTCAATATCCATGTCAAGCACCACAAAGTCGACAGGGATGAAGCTACCCCGGATTTTCACCGGAATATCTTCGGCTATGCCCGCCGGGTAGCGGATGGATGAATCCGCTAGTTGCAGCCGCATGGGTGTAGGAGTTAAGTCAGTGTAGCTCAATTGATCAAAGATCTCCTTGGGCATCACGCTAACACTTGCCCCAAGGTCGCATAAAGCATTGTTGAAGTGGTATGTCCCAATGGAGCATGATATGGTGGGACATCCAGGATCTTTCTTCTTTTCAGGAAGTTTGTTGTGTATAGCAGCGCTACACTCCTCAGTGAGCTTGATCATTTCTGTGCTGGGCAAGGGTCGCTTGTTGTTGAGGATGTCCTTGAGATAACGTGCGTAGGTGGGTACTTGTATCATATCCATTAAGGGCACGTTGACATGAATCTTCTGAATCTCAACAAATCGAGCGAATTGCTCATCCGCATTCCTCTTCTTGGTGCGGTGTGGGAATGGCATGATGTTTGTATCTTGGAAGTCCAATGGTGCTTGCCTCCCGTTATCTTCCTTAGGCTCACTTTCTTCCTTTTCTTGATTTTTAGATGGTCCTTCTTCTTCTTCTTGTTCGTTCCTGTTCTTCCCTGCATGGTTAGGATATGGCGGGTCGCGAGTGGACTTTCCTCCCCTCGTGGTGACCGCATTAACATTTTCAAAAGTAGGAACAAGAGCAGCGAGCTGAGCTAACTGAGTTTCTACCATTTTATTAAAGCTCAACTGATTTTTGAAAGCGGAAGAAAGACCTTCTATTTTTGAATTTAAACTCTCTAAACTTTGATCATTAGCAGCAAGCTTTTTGTTGATTGATTCGTTGATTTTAGCTTGGCCATAAACCAAATCTTTCAAAGAAGGCTGATTATTATTAAAACCAGAGAAATTATTGCCTCCTTGATAAGATTGGCGGTTTTGGTTAAAACCTTGACCTCCACTTGGACGATACCCATTGTTCATGTAGAATAATTCTTCATGGGTATGGTTGGGGCAATCCTTCCCCATATGGCCGGTGTTGCCACATTCCTCACAGTAATGCGTGAGTCAAGTGAACGAACACTACCATGCGTGTTGAAGTCGTCCAAGCGCTTCATGACGAGGTCGAGCTTGGCGGACAATAAGTCCACCTCCTTGATAGGGTGTACGCCTTTAGAGCGTGGTTGGAGACGTTCATCGCTCCACCCTTGATTGGAGACCATCTTCTCAATAAGTTCTTTAGCTTGAGCAACGGTCATTGAGAAGAAGGCTCCTCCAGCAGCGGCATCCATATGTCCACGGGTTGTTGGTGTCAACCCGTTGTAGAAATATTGAAGAATGAGCCATTCTTCCATCCCGTGGTGTGGGCAGGCGGATATGTAATCTTGGAGCCTATCCCACGCCTCGGCGATGGTTTCATTGTTGGCTTGCTGGAAGCTTGAAATTCTTCCACGAAGGGCATTGGTTTTGCCCAACGGGAAAAACTTTGTGAGGAACGCGGTAGAACAGCGGTCCCAAGTGTCAATGCTGGCACGATTGGCATAAAACCATTGTTTCGCCTTCCCAAGAAGGGAGAGGGGAAACAGACGGAGTCGGATAGCATCTTGGTTGACTCCGGCAGTTACCGATGTGTTGCATATCTCAAGGAATTGCTGGAGATGAGTGTTGGCGTCCTCCGTGGCCTTTCCACAAAAGGGAATGGCCTGCACCATAGTGATTAGGCTTGATTTGACTTCAAACCTTGCATCACCGGCGTTGACACTGGGCCCAACGGGCACATTGGCAACGGAGGGAGCAGAGTATTCACGGAGGGTCCTTTGATCAGCCATGTCAATAAGTGTTGATGGTGCGGATGATGTGGGTTCGTCTGTCGGGAGTGTTGCTTGTGAGGGAGAGTCGACGCGGGGTCGGGCTTTCCTTACAAGCGACTCTGGATTATCAACGAAGTTTTCCGGCAAGTTGAATCCACGCATACACTATCCTGTTTTCACATCAAAGAGAGAAAACAGATCAAGGTTAGCCTGCAATGGGCAGTGGTTAAATCACATCAAGTGTAATCGTGAGTAATCATTGTACACTTGTCAACAATTGTCTTCCCCGGCAACCGCGCAAGAAATGCTTGTTGGTACTTCTTACACCAAACAGAAAACACCACCTTAGGCTGGTTAGACCTAGAGTGAATATTCCCGGTTCGGCGCCAGAAATACCTGGGGTTAAGTTACTTGCTTAGGATACATAATAATCCACAACTAGCAACGAGTGCCAAAAATGTATTATTAGTATTTAATCATAAAAGATAATCCGCAAGCGCACGGATAACCCGTTGTAGCATTTCACCCGAGAGTATTCCAGGGTATCGTTATTTATATTTTCCCAAAGGAAGACGTAGTTGACAAGTGTGTACTTATACTCATGGTGTTACAAATGAAAAATCATAACCAATATCCAAATGCAGGGGTAAGGCAATAAATGGATAGAGGATAGTGTGACACACACAGCAGGCAGTTCCGCTCTCTGATAAAAGGTGAGAGACGACTCTAAGCTAGACTAAGGTTAAGTAAGAAGAATTGCTACTCCTAATGTACATCGTCAGGTAGCGTGCGTAGCATCTACCTATAGCCTAAGCTGCACACAAGCCAAAACTAAGCTGTTCTACTGCCAAGCCATCATCGGGAGATCCAGCGATCAGAGTCTGCCCCAATCTCCGGACATTTCATATATACTCCTACGCCATACCCGAACGTGGAGGATTACAAGGGATGGACAGGGCTGTCACCACCTGCCGCCTACCTCTACAAACCGTGGGGTACGAACACGCATCCAAGGGTGGAAAGGAAGCCCTAGCACCATGCTAGCGTAACTAACCACAACTCTAGATCCCTCGAGGCACCTCGCAAGGCGATAAACCTAGAGCACTCTTGCAAGACAATGGACCCGATGACTAGGCAAAAGGAAACTAGATCCAGCGAGCGATTACTTAGACAAAGGATCAAAGCTAGCACTACGTTATGCATAGGCGTTCGTCGCTCAAGAACGAGCGACGAACGACGAACGATGAAGAACGATCATCGTTAACCGATGATCGAGTATGAACGAACGATGAACGATCATGAACGAACATCGATGAACGATGAACAAACGATGAACGAACATGAATGAACGAAGAACGTTCATCCAAGATCAAGGATGAACGATGAACTAGCATAAGCACATAACTACTACAAGAACAATGATATTCCATTGATAAATAAATAAGTCTTACAAAGAGAGTAAAAGGATACAAGGGAATATACCCCAAACTCTCCAAGGGACTTGGGAGCCAAAAGGGCAGCCCAACTACTCAACCTAAGCCTAACTAGAGAGCCCCTAGCTCTGGATGTGTGGAGGAGGGAATGAGCCTCTTGTGTTGTGTGTCTTGAAAGGAGGGGGGGTACCCCTTTATTTATAGCCTCCCAAAGGCGGTGAAGTTGAGGCGGTTCCAGATATTGTGGGCATTGATTGCAGGTGGAACCGACCTCCTGAAGTCGGTTGTGAACCGCCATACAAAAGTGGATCCAGGGGGCGACCCTGCCAGGTCGGCCGACCCAGGGTTTGGTGTCGGCTGACCCAGGCCTGGCCCCTCCTGGGCTGGGCTTTGGCAGGTCGACTCCCCTGGCCTTTAGGCCTCTGTTCCAGGTGTGTGGCCTCAGTTGATGTTCTGGTGGGTTCTGGGCCTTTAATCCTTGAATTATATTCCCGCGGCGAGCGTCGTTTGATGGAAGTGTTGGAATCGTCGCCTTGGGGCCTGTTTACACCTGGAATTCCCTGTTTTCCACCTGCACATCCAAATCTAGAGGTACACGTGGAAATAGGTTATTTGATAACAAAATGCAAGTAACAAGTGTTAGTTCTTCCTTATTTATAGAGCTAATTGTCGGTCAAAAATTAGGTCTAAGGACCGTCAACCGGAAACCTGGTGCATATCTACACAGATCACAAGAGTCTCAAGTATATCTTCACTCAGGAAGATCTGAATATGAGGCAAAGAAGATGGCTAGAGCTGATCAAGGACTATGACCTGGAGATTCATTATCACCCAGGGAAGGCTAATATGGTTGCCGATGCTGTGAGTCACAAGGCTCATTGTAACCACCTCACCGCCGTTTGCACCGCAGATGAAGAGCCCAGTGTTCGAGTGTATCCTTATGGCTCCTTGGCCAATATATCACTCGTTCCTACTTTGCGTGATGAGATAGTAGCAGCGCAGAAGAAAGATGCTAAGGTGAATCACCTTAACTGAAGACTCAAGCTTGGGGAAGCCAGAGTCCAGTGTTTCAGAGAGGATGAGGATGGAATCCTGTGGTTCAAGAACAGGATGGTTGTTCCGAAGGACTTTGAGTTGCGTAAGAAAATCCTTGATGAGGCACATTTGTCCAAGTATTCGATCCACCCGGGCACCATCAAGATGAAGCGGGAAGTCGCACAATATGTTTCTGAGTGTGACACTTGCAGAAGGGTCAAGGCAGATCATGTGAAGCCAGCAGGATTACTTCAGCCTTTGAGTGTTCCTGCTTGGAAGTGGGAGGATATCAGCATGGATTTCATTGTTGGATTGCCTCTCACATCCCAGAATCATGACTATATGGGTGATTGTTGATTGCTTGACCAAGGTGGCTTATTTCATCCCCGTGCACACTCGTTACAACGTGAAGAAGTATGCTCAGCTCTATATCTCTCGGATTATCTGTTTGCATGGGATGCCTAAGACAATCATTTCTGATCGGGGCTCGCAGTTTGTTAATTGTTTCTGGGAGCAACTACACGCTTCTCTGAAGACTAAGCTTATTCGCAGTTCAGCTTATCATCCTCCGACAGATGGCCAGACCGAGAGAGTGAATCAGATACTAGAGGACATGCTCCATGCTTATGTTCTGACTCACAGCAAGAAATGGGATGAGTGTCTACCTCTGGCAGAGTTCTCCTACAACAACATTATCAGGAGAGCATCAAGATGGCACCGTTCGAGGCATTGTATGGACGTCGCTGCAGTACTCCCCTTAACTGGGTTGAGTCTGGCGAGCGAGTCACTTTTGGGCCAGATCTTGTGACAGAGGCTGAGGAGACAGTTAGACTTGTTCAGTCCAACTTACGAGCTGCCAAGTCACGACAGAAGAGCTATGCCGATAAGAGACGCCGACCGTTGGTCTTTGCTATTGGTGATCACGTATACCTTCGTGTCTCTCCCATGAAGGGTGTACGTCGTTTTGGTGTCAGAGGAAAGCTAGCTCCGAGGTACATTGGACCGTTTCAGATTTCTGAGAAGTGTGGACCTGTTGCTTATCGTTTGGTGCTGCCACCAAACCTCTCGGGAGTCCACAACGTTTTCCATATATCTCAGTTGAAGAAGTGTCTAAAGGCTCCAGCAGATGTGGTGATCAGTGATGTGGGACAGCTTGAGCCAGATCTTGCATATCCTGAGCAGCCCATCAAGATCATTGATCAGAAGGACCGAATCACCCGGAACAGCACAACCCGGTTCTATAAGGTGTAGTGGAGCAACCACTCCGAGGCCGAAGCCACATGGGAGACAGAAAAGTTCTTGAACTCCCATTTTCCCCGTTTTCTACCTCCGAGGTGCGTTATTTAGTTGTTCTATTTTTGCATCTTGTTCTTCGCCCTTTTACTTTCGTTTTCCCTCACTTTTCTTTAATCTCGGGACGAGATCCTTTTAAGGGGGGAGGGCTGTGACACCCTGTGTCACTGGTACAGCAAAACCCCCAAACTGAACCAAATAAAATTTCAAATCAAGTTCAATTTCGAAATCATGCTTTCAAATAAATGTCAAACCAATGCTTGTGAAGTAAGTTAAAGTTTTCAATAACAACTTTCCAGCTAATAATTTCTGCAGCAAGCACATATGAAGTGAGAATTTTGGGAGATTTTTCCATGATTTTTAAAACTTTGGAAGTGTCTCTAAAAATTTGGAGAAGTTCATGCAAATCCTGCTGTTACTTGAATTTTAATTCAAATTCTGTTACTCAAACCTACCTGGACCCAAAAGATAAGTTGGAGCTGGATATAATGATTTTTGGAGGTCTGGAAGTTCCCCTTTTAATTCGACAAACCTGACAGCATGAAATTCAAGTTTCTTCAAATTTGGGTCAAATTTGATCCTTGTGAAGGAACTCCAAGTTTTCCAATAACAACCTACCCCAACCAAAAATTCTTTGGATAGCACGTCTGGAATAAGAATTTTGGAGAAATTTGCAGAATTTTTGGAAAAGGTTTGGATGCTCAAATAAATCCCCAAATATTCAAAAGTGTCCAACTTTGACCAGCTGCAGTTTGAAATTCTTCAAGAATCCTGATGTGCATGTTATACCACTGGATTCTCCATATCTTGATCTACTATCTGGCCAAGTTTCGTGAATTTTGGTGCACGTTTACTAATTTATTTAGTGTGCACAACAGGGAAGAAAGTCGTTGACTGGGAAAGTCCGGAAAAATTAGAAATGCTGTGGGGCCCACCTGTCATACACTCCTTTCTCACTGAAACCGTCGGAGAGCTTGCGCCACGTCGCCGCCGTCGACCGGCGCGCAGCGCCACCCCGGCCCCGCTTCCGACCGGCCGCCGCGCCTTTAAAACGCCGCCCCGCTCCTCTCCCTCGCCTCCACGGCCATTCCCTCCTTTCCCCAAACCCTAGCCGAGCTCCCATTTCCGCCATTGTCGAGATCCAAGCGCCGCCTCGCCTTTCGTCGCCGTCGAGTCGCCGCGCTGCCGAGCCCCACTGCCACGAGCTGCGCAAGGAAGTTATCCATCCTCCCTGGTCGCCCTCGCTCCTCATTTCTGCGCGAGGCCCGTGATTTGGCCGGCCTTGTCGCCATGGCCGCCGGGTGACCTCGCCGTTGCCGTCGTCGTTCCCGCCCCACTTGGTAAGCCTCCAGTCGATTCCGCGCGCGGTGCGCGACTTCGCGTTGCTGCGCGTCTCCTGACCACCTTGCCTCCCCGTCTTTTCCGCTCAGGTCGCCAGACTTGAACTTTTCCCCGCCGCCGTTCATCCTCGTCCGCCCCACCGGTGAGCCCCCTCGTCCGGAGCTCTTCGTCGTCGAGCTCCATGCCGCCGAGGTCCGCGCGGGGCCGCTGAAGCTCGTGCTCGCCTTGGTTTTCTCCAGCGTTGCCCTGCCTCGCCGGAACGCCACCGCGCAACCCCGGCCGAGCTGCCTCCCCGACGCCGACCGCCACCGAGCTTCCTCGTCGTCGCCGTCCCCTCCGCTGAGATCCGCATGAGCTCGGTGAGCACTCGGCCCACATCGGTTCGCCCTCTCTCCCCCTCCCGTGTGCGCGTGCGCGTGCGCCATGGGCGCAGGGCCCAGAACTGGCCCAGGTCCAGCCCAGCCCGGCCCTGTGGCCCTACCCGTGGCCTGATCTGTTGTAGCTGGGCCCGGATCTGCTGCGGCAGAGGCTATGTAGCCCTCTGTGTGGCTTGCATTTGATTGGTCCGGCTGTTTTTAATTCTCTTTCCAAATTTGTTTAATCCCCAGAAAATCACAGAAACTTGTAAAATCGATATAAAAATAAATATAAGTCCGGAAAATGCAAATCCAATTTTGTTGGACTCCTTGCGAGCAGATATATCCAACAAAAATGTCAGATCACATAAATCTGTTTATCTGTTTTCTGAAAAAAATACTTATGTGTCAATCCTTGTTTAATTTCTAATAAATTCTCTGTTAATCCATAAATCATGAACTCTTGCGTGCTTATAAGTCATCTGATCACACACCCACAGAGCATTTTTCCACTGTCATATCATGTTTAATTATTTTCTTATGATTTAAATCGTGTTCTGCATTCTTTAAATTATTATAAATAATCCATAAATCAATAAATCATCACACTTCACAGTAAATTACTTCAGTGGTACTTGACTCCAGAAAAGTGCCACTGGACATAAACTAATTTTCAAAATTTATTTAATCTAGTTAACCAACTTAAGTTAATTTATGTAACTAACTTAATCAAGAGTCAATGAACGAAATACTTCAGACGAAAGTATGATTAAACTTAGTCGCATCATTTCATTGCAACTAACTTGCATTCCCTTGTCATGACTTATAGCTCTCGAGGTGATTCCGGAGCAGCTGGAGGAGCAGGATGCTGCGCAGCTCAGGAGAAGACACTAACTTTCTCTAGTGTTGGAGAACACTAACTCCGCCCTTGAGCCAGGCAAGCCCCGGTACATGCCTTCCTTGTAGATTTTTATTTTCTCACTTGTTTGGGGCTAGTAATTGATTGTACATTAGGTTTGTTAGGAGTTGATGTGAAACCCTAGAACTGCATTAGGAATCCCCCTCCAGATTTACCTTGTGTCCTATTTTTGTATTAGTTGGTTCTAGGTTACCGTTAGAGTCTGCTATGCTTAGGGTCTAGCGAACGGTAGAAGTCGAGTGGTAGGTCCCACTCGCAGGATAGGAAATTTACCCTGGATTGTGCTAGAAGGTTATGATATGTTGGAGACCGGATGGGGATGGTTTGGGAAGGCTGGGCCTTCACGGTGGTAGCCCCGTCTGTGTCGGTTAAGGACCGTTCGTTGTTGGCCCTGTTGAGCAAGCTTGAACGTACTGATTCACATGCTGGTGTTTTATGGGCCCAGTAAACCGACGTAGCTTAGCAATCGTGGGGACGAACCTTATCCTGCCGCTCTGGGGAAAATGGGACCACGGGCAACGGCGGGGCCGGGTGTCATGTGGGACCTGATGGTTCGCCATGATGCAGCAGCTAGATTTCGGCCTTGCGGGGGCTTTGTGAAAGGTTGCTATGTGTGGCCTGTGTGGCGCACGTGGCGTGTGGTCAGGTTTCTCCTGCAGGATGTACATCGATGCCGCCGCTTTCGGAAATGAGCACCCACTTGTTCACTGCGCCACATCGTAGTGTGATTATGGATGATGATGATGATGATGCTAGATTATTACAGTTATCTTTATATCTTATTGTACACTGTTATTATCTGATGTATTGTTACTTTATACCGTTTTAGAGATAAGTGCACTATTTTATTGGTTAAGTACTTAATTGGAAATAAAACTTGAAAGTAAGGACCAAGTAATTAGTGCGCTTTTATGCAAGTGAGTCAGCATACCCCTTGTAGCCTTTGCATTTTTAGGAGACGGCTGTAGTTAGCCACGTTGACGGGTAAGTCTTGCTGAGTATTAGTTGCTCAGGGTTTGGCTCTTTATGTTTTTGTGCAGGTAGTCTTTGCTTCCGCTTTTGCTTGGTGGAGTTTCTCAGCAGGTCCACATCGCAGGGCTTCGATGTGCGGCCACGTATCGTCGAGAGTAGTAGTCATTTCCTGTATCTACAGACTTCCGCTGTGTACTCACGTGTTTTAATCCAATTAAGACTTGTTGTAATAACTTAAAGACTTAAATTGTGCTTATTTATGTGATGTACTGTTGTGTCTGTTCATCAACACTTCCGACTCGATCCTGCGAAAAGCGGAAACGCTACAGGATGGTTTCTGCAACAACAAATTTCTGCTTAACTTCTGCATCAACCTTCTTATTGCTACTTTGCATCAATGATAAAAAAAATCCTCCATACTTAAATAATGCCGGGAACCATCTGAGCTATCACATCCATGTGCCCCGCTCAGATGGTACCCTGCATTACTTAAATAATGCCTGTTGCTTGTATGTAGCAATTTCTCTTCTATATCCAATTGTTAAGATTGCAGCAGGTAAACAAAGATACCTAAATGTGGACTAATGTACACAGCCTACACGTCCTAGGAAGGCCAAACTCCTACACAAGCTTGCATACAAAAGAAAACAAGCAAGCAACAGCAAAAAAAAAACTAGGAAACTTACCTCAAGAGAAGACTTTTTTTGCACAAAAGATAAAAGAGGAAGCTTAAAAACAAGTAAAGGCATAATCGTAGGAAATGTGCATGTGCTTTCTGCAAGGCCTATGGGATGTATCACTCTCTACTCCTCGTTGAACCACTCTACGATGGAGTAATCATCCCTCCCATCACCACACAAGTGATGTCCACTTAGAACATGAATGTACTCTGCTCCACACAAGAAGAGTCATGGGCACTCTCCTGGAGATGCCCCCCTTTGAACAGAGGGCTCCAGTCATGGACAAACTTGGCAAAGTCTTATACAAACACCATCGAAAGCTCAATATCTAGCTAAGCTAGGCCATGCCAATAGCCAAAGGATGCACTGTTGCTACTCCTGTGCACTAAATATCACTCAAATCTCTATCCAGATCTTATTCTTGCCCTCTACTATTTGCGGGTTCCTTCAGTGTTAAAACTATCCAAAAGACGCCTGATGAGGTGTTGGGGCAGCTGTGCAAAGAACACCTCAAAACCCAGCCGTTACCTAAAATTCGTATTTCAAAAATAGTCACCTACCGTATCGACTACAATGAATCAAAAAAAATTCAATTTCTTCCCAACCTCAAATACTTTTAATGTTTCATGGATCTTGGGCTTCTTCACTACTACCTTAGTACAAGAGAGATTCACGTGTACATCCAAACACCTCCCTCTATCTAACCCCGTTGATGGTCTGAATTTCCTATGGACTCAAGACTTACAATCACATTGTCCTCAAACAACTAGTGGTACTTGGTTCAATCATATCCTTAGCGTTGATTCACTTCATCGCCTATAATTCCATCTAATAACTAGAAGGTGCACCACATGTTCGCCATAAATATGAAGGTTTACGGACATAACCGAAAAAAAAGCACAACATAAGGACAAATTGATGACACAATTCCTTCAATGAATATAATATTAAATAATTTTGTACAAATATCCTGGAAATTTTAATAATATATTCTCAACAATATATTCACATCTTAATGATTTTTCTATGCCAACATTGTTTTTAAAAAAATATGTCCAATTATTTCCATTAGATACATGCATGAAATCTTTGCCTTGCTTTGGCCTCCTTTGTCTGGATATCGAGCTGGAAAGTAGCCATGGAGGATAGATCCTAGCAACACTGCAGATGCCAAACCTGTCTTTCAAACTAACAGCTCCAACAGGTGCTTCTACGAAAGCAGCCCTGTGAGTGATAACATCAGTCACTTTCTTGTCCCCTAGCTAGCTTTGGCACTTCTAGGTGTACCATGCTACTGAAAATAGCATTCAAACACAAAATTAGTCAATGTAGTAAAAGACTACCATGCTCTTTATTTTTACCTTCATCCACCCATCCACCAACCCTCCCACCAACCCCAAAGCTTGTCCTATCTGTAAAACGCACTACATTTAGGGAAAAATTTCTAACTCTAAAACGCCCTATATTAAGGGACGGAGGGAGTATGTCCATGGACAATACTCCAGTACCTATCATGTATCAAGAATGAAAGATATGGAAATTGCACAATTCTCACTCACCCGTTGTGTCTTAATAAATTGGAGTTTTGTCGTGAGTTATGACGAAAACTTGCTAGAATCAAACTAAGACCTATACTTGTTTGTGGAATTATATATGTTGTTATAACTGTATCATGCAAAATCTCTATTAGTATGTCTTGTTCATCTCTGTAGTCTAGAATGTGTTCTTGGTAACAAATAGCTACTGCCTTCATCCGCTTTTATTTGACATCCTAGAATATGTGCCATAAAATCTTCTATATTGCGGCTGTATTTTTACTGACATATTTATTTTTGGGCATTAGTATTTATTTGGATGCATTTGAAATTAATAGTTTGTTATATGAAACTAGAATACCTGAAAGGTAATTAGAAATATGTTCTACAGCAGTATAGTTTATATTTACGTATCAATTCAAATTTAATAAAAAGAAGTAATGGTTTCACATATTGGTGACGATGAAAAATCTATCGGGTCAAGTAAATAATGACAAAGGCAGTGGTAATTACTATTTGTACCTCTTCGATGCCAAACATACGACAGATGTATAGGTATATGTGGAGTATATGGTTTTGCTTCTAATATTATCGATAAAAGGAGTAACCAGCTAAAGGCAGGCAAGAAGTTGACATGGTGATTGGACATGACGACAGGCACGCTTGGTGGCCAGCAGCAACGGCATAACCATGCGTTCCTGTCCCTAGCTAGAAAGCCGGTCTAGGAATAATTGTGTGTTCCGGCAAAGTGAAGAGCCAGCTCTCTGCATTTCTTCCTCCAATCCTAAGGTACTATTTTGTTTTCTGAGACTATGCTTACTCTTCTCCAAACTTCATGCATCAAACTCTTGCATTTTGTATGGCTGAACAGTTTATCAGCCTAGAACAGCTGACACACCCCAATCGGATTGTGGGAATATTTCCTGAATCGTACTTTTTTTTTTTGTGAAATTGAACTTCTGTATCATTCCTATGTGCCAAAGTGAACCTCAATCACCACCCAATAAGACAATAACTTCTTGATAAAATCACATGTTTATTAAAATCAACTCATTATAATCATTACATTTGTTCAGCATTCCATAGCACAAGAAGAAGAACCATCAATGTGATGGTAGTTCTATGCAGCAACACTTTGGAGGATTTGCCTCATTCTTGCATTTAGAAGTAAAATGAGTCATGCCCATGCGTGCGCATACACCTTTGCATCCCGCATTAGTGTCAACACAGGGATTTAGGGTCTCACACTTCTCAGGATTTACGGATTCTGCAAATGCAATGTGTGCATAGACTAATAAATTTGAGCTTTTGGAAGATAGACGGAGAAAATAGTGAGATATGTTTGATACATACCAATATGCGCATGGCAGGGTGTTATGGTAGACACCATTGCAAACAATAGGAATCCAATAGCCAAGGTTGTGTGCACGATCTCCCTCATTGTACTTCCCTTGCCAAGTGCCATGAGCATAAAGAGATTAGTTCAATTCTATCCTCTTTTTATTCGTTTGCTCACTTTGAATATATAACCTCTTTCGCTTGCTAGTATTTATAGAGATGCACAATTAAATATTAAATATTGATCTTCACAATATATATCTGCAGTCCCAAAATTAATGTTGAAATATCATGCTAGTTTAAATTAATATCCAGGTCTCTTTTCTTTTTTTCTATATTCTTTGTTTATGTGGTACATCTCAGATTCTCAGGGACTGATTGAATGTTGCATTTGTATTTTATACTATATTTGTATTTGTATCACAAGGATAGGGATTTAACATCCTGTCTGATCAAATAAATAAATGCCAAATTCATTTTTTGTACCATTCTCTTGTTTGTTCTTTTTTTTTAATATGCAGATGGTGAGAGTTCAACCTTTAGCATTCATTGAACCTTGCATATGAGAGGCACGATCATGTCATATATATTCATGTTGCATTTACATATCTCTTTTAAATAAGTCTTGACATTCTTCCTAGATCTAACTATTTATGATGCCCTCTCTTATATTAAGTGCACTATATGTTTCACCTTTCCTTATATGGTATTTAATGACATGATTATACAGATGTAGCAATAAAATCTTGAAAATGGATATTGCATTAAGACAGAGTCACAATCAGATCTTGAGCATAGATATCACATTTATTTTCTATCACATATTGGTATTAATGTCACACTGATAAATTTTTATATCTAGTGAGGACTAGTGTAGTTCTTCATATTATATTGTGTTTTTTATTGTTGCTGATGGTCCTAATATAGAGAAGAATCCTTAAGCTTTTATTGAACTATGCAAGCAAAATATTTTTTTCTTATATATTAATGTAGATTTCGAAATGCATTATGTTTTTGTACCTTGTTGGCACTCATTATAGAGCAATCTACCTTACTCTTTCTTTCATAAAAATTATTGCTCTTTAAAAATTTGATGACCTATGAAAAATTTGCAAGAGGAGATATGATATCATTATCCATCAAAACTTTGCAATCCACCATCTAATTATATGTGTTGACAAATATACATCGTCTGATAAGTCCTATATTGGCATCATGATTCCCAAGATGGTTAATGCAGCAGAGCGTTTGTCAGCAATTATGTATAAACATTGCTGAATTTTTTTTATTTTTATTAAGTTTAAAGATATTTTTATAGTAAGAAATAATTTTGAGTGTATTATGTACTTTTGATGAAAAATATTCTTTGAGATTTGGAAGGATGTATGGTATAATCGGAAAGTAACACAGCTAAACAGTTGCTAGTTACATAAGAACATTACGATATGCACCGCAAGTTGTGTGTATACATGAAGGTTTGCATGGTCAGCATGATGGAAGGAAAGTTCAACAAAGAAACAAAGACACAATTGGTGACACACAACTTTTTAAGGAATATTACATATTCTGGCATAAACGAACTAGCCCTTCCAGTCGTACTTTTGTTACTCAGAATCTAAGTCTGGACAGAACCATGTGCTTTGTAGGTCCCCTATTTTTCTTGTATTTCCAATTGCATGCCCAAACTAGTTTATTATGTCACAATATGCCATGGCAAATTAAAGCTCGCTAATGAACTAATTATGTGAAGTTTGTTGCTTATGTCTCAGTTACTTCTGTAACATTAGTAGTGACATTGCTGATTATGTTTCATGCATATGGAACCATTCTAGGCTTTCTAGCAAGTGTAAACTCGAAAAGAAAATCTCATCAAAATTCAAAATGATTTTGTGCTCTCATACGGGTGAAGACTTGCCACATGAAGCTGATGACTCTGCAGCTGAGAGACGAATGAGATGTCACTACAACTGAGCCGCATGTTATAAAAGATACTCATCACATGTTTTACACCTTTCCTCTCACTTCGCGGCGCAATAATTTTCTGGACAAGGTTATTCTTTTTTCATAAGAAACAATAGTTGGACACCATAAAATATTGGTTTAAGGCCAGCTCGATATATAACAGCTAATAAAGCCTCTATTTCTAGTCTCATTGCATGGAGAGTGAACTGCATGATATCACGAGGTCTATGTTCTACTATTTTCTGGTTGAACAGTTTGTCTGATCCACCAGTTCAATAACATGACAATGAGATCGAGCCTTACAATATGCATCGCATATTATGCGTAAATAGGAAGGTGTATAAGCATAATTGACAAGAAAACCGTAACACATTGCAAAGTTGAAATTGATGCACGCAACTCCTTAATGGAATAGTATTACATGATGTTGGACAAATCAAGGAGCACTTAAAATAACGCAAATTTACCACAGAATGATAGCTTCGCTGCTGCAGGAATACCACAAAATTTTTGTTTCAATTCCCTGGCATCAAAAAGTTATTTCTATTAGGTATGTGCAAGCAAGCATAAATGAATTAAGAAAATTGTGATGCTTTTTTATTTCCTGAAAGACAGGTCAATCTTTTGCCTTGCTTTGGTTTCCTTTGTCTGGATATGGGGCTGGAAAAGCAGACACGGATAGATCCTATATGCCCTCGGGATGCCATTCCAACAAGGTGCTTCTGAGAAAGCAAGCTTGATGAGTGATAGCATCGGTCGCCTTCTTGCTCCCTGGCTAGCTATGTTAGCTGCACCTTCCGTTGTACCATGCTACTGATATATATGAAAACAATAGTTAAATGTCTATGGGCGTGCAAGGAAAGATTGCAATTTAACCAGTCCCTTGTTGAGTATATCCATGGATACTAGCTACCATGTATCAAGAATGAAAGATACGGAAATCATGGAAGTTTCGTCCATGATACATTTTCTCTTATGTGCTCTTCTTTTTTTTTGGACAAAAAAAAGGCAGATGCTCTATTGTTTCATTAAAGAAGGAGAAAAAGGAGAAAATAAAAAGTCTGGCAAACACAAGGCAGCCTGAGTTGCCTCAGAGAATAACAGGTTAAAGGACTGCAAACTGTCCACCTACCCAACCCAATTGCTCAACAAAGGGAGGCCGCTGCAAAAGACTTCACTTGACAGTACCAGGCCCAAAAGATTTAAGAGACACTTAAAGATTTACATGACTACTCGACCCCTGAGATGAGTACCGACTAGATGATGAATACTGACCCATTGCTCTATGGTATTGGTCGATCTCCTCTTTTGCCAGGAAAGCCACCTGCAAATCATCCTTTTCCATGTACGCCTTGGAAAATACACATGTTCCTTTCCTTCCAAATGTTCCACCATGCATAGAAAATGATCTCTCTCTGTGATCTCTTGTTTTCCCGGTTCATGACCTTTATTTGTTGCTTCTTGAAGCCATTGTGCGATCTGTGATCTCTTGTTTTCCCGGTTCATGACCTTTATTTGTTGCTTCTTGAAGCCATTGTGCGATCCCAATCTGTCCCTTCTGTGCACTTCTTTAATTATATACTCAGTTTGTTTGTATTAGCAAATCTTCTATTTTGTAGTAATTCAAATGTTCTTGAAACGCTAATACTTGATTCTACCATATAAATGTACCCAGATCTCTTCAATTATATTGACACAAAGATGGCAAATTCAATCGTGCACACAATATGAATTCTATTACAGTCACTACAAGATGAAGGGTGAGGGGGGAGAGGTGGAGGGGGGAGGCATGCCTACAGCAAGAGAATATATCAGAATCCCACTCCATGAATTTGATTATTAACGCGTACAAATAGGAGCAATAATCCATGACACTCACTGGCAACGACGACAGCAAGAAAGGCAAAGCCAAAAGGCTAGCTGGGAAGGTGAACCAGATCCAATCGATGAGAAGAACAGAAAGAAGGAGCACCGCAGAAAGATTGGGAACCCGTAGTGATAGGCTGTAAGGCGTTCCGCAAGATCATGGCTCCATGAATGAGAATTTTCATACTACTCACCTCACATGCATTCACCTACGTACGGTGGGGACAGAAACCGTGATATGCAAAACGACAACTGTCCCTCAGGGTGTGCTTATGCTGGAAAAGTCTTGATAGTGCAGCATAGACATTGATGCCATGACGTTTTGTGCAGCATCGACACCTAGCTAGGCTAGTAATACTAGATACTGCTCTTGGCAGGTTTCCTGATTTCCTTCTTGCCATCAATTTTTAGAAAAGAGAATATATTGATATTTTAGCCTCTACATTGAAAAGATGAATATAGCTATAATTATTACAAAATAGCTCCATTCCAAATCGCACGTAGGCTAAGAAAAAAGAGCGAGCAAAAACAAAAGAAGAAACTCTTGTCTGGATTTGAGCAAACACCCAACAACCATAACTTCTTGCGTCGCCGAGATGCCCTAGCACCATTTTATCGTCCTTCTTCAAGAGCAAATCACAGTAGGGACTTGAACAGATTTATATCCCTAAACACTCTTTACCCAAGGTGTTAGCCAACATTGCACCGTAAAATGCACGTCATCTCGTCTTCCTACTCATCAAGTCGCCAAGGGCGGACAATCCACCACTAATTAGGGATAAATGCCATCTCCAATCTATTGCAACCTCCCGGCCACGCCTAACCCAAACTTCATGCGCCTTGTGCTTCAGCAAACCCGAACTCTAGCATACCCCGCTTTGCCGCCACCATTAAGACTCGTCTTTCCCCCAAGCAAATCCCAATTCGATATGGAATAAAACACCACCACCACACCACATGAGATCTTCTTGGGAACCACAAAGAAGGTGTGAAGGTAGTCACCATCTTAAAAATGATTTGTAAATGGAGTGATAAAGTCCAGTAGCATGTAGATTGGGTGCTGCCATGTCATTCTTGAAACTTCAACCAAGGTTTTATGAGTGAGCTTTCTTGCCGTCAACAAAGATTGCAACTGTCCATGAGTGGAACCAGCCAACGCCGGCCAAATTCGGCCCGCCATGCGGATACGGCGAATCAACCAAATCCGGCCACCATCTTGGCTTCCTCCTCTGCCGATTGCATCACACCGGCGATATCTCACGCGCGACAGCACTACCACGCACTTGGTCGCCGTCAAATCCTTCCTCGACGCACGCGCAGCCGCGCCGGCCGCCTTGCGGAAACCATCGCGTCCTTGACTGTGACGCCTAGAAAAAAAACACGTTTTCCCGTTTGGGCCATATGGAGTGTTTCGGCCCAATCAAACTCCAGTCCAGCTCAAATCCTATACCTGTCTTCCACCTTGTTTTTCCTGTTCCCCTTTCTTTCGATCGAG
Source organism: Eragrostis nindensis (assembly GCA_012490785.1). Taxonomy (NCBI): domain Eukaryota; kingdom Viridiplantae; phylum Streptophyta; class Magnoliopsida; order Poales; family Poaceae; genus Eragrostis; species Eragrostis nindensis. The sequence goes on along the minus strand of JAAXCT010000300.1, from coordinate 338,284 downwards.
CGCCGCCTCCCCTTCGCCCTCGTCCTTGCTGCTGCTAACCAACGTTGGGAGGTTCTGTTTTGCCCAGCAGACACGCGTTGTGAGGAGGTGAGAACCAGATCATCCCAATCCGTTTTGCCTAGGTGCTTCATGCTGTTCGATTGCTGATCCTCATGTCGCAATATTGGGAAAAGGAGAGGAACTGAGGCCAAGAAAGGAGGGAGGGCAGCGAAGGACTTCGTTTCCCATTAGGTAATTGATGAATCCATCGTTTTCCTTCAGTTCCCTTGGTTCTACGCGCGATCAGGCTTAGTTTCAGGGGCTCGTTTTATTGGAGAACCTGCTGTTTGACATGAACTTCGTAGCAGTAAAACTTTCAGTTCCGTCAGCAAATGTTCGATCCAGTTTTTGGAGATCTTAACATCCGATTTTGAAGATCTTGTAATAAGAGAAGTTGTAGATCTTTTCTTTATCTTTCCAACGCATATTTATGCGTTTTAGTTCGTTGTGTATAGCAGGAGATATGAGCTTCTGAATCTGACTGTCATGTTCTGAAATTTTTCTGAAACTGTACAGTTTCAGTGACGTTTTGCAGTTTTTGGTGTCGTTTTCAGTGGCCTTAGAGGCAGAATTTCTGCAGACCGTAAGCTGAGTTTTTGTTGAACTTTGTGTTATCTTTCTATTGGGTGCTTAAACCCTGATTTTGGTTTGATAGTTTCGGAGATACGGTTTTCCAAAGTCATCAGCCTGGCAGTTTGTCGGCAGACACTGTCTCTCATCTTGTGGGCAATACTAAAGATGGTGGCTCATTCTGAATTCGAACTTTATTTTGTCTCTTGCTTATGTTCTTATATATACGGTTGAAATATGAAGAAGTGCTTATATTTTCATATGAAGGCAAGAATAACTTGTGATTTTATGAACTTGTTTTTGCATCATTGACATTCATAACATGAGCAAGTGCATTGAGCTAGGTCGGTGAGAAAGTTATATAACTATTCCAGAGTTTTTAAAGGCCAGGTCGGTGAGAAGTTAAATAACTATTCCGGAGTGCTTTTATGAAGTATGTCTTATACCTATGGTTGCGACTGTACCGGTGCACATCATACTTTGCCCGAGGAGGGGTGCGATGTAAAAGTGGACATGCATTGCATGCATTGCAATCATATGCATTAATGCCTGAAGTTCGATGATGATTATGTTGTGGCTATATGTATGTTGAGAAGTGATGCCTCTCGAAGGTGATATAAAATGCGGTAATCTTGTGGATATGAAGATCTTATTTGTGGTTTTGCATTGCATTTATATGCATTCCGGAAAGTGGATTTGTCTATGTTAATGCGGCGGTGAAGTGGTTTATAAGCACCTTTTGGAGGGGTTCTAATCTTTACATTATCATTGTGGTAATATTGAAGTATTGCTCTTGTTATTATTGAAATTATTAACTGATGCTTAATTCAACTTTTGGTTTAAATAGCTTGTCAAAATGATTTGCTTGCTGAGATGTTTCATCTCACCCTTGCATTGATCTTTCCAGGTACTTGATGAGTGACATGGCGGGATGGGAGTAGCTGCACGTCATTCACTTCACTTAAATTAGAGTTTCGCACTATGCTTAGTAGTAAAGAACGTTTGGTTCTTATTTGTCGGAGTCTATGCTTTGAGAAGTGGAGTGGTGGTTAACTTAAAGTCTCTATTCATTCATTCTTGCTAAGGTCGTTTGCCTACTAGTGTGATGCCTTTAATTATATTTATCTATGATTGTTATGCTTCCGCATTGATTACTTTTACAAGGAGATGCTGCCGAATTTTCTATATTTTCGGTAAAAGGCTATTATGATGGTTTTAGTAGCATCCTAGGGTGATTGTGGATTTCGGGGTGTTACATTGACGTGCTCGCAGCCGCAACAGGGCCTGGGCGCCTCCAGTTCCCTCGACCCGCCGCCATTTAACCAACCTTGATCCCAGCTCACCACAGCAGAGAAACTCAAAGCGGTAGAGAAACGAGACCCCGCTGCCGCCATCCTAACCCCTGCTTGGGTTGTTCCGGCAGGCGGCTCTTGCGGCGGCCGGATTGGGGGATGGAGGTGGAGTTTTTCAATCAGGCGTAGAATGATTATTAATTTTCATGGTTATCTCAAGTTGTGGGTTTGAGAAAGAAATCGGGTCCTCTATCATAATGTTGATGATTTGAGATCTATAGAACAAAATTTTGAATGTTATTTTAACTATCTTGAACAATATATTTTTGAACACAACTGAATAAGGGGTGACCCAACAATCTGGAAGGCCATGGGGCGAATTTGATGGGGTGATAATTTCAGCCCATTCCCAGATGAGGGAGGAGAGAGGAGGATTAGAAAATGGACCGAAACTGGCCCTCATATGGAGTGATTTAATTTTCTTTTTTGTTTAAAAATTATTCCTAACGTTCTTAAAATGCAAGAAAAATTGGTAGTGTATTAACAATTGACGAATGTAATAAAAGTAATTGCAGACATCATTATTATTAGTTATAGTTTCCTTGTTCAATCTCTTTTTTAATTGGTTTGCAGGTAAAGCAACTTATAGCGGATCAACATTGTCATGAACTTCTGACATTCTCTAGTTTGCCTCATATGACAAAAGATGCTCACATCCACAATATAGAGAAAAATGGACTAGTTTTCACTTTTAGAGATGAACACCTCATTTTATCACTAAGCTGTACTGACCCCTACGAAATGCTGTACAATATATAACAAAATGATCTTAGGTAAAGGACCGGGTGTTCCTGCCTGCCTTGGCGACGGAGACCAACAAGAAACAAATGCGCAACAGGGGCGAGCGAGCGGGAACGGAACAAGCGCACGGGACGGAATGCGAACAAGCCGTTGACCTCACCTCCGCCTCGGCTCCGCGCGCGCGAGTTCACAAGCACAGCATTAGTCTTCCCCGATTGCTGCCGCCCCGCGATGGCACCGCACCACGAGGAGCGTGCCTACATACATACGCCACCTCGGGTAGGCGACTCCTCCAGGAAAACCGCCCACCTGCTCTGCTCCTCCAGCCAGCCAATGGCGACCGCGACCACGGCGGCGCCGACGCCACGACGGATCAGGCACGCGGCGGCGGCCGCGGGGGCGGGGGAGTGGGCGGCGGTGTCCGGCGCCGGCGCGTGGCGGGTGGAGGAGGTCGGCAAGCACCAGCTGATGCGGCGCACGGGGCTCCCGGCGCGCGACCTCCGCGCGCTCGACCCGGCGCTGTCGCCGTACCCGTGGACGTCGTCCAGCAGCAGCCTCCTCACGGCACGGGACCGCGCCGTCGTCGTCAACCTCGAGCGCGCCCGCGCCGTCATCACCGCCGCCGAGGTGCTCGTCCCGGGCCCGCGGGACCCCGCCGTCGCGCGGCTCATCCGCGACCTCCGCGCGCGCCTCATCGCCTCCCCCTCGCCGTCGAGCCCCGGCGGTGAGGAGGGCGCCGAGGACAAGGTCCTCCTGCCCTTTGAGTTCAGGGCGCTCGAGGTGTGCCTCCAGTTCGCCTGCACCTCCCTGGGCACGAGGTTCGATCAACTAGCTTGCTTGCTGCCCTGACTTTCCGAGCGTCGATGCTTTTTGAAGTGCTGAAATAGTTCTCACAGTCAGGGCACTGCAATTCAGCACTGCAAAAACCATCAACGAGCCTTCTCTTTTTTTTTCTAAGTAAATGAAATAATTCTCACACAAAAACAAAGCTTTGTAAACCAGAGTTCATGCTTAATTAAGCCTTTTAAAAAATAAAATTGTCACTTTACTATGTCAAATTTGTTGGAATCCTGTCCACTTAACTTCGTTCTAGGTGTTCCGGTTTGAGCTGGTCACGTAGGTGTCTGGTATGACTAGTTGTTCACGTTGCTGATTGCTCCAAAATAAAAATGGGCATTTGTTCCTGAAAATTTGCTCGATCGTCAGACTTCCACATTGGAGGAAGAGGCATACCCCGCTCTGGACGCGCTCACCTCCAAAGTCAGCGTCCTCAACCTTGAGCGCGTGAGGCAAATAAAGAGTCGATTGGTTGCCATTTCCGGGAGGGTGCACAAGGTAATAAGTACGATCGATGACCTCGACATTGTTCTATCAACGGTGGCACCGCAAACATTAATTTGAGAACGACATAATGTATGCACCTCTTCATTTGGAGACAGGTCAGGGACGAGCTAGAACACTTGCTCGATGACGACGTGGACATGGCCGCGATGCACCTGACGGAGAAGCTTGCTTACCAACAAGCTGCAGCTGGCCGCTCGTCGAGGTTCAACTACGACAAGGAACCGAGCGAATTCTACGACGAAGAGAGGTACTGAATGCTGAGATCAACTCCGAGATACGTACAGCAGAATCTCAGTGGTAGATGGAGTACTAGACGTAGCAGCAATGATGCAGGGTCGACGAAGGAGTCGAAGAAGGCGACGGATCATCGGACAGCGGCAACGAGACCTCCGTCGGCTTCAAGCCCAAAATCGACGAGCTGGAGAACCTGCTGGAGGCCTACTTCGTGCAGATCGACGGCACCCTCAACAAGCTCACCACGGTACGTACGCACGTACCAAATAATCAGAGGTTTCTTAATTACCGACTTACCGTTGTTTGATGCTGAGCTGACGTACGCTGATCTGCTGGTTGATAAGCTGCGCGAGTACGTGGATGACACGGAGGACTACATCAACATCATGCTGGACGACAAGCAGAACCAGCTGCTGCAGATGGGGATCGCGCTGTCCACGGGCACGCTGGTGATCACCGGCGCCATCGTCGTGACGGGCGTGTTCGGCATGAACATTCGCATCCCGCTCTTCCGCAGCACCAACATGGCCATCTTCTGGCAGGCCATCGGCGGCATGGTCGGCGCCAGCGCCGCCATCTTCTTCCTCGCGCTGCTCTGCTACCGGAGGAGCGGCATACTGCAGTGACACATGCTGGGAACGGACAAAGGCTTTGACATTAATTGTGCTGGTTGCAGATGCAGTGTTTGAATAAGTGGGGTGCTGTTCTGTACGTAATGACAGCGATCTGAAGTTGAAGAAAGAAGCGCTCTTGTTCCTCTGAACATGACTCCCGGCCAAAAGATTGCGCATCTCTATATGAATCTTCATAAAGATTTGAGATCGAGTTTTGGAGCTATATGCTAAATGCTCTTACTTGTAATCTCTTTGTTTTACAGAGTGCTTGTAACATGAGGATGTACTCAGCTACAACTAATACATTTCTTCTTTCATCTCAAAAAAAGAAAAAGATTGCGCATCCCTCAGTTTTCTCTATCATGGTCATCCGTGCTCTGTTTGGTCCAGTGGCCAAAGTTTGCATTTATTTTTTCTCGTGCAAAGATTTGCTTCAGTGCCGTCGCCGTAATGTGTGACGTTAATCTCTGTTTTCCAATGTATTTCCATAGCCCATCATACTCGATCGCTAAGCTAGTGAATTAGTTAGATTTTCCTTTTAACTTCCAGATGTTTTTCTTTTCAATTTGTTTAATGTATTGTTCCTGTTTGTTTTAGTTTGAATTTTTTCTAGTTCAGCCTTTGTGTTGTCTTCAAGTGAGGGAAAGGAGGGAGATGCAAGAGCACTGTCAAAAGGGGAACCATGCGAAGATGAATCAAAGGGCATTCGTCTTGTAGTACATACTCCGTCCAACTCTGTTTCGTTAAAGCCACAGGAACAGAGAGCAAGGACTACTGTTAAATTTCTCCGTAACATAATGACTCAGCATACGGGTGAAAAGTGAATGCAGATTATTTGTAATATCCGACATCCATATCTGATAAAATATAAATATGATACAAATTTTCTATTGGACTAATATTTTTACACTATTTGTATATGTATTCAAATTATATTGGAAAATATGGAAGTTGGAAATGGTTGTTTTGATTGTAACATGCGTTTTCTTCAGCCCAAGTAGTTACTTATTCTGATAGAGTAGCGAGTTTGGACAGCCCATTAGCCTACAATATCGGCCCAGCTATCGTGTAATTGTAGTCTCGCCCCAAGAAGCATGTGCAGCCCAAGATTTTCTTCAGCTTCTCAAAAAAAAAAAGCCCAAGATTTTCTTCATTTTTCATTTTTTTGCTTGATTGTATATCATTCTTTTTTCCATTAACTTTACTGTATTTATTTTTTTATTCAATATTTTATTTGAAGAATTCTCTTCCTTTTATTTAATTGTATTATACTTTCACAAGGTTTTCTTATTTGTTTCTTCATGTACCAACGGGGAACAACATTGGTGGTCCAATGTACACACATGCGAGCTAATGCATTATTATTGTTTTTTCTCTACAAATTTTAGATTGCAGTTCTCTGATTTTCCAAAGTCTCCATCACATTTTTCTATTGAAGCAATAATATTTTTTCTATGAAAGTATAAGGTTAGAAGAAAATGAGAAGATTTAGATATTTGTATCTATTTCTAGTGGCTGGAATAGTGATTAAGAAATTATCAAAATCTCAGCCATTTTAGAAGGAGGCAGATTGTACCATGATCGTTTGTTCCATCCAATGTATCCTTATTCTCCATCGTAATTTGTTGTTGTTCTGTTATCATTTTACTTGCTTCTTTACTATAGTGAATTAATTTTGTTTATTTTAAACCACGTATTCCATGCTTTTATATATTAGTGTGCCCTCTTGTTGAGGCAACTATTTTTTCAGCGGTACAAGTTACAAGCAATTTCCAATCCAGTCCGAAAAAAGATTGGGGCTGTAAAATAGGAAAGCATGCTCGGTTCCCATTCATAGGCCCAGTTGGAGGTAGGAACGAACAATCATGCCGCAACCTGTCCATTATAACGGCCCATTGCAACAACATTACGCAACGGCCCATCGTTATGCAACGAAAAATTCAAGCCGGCATTCGCGGCCCCGCGCCCCACACACGCCCGCCCAAGCGCGCGCCTCGAACATTCTCAGGCAAAACTTCCATCCATGTCCCTCGTCCCCCTCCCGTTTTCCCACAGCCGCCAGCTGACGTGTCCGCGTACGACTCTTGGCGGCAAAGCAGCCCCGCAGGGGCAAAACCGTAATCCTCCCTGCCAAACCGACCATAAATTCCAGGCTTATAAATACTCCTCCCGCTCCGATTCCTCCGCCCAGATCCAAACCGCGAAAAACTTTCGCCGCCCCGCCACTCCCCGCGCGATCTCCCAACCAAAACGTGAAAAAAAAAATCAAATCCAAATCCGAAACGCCCCTCCGCGCCCTTCCAATTCCCACGCCCGCGACGCGCCCGTTCAGATTTCAAATAGATCGCATCTGAGCCCGCGCGGCGGGCAACTCCCGAGTCCCGACCCGGATCCCGGCGGCGGCGGCGGCGATGGCGGTGACCGGGCGGCCGCCGAAGCGGGCGCGGGTGACGGCGGAGCCGCGGCCGTTGGATATGCGGGCGTTCCCGGCCGGCATGGACGGGCCGACGGCGGGCGGCGGCGCGGCGTTCCGCGACCGCGTGCGGGCCTTCCTGGCGCGGTGCGCGGTGCCGGCCGACGGCGCGTGGCGTGTGGGGCTCCGCGTCGGGGAGGAGGGCGGGAAGGTGGCGACCGTGGCCATGGAGGTCGTCGAGGAGGACGTGGCCCGGGCCGGGGCCGCGCGGGTCTACTGCGAGCACTGCACCGTCGCCGGTGAGTCGTTGATGAGTGTGCCGGCACAATCCGGTCCGCCGGGGTCGGGTCGGTCCGGCTTTAGTTTCCTATTTTGTCATGATGGATTCAGGATTAAGATTAGTTTTCCCGGTCTCACTGCCACTCTGTTACGAAACTCTTGGGATGCAAAAACAGAGGAGGCCTTGCTTGTGTTCACAGATAGGCCATACCGCCTTCTTTTTATTTTATATAGATGCTTAGTTGGTCTGGTTGACTTCAAATTGTTTTCAGTTCATCCTTTTTCATCTGAATTGGAGAGAAACAAAGCTGGCGTGGACGCATGCATTATTCAGGATTAATTTGGGTACAACTGCTACTATGTTAGGAAAGTCTTGGGATGTGAAAACAGGGGAAGCTTGCTCTGTTCACGTAATAGTTGTATCGATGAATCCATACCCCTCAGTTCAGCTTCTCCATTCTCTAGTAAGCCATAGAAGCCTGGTTTTCTTGATTGACCTGAAATTAATACAGTTCTGGCGTACCGTACCGATGAATTAGAGGGAAACAAAATTTGATGTTCTGGCGTTAACTTGCATAATCAACCGAGCTGAAGAGTCTCAACGTCGTTTCATTTGTCTTTCCTCATAGGCTGGAGCAGGCACCCTGTTTGTGGGAAGCGTTACCACTTCATTATCCGGAATGGATATGGTCTGCAGGACTTCAAAACCTGCCGGCACTGCGGGCTTATGGTCCAGTTGTTTGAAACAGGGTGAGTCAATCTGTTTCAAGTTCAATTAGTATTGCAGTATAGTACTCAAAAGTCAAAGTAGTGTCATAAATCATGAAAAAACATGAAAAATGTATTCATGACAGTCAAAAATCAAAGTAGCGTCATAAATCATGGAGGCTTCCTTTGGAATGGAGGAAAAGTTCCTGAATTATGTGTTTTTTCCTATGAAATTCCTATGTTCTGAACGAGGCCTTTAGTGTTTCAACAAGCAACGAGTTATTCCTAGTATGCACCCTTCTTATTAGGGGCAAGAAAAAAACAGTGTAATTTCTTTCAGCATGGGAGGTTTAATATGACTGGCATTAGTGGTCTAATACGACTCCATCATGTAATTCAGGTGCCCATCGTGCAAGCATGGGATCTCTTATGATGATCCGGAAGATTGGGACTACATGCAGTTGGATAATCCCCGGCATTTGCTGCATGCCATTGTTCATGAAAATGGTTTCGGTCACCTTGCCCGCATAAACGGCCGAGAGGGTGGCTCCAGTTTATTAACTGGATTTGAAATCATGGACTTTTGGGATCGGCTCTGCATATACCTTAGGGTCAGGTAAGGACAATTTGGTATTTTTCTTTTTCTATTCTACACGTAAAAGTGACGCGGCCAACTATATGCATACTTGCATAATCTTCAATAGTAGCATGAATGGAACAGACTTTTATTTTGAAATTGTGCTCTTTATCCAGTTAATTATGAATTTTATGAGATAAATAGCACAGGAACAGATGGACATGTTGGAATAAGTTAATACTTACTATTGTACTCTGTTTGCTTAAGCAGCGCTAACTAATACGTCACTCGAATATCTGAACTTCGGTGATGTGTACCCGTTCGCCCATGAGACAAAAAAGCATATCCTTCCATGGCTGCCGCCTTAAACTAGCTGCAGTCTCAAATGAAATTTAACCAACAACAAGGTGGCTAGGGCAGTAGTTTGGGGAATGGATGCTGAAGTTAACTGTCGAACAAACACAAATTTTGAATATCTATATGAAACCGTATGCTTGTTTGGCTATGTCAATCAAAAGGTCAAGCACATTTCCAGGACGCAACGCATCTAACTAGCATTGTACATGTAGCAACACTCAACTTTGTGCTTATAGCACAATGCTGTATAGTGTATGAATTATGGCGGCCAAGTTTGTCATTTAATTTGTTCTAATTAGATAGTTAGAGGCACTAACGCGTTGCTGTTAATAACTGCAGAAAGGTCTCGCTGATGGATGTCTCTAAAAAGTATGGAACTGACTACCGGGTCCTACATGCCGTTGCCAACGGTTGTTCATGGTATAGCCAGTGGGGATTCAAACTCAGCAGAGGGAGCTTTGGTATCACACCAGAAGAATACTGCAAAGCTGTAGACAGCCTCTCCTCGGTTCCATTATCACATTTCTTCCAGCATTCCAGATCTCCTAGAACCAAGCTACAAGATACCATTGCATTCTATCAATCCCTTTCAAAGCGCCCCCTCACAACAATTCGTGAACTGTTCCTCTATGTGCTGGAGCTTGCAAACAGCAAGAGTGCGCATAACCACTTCGGATCAGTTCATAAAAAGGAACATTCATATGCCCATGTACTACAAGAGACATGGTCTGATGATGAAATAAAACGAGCAATGGATACTGCTCTGAAAGTTCTTCGTGCTGTTGGTACGACAAAGTGGGTGGCTATGCGAACTCTAAAGGCAGCCATATCCCATTCAGCTGGTTCACCACAGCTGGTTGATTACTGCCTCAAGACCCTTAGTTCGAGGTCAACTGATGGAGTGGTTATTGCAGTCAGATGCAACAGTGAGACAAATACAATAGAATACAGGTTGGTGACTTCAGACATTTTGATTATGCCTACTAATTAAAATTTGTTATTATCAAGAGTTAATGACAAAGTTCTAACATTACTTCCCCCTGTTCTTGTTATAAAATCAAAGTTCTAACTTAACTTTCCTCTGCAGGCTTACGGATGAAACCATCCCTATGCAGTGTACATGCCTGCCAACCTGGGATCATCTTGTTCGTGATATCAAGTTTTTGTTTGATGAGCTCCTGTATCCACACACAATGCATCCTTACAAGCCGGAGAATACGTATAGCCATGCCAAAAGATGTGCAATGATCCTATTGGACTGCAAGCAATTCAAAAGGCATTATGACCTGGAAGAGGATTTCTTGCCTAGAAACTCATCTTTGTTGCACATTTGGTGCCAAGTAGAGCTGCTAGACCAAGTAGGAGATACACCTTGTATCCCACCGGAGCTGTTAACACTTTCACAAACAGCAACTGTAGCTGATCTGAAGGTGGAGGCTGCAAGAACATTCCGTGACATATATCTGATGTTACAATCATTTGTAGCCAACCAGCTTCTTGATTGTGGGAGTGCAAGTGAATCAACCCAAGTGAAGCTCTTATTTGGAGCAAATGGGACAGTTCGTGTTCAAGGCAGATGCGCTGGGGGTGAACGTCGTGTTGCAATTTACCGAATGGAGAGAGGTGTGGACAAGTGGACAGTTGACTGCTTGTGTGGAGCTAAGGATGATGATGGAGAAAGGATGCTGTCTTGTGACTCTTGCCATGTGTGGCAGCACACTAGGTGTGCTGGAATTAGTGACTTTGATCAGGTGCCGAAGCGATATGTATGTAAAACATGTAAATTACTCCACAAACCGAAGAGCAGTCAACCTAGGGTAACTTTTAGTGTTGGCCCTAATAAGAGATGTAAAACTGACACAAGTGCCTTTAGCCATGTAGGTGGGGGATTTTTGAGGCCTCACATCAGATGACATGTACATATCTGTAACAATGATGAGTTAATGAGACATGTCAGTTTTTCATTGTTGCTATACAGAAATGCTTTTCCATAACTATGTTCTTTTAATCAATATCCACTAAGCTCATATATCACAAGGGACCTTAGCAGCATGCCATTAGTTTTTTCACAGCTAGCTTTTGGTACAATAGTATCATGTATCACTTTACTCTGAGGAAATAGAGACCTATAAAATCTTGTCATGCATCCTCAATTTTCTTCTAAAATGTAGCTACAGCAAAAATAAACCATCAACCCAATAGTACTAAAAGAACAGAGAAGATCTATAACATTAAGACGAAATCAAACAACATGCTCGTAAATTATACTCTAATAACAGCAATGAAGTTGTCAGATAGGGGCCACTAACCTCGCCCATTCCTGTCTTGATCCTGATTGGGTCCATGAATCATGAGGGACAGCATGTGATGCAAGTTCTTGTGCAACCAAATCTTGAATTTTAATCCCTTGGCATCTTGCTTCACTTAACTGCAACTGATATGCCAACAAGATTAGGTCCACATCAGTTCATGGGGGAATTGTTCCAAAGTTTGCTTGCTATGCAACTTCAATCAGCTTTTACAATTTAGTTGCAGAAAAAACTATATGATCGGCAGTAAATAACAAAGATGAGATTCATGACACAACAACAACGAACAAAGAGAAGGCTGAAATCACACTTTGTGCTTTGTAATATTTTCAGTTACTAATAAACACAAAGTTACAGGATCAGGAATACTGAGACCAGTCCCTAAATTCATATTGCAGGGCATGATTCAACTTTAGAAGGGAATTTAACATACAGACACTGAACAGAAGTAGTAGTATGTTGAACTCAACTGTGTATTACTCCGCTTGTAAAATAAAAGGCACATAATACATATACTCAATAAAATTAGACAAACACATCCAAGTACATTGTAAACTTCATCTGCTGTAGCTTATGGTGACCACCCCATTAATCAGCACCACATTGGAAACAGAGTGCAATGTGGGGTCTGCAAGACAAGTGTCGTGTGTGGCACGCATGCCTAGGGATGCAAGTTTGCTAAGTTTTGGGTCTTTCTAAAAATGAACTGAAACTTTCCACCATCCTAGAAAACTAGTATAGCAAATGAACTAAAGACTTGACCCACAATACCCATTGGGTACCCACTTGCATCAACACTGGGAACCAGGCTGCCACAGCATGAGCTTCTTTCTCAATTTCATTAGGATTGGAATCAATAAGGTAAGAAACTGAGATTAGAGATAAGTTGCGAACTAGATTCCTTTTGTTAGAACAGAGGTTATAGGATGCTACCCGCATTATAAAGTAAAGGCAAGCAATCAGCAGCCCAAATCCTGATCGTTACCCGTGCCTTTTTCCTCGCGAAGCCAGCATTATGGCTCCATCCGAGTTCAAGTGCATGGTACGCCATATTCAATCGGCTGCCATGACAGAGAAAAGCAGGAAAACCCCATGCAGAGAACCTCATTAGAAAAACTTAAAACGCGTATTTGGAGCCAGGAAAGCATATCAGAAAATTTCTTTTGTGATACACTGCACTATATTTTATCATGGTCATGGGAACAGAATAGTTAACGAATAGGTACTGAAAATAGTATATAACTAGGGGAACATTCTACAGATTATTTTCATTGTAGACCAAAATCAAGATCAACCATGCTCTTGAAATCAGCACCTTGTGCATGTGTTTCAGACCAAGGTACTACCCAAAAGGGAAAAATGGTGATTTAAGTAGAAAAGCAAAAGGCCCCCAGATTTTTGGTAAACAATACCTACTGATACACTTGTGAGTCATGTCAATCAAAATCAGTACTACTTGGTACTAGGACCAGTAGCTTCCCAAATGCAACGATGTAGAAAGAGTCAAGTAGTAGAGCAGATAGCATATGATTTTGGCCTTATCTCATTTAGAATAGGTTACATAGGAAAGCTGACTCAGAAATGTGTAGCTTCTTTACCATATTTTTTTTCCTGTCGCTTTCTTATTATCCCTATGTAAACATTGTGATTCAAGGCCAAATCATAGACAGGGAGTAGGGATCATCCCTATTTCTATGTTCCAAAAAAAAAAAACACTAACATGAGTTTGCTCTCCATGGCTCAATTTAACTTCAACATAGATTTTGCAAATCCCTGTACAAAAAGTAATCCAGGCGATGAAGTTCAATCAATGTGTTACATCAAAAACAAAGATACAAAAGTAAGATGGCACCTTGCACAATTTCCAGATTAGAAAATAAAATATAACACAGAAGAGATCAAAGGCACAACTCAATAATTAAAAGCTAACTAACATCCTTAGAAAACAGGAAGATTCACAGGAAAATGATCCTGAATAATGTGATAAGCTATAAAGCTTGATTCCTCATGCGCTACTGAGAACAAAAATAGAAAAGGATCTGACTAGGAACTTCTAAATGTATTTTCATGAGTAAGGATTCAGTGGAATTGAAAACAACTTCATAAGTATAGATCTAGTGAAACGTAAATTTAAGCATTTACTGTTGGGAAAATGTACTGCAAATTGTGAATGCATCAAAGGTACATGGAGGAACAGGGGAGCACATAACAATTTCTAAGTGAACACACTTGCTGTGAACAAGACTTAAACTCAGAGGATAAACTTAAGAAGACTCTCATTTAAAAAAAAAAAGTGAGGAGACTGCTTGAACCGTGGATGCACAGCATGAAAAGAAACGACTAAACAAAGTAACAAGCCCTAAGACCTGGTTACCCAGACATTGTACAAACTAAATTGAAACATGTAGATAGCATTCCTAGCTACAGTGCAATGAAAATTTGTACCAGCCGGGCTATTCAGAAAATACTAAAGCAGAGATAGTGTCACGTCATTCAGAAGACCACGCTGCACCTTGAAAAGTTTACCCGTACTCTCAGGACTATAGCCGTAAAAAGGACAGAGGCTCAGAGCTAAAGCTGGAAGCTCCCACACAAGGTGGGTTTGGGGAAGGATTACAGGAGGCGAGCCTTACCCTGCAATGTGCAATTTTAGAGAGGCTACTTCGAACCCAATATCTCTTGGCACAAGTGGGGTGACTTAACCACTGCGACGGGCCTGCCCTTCGACTCAAATCGCAAGAATGTTGAAATTATGGTCGACCCTGTGTTTCAGGCAAAAATTCCCGAAATTATTGTATTCTTAGCAAACACACTTCATAGAGAATATCCAAGAGCTAATATTCAATCACCAAAAATTCAAGAAGACCGCTTTTATAGTAGACATTGTACAAACTAAATTGAAATACATAAGCAACAATCCCCCTGGAGTTCCTACCACAAGGGGCTACTCAGAGAATACTAAAAGCAGAGCACGAGTTGCAACATTGACAATAACATCTGCACTACTGAAACTAAAGTGTTGACAAGCATATGTCGAAATCACTGTCCACCTTATATCCCAGGCATATATGCCCTAAATCCTCATGAGGCACACACATGGAAGGCCTAATAACGAACTAGCAGAGGACCAGCAGCATCAGGTAAATTGAACACCGCAGCTATTTGGTACGGGACTGATACAGCAATTATACAAGCAGCTCCTATGCTTGTCACAGAACAACGTACAAGCATCGTAATCAACTTAGTAAACCCGGGAAATTTTGCTTATCACGGATTCGTCAGGCATCAGAATGCGCGATTCGAGAGCGCGGGCAAGAACAACAAGAACGCCTGAGCAGAGCAGGCTCCGGGGAAAGGTCACCCCACCAAATCGCACAAGCCCGCATCGATTCGTGCGTCATTTACAAAGAATTAATCAGGGAACAAAATTGCAATGTTGGCAACAACCCTAGCGAGCTTCCCGCGGGGAGTAAAGGGAACGACAGAGGAGGTAGGGAAGACAGCAGCAACAAACCTTACTCAATTCGACGAGGCTTCCATCCGTCCTCAGACGGCGTAGAATAAGAGCGCTATGGGAACGGACGATGACCGCGCGACGACTTTGCCCTCTCTTCCTCTCATCCTCTCGCGAAGAGGGGGAATCGAAATAGGTTGCGCTTGAGCTGCCGCTGATTTTGTTTTCCTTTAATTCAAAAAAGAAAATCAGAAGGTCTCGAAGGCGGCTCTGCTTTGAGGGGATGATTTTTCTTTTAATTTTTTAAAATCATGTTTAATCTAACTTAATCTAAATCATGTTTTTTTAGTTACATTTTGCACTTAAGGTCCCATAGGTAGGGTTGTGCCTGTGGCTGTGGCTGCAGCTTCTCTGAAAACGGTTGTACTGGCTGTGTCTGCGGTCGTGGCTAAAACATTTGGCAAAACGGCTTTTCCTGCCGCTTCTCTTTGTTTTCACTTTTTAAGAACAAATGTGTAAAGAGGAAAGAAAAGAAGCCGGTGAAGCTACCATTTTGTGGCTTCGTGCTTCATCTTATTTTCGGACACGACTTTTTTTTTTAAAAAAAAAGAGAAGCGCATGAGGAAGTATCGTTTTTGGTTGTGAAACACGTGAAGCCGTCGAAAAAGCCATTGAAAAAACCTACCAAAGAGACCCTTAGCTAACTATGGAGTATTCATTAATTATCACTATTCACTCTAGCTTCACTTAATTTTGTATAGCTCTTCAAAATAGAATATTTTTATTATGAAAATTTGTAAACATGTACACCTCATACATATCTACTTGTAACCTTTTTATTATGTAAATTTAGGAAACACTTAGAATTTGTTTCTAAACTCTATGTGATACATATGAGACATATGAGTTCCAATAGACATATAGTTTCAATTTTTTTAAAAAAAAATCCCAAAATAGTTACAGAGGTTTAGGTCAACATGAAAGCATGCTTACAACAAAATTTCAGAGATAAAAAAAAGAACCAAAAAAGATGAAAAACTCTCTTTTTCTTTGTCTTTTTTGTAACTCTCAACAAAAGATGATATTGATCCTGAAAATCCATGGAGACATGTATCATAGCCCCATGCACATACCATAAGTTTTTTAGTATTTTTAAAAACAATTAATTCATGTGCACTTAAAAACTTTATTTTCACATAAATTAAATTTTAATATACACACATTGCCCAAAATTTGTCAAAAATTCCAAAAGAAAATCTGATAGAGTTTGGAGTGTACTTATAATCGCGTCGACATTTTTTAGTCCAAAATACAACATATTCTCAACAGGACAAGCGTATTTTGTTGATGGTGGACTTGTAAGTACTGAGAGATGTGGCCCATCGCACCATGGGCCAACAAAGCAAACCAAAAAGCCCAAATTATTCTTCTAACTATATAAGTCGTGCAACCCTAACCCTTATCAGCAGTCGCTCATCTCTCTTCTCTCTCACTCTCTCTCTCATCCGTTGTCGCCACTCTCTTTGATCCTCCACACACGATCATGCTCTCTCTCTCTCTCTCTCTCTCTCTCTCTCTCTCTCTCTCTCTCTCTCTCTCTCTCCCCCCACGCCTCCTCCACTTCTCGATAGTGGTGGTCTGTCGTCGTGTGCGCTGGTCGCTTCTAGCAGATCTAGCTCTCCTGCAATAGGCAGTGGCACGAGAGAGTGCACGGCACGGCCATGCCTGCTCCCCCCCCCCCCCCCTTCTCTGTGTGTGTGCGCGCGCGCGCACCTCCCACGCCTCCTCCATTCCTCAATACGGGTGGTCGCGAAATCTGTTGTCGTGTGCGCTGTTGCTTTTGTTGGTTCTGGACGATCTAGACATGGACATGTAATTGTTAGGCTATGTTATTCTGGACATGCTATGGATGTGGACATGTTATTTTGGACATGCTATGGTTATGTGGATGTGGACATATAATATCTAGGTTATATAGCAAGTGATTGAGTTCAGTAGTTCCTCGTAGAAAATTATGGACTCTAGAGATATGGTAATGTGTGAAAATATGTGCTAGATATGTGTCAAGATGCTGTCAAAATTGTCTTAATTTGTGTCACAATTCCATCAAAATTTATCTAAATTTAGCAAATTTTGTCAAAAAATTGAAAATTCTAGCTAATTATTGTCAAAAGTTGTGGTAAAATCGCAAAATTGTAAAATCACAAAGGGTAGCTTGGTCTTCTCCTTCAGTACTTAACACCGTCAGTACTGCTAACGGAGTCATGGTAGAAGGTTTCGTTCAGTTAAAAAAGGTTGTGGTAAAATCACAAAAACGTAGATTCGGGTGGAAAAATCACAATAGGACACAAACTGATAGTAAGAATGAAAATGCCCCTTTCCGTTTCAATGAAACTTGCAGCTTCCATCTATACCCTTTTGATGAAAGCTAGCTAAGCGCAATTGATGAAATGGTTTTCTTCTATTATCTTTAGAGCAGCTGACACTACATATATGAGTCCTTAAACCATGTTGTCCATGCATCTGCTCTTCATGAATATCTGAGAGATTTCTCTTCGATCAGTGGTTTGCACGGGCTACTTTGTTTCCGTGAAAGTTGTGCCATTCGGTCTCTTGTGCTTTAAGCTTCGGGAATTGGGATGTTTTCAAAGACTGTCAAGTACGTACTCCTCTTTTCTTTTTTTGTTACTTTTACCGAAACCAAAGTCCCGGTCAAGAATCTTCGAACAGATCATTACCACACCTCTTGCTGACAAAAATGGCTCAAATGATACAAAAAGCTATGAACAAGTACCGGGAGTACAGAATGGACGTAAACAATAACATTAGTGTAGTGTATAAAGGAGAGGAGTAGAGGACAACGGATGGTGGCTAAAGATTACCAGGAGATTACAAAGTGCGAAAGCTATGATGGAAGGGATACTATTACATTGGACAGCGCAAACCCCTAGGTGATAGCATATGATCAAACCCTATACATACACCTTTGATGAACCCAAAAAGAAATGGAAAAAGAATTTGAGAGAAAAATAATAAAGTTACATGTTATTGATCGATCCCCCAGCTCTTGTCACCACCCCCTACCACTGTCGGCCTACGTACCAAACTTTAGAACGCTAGCTACTACAGTACCTCCAATCAACTTTACTCTCGCATGCATCATGACTTTGTGTAATTAATTAACGACGGCAATTGTGTTGTGCCCCACCCCAAACAGCTGGCTGTGCATGCATGCGTGCACTTTCTTCAGGCCAGCAGGTCCGGGATCAGCTTGTAGCAGCTGGCCGCCGGCTCCTTATTTCCGTCGGCGCCGGGGCTGCTGCTCTCCTCCCCCGTTTTCTCCTTCTCCGCGGACGACGACGACGTCGACGGCGAGGAGGCCTGGCTGGACGACGCGTGGTGCGGGAACTCGGCGAGCATCTGCACCACCTCCCTCATGGTGGGGCGCTCGACGCTGTTCTCCTGGACGCAGAGCATGGCCACGAAGAAGAGGTGCGCCACCTCGTCCGCCGGCGCCGGCTCCGCCGCGCCGCCGAGCCGGCGGTCGACGATCGCCGGCACGGCCTCGCGCCGGCCGCCCGTGGTCCGCTTCGCCCACTGCACGATGTCCACGCCTTCGCCGAAGTCGCCCACCGGCCGCCGGCCCGTGATGAGCTCCAGCAGGACCACGCCGTAGCTGTACACGTCGCTCTTCTCGTCCACCCGCAGGGTGTACGCGTACTCTGCAAGACGACACAAGATACGCCGCGATCAGGTTAAGGAATTAAAGGAAGAATAGTTAAATCAGTGGTAATCGAAGTTGGCAAAAGCAAATCCGAGTGTATCTTCGTATATTTAAACGAGACTAGCATGCTAAAGACATGGAGGTTAATAGAGTGCGTGGCTGATTTGAATAGTGAGCAAACTGTGGCTAGAATCTACAGTAGCTAGAGAGGTACTCCTACTATAGAAGCTGTGATGCTCCTATGCGTCGAGGACAAGGCCTTAGCTAGCACCACCTCTAAGACTGCAACGAATCCCGAGAGGAATGCCTACCACGGCCCTGTCAAATCCGTTGGAATCTTTCTCAAACAAAAAACATTGCCTTCGTCAAATCCAAGGAAAATTCTTCGTCTGGTTCAAGAGATCACTGCTCTCCCACGCCAAATCTCTTTGTATATTGCATGCGGCAGCACAATTGCGCTTTGGCGAGGCCCCATGCAGGAAGGAGGATGACGATGCTAGTCCTTCGTTTCTTTTTCCCGCTGGGTTCCTGGCCCATGCCGGTCAAAGATACAGCAGCCCGAACCGAATCCGGAGCCAGCCGGGACCAATGCAATGCAATCGCATTGCCTCCGATACCCCGCCGGCAAGATTCTAGCGCACTACGACCTCCATTTTCTTTGTGCAAACTGCACCGTACTCCTACTCCAAATTAAACGAGGACTACTGCTACTCGGCTGCATCTCTGCACAGGCATTTGGATTTTTGGCAAGTCCGATGCTGCTCTTCTGGGCAACTGATCCACTGATCCGGTCTCGAGCCAAGCTCCTTCCGTTTGACGCGGCAGGCAGGCGCTCTGGCCCTGGCCGGCCGGACCACCGCACCGGCGTCCGTGAAGCCCCAAACCCAACCAACCCAGCTGCCCGTCCAAATGCGCGGCTTCCGAGGCGGGAGTGTTCGCGTCGTGGGGCGCACTCTCACTCGCTTGCATAGCCTCCGTGATTGTGATTGTGTGTAGTTGTGTGAACAGCAAGCGGCGGCAGGCCGGGCCCGCCGCGTCGTCCGGTCACCGTCGCCGGCCGGCCGGGGGCCCGCCGGAAATTATTGGGTGCTCGAGTGCGCCGAGCCTGCCCAGAGGACCCCTTTTTGGCCGCTTTCGCTCACGGCCCCACAGCGCAGAGCTGACGTGGCGTGGCGTGGTAAAGTTTGTGTGTGGTCATGTACTGCTGCTGTGTACCTACCTACCGTGTACGTATGTATGTGCCCTGCTGAGACTGCACGGCGGCAGCTCGGGTGTGGACTCAACTCAAGTGGCAGAGAGCCACACCTTCAGATCGATCTTGTCATTTCAAAACTACTACTACGTACCCTACAGCACTTATATTTTCCTCCTACATTTTAAAATTTCTGCTCCAAATTCTACTGCTAGTATCTCTGTGCAGCTGATGTATACTACAACCGGTACTACAGTATTGCCACTCGTATAGTGTACTGTCGGGTTACTGTACTCAACTACTCATGTGGTCTACGGACGTGCGGTATGTGCCGCTGGGCTGACACAAGGCCAGTGGTGAGGCCGCCCGGCACTGTTTGCGTCCCGACCGAGCCCATTGACCTCCGATCAAATCCTATGACACACACATCTCACTCGCTGCCACCATTGACTTTCCGGTGGGTCCCCTGGGACAACGCCACGTGTGCACCACCGTAGGTACATGCAGACTACTACCACCGTGCAACGCGACAAGCAGATGGTGATCGAGCTAATCCTATCCTAACCGTCTGATTGACTGACACCTCCGATCAAATCTTATGACACACACATCAAACAGAGGCAAACAGAACAACAAACAGAGCACGTACCCGGGGCGATGTAGCCGTAGGATCCGGCGACGGCGGACATGCACTCGGAGGTGGCCCCTCCGCCGCCATTGCCGGCGCGGAGGAACTTGGCGAGGCCGAAGTCGGCGACGTGCGCCTCGAGGTCGTCGCCGAGGAGGATGTTGTTGGACTTGACGTCGCGGTGCACGATCATGGGGGTGCAGTCGTGGTGGAGGTAGCAGAGCCCGCGCGCCGCCTCCACGGCGACGCGGTACCGGCGGGCCCAGGGAAGCAGGAACCCGCCGCCCTTGCCGTGCAGCACCTCGCCGAGGCTGCCGCCGCCCATGTACTCGTACACCAGCACGTTGTCCCGCCCGTTGCCGTTGTTGTTGGTGCAGAAGGCCAGCAGCCGCACGATGTTGCGGTGCCGGATGCTGCCCAGCGTCCGCACCTCCGCGCGGAACCCGTGGTCGCCGCCGGAGGACGAGGACGATGCGGACAGGCGCTTCACGGCGATCGCGCCGCCGGAGCGCGTGCGACCCAGGTACACCACGCCGGCGCCGCCCCGGCCCACCACGTTGCCGTCCTTCATGCTCTCGATCACCTCCGCCATCCCGAAGTCCACCTTGTGGAACGCCGTGAACCGCCACGCGCCCTCGCTGCCGACGCGGAACGACCGCGCGCGCAGCACGGCCGCGGCGGCGAACACCACCGAGCACGCGAGCAGGCCCAGCGCCAGCACCAGCTTCAGCTCCCCGTTGCCCGCCCTCTGCTTCGTGCCGCCTCCGGTGGCCGCTCCACCGCCGCCGTCCGTGTACCCATTGCACGGCCGGTTCAGCGCCGGCCCGCACAGCCGCGGGTTGCCGGCGAACGCCGTCGCGTTCAGGTAGCGCAGCTGGCCCGTGTCGGGGAGCGGCCCGGCCAGGTCGTTGTAGGAGAAGTCCGCCGCCGTGAGGCTGGCCATGCCGCCGATCGCCGCCGGGATGGCGCCCTCGAGCGCGTTCCGCGACAGGTTGAGGTAGTTGAGCACCCGAACCCCGGCGATCGCCGCAGGGATCGGGCCGGACAGGTTGTTCCTGCTGAGGTCGAGGTAGGTCAGCTCCGCGCACCGGCCGACGGCTTCCGGGACGGCGCCCGACAGCGCGTTCCCGCTGAGGTCGAGCTTCACGAGCCGCCGGAGCTCGCCGACCTCCGCCGGCACCGCGCCGGCGAGCCGGTTGTTGCTGGCCAGCAGCGTCTGGAGCTGCGTCAGGTTCGCCAGCGTGGTCGGCAGTGGCCCGGAGAGAAGGTTGCTGGACAGGTTGAGCTGCGCCAGCTGCGAGCCGGCGCCGGCGGCGTTCGGGTTCGACGGCACCTCGCCGGAGAGCAGGTTGTTCTGGAGCTCGAGCAGGGTGAGCCGCGGCAGGTAGAGCAGCCCCGCGGGGATGCTGCCGTTGAGGAAGTTGTGGCCGAGCCGGACGCGCGTCAGGCTGGCGCACGAGCCGAGCGCGCCGGGGATGGGGCCGAAGAGGAAGTTGTTCATGAGGATGGCGGTGCGGAGCTCGCCGGCCGCGCACAGCGTCTCCGGGATGACGCCGGTGAGCCGGTTCGAGGAGAGGTCCACCAACCGGAGCGCAGCGCCGGCGCCGAGCCTCGCGGGGACGCGGCCGGTGAGGTTGTTCATGAACAGCTGCAGCGTCTCCAGCCTGGGTAGCTTGGCGACGAACTCGGGAACCGGGCCGTGGAGCCGGTTGAGGAAGAGGTTGAGCAGGCGGAGCTCGGCGAGCGACGCCAGCGAGCGGGGCACCTCGCCGGTGAGCGCGTTGTTGGAGAGGTCCAGCTGCGTGAGCGAGGTCAGGTTGCCGAGCTCCGGCGGGATGGCGCCGGCGAGCTGGTTGGTGTGGAGGAACAGCGTGTCGAGGGACGCGAGCGCCCCGAGCTCCGGTGGGATCCCGCCGGTGAGCCCGCAGTCGGAGATGTCCAGCACGGCGAGGCCGCGCAGCCGCCCCAGCGCGGGGGGCACGCCGCCGTCGAACGCGTTGTAGTAGCCGAGGTAGAGCTCCCGAAGCGTGGTGAGGTTGCCGAGCTCCGCCGGGATGGCGCCCCGCAGGCTGTTGCCGTTGAGGGAGAGGTACTCGATCGCCGGCATCCCGCCGTACGCCGCCGGGATCTCGCCCGTGAAGTAGTTGCCGCCGAGGTCCAGGTGCCGCAGCCGCGGCAGCGACGCGACGCCGAGCGGCAGCGGGGAGGAGAAGTTGTTGTCGTAGGCGTCCAGCACCTCGAGGCATGGCAGCGACGCGAAGTCCCACCCGCTGCCGCCGTCGAGCCCGCCGCCGAGCTGGTTGCCGGAGACGTTGACGACGCGGAGCGACGGGAGCGACGACGCCGACACGGTGCCTGCGATGCCGTTCCCGGCGAGCGAGATGTTCTCGAGCGCGTCGAGCCCCGTCAGCGCCGCGTTCACGGGCGCGCCCGTGGACACGTTCATGTTGGCGATGTCGACGGCGACGACGCGGCCGCCTGCGCACAGGACGCCGGTCCACGAGCACACCGACTCGGCATTGCCCGCCGACCACGACCGGAGCGCGTGCGG
This sequence comes from Eragrostis nindensis, assembly GCA_012490785.1. Lineage (NCBI taxonomy): Eukaryota > Viridiplantae > Streptophyta > Magnoliopsida > Poales > Poaceae > Eragrostis > Eragrostis nindensis. The sequence goes on along the minus strand of JAAXCT010000300.1, from coordinate 315,198 downwards.
GCGGCAGTTGAGCGCGGCCTTGAGGGATACCAGCGCCATCGCGTCGCGGCGCAGCAGGGCGTCGCCATTGCCGCCCGCGGCGCCACTGACGAGAAACAGAGCGGTGACGAAGATCAGAAGTGATGAAGGCCACATCTTGGCTTGGTTCGTTCTTTCCAGCCTGTGTGAATTTGCGGCGGGTGGCACACTAGCTAGAGGAGCGCCGCCATTGCCGTTGGCATTGGCGCTGGTTTAGTAAGCTGCTCTAGGGAGACAGAAGACAGAGGAGGGAGGGTAAAGGCACGCAAGAATCTTGAGAAGCTTCACAAGAAGATGGAGGAGAGGCTTCACATTGAAGCTGGGGAGGGGAGGGGAGGAAGATGGAGGGGAATATGTTCGCTCTGTGGCAACACACAATGGCTTTGTCTTTTGAGATATATATGGCTTGTGGGTGAAGGGTGTCTAGCACCTCTGCTCTAAGCTAGAGCATAGCACTGGCCTGGTCTCTGCTTCATGAGTGCCTGTGTGATTGTGCTCTGCTCTAGTAGTACTAGCTTTGGTCCATGGCTCTTCTCTCTCTCGCGTCCACTTTAGCTTTTTCTTTGGGAGCAGGGAAGCTAACTGTTAAAGGCTTTTTTGTGGGCGAGGAAGCAGCCATGGGAAAGACAAGGTGGCCACTGTGGTAGGGAGTTTCTAGCTTTGAATTCTCCAAGGACAAATACTCTCTTTTTGATTGCATTCTTTGGTTTCCAAATTGTTCCATTGGGTTATGAAAATGAGAGGGTATTGTGTTGTGCCCGACAGGAAAAGAGGAATGCACTCCGGTCTCCATCAAAGTACAGGGCAGGGCAAGGCCTATGGAGTTCCGGTGCAATGATTAAAGACAACGTTAAAAAACAACGGATTGGATGCGCTGAATTGTTCGATCAGATATGATCAAGCTATGTGTGCATTTGGATCGACCCTAGGCAGGACAAAATCTCAGGCGTCGCAAATTGTCGGACGCGCCGAGTAACTTCAAATGTATAGTTTGTACATGCTACTTATTTATATATCCTGGATACTGTAGTGGCATCCTGTGCTGACTTCTACGATATCTATAGGATGCATTCTTTTTTTAAAAAAATAAATAAAAAGAAAACAAAATGCTCTCATGATAAGTAAACTTTGTGGCGAAGCAAGGAATAACTTTGAAAACCAAACCAAAACTGTTGTTGAGTTACCAAGTACAAACAAAGAGAATCAAACGGTCAGTGGACAGAAGGCCAAGCAACTGAAGCAAGGAAGGCACTGGTTCTGCTTCCATATCGTCTTCACTCTGCCATCCATGAGGTGGGACGCAGATGTGTCATTGCAGGCGAGGCGAGGTGGTAAAGCAGCGTTCAAAGGGAACAGGGCAAAAACTAAAGAAAGAAAGAAAAAGGTAGCTAAAGCGGCTGGCTGCCTTGGCGCGCCTGTAGCGCGGAACAAAAGGCCGGGCTTGACTGCTTTGCTGCTTCCGGCTCCTCAAATCCGGCAAAGCGACGGTGCATGCCGGCCGGCCGGTCCTCTTGCGCGCGCGGCTGCTCTTGACCGGCTTCTTCGTTCTTGGACTCTCGTGAAGGTGCAGTCCCTTCATCCATGCACTGTTGGAAAGAAAGAAAGCTGGTGTTCCAATATGTACCTGTTGTGTGAAAGGTTATGGCTGGCTGTTACAAATTAGGCACGCGAAATGCAGGACGAAATTTCTCCCTCCCCCCAAACAAAACACACACGCATGCTGTAATATCAATTGCGCTCGATCACGCTGCGACACAATGTTTCAGCTTCCTTCACGATGACGCCTCCTTAATTTTCCCCTGTAACCCACAGCGCCGCTCCATCGATGTCGATCAGAAGCCAACAACAAGCCGGGCCACGGCCTTCAGGCGCGGTGGTCACACTGGCTGTGAGTCCCTGCAGCGACGACCGACGCGATCTCCATCAACCAGGCGGAAACGGCCATGCATGTCTCTCCAAACCCCGACGCGGCTGGCGACCACTGCCGAGCGCACCACCACTACGTATCATCTGACTCGCTGCTGCTGCTTCTGCAGCCAACCAGAGGTAGGTCCAGTACGTGGTGCCCAGGTTGCTGCTGCGTCCAGTCCACTCTCTCACGGCAGCTGCCAAGCTCTGCGACGTTGCCAGTTCTGCTTCCGTGTTGGCACTCTCCCGGCCTGTGCGTGTGATCATGGGCGAATCATTGTGTCCGCCCGCCAGGCCGCGGCGCAGGGTATGGCCGCCGCCGATGGATCGATCGGTGGATGATGGATCAACGGGGTGTTAGTATTCTTCTAGGAGTACTGGGGGGTTCTAGTACTATTGGCATACTGAACCTGCTGCAGGGGAAGAAAGGAACTGAACCTATATGGGGCAGGCAGGGGAGTTCATCATTGGGGCTAAGCTGTCCTGCCCTGTGTGCGATGCGAACCTCGTGTGTGCATGCTTCGTTGCTAGAAATCGATGGATAGCTTCTCTGCCGCCTGCCACGCATGCGCCCATGCCTGCTACGTGCCCTCGAGTAGCAGTGGCGTACGTACGTAGTCGCCGCCCATCACGACGTGCAGGGGAATTCGGCGCTGTACGTCCATGACCTGCACCTGTGGGGCAGGGTGGTAGCGCAGGCGTGAGCTCGGCGGCACGGCACCAATCTTCTTGGAACAATATGGAATCTTTCTAAAAAGCCACTTTATTTTTCTTTCTTTCATTAGTTGTAAACTAGCCTGTCCTGCACGGGCCAGTAGCTTTATAACAATATCTAAAACACAACTTTAATTTAAGAAAACATAAATACTGACTTATATAAATATTAGGATACTCAATTAATATCAACATTTGTTTTAGTTTTCCCATCACTTATTTTCTATAGGTGTATGTAACTTAGAGAGAGAACCACTCTAATTTATTTATGTTTTGAGTTAAGTCCACATTGGAAGAATTTTTGACCATGTTACTATAAAGATATGTAATGTAAAACCTAACTATCTTAATGTAAGAAACATTTTTGCTACATGTTTAAGACTTATTTTTTTCTGGATGGAACATGTTTAACCCAAATTTATGCTCTAACTCTCGGTCCCGAAATAATTAGCATTCTAGTTATATATCAGGTTCATTAAAGATATTATGAATCTGGATAAAGCATCTATCCAGATTCATAGAACATTTTTCTATGAACCTAGACATCCATAAACGTAACTAGGATACCAGTTAAACTAGGAAGGAGAGAATAGGTCACGATTCTAATGGCATCCACATGGAACAACTTCAAATCTCAACTTCTTCTGTTAACTGAAATAATCACTTAAAGATAGCCTATCTTACCACCCATGTATATATGTGTGCTATCACCAATCCTATGACATTACGTGCGCTTGTGGCAATCTTATGTGGCTTGGTAAGGTTTGACGTGTTCTGTTTGGATTTTTCTAATTTAAGCTTAGAGTATTTTTCCATTACAATTCCAAAGCAACGCATGATGTAGGAAAGCATGTAAATCTTTTTGATGACATGGAGATTTTTGTGGAGATCGGTCAGGTTTCTAACCAATGGTTACGCTTTGCCGAGCACACAAGCAATGGCTAGATGTTTCACATTTTTTTTTGTAATTTCTTGACTTTTCTTAGATTAAAGAGCCTTTAATTAGTAAAAATAAGATGTGCTCTATTTTTAAGGCTCATTTCCCTAACAATTCAAAGATTTTTATTTCGAATTTTCACATATGAATTAATTTTAATTCGAATTTAACTATATTTTGACTCATAATGGCATGGTGGGTAATTTACAAATAGGAAGTAGAGGTGTTTTTGGTTATTTTTTATAATTCCGATTTTAATTATTTTTTGACTCATAATGGCATGGTGGGTAATTTAGAAATAAGAATTAGAGGTATTTTTTTGTTATTTTTATAATCCCAAATTTAACTTTTTTTTTGATTGGTGGGTAATTTAGAAATAGGAATTAGGGGTATTTTTTGGCTATTTAGAATTAGGAATTAGGGGTATTTTTGGCTATTCTTTTATTTTTGGGTTTAATTATTGTTTTACTCATAATGGCATGGTGTGTAATTTAGAAATATAAATTAGGGGTATTTTGGCTATTTTTTATATTTCTGAATTTATTTATTTATCTACACATAATGACATGGTGAGTAATTTATAAATAGGTATTAGGGGTCTTTTTGACTAAATTTTTTGTGACATCCTGGCCCAGAGCTTAATAGGATTGATAGAATACTCCTACCAACAAGTTGCAACTTCTTTTCCGGAGGCTCATCTCGAAAGAACTCCGAGGTTAAGCGTGCTTGACCTGGAGCAATTTCGGGATGGGTGACCGACCGGGAAGTTCTTCCCGGGTGCGCACGAGTGAGGACAAAGTGCACAGAAAAGACTTGTGTTGGTTTGTGAGGGCAGTCTTGAGATCCTAGAAAGCTGCCAGGTGTATGCGGGCCCGGCCTCGGGGAGGCGGGACGTTACATTTTTGTAATGGCATAGGTGGGTAATTTAAATCATGTTAGATCTAAAGGTTATTGATTATTTTACTTTAATTCGTCCGGCCGGATGTTTTGTTTTTTTTGTGAGAATGTCTAGCATTTCTTCCGATTAACGTCGAGGTCTCAAAAAGAGCATCCAATTAGTCAATAACACTTTGCATAGATCAGTTCTTTTTATTGTTCAAGTATACTGCACATGACAACCTGAAGAATGACTGCTTCCATAGAGAAGAAGACACCTGTCCGGAGAGGTGCAAAGGAGAGCTGGGCGGCTTCCTCCTGAGCTGGAATCTCCAGAGATTTAATGAGCTCATCAACACAGTTTTATACATTAATTAGTCTGAAGTCGCTGATTTCAAGTACTGAGCAGGATCACCTAATTTGCCATGCCCAGTTTCAAACCCTGACTGCCTAGTTCGGTGGACTTGGAAGAATGAGTTGGTGCATCAATTACCATGCATGCACCTTTTTACTCCTTTTCGTCTCATAGGAAGTTTCCAACTCCTTCACATGGCTGCATGAGTAGTTCACCGACTTGTCCATGCAAGCACGCGTGACAATGTCTAGAGCTCACCCAGCTCAGACAAAACAAAAAGCATTATTGGGAAGCGTTTGCTAGTTCATAAAAGCGCCAGAACAAGACAAGCGTGCATAGCAGTGTTTAAAAACAACGGAAGATTGCTCTAAGAGAAAAAACGGAATAGTTACAGGGAACCAAAATAGAAAATCTTACGAACTCCAATTCCAATTTAACCAAAATAATTTGATTATGCGGATCTGCATTCTCTATGCCTAGAAATGGGAGAGAATACAACATAAATACATACTCACTGCATTCTTTGTTTTTCTTGACGGTTCAAACAATGAATTTGTATACTAGCTAAAGTAAAAAAAAAAAAAATAATGTCCAAACGTCATCAATTCATGGAAGGGAGGATATAATAAACATAGATGTATGTTTCACTAGCTATTACGAGTAGTTCAGTTACAGGCTTACAGCTAACTCTAACCGTTGGCGTAAAATAAGGTTAACCCAAAGTGCTGATGCTAAAGAGCATACGTACGTAAAAGCAGCTGTGAGATGTGCAAAGATATGGTTTGCAAGTTTTGGATCGCTGCACCGCTCCATCGAAAGCCAAAGCGAAAATGTAAAGAGCGACATGTTCTTGCGTTGGGACCGGCGAACCCCACACAGCACATTGGAAAGCGTGCATTTGTATTATACGGAGGTCGCAATCGCGATCGTATCCATCCTTCTCTCTCTTTCCCTTTTCTTTCTCGATCTTTAGTTTTGCTGACGCTGCTGGCCTTGTGCTTTTGCAAAGTTACCCCTCTCTCTCTGCCTCTGTCGCCCCCCCCCCCCCCCCCCCCCCCCCCCCCCCCCCCCCCTTTTGTGTGTGTGTGTGTGTGTGTCTCGCTCCGTACCTAGTGTGTGCTGCTTCTTCTCTTCGTCCCTGTTTTATTTTTCCTAGGGGCGTCACCGCCAGGCGAAAGGGCGAATGCGCCGCTTTGCAGAAGCTCCCTTTCAATCCCATGGCCCCTTCATGGGTTAAACCTTTTGTCTGTACTGCATGGACCAGAAGTCAGAACACCACATGCATGAATGTACACGTCTTAGATGTTTCTTTTTACCAGGATCATGTTATCCTATCTGTTCATCTCTGTTCATAATTTCTCAACCTCTGAGAATCATCGATCTGCTAATAATGGTTTGCTACACCATAAGTCCATAACACCCTAGTGTACCCTACCTCTGGCTCATGACTTATAAATTTGAGCTCAAACAAACACTTAGTTGTCATGCATGCATGTCATGATGCAACGCATGAATGATCGATCTGTGCTAAGCATATAGCCAAACCCTCATAATTTTGTCAACCAGGAATGCACATATCCACGGGCCCTACTCTTAACTACTAGGTTAATCTTAACCTTTGCAAAAGCCATGTAAGCTTGCACGTACGACCGGGCGCATCACACGTATACATGGCACACGATTAATCGGCATCTTTCATCGATCTTTGATGATCGATCTCTGCCATATGCTTGCTTCAATACTATGACGGTCCCTACCATCTTTCGGTTTTTACCTTTGGAGCCGAGGTGCTTTCTCCCTGCCATGCATGGTCTGATGAGCATGTGACGCCAACTCGCAAAGTGTTCAACAATTTTTACTGATATTTCGATCGATCTCTTTTCTACCACGTGGCCTAATAGCAGCTACGTCCGTGCAACAGATTATGCCCATGGTTCGAATATTAAGTAGTAAAGCATCACCATGACACTTGACACCATCACGAGGATTTGATGTGAGTCTCAGTTGTTCTCACTGCAAGATATTTTCTATGGGCTTTCACAAATTGAAGGATTTTGTATTTTTTTTATGTAAAGGTTTTTCCAATGACCGAGAGTTTTCAAGTCTAAATAGACATTTCCGGTGTAAAACAAATTATCAACAAATAATCACTAACCAAGATTTCCTAATAACGAAAATAATCAATGTAATCAAACAATACTAGGAAAATTAAACAATACTCGGAAAATGTTCATTTTCCTTGACCATTTGAGAAATCTAAATAGGAGGACAACAACCATCGGACATTCGTTGAAGGCATTACATAACTATAGCTTTCGCAAATGAGCGCACATAACAGATCCAAGAACACTGTCTTTTTTCGAACTTTTTAGCAACATCTTCACAATTGTAGTACACAATATTGTTATCATCAAAATAATTTAATCTCATCGCTTGCTTACCATGTTATCCATGGATGATCTTGACATATAATATGTTCCAAACTCTAACCCTTTCCGGTGGTTGTAGCAAGCGCCTTTCTCCATGGATAATATAACAAGGTTACTCCTGCAATAATTTCCTCGTACATATATATGCATGATCACTGTTGCAGCAGACCAGCAGCACTATATCATAGTACTATGAAACAGTATACTTCTCTACTTTGCAGCCATGCATGAAATCAGTGTGAAGTCGTGAACTCCTCTTTCTAGAAAAGAGAAGATGCCAAACAACGAAAGATAGAGGGAGGTACAGTTCAGTCTGCCAAGCATTCAGTGCATCTTTTTCTCCTGCAAGCTCCAGAGCACATTCACATGAGTTACTACGTAGGGAAGCAATGCACTGAAATCTCTGCTGCTCAGTGACCAAACATTTTACCGAAATGATTGATCTCTAAGATCTTGCTTTCAAACCAGCTCTAGGTAGCAACCGAATCGAATCGATCGGCCACACTTTTTTAGGGCTCGTGATATCTTTGCTCAATTTACTTATTCATGAGCTCATTACAGCGAAATTATTATGTGTGATCAGAAGAAAGATTGGAGCTTTGGAAGAGAGTGATGCAACGGAAAAGACAAAAGGAGAAAGGAGATCTATGGGCAGTAGGCTAAAGCAAAACATGACCATGTTCTGTTTTTCCCGATCGTATGCATGCTGAAACACTCTCCAGCTGCTTTAACTCTTTAGACCAAGTGAGAAACACTTTAGAAAAGATATCTCTAGTAGGTGTCTAGGAGAGAGGAAGCATCTTTAACTGGGAGATATACGCCACTAAAACTTTGTACAACGTAACTACTGCTCTCATTTTCACTGGACATCGGTTACAATATTAGTAGCTGACTCAGAAGACGGTTCCTCTCGTGCCTCAGAATCTCAAATGATCCAGCAAACCGGAAAATAAATGAATGGTCCTTTTGCAGACAAAATGAGTATAGCATATATAACCTAATAACTTTTTGCTTAATATGGTGGAATATTGGAGATAACATTCATATATGCTACTATCAAATACTCAACTTTTTTTTACAAGGACAATGTTGATGCTTTTTTTTGGGTAAGATTGTCACAACTATGGGTAAGTTGTGCGGCTAATGCTAAATTTGTACAATTCTGAAAATTGTGCTAGAGATGTAGCAGCAGATATGCTACAGATTCAAATTGCAATGTCAAATAATACATGGATATAAATTGATTAATACTTTTCTATTAACACTAGGAAACATCTGATATTCGAGTTTTTCATATCTAGAAAAAGGAGGAGATGAGAGAAACTTTACGGAGAAATCCATGATGTCATCTGCATCCAAATTTTTTTCTTTCGAAAAACTTGGCTAGGGGAACATGGAATGTTAAAAATTTAGCCTTTACCTGATATATATACATACATATATATATATATATATATATATATATATATATATATATATATATATACAAATGCTATTCAGCACCCTAGGTGTAGAATAAGACCTAGTAATTTTTTATTGAACAAAACGATCATAAATTACTGAACTGAGTGCACGACGATACTAATATGTGTCAGTAATTCACGTTTCGTGATCGCGTTCAGTAAAATCATGACATTTTGCTCAGTAATTTTAATAATTACTGACAATTTGTTCAGTAATTATTAGTTAGGTGTAGAATAGTTATTCTGCACCCTAGGTGCAGAATAGCGCTGTGGTATATATATATATATATATATATATATATATATATATATATATATATATATATATATATATATATATATATATATATATATATATATATATATACACGACGAGTCTATTCTGCACATACGCGCAGACGACACTTGCGCTGCGCATAGGCCGCGCGACCCGAGCCAGCTTCTTCCCCCACGCGCGGGCATAGCAACCAGGCTACTTCGGGCGCGTAGGTGGGCGCTCAGACCAGACCGCATCCTCCTTCCCCACGCCCCCGCGGGCTCGCACGAATGGGAAGAGGCTGCTCTCCTCCTTCCACGCGAGCGGGAGGAGTCCACCTTCACGGAGCGCCCCTCCTACGACGCCCCTCCTCTTTCTCCATGGAGAACGTGACAAGAGACCTCTTCTCAGCCTCCGCCTCTTCTACAAAACAAAATAGGCAAGCCTCCATGGATCTCCCACCAGAAATTCTAGAGATTTCACGACTTTGATGTGCTGTTTACCAACAGGAAACTAGCATACCATCAAATTGACCTTTGTTTCAAGCAGGGATCGTTGCTATGGCTCTGAAACCTCAAGGCAATGTCAAATTATCGACTTCAACTCCGCCTCTGTGTGTGATTTTGGCGAATCGGGGCAGATCGATTCGCCCAGACTTGTTGCAACCGAGGTGTGACGCCAGTTGCAATGAACTATGATGCTAGTTGCAACGCAAAGGGGAGGCCCAAACTCAGTTGTTACTACACAAGTATTTGTCGTAACTTGAGATCTATTGCTGCACACGTCGGTCATGAGACCACCATTTGCAATTTTTACCAAGCTGCATGGAGATGCCACTTCTTGACAAGGTTTACATTCATGTAAATCTCAAGTTGCAATGATTATTTCATTGATTGCAATACCTGACGTTGGTTAGTTGCAATACCTGACATTGGTCAGTTGCAATACATACATTGTAAATGAGATTGTACATGAAACCACCAATTACCATACATTGATTAGTTGCAATAAGTAAATGTACCAGTTACCGTGCTCAATCAACTCTGTTGCAACTTGCTATACTTCCTATAATTCTTGCAGGACCAATGATGTCTGATGTGTTTGTTCCAAAAGAGGGGATGGAATTTGATGAGCTAGATGGTATATACGGTTTTTATTGTGATTATGCAAACCTAGGTGTATTCAAAGTGAGAAAATACAAGAAAAGAACATGAGAGTCATGGTACGTTTGCAAATAAACAAGGCTTTTGTGACTCTGGAAATAACCAAGGTGAGAAGAAGACAGAAGTAACCCGAACACAAAAGCACCCCGTTTTTTGTGCGCACCACGTGTGACAACCAGAAGGGCGTGCTCTAGGGGAAAACGGTCACTGAATGGATAACCTACTCCTCGAAGCACAATCATGAGGACATATAAGCACAAGCTCGATGGTGAAGGGAAAAAGATTGTTGGAGATAGACAATGTGGTTACTATCAGTTGAGGGGGCATTACTCAATAGCATGTCCACTTAATCAAGACAAAAATCATGCTATAGAAAAGAAGGGTTCCAACAAAGGTGGGAGAGGAAGGGCCAAAAAGCGACAAAGAGACAGACTAAGGACAACTGAAGAAGCCAAGTATGTTAGAATATATAGTTACAACGACCACACCAGGGAGTTACATCAGGTGTCATATACCAATTGCAATGTAATACTTGAAAAAAGTTTTTGAATTTTGGAAAAGGTAGTAGTTACAACGTGTGAAACACACCTATTGCAACAACTTTATTTATGCTTGCAAGAAAATGAATTATATTGAGAGATGATTGCAACACACTAATTACAACAAAGTAGTAATTCCGGTTGCAATATGATTACGTTACAACATAACAGATGTCATCGAAATTTCCAATAAAGCGTGCTGCACCACAAAAATAATGAAAGATCCATAGTAACACTGTAACATGCCACCTCCAAATGAAAAAAAAAACATTTAAATACCAGAAGATCTACCAACTCTGGATGTGCAATCACAATGACAATATGCTAGTAGTCACATCCAGACGGGTATTACATGAGTAGCTAGGTCTCATCAAATGGGCATTACATGAGTAGCTAGGTCTACATAAGTCTACTAAAAGCAACATGATATTGCTGGTCAAGGTCGATGTCCAGAGATGCCGAAATCTGTCGAAGGGTTGTGGGAGATCATCAGTAGCTGCTCCACTGGGCATGCCGTTTGCACTCTCCTTTCGCAGCCCATTGGCTTTCTCATTGCGTGCTACATCCAGAAATTGCCTAATTGCCAAGAAATTCTCATTGTGTGCATTTCTTATGATCTCACTGGCCCTTCTCATGTCATCATCAAAATTTTTCAGTACCGGTTTGCAGCTGGGCTGTGGAAAGAGCCAGAGGATAATCTGGGCTGCAAGAGGTGCGGATAGCTCTTGATAACAAGTTCCAATTATACTCTTTAGCTGAAAAGAGAAAAAAAAAAAGAATGAGTTACAACAACAAAAATGCACCAACTAGTAGACACTCCAAGAAACAAAGTTTCTCAACACCACTCTAAAATAAACATAGTTGCAATAGCTTAGTTACAGTTATAAGCAAACTGTTGTTGCAACAAGGAGTTCAAATAAAAATTGCAAAGATAGGAATCATTAAACAATATGTTCAATTATAAATAGATTTGATTAGTATTTGCAATAATTAGTTTAGTTGCCACTACAAGTTCAAAATTAATAAACAAAATATTTAGTTACAACAGAATTAATGCGTATTTGCAACAATCTTGACGAACGGTTACATCTGAATATGATAATAGACAAAGCATGGCATAAAAATCAAAATAAACAAATGTTCAAAAATAAATAAAATAAACAAAAATTAAAAGCAGATAATCACTAAAAAAAATGTCCAGTTACCATAGATTTCTTTAGTATTCGCAATAATCTTAGTATAGTTGCAACTACAAGTTTCGAACTAATAAGCAGAATGCTCAGTTACAATAGAGTTAATGCGAATTTGCAATGATCTTTATGGACAGTTGCATCTGAGAACATGATAGTGGATAAGCATAGCGTAAAGATCAAATAAACTAAATGTTCAGTTACAATAGATTTTACTAGTATTTGCAATAATTTTAGTTCAGTTGCAACTACAAGTTCAGAATTAATAGTAAACAAATGTTCAGTTACAATAAACTTATTGTGTATTTGCAACAATTTTGATGGACAATTACATCTGAACATTGTAATAAATAAGCATGTCATAAAGATGAAATAACAGAAATGTTCAATTACAATAGAATTAGTGTGTATTTGCAACAATCTTGATGGGCAATTTATATCTGAAGATGATAATGGACAAGCATAGCAGAAAGATCAAAATAAACAAAAATTGTTAAGTTACAATAGAATTAATGTGTATTTGCAACAATCGTGATGGGCAGTTACTTCTGATCATGATAATGGACAAGCATAGCATAAAGATCAAAATAAATGAAATATTCAGTTACAACAAAATTAATGTGAATTTGCAACAATCTTGATTGGTAGTTACATCTGAACATGATAATAGACAAGCATTGCATAAAGACAAAAGAAAGTGTGCACGAGATGAAAGTACCAGGAAGTTTCCATATGGAGTATGCCCAGAACCCTTGCTTGCAAGAACCTTCCTCGATGCCTTCCTAGGCTGAAGCTGCACTCCAAAATTGCATATAATGATTTTTACCCATGAAAAATCAAATAATGAAAGTTTGTTCATATCCTCGACTAAATATGAAGTACAGCAAGAGTTGCAACCAATTGTAACATCCCGTTATTATTTTTAGAAAAACTTCAGTTGCAATCAGCTCTCATGCTGACCTAGCTACCAGACTAATTGAGCTATGACTACAGGTTGTAACTGGCTTCAAAAAACAAGAATTGATTATTGCAACTAACAAACATGCCAATTTCAATTAACAAAACAAAACGTGATAAAAATCTAATCATGGGCAATCCTTTTTCACACCAATTTTCATCATTCAAGCAACCTAGAAAGCAATGAGAAAATTGCTCGGATCACACATCCATTGAACAAATGCACATTACAAGGCCATATATCAATCAAAATCTATGCTCACATAAGGAACAATTGGTGAATATCATTGGTACATTCTAGCAGTAACGAAAGAAAAATGAATGCTGATTATCGAATTTTGCAAACAGATTTTAACCAGAAAGTTAAATAATGAAAGTGTGTTCATATCCTTGAATACATATAAAAAATGACAGCAGTTGCAACAAGTGACTTAGTTGTGGCCAATTGCAATGCCCGTTATTTTTCGAAAAACCTAAATTGCAATGAGCTGCCATGCTTACATCGCTACCAAACTAATAGACCGACGGCTACAGGTAGTAGTAACTGGCTTCAGAAAACAAAAATAAATAGTTGCAGCCAACTAACATACTAATATCAATTCACAAAATAAAAACGTGATCAAACCTAATTATGGGCAAACTGTCTTCACAGCAATTTTCAACTACTGATCATTCAAACAACCTAGAGAGCAGTGAGAAAATGGCTCTAATCAAGCATCAATTGAAGCCTCTGTTCACTACAGGTTTCTCTAGTCACACCTCAATTGAAATCTGAATCAATCGGCAGCATGTACAACCCAAAGATGAAGCCAAGGCGAGGAAGGAGAAGTGGATGAAGCCAAAGCGAGGAAGGATAAGTGCTGTAACATCCTATACCTTAGGGTTTGGACGAGGGCCGAATCCTGAGCGTGGGGAGGGGTAGGGCGTCGAAGACGATGATGAAGACGACTCGCAGGAAGGGAGGGACGCCGACGACCGCTGCAACTCGCGGGGAGGGGAGGGGAGGGGAGGGGTACCAGACGATGGTTGCACCTCGCGGGGAGGGGAGGCGGTGCCCGCAGGAAGAGGAGGGAGCTCGCGCACCCGTGGAGAGGGAAGGGGAGCCGACGACAATGCTCGATGGCAGGGACAACCCACGGCATGGGGAGGCGGCGATCACGACCGCGGGGAATGGAGGCGCGCCCCCGAGAGGGACCTGCAGCGAGCTCCCCTAATCGTCGGGGAGGGAAACGCACCCACAGGGAGGCAACGCGGCGCCCTCACGGACGGGAGGCGGCGCCCTCGCGGCGGGGAGGCGGCGCTCGCCGGAGAAGACGACCCTTACCGCGGCGGCGGCTGCAAGCGAGGGACGCTGTTGGTATTTCTTAACGATTACAGATAAATCCGCAAGCGCACGGAGAATACCGATGTAGCACTTCACCCAGGAGTATTCCAAGGTATCGAAAATCCACAGGGAACGTGTGTGTTTATCTTCTAACAGGCTCGTCCAAGGACAACAAGAAGTATATGATAGGCTTGGGTAGAGAGGATTCCTATGGATAAAGCTCCTAGATCGAGCAAGATAAGTTTCGCTTTTACTTCCTTACTTCGGGCACCGGCTTACCCCTGGTCTGTCAGGCGACTCCGGTCTACAGCTCTACGACGTACCCGAACGTGGAGGGCTACCGAGGGCGGATAGGGCTGTCACCACCTACCACCTACCTCTACTATCCGTGGGGCACGCGGCAAACAAAGGTAACCTCTAGTCTAGACACCACGTCTACACTATCGATTACTACCTTAATCTCGGATCCAACAAAGACTAAGGTACTCTAAACAGAGCAATGATCCCGTAAGCAAGTAAAGGAAATAACTTACTCAAAAAGGAAACTTAAATACCATAAAAGAATCACGAAGACTTACTTAAAAAGGCAAGACTCCGTCGAGGTACAAGCTAGAGGGGAGCGCCGACAAACCCGGTGCTTCCCCGCACTACTCTCACTCTCTCCCTATTTTTCTAAGCACTACGGAGGCAGCGCTTCGCCTTTGGAATGGAACTACTCACTTCTTCTTCTTGTGTGTCTTGAACCGTAGGCGCTACCCCCTATTTATACCCAAATATGAGAAGGGGTGTTTATGTAGAGCGAGTGGTTGGAGTGATTTGGCCGCCAAGCTTGGCCGGCCGGCCTAGTGGGGTGGCCGGCCGGCCCTCCGATATGGCGGTTTGCCACCGTCTTCTGCGTGTACGTCCCAGATTGATTCCCCATGACGGTTGTACAGTCGGTTGTTGTCTGGAGGCGGCAGAACTGGAGTAAGGGCCAAGTTTAGGCCCAATTGGCCCACCTTCTAGAACGTCGGCTGAAAACTCCAACTTGGGCTTTAGTTTCAATGTGTTTGGCCCGTTTAACGCCCACTGGAGGAATGCTGAGGCTTTTGGAAGCAAAGGGGGGCCGGCCGGCCTGGAGGGGTGGCCGGCCAGCCTGTGTTTTGTCCAACACAGGTCCAATTCCTCCAGGATATTGTTCCTGCAATCAAATATCACCAAAACTCGTGGAAAGGCATTAGTTTATAAAATATTCCTATTCTATGTGTTTTATATGCCCTTTTATATTGATCGATTGGCGGTAAAGGTTATTCAATAAGGACCGCCAACAAACCCCCCACACTTAGCTCTTTGCTCGTCCCGAGCAAAGGTTAAGAACCAGTGTGGAACAACACCTTCCCTTGGCATGATGCGAGCATACAAGTCATTCCATGCCATACCTGCAGCTGTGAACTTTATGGTGTCTACCATGTCATCTTGGGTGATTGATGAGTGGAACGGTCTTGATTCAAGTCACCTTCACTTCTTCTGTTGAGTAACTCGGGTTTTTGATATAATTTCAAAAGTAAAAACATAGCTGTGCTCCTCAAATGATTTGTCTCTCGAATCACTCAGGGTGTATGAATCCTCACAAAGGCATTGAATTTGCCTCTTTTCATCCTACATCTAAATTGGCTGATGTGGAGCTCAGGTAGGGATGAACAAGGAGCAAACTTGTACGACTTATGTTGCAAAGTCAAAAACCGGTTCCATGAAGAAAACAAATCATATCATCATGATCAAGAATGTGCATGTGTGTGGAAATGTGACTAAAGAAATGGAAACTCCTTGTTGAAAAGATCTCTCTTTTTTTATTTATTGAAATTGAGAACATGGCTATCTCTTCTCTTTTTCTTTTTCTTTTTTTTTTCAGGCTCAGATTTTTTTTTTATAGCCATGTCTCTTTTGCAAGAGAGATATTTGAGAGAGATCAACAACCACATGATGGAGTATTTATTTTTATGGAATGATGAAGATGATGTTGCTAACTTCCAGTGTAGAAATTTAGCATATGGAGGCGGTTGTGTACGTGATTCTTGATCAAAACAATATGAAAGGTATTCTTACTAGGGTCACAACAATTTGACAAAGCTCAAAGTAGTAGCAAGCAGCATATGTGTAGAGTTTTGCATTATGTTCAACATATGGCTCTGGTAGGATATTTGAATCATTGAGGAGCATTGCTATAAATATATTTTTTTTTAGGGTAAAATTTCCCGAGTATTTAAAATAGTTGAAGCAAAGATTTCTTTTATCTAACCATATCACACTCATCAATTACTTAGATAACATGTTTTCCTAAAAGAAATGTGTTCACAAGCAACGAGGTATAAAAGCTAGGAATAAAGAGCATGCAAGCCAACCAATGGAAAGTATTAAGGTTTATTTTTACTCATGAGTTAAACTTTAGCAATTATTTTCAACTTTGATCAGTTTTAACTCACAAATAGGGGAGGTTGAGAGATGAGATACGCAAACCAGTTGATGACGCAGAGACTGACGATGCCAGAAGTGTTGCGCATTGTGTTGGTGAGGAGTCCCATTTGTTTGTGCGATGTGAATCTCGAAGGACCTCCCCCCACACTTATTTTTGTACCTGCATTTTTATTCAAAACAAACAACAAGGTGGAAACAAAAGAGACTCGACCGGGGTAATGACCGGTGAGCTGAAATTTTATTCAATTAAACAAGAGATTTTTTTTTATTTTAGCAGGAGCATTAAAAATCATGACAAGAGGCTATGAACGATTAGAATCAATTAATTCTATCACATCTACCTCTTCATCTAGATTTTTATCTGGTTCTAGGAAAACTTTTAAAC
Organism: Eragrostis nindensis; assembly: GCA_012490785.1. Classification (NCBI taxonomy): domain Eukaryota; kingdom Viridiplantae; phylum Streptophyta; class Magnoliopsida; order Poales; family Poaceae; genus Eragrostis; species Eragrostis nindensis. Next base: position 298,230 of record JAAXCT010000300.1, on the reverse strand, counting down.
GTTGACCATTGACCTTAAAAAGGTTACCTCCGTCGTCTTGGAGTGTGATTGCTCCGTGCGGTGAAGTTTCAATGACGGTGAATGGTCCATCCCATTTACTCCGAAGTTTTCCATGTCCGAAAAGCTTGACTTTGGAGTTGAAGAGTAACACCTTATCCCCAGGTTTGAACTCTTTTACATTGATCCGTTTATCATGCCATCTCTTAGTTCTTTCCTTGTAGATCCTGGCACTATGATAGGCTTTTTCTCTCCATTCCTCCAGCTCGGATAATTGCATTTTCCGATGTTCTCCCGCCATCTTGGAATCCATGTTCCATTTCCGAATGGCCCAGTGTGCCCTATGTTCCAACTCGACAGGTAGGTGACATGTTTTTCCATAGACGAGTTGGTAGGGTGACATGCCGATGGGTGTCTTGTATGCAGTCCTGTATGCCCAAAGTGCATCGGGTAGTTTTAGTTTCCATCCCTTCCCCATTTCATCCACGGTCTTCTGCAAGATATTCTTTATTTGCTTGTTTGAAGTTTCCGCTTGTCCACTAGTCTGGGGATGGTATGGTGTTGCAATGTTGTGTTCTGCTCCAAGCTCCTTTAAGAATTTTCGGAAGGTCTTATCAATGAAATGAGACCCTCCGTCACTTATTACCATTTTAGGTGTCCCAAAACGAGGAAAGATGATCTCGTGGAACATCCTGCGGGCATGTTTAGCATCTGCAGCTCGGCATGGCATTGCTTCTACCCACTTGGACACATAGTCGACGGCAACCAAGATGTACTTACAATCATAAGACTTGGGGAATGGTCCCATGAAGTCGATGCCTCAAACATCAAATAATTCCACTTGAAGATTGTATGTCAAGGGCATTGCGTCACGAGAAGTAATGCCTCCAACTCTTTGGCACCTTGAGCATCTTCGAATGAATTCTTTGGTGTCTTCATACATTGTCGGCCAGAAGAATCCACTCTGCCATATCTTGGCATGTGTGCGGTATGCACCATAATGTCCTCCATATGGACCTGCATGGCATTTTTCAATAATCTTGGTGCCTTCGACTGTCGGCACACACCTTCTCAGTAATCCGTCAGCACAGACTCTGTAAAGGTATGGCTCATCCCATAGGTGACGACGACTCTCCTGAATGAGCTTCCTTTTGTTCTCCCCCGGTGGCACATAACCTGCAACCATAAAGTTCACAATATCTGCATACCAGGGGTTGGAGTCCGTCACCTTCAGCAGCATGTCATCCCGTAGGAAGTCATTTATCAGTAGTTCCTGCATGTTAGTGACTTGCAAACGCGACAAATGATCTGCTACGGAATTTTCTACTCCTTTCTTATCTTTAATTTCAAGATCAAACTCCTGGAGTAGAAGGATCCATCTTATGAGACGGGGTTTAGCATCTTTCTTAGAGAGCAGGTATTTCAAAGCAGCATGATCGGTATAAACAACAACCTTGGCTCCTACTAAGTAAGATCTAAACTTATTGATAGCAAAAACAACGGCTAGGAGTTCTTTTTCAGTTGTTGCATAGTTAAGTTCAGCTCCTGTCAAAGTTTTACTAGCATAAGAGATTGCGTGGTGCTTTTATCTTTAGTTTGGCCGAGAACGGCACCAACAGCAAAGTTACTAGCATCACACATTATCTCAAAGGGCAGCGTCCAATCAGGTGGTTGTATGATTGGGGCTGAGACGAGTGCTTTCTTAAGGAAATTAAAAGCATTTAAACACTCATCACTAAAAACGAAAGGTGCATCCTTAGCTAAAAGGTTTGTGAGGGGTCTAGCGATCGTCGAGAAATCTTTTATAAATCGCCGATAGAACCCCGCGTGGCCTAGGAAGCTACGGACTCCTTTCACATTGATCGGAGGTGGAAGCTGTTCTATAACTTCTATTTTTGCTCTATCCACCTCTATCCCTCTTTCGGACACTAAGTGTCCTAGGACTATCCCTTCTCGGACCATGAAGTGGCACTTTTCCCAATTAAGTACCAGGTCCTTCTCTTGACATCTTTGCAAGACCTTGTCCAAGTTCTCAAGACAATGATCAAAGGTTTTTCCATAGACAGAAAAATCATCCATGAAAACTTCCATGATTTCCTCGATCATGTCGGAGAAGATGGACATCATACACCTTTGGAATGAGGCAGGTGCATTGCACAAACCGAAGGACATCCTACGGTAGGCAAAGGTTCCATATGGACATGTGAAGGTGGTCTTGCTTTGATCATCGGGATGGATGGGGATTTGATGGTAACCAGAATACCCATCAAGGAAACAAAAGTAAGAGTGTTTCGCTAGCCGTTCCAACATTTCATCAATGAAGGGCAGCGGGAAATGGTCCTTCTTTGTCGCCTTGTTAAGCTTCCGGTAGTCGATGCACATCCTCCACCCCGTGACGGTTCGTTGTGGGATCAACTCGTAATGCTTGTTGGTATTTCTTAACGATTACAGATAAATCCGCAAGCGCACGGAGAATACCGATGTAGCACTTCACCCAGGAGTATTCCAAGGTATCGAAAATCCACAGGGAACGTGTGTGTTTATCTTCTAACAGGCTCGTCCAAGGACAACAAGAAGTATATGATAGGCTTGGGTAGAGAGGATTCCTATGGATAAAGCTCCTAGATCGAGCAAGATAAGTTTCGCTTTTACTTCCTTACTTCGGGCACCGGCTTACCCCTGGTCTGTCAGGCGACTCCGGTCTACAGCTCTACGACGTACCCGAACGTGGAGGGCTACCGAGGGCGGATAGGGCTGTCACCACCTACCACCTACCTCTACTATCCGTGGGGCACGCGGCAAACAAAGGTAACCTCTAGTCTAGACATCACGTCTACACTATCGATTACTACCTTAATCTCGGATCCAACAAAGACTAAGGTACTCTAAACAGAGCAATGATCCCGTAAGCAAGTAAAGGAAATAACTTACTCAAAAAGGAAACTTAAATACCATAAAAGAATCACGAAGACTTACTTAAAAAGGCAAGACTCCGTCGAGGTACAAGCTAGAGGGGAGCGCCGACAAACCCGGCGCTTCCCCGCACTACTCTCACTCTCTCCCTATTTTTCTAAGCACTACGGAGGCAGCGCTTCGCCTTTGGAATGGAACTACTCACTTCTTCTTTTTTTGTGTCTTGAACCGTAGGCGCTACCCCCTATTTATACCCAAATATGAGAAGGGGGGTTTATGTAGAGCGAGTGAGAGGCGGTTGGAGTGATTTGGCCGCCAAGCTTGGCCGGCCGGCCTAGTGGGGTGGCCGGCCGGCCCTCCGATGTGGCGGTTTGCCACCGTCTTCTGCGTGTACGTCCCAGATTGATTCCCCATGACGGTTGTACAGTCGGTTGTTGTCTGGAGGCGGCAGAACTGGAGTAAGGGCCAAGTTTAGGCCCAATTGGCCCACCTTCTAGAACGTCGGCTGAAAACTCCAACTTGGGCTTTAGTTTCAATGTGTTTGGCCCGTTTAACGCCCACTGGAGGAATGCTGAGGCTTTTGGAAGCAAAGGGGGGCCGGCCGGCCTGGAGGGGTGGCCGGCCGGCCTGTGTTTTGTCCAACACAGGTCCAATTCCTCCAGGATATTGTTCCTGCAATCAAATATCACCAAAACTCGTGGAAAGGCATTAGTTTATAAAATATTCCTGTTCTATGTGTTTTATATGCCCTTTTATATTGATCGATTGGCGGTAAAGGTTATTCAATAAGGACCGCCAACAGACGCAGTGGACGAAGGCGAAAGAGAAATTGAATTTGGGGGTCACGGGTAGATTTTATATTGCCTACTGCGTTGCAACTCGCTCTCACGCGATGTTGCAATGCGGTCACGACGAACAGAGTTACGTTAAATTGGGTCGGGAAGCTGGTACTCCCCACCGCGTTGCAACTCGCTCTCACGAGATGTTGCAATGCGGTCGCAACGAACCGAGGTAGGTTGCTGGTTGGTCGGGAAGCTGGTTGGGCTGGGTCGGGTGCGTGCTCGGTAGGGTCTGCGCACGGAACAGGTACGCTGCGCGTACCTGTAGAATAGATATACAGTATATATATATATATATATAGCCAACCATAGAATAACTTATTCTGTGGCCACTTTCTATCGTAATTTACGACATTCGTGTATAGTAATTTACGATATTTTGATACGTGATTTACTACACTTTTACCATGGTCTTTGCTTGTAACACGTGTGTGAACGCTGATGTCGTAATTTTGTTAGAATTTATCGTAAATTCGTGATAAATTTATCGTAAAACCGAAGTGGCTATAGAATAAGCTATTTACGATAAATTTATCACGAATTTACGATAAATTCAAACAAATTTACGACATCACCGTTCACACATGTTTTGAAAAGAAGACCCATGGTAAAAGTGTAGTAAATCACGTATCAAAATACCATATATCACTATACACGAATGTCGTAAATTACGATAAAAAGTGACCACAGAATAAGTTATTCTATGGCTGGATATAGAATAGTAGTTCACTATATATATATATATATATATATTTATATATATATATATATATACTGCACTACAAAAAACAATAAAATGAAAATTTTAACACTTTCAAATTTCATTGTCATCTCATATTATTTTCTGTTTCTTTCACGTCCCACAAAAATTAATCCAAATAATAAACCTTCTCTACAAGATTATCCAAGATAACAACATTATTATGTGGGTCTTCAATTCGGTTAGCTATTAGATATAATGAATGATTGGTGTTCGAGCCTGATTTCAACTAGCATATATGCAGGCCTTCTTTTGGAAGTGTCTTACAAATATGCCAAGCTTTGATGTATGATGAACTGATCACTCACTCCTCCCTCCGTCCCTTATTAATATACGGCGTTTTAGAGTAAAATATAGGGCGTCTTAATGATAGGAGAAACTTAATTTGGTGTTGGTGGAAGGAATTGGTTGAGGTAAAAATGAGGAGTATAGTATTGTTTTAATACCAATACTCTTTTTGTGTTTGAATACTAGAAAGACATATATTTAGGGATGGAGGTAGTACTGTACATTCAGGTTCAACTCTGGTTTGTTTATACCAGAAAACTAAAATACATAGATGTGATATAAGGTTTCATCGAAGAACTTACATTAACATCAACAAACACACAGTAGAATAGTTCAAAAATAGTCCACCTACTATATACAGAGGACTGCGAGCTGGGGATGCTTCTCAGTTTTGAATGGCAGCAGTCTTGCTAACATTGCTTTTGCTTTATAGCTTTTACTGTAGTTTTACACATCCAAGATTTTATCCTATTATTATAGTTTCTTCTCATTTTTCTTTATCGGCAGCTGTAAGAAAAGATAACACAGATGTGATGTTAAGGGGGTGTTCGTTTTTACTTTAGCACTGCCACATCAAAGAGAATCTTACTATTTAAGAGTATTAAATAAAGTCTAATTACAAAACTAATTGCAGAACCTCTGGGCTAATTCGCGAGACGAATCTAATAAGGGTAATTAAGTCATGATTAGCAGATGTTTATTGTAGCATCACTGTAACAAAACGTAGATCAATTAGGCTCATTAGATTCATCTCGTAAATTAGCACCCATCTGACAAAAACGTTTTGTAATTAGACTTTATTTAATACTTTTAAATGGTAAGATTCTCTTAGATGTCATAGGGCTAAGGTTTAGGCTTCTAAAGAAAACGAACAACTTGACAACAGAGTTTGCCATAATTTATTGTTGCATTCAAAATTTATTTTCTTTTAACATTTTTTGATAATCAAGTTAGTAATGGATAGAATAATATAGCCTGAAGGAATTAGCCCAACACATTGCTAATAAATCAATGAGAAGAAGTTACCCGCAAAACAAAAAAAAATCATTGTGAAGTTCACTAGAATTGACACGTTCCATTATTTCAATTATGATCCAACTAAAACACACATATTAGTGGAACCATTATTTCGCCTAGCAAGATTGTCCATTTAAAGAAACCTAGCACGGCCACCTACATCCATGTTTGTTCAGTTCAAAACTTTTCTTAAGAAAATCAAAGCGAGAGAGAGAGAGAGAGAGAGAGAGAGAGAGAGAGAGAGAGAGAGAGCTTATCAGGCTTCATGGGCCCTAGTAGGTTTTAAATTGCTTCGTAGATGGAAAATCCTGATTGACCAAGTAAGGAACAGATTTATAAATGGAATCTGTGTACCTTGCTTGATCTGTTCGTAAGAAAAGAATACTGTCATAAAGTGCAGCAATCACCTGACAGTACATGATAACATGAAGCTAAGAACGGTGTAAAGCCATGGTTTCAGGAGATGAAAAACTAACCGCACAACCGTTGATTGACATAATGATTATTCGTCTTTGAGTGCAGACCACCAACTTAAATTGTACGACTATATCATGAACTTTTGACCAAATTTGAAACTGAAAAATTTGGATACTTAAAAGGTCTAAAAGGATCCAGGGCGACCGGCAGGCCAGATGGGCCGCATCCAGGGCGACCTGGGCGGAGTAGCCCTGCTTAAGGCCCATAGAGGCAGATCAATTCAGCCGTCTCTCAAAAAAAAAAAAAAGATCAATTCAGCCAAGCGCATAAGCAGGGAAAGTGGCTGTGTATTCGTTCATGGTCTTCAAATGTTCATTAGTGTTGGTCCAAGTACACAAAGCATAAGAAGATTTGATCAACTTGTTGATGCTGTTGCTTGAGTATTTTGCTTTTTGCACAACCACCGCCATTAGCACTACCTGCCGGCTTAGCTTAAGTAAAGAAAACGCAATCAATCATTCAACCCTGGTCACGTTTCTATCGAGTTTTATTTCCCCCCAATAATGCACCACATCCTCAACAACAGTGTCGGCGAAACGAGACGATGATCCAAGAAACATCAAGAACCGATCTAGAGCTTAGCATCAGAACGCAGTGATGAACGCTCCGATCGACGGTATATCCCCGCGCTGCTTGACGACGCAATGAAGGTTGCAACGGTCGCCATCTCCTTCTGCACCTTATCCTTCCTGGCGCCTCTCTCCAGGAAGTAAACGTGCCCCTCGCCGTCGGTCTCGTACAGCGCGGCCTCCTCCCCGGGCCACGCGCTCCGCCGCAGCGCCTCCACGTACCTCCGGCCTCTGTCGCTCATGTCGTCGAGCTCGGCCACCGTCACCAGCGCTCGCCGGCAGCCCAACGCCGCCCAGTCGGCCGCCGGCGCCGCCAGCGGGTTGATGAACGGGTGGTCGAACCCGTACCTCCCCTCGCACACGAAGGCCCAGATTCGCTTCGAATTCCGCAGGCGGTTGCGGTCTGTGCCCTCCGACGGCACGAGCTCCTCGCCGCGGAAGTAGGGGTGGAGGAGCGCCATCCCCTCGATCCGCGCGTCGCCGGGGAGGACTCCCCCGCTACGGCGCCCGGCCCTGAGCGCCAGCTGGTGCGCGATGTTGCCGCCGGCGCTGTCGCCGGCGACGAACAGCCGCGCGGCGTCGCCGTGGTCGGCGAGCCACGGCTTCCTGGGCCCCGCGGCCGCCGCCGCCGCCGCCGCCGCGACGGTCCAGCTGAGCGCGGCCCACCCGTCGTCGTAGGCGGCCGGGACCGGGTGTTCTGGCGCGAGGCGGTACTCCACGGAGACGGCGACGACGCGGGCGGCGGACACCAGGGCGTTGAGGAGGGCCGTGTGCGACTGGGAGAAGGCGGAGTGCACGAGGAAGACGCCGCCGTGGAAGTAGATGAGGATGGGGAGCTTTGTGGACGTGCCGAGGACGTCCGCCGGGAGGAACAGCCGAGCGGCGAGGCAGGCGGCGGCGTCGATGACGATGTCCTTGGAGGTGACGCCCGTGGCGGCGTCGGTTCCGGCCTTGACTCTCGACGTGCCCATGAGGCGGCGCACGCGGCCGCTCTTGTAGCGAATGATGAACGGCGAGAGGTCAATGTCGACCTCGGTGTCGGGATCCATGGCAGGACTGGTGGTGGTGATCTCAGCCAACGGGGGAAGCGAAGATTGAAGAGTGCGCGTATTTTAATTTGAAGAAGCCAAATGTGGCGTGGTCATACATACACTCATGACCTGTCAACAAGGCGCGACAATCTTATACGCTCACCTGTTGTTTTCAGAGTGAATTGCACAAAAACATTAGCTTTTGTGATAAACTCACTTTATAATAGGTTATAGCTTCACTTTCACAAAGCACTTGGTTTTATCTCACTTTTCAGTTTTCAGTGCCTCTTACTTCTTCCAACATTGGGCTCACCTGTAAAAATTTTGAATAAGACGAACGGTCAAACATGATATCTAAAAGTCAAAAACGACAACTATTTTGAGAAGTATAGTATATAATAGTACATATCATCATGGGAATGGTAAAACATACATAGCGACGTCACTTAGATGTTTCGTGTCGTAACAATAAATCTATGCTACTCGATCACAGAAGAAATTCTTCCACTTAATTTAGTGATCAGCCCTTACAATCTCCTTGAGGTCACGGACAAACTTGTCCGCGAACCTGGTCTGCACGGCGTCGTTCATGAAGAAGTCCCTCCACTTTTTCGCGTCGCCCTCCCCGTCGGGTGCCATGGCAGCAGCCACGGCCTCACTGACATCGTCACGGCCGAACCACCCATCCTCGTCGCGGCGCGCCACTTCCACCCCAACCCGTAGCTCGCGGCCGCCGAACAGCGCGGCGTTGAAGAACTGGTCGTTCTTGAGCGGCAGCAGCACGAGGCGGCAGCCAGCGACAAGGCCCTCGACCACGGAGCTGAAGCCGGCATGGTTGACGAAGCAGCCGACGCTCCGGTGGCGCAGGATGTGCTGCTGCTGCACCCACCCGGTGTGCACGACTCCTCTCCCCTTCACCTTCTCATTGAAGCCGGGCGGGATCCGCGCGTCGAGCTCGGCCTCGGCATCCTCGCCTTTGGGGAAGTTGAGCACGGCGAGGAACAGGCGGTTGGTTGCCTCCAGGCCGAGGAGGAGCTCCGTCGCCGCCGGGACGGGCAGGAACGTCTCGCTGCCGAACGAGGCGAACACGACGGCGCTGTCCGGGAAGGAGGAGAGCCAGCTCGCCCACGGCTCCTCCTCGAGCTCGCCGCGCGGCGGCTCGGGCACCACCGGTCCGGCGAGGAGCACGGGCTTGCCGCCGAACTGGTCGGAGATGTAGCGCACGTAGGGGCCCTCCATCTCGTCGCAGGTCTTCATGACGATGCCGGCGCAGCCCTCCATGCTCGCCGTGAAGCGGTCGTACACGCTGGGCATGCCGTGGAAGCTGGCGAACCCGTAGGTGAGGTCGGCGGCCTGGTAGGCCGGCAGGGTGGCGAGCGCCGAGTCCGGCGGGAATCCGGGCGGCGCCGACATGAGGTCCCGAGTGGACGGCAGCTGCCGCCCGTCGACGGGGCGGCGCGCGGGGACGGCGAAGTAGGCGATGGGGGCGGCGGAGAAGACGTTGAAGAAGAGCGCCGCGGCGCCGAGCGGTTCCGCGACGTCGCAGACCCACGGCGTGGTGAAGTCGAACAGCACGGCGTCGACCGGGGGGTGGAGCTCCGCGAGCAGCGCGGCCACCTGCGGCCGGGCGCCGTCGAGGCTCAGCTTCAGCAGCTCGGCGCCGTCCGCCGAGACCTCCGCCGTGCTCGCCGCTCCCGCCGGGAGCCCGGGGACGCTTGGCAGGTGCAGGGCGCGGACCGCCACCGCGCCGGCGGAGGCGGAGGCCAGCATCTCCTCGACTCGGGGCACGTTCCCAGCGGCCGTCAGGAAGGTTACCTTGAAGCTGCCGTCGCCGGCGGAGACGAACTTGCGCGCAAGCTGAACAAACGGGCTGATATGGCCGAAAGCCAACCACGGGAACATCACCACGTGGATGGACTCGCCGGCCTCTGCACTTCTTCTCGACATGGAGGTTAATTAAGGTATCAACTACGAAGAACACGCACAGGCAAAAGCAAGAAAGAGGAACAAACCAACTCAATCTTTCCTGAACCACACACCCTTGCCTGTTCTCGTGCTCTACTTGTCACTCCCCAATAGGTAAAGCCTCCATTCCATGAAATTATTGTGTCAGCTGCGACATCGCTGTCCTGCCACCGTTTTAACTAAGAATGGGTGTTGTATTGATGACAAATTGTCCGTTCTACAAAACCCATCACTAGCGAATCACCTTCTGCGACAACCTCATCAATCTCAAGATCTGGTTGCCCACGGAGTTCAAAGGGAAAGGGTGTGTGCCCATCTATAGAGGTTAGCATAGAAACCGAGAAAATTTATTCTCCCTATAGTGTCAAAATACTTGTCGTTTTGGACACTAACAAATACTTTTTGCTACAAAATATTTATAATATATAGTTGAAGTGTATTTTCTGAAATCATATTTCAATACGAATCTACTCATGCAATTTTCACATTTATACTTAATATATAAAAATATTTGCAGTCAAAGTTTTAAAAATTTACCAAAAACTGTCTCAAAACGACAAGAATTTTGATACAAAAGACAGTATTCCGGTTAGGTAGGGGTGCCTTCTCTTGATCGGTCTAGGTAATTTCTTGTTAACTTTTAAGTAGCTGCATTCAACTTTAGTGCACCGTACCTGATTTTTATCTGCTTATGTTTTCCGCAAGTTCACGTTTCATTATTTTAAAGCACACGCCCACCATCATCATATTTGTCTACACTAATCCATAGGGGTGGAAACGGATCGAATATGGATCGGATATTGCCTTTCTCACATCCATATCCATATCCATATTTGCAAACAAATATGGATACGAATACGGTACAGATCGAATATTGACAAATGCGACTACAAAAGCGAATGTCACTATAATTCGGACGGATACAGATACATCTAACTTTCTATGTTGTTAAGACAATTACTACAGTTTTTCCTCTCTAAAGTATCTTTAATAGCATTATTTCACATAGTCTACACTAGTTTACATCAAGCTTGAATCAATTTTTTATAATATTTTGATATAATATATGGGTATATTTATGATATAGTGGCGGATACGAATACAACTATGGATATGTCGAATATATGATGTCAAAACCTTAAACCATATCCACATTCATATTTTCCTATCAAATTTAAATACGAAATCGAATAGTGTAAAAATATTAATCGAATGACAAATTTCATACCACACTATATTTTATCGGATACGGATGTCGAATATTACGGATTATTCGTATAGACCACTAGTATAATTGAAGCCGGCATAATTTAGCGGCCACGGGCAACCAAAATGGCAACAGTAGTGGCGGAAAGTGCTGAGTTATTGGAGAAAATGCTATTAGTAACGGGCGATTATGACGACAACAACATATCCGCCACTGGTATCTGTTTACTAGTGGTAGGCGTGTTGACGTCACCGACATAGTAATGACGGTCGAGAACGATTTGGTCCATGTTATCCCAAACGCGTCCTTTAATATAAAAGCCTGAACCCTAGCGCTCCTTCGTCGCCCCCCCCCCCCCCCCCCCCCCCCCCCCCCACTTGTAGAACACCGCTACCCCCGCTCTCTCACTTCTCGCACGACCACCGCCTCCTCATCCTCCGCAAAGCGGGTGGCATGGCGAGCCTCCCTCTCTACCCAAGCAGGCGGCACCCCCCCCCTCTCCCCAAGCGAGCGGACCGTGTGGCAGCCCCACTCTCTATCCGAGCAGGCGGCGTGGCGGCCCCCCTCTCACTCCCTGACCCGCGCGTCAGCCCTTTCACCCTCCCCGAGCAGGCAGGGCAGCGGCCCTCCCTCTCGCCCGAGTAGGCGACGCAGTGGCCGTCTCTCTTTACATGAGCACGTGCGCGATGGCGCAGAGGTGGGTGACAAGGTGCACGACGGCCATCCCTCCCAGTTCTCCCCTGCTGCAGCAGCTTTGAACTCTTCCCCTTTGATTTTGGCAAGGTGCAGAACGGATCTAGCGACGGGATGGCTTCATCCTCGGCTTCTCCGACCAGACACTTCCGTCCTCCGCCGTAGCATCGATGAGGCTCCACAAGCTGGCATCCAGACGCAGGCTGCTCCAAGATGGGGAGGGGCACTGCAGATCCGGGCGGCGGCTGCACCAAGGTGCGTCGAGCGGGATCCCTAGCGACGGTGCAGCAGGAGGTCCAACAACCATGAGCCTTGTGTTTTTCTAGTTCTCTAATGGCTCATCAGTGGTGGGCAGCCCAACCCGTCACTGGTATTTTTCATTAGTAGCTGGTGACCTGGTACGCCGGTAGCGTGGCAAGCGATGAATCCAGCGGGCACAGATGTGAGGTCCCCGGCAAACGGCGGCAGTTGCTGGCACACAGGGGTGGTGATGTAGGTGACGGCGGCGGCGGAGAAGACGTTGAAGAAGAGCGCCGTGACACCGAATAGTGTTGCGACATCGCAGACCCACAGCGTGGCGAAGTCGAATAGCACAGCGTCGAACAGCCCTTGCTCCTTGCAGGACCGGTGGTGCCCGAGCCGCGGTGCAGCGAGCTCAAGGAGGAGCTGTACATGAGCTGGCTCTCTCCTTCTCAGACAGCGCCTACGTCTTCGCCTCATTCGGCAGCGAGACGTTCCTGCCCGTCCTGGCCACGATGGAGCTCCTCCTCGACCTGAGGGCAACCAACTACCCGTTCCTCTCCGTGCTCAACTTCCCCAAAGGCGTCGGTCCGAAAGACGCCAAGGCCGAGCTCGACGCACCGGTTTCAAGGAAAGGGCGAAGGGGAGAGGGGTCGTGCGCACCGGGTGGGTGCAGTAGCAGCACATCATGCGCCACGCCGGGTTCAGCTTCATGGTGGAGGGCGTTGCCGCCGGCTGCCTCCTCGTGCTGCTGCCGCTCAAGACTGATCAGTACTTCAACGCCGTGCTTTTGGGTGGTTGCGAGCTCTCCGTCCGTGTAGAAGTGGCGCGTTGCGCTGAGGATGGGTGGTTCGGGCGAGACGATGTCAGTGATGCCATTGTTGCTGCCATGGCACCCGACGGAGATGGCGATGCTAGGAAGTGGAGGGAGTTCTTGTTGGACAACGTGCAAATTAGGTTCACGGACAAGTTTATTTGTGAGCTCAAGGAGATTGTAAGGGGAGATCACAAAAGTGCTGGAAGAAGGTGGTCGATTAGCATAGATTTATTGCAACAACACAGAACATCTAAGGACCTTTTTGTAGCTCTATGGCAGTGCTGGCTTCGACTGTGGCTGTGGCTTCTTTAAAAAATGGTCGTGCTGGCTTTGTCTGTGGCTATGCCTAAAACGTTTGGCAAAACGGCCACTCCAATGGCGCCTCTTTAATTGAAGGGACAAATATGTAAAGAGGAAAATACGGTGGGGAAAAGAGGCTGATGAAGCTATGATTTTGTGGCTTCCTGGTTCAAATTTTTTTTGGAAACGGTTTCCTCATTTTTTTAGCGAGAAGCATATGAGCGAGCATCCTCTTTGGTTGGAAATCACATGAAGCCGTTGGAGAAGCCATTGAAAAAGCCCTACCGAAGAGGCCTTAAATGATGTCGGTATGTAATTTGTTTGGATAATAGAACAAGGGCTCCAGCCACTACATCCTGTGGGGATGTACAAAGTTGTTTGTTACATCAGACGAGCTCAGGCTCGAACGCCATAACAACGATGGTTTAGACAAAGGCTAAAAGACCAACACGTTGAATAAAACACCAAAGCTATTGTTCAATTCTGTTCCTAAACTTCCAACCGAACTTAGTAAAGACCTCCATAATCACTGTCTCCAACAACCTACAACCATTTCTAAGATTTGCCTTCGCTTCCTTTTCTTTATGCAGCAGCGACCAAGTGCAGATCCAATATGCTCTGAAAATTACCAGTAAAAACGTGTTAGGTTTAGCATTGTTGAATACCATATCATTTCTATTCAACCAAATTGCCCAACGAAGGGCTGTAGCAAATTTGATCTCTCAGCTTTGGCTGAATACCATTGAACCAACGACCAAACATGTTCGAAATTCTTGAGAGGGGTTGAATTCCCAAAATGATGTTTACGGCATTCCATAAAAATCTAGCAAAATGGCACTCGAAAAAAAAGATGTTGTATAGTTTCCAGAGAACTACAACAGCAACAAGTATGACTGCCATGCCAATTTCTTTCTGCAAGATTATCCTTTGTTAAAGTAACACCTCTAACAGTCCGATCCACAGGATCTTTGTCCCACGGTGCTGTTTAAGCAGACACGAAATAATACAATACTTTCATCTTAATTAACAAGGTTATTATCTTTATTACAACAAGGTTCAGAGTTCAGCGGAAGATAAAGTTTAGCGGAAGCGAAATTTTAAACGACAAGTTCGAAAGCGAAAGATACACGAGAGCTACACTACTCTCATCGATATAGCATGAGTGACCATCCGATGCCCAATCAGATAATCACACTAGCAACAAACACATTACTGCAGCGGCGGATCAGACTCCCATTGGGCGGTCCAACCCTCAGGGACTTGCGCATCCCAGGGCAACACCAGCAGGAAGAACAATATCACTACCTGAAAACAACAAAAGCACAAAGCCTGAGTACTAATTACTCAGCAAGTCTTACCCGTCAAATGACACCTAGACATGCAAAGGCTTACCATAGGATGGCTGAACTGAAAAGACTCGCACTAAGCAATTAAACATAGCTAACCATATTTTAGCCAACTTTTAGTTCTTTAAACAGGAGCATATGTGAGTATAGCTGAAAGTAAATCAAGTAGATACAAGTAACAGGCAGTAAGATAAACATAAGTAATCAGGAGCAACAATCCATATGGCAACTGCATATATCATCAACATACATCATCATATAAGCAAGTACCATGTGTGCTACGTGAAGGCTCAATTCACAAGCGGGTACTCATTACTGCGAGGGACAGCGATTGCAATCGATTTACACCAGCTGGGAAAACTCGAGATACATGACGTATATGCACCACTCAAGATGATCATATACGGCAACCGTTCGCAAGACAGTAAACAATCAGCACGGGTCTAGTCTCAGGGATTGGGCAGCCGTCCCACCAACGGTACCTCGTACCTCCCATGGCCTGAACCTGCCCAATACAGCTGTACAAGGTACCGTACCACCTTGCCACCATACATGCTACATCAGTTTGCTAGTTCCCATTAAACTAGTATGTACTCGGTACTGTTCAATGCTTGATCAAGAGGGCCAACATCGATACGGTCCTTAATCGATCAGGCAGGGCTACAGCAGGCAACACCTCCATGTGTCACTGCAACCTACACATGCAATATCCCTGCCCGGTCTCCACAATGACATAAACTCATTCCATTATCTTCAACTTTAGTGATCAAGTTTTTATTCACGAAAAACAATACTTGATTGATACGAAATACTTTAACTAAGCATAGCAGGTATTCTACCGAGCTACTAGGATAGACACATAAACAACATAGGACATTTGGGGAATATGCAGGAGGATTTTCAGACAACTCCTATAAACTTAAGTGCACATACATACTAGACACACTAGCCTTATTATTGCTAAAACCAAAAATTTGTAAAAAGGCGGAATGCACCGGGGCTTGCCTTGAGGTTCAGCAACTAAGTTTGCTGTTGCAAAGTCAGTTTCTTCAGTAGAAGGATCCTTCTGAATATCCTCTTCGAGATCGTTTCCTAAAAATGCATTATATGTCAATAGAAAGAATACAAAGACAATTAATTCAACATGCGCATGCAATGAGTGTGACTTGGTTTCAGATTCCCAATAATGAGTTCAGTTCTGAATTTGGTGATTTGGATTTAGTTTTCTTTATTTCCTTCATTGACTCCCATGAAGCATTGTTATAGTATAAAGCAATTCATTCCAATTAACACCAAAGTAAGTCAAAATACAATCTTTTCTGGACATTTTGGACATGAATGACTTGCTACTGATACTAACATGCAACAACATGTCATGAGACTAATTTTCATGATTTTAGCCCTAGTAGGATTAATTAAAGGTCTAAATCATTGAGGCAGCATAAAATAAATCCTACAAAAATCTGAGAAGCAAAAACTGATCATGACAGCCAGCAGGATGATATAACATCATCTAAGGATCATGCATGCACAGGTTCATGATTTATAGAGCACTAGAATAATTATAAAGAAGATGACAAATTTATCAAAGAGAAACACTTAATTAATTATTTCTACAGAAAATGTACATATGATATATCACTGGACAGAGCATATCAAGAGAGTTCTAACAAGCACGAGTTTGCATTTTTCTCATGAGTAAATAATTAACTATTATTAATTGATGTCAGGCTTGCAAAAATCATACAGGTCAAACTATACAGAATATAGGTGCACATCATAGACCACTGGAAAGATCATGTCACAAGGATTCTAACAAGTCCTAGTTTGCAATTTTATCCCAAACCCATCATTTACTATGAATTAAACATGGTTTAACTTCCAAAAATTATACAGGCAAAAATACTCATGAACATTGATCAACAAGATACTCTATGGATAGATCTACTCAAGTGGAACACAAAAAAATTGAGTTTGCAATTTTTGGACATCCATAACTCCAGATATAGATTTTTGAAGTTTGACTGATTTCTGAGCAAGTTCCACTTATTTACGAGATTGCCATTCGTTCATTTTAACAGAGGCGCGCACTCTGCGCGCTCGGCGCGCACGGCGGCGCGGCAGTGGCGCGGCTCGACGGCGACGAGGGATGGACGTCCACGTGAATGTGCTAGTGCGTGAGCATAAGTGGATCGTGGTCTACGCGCCGGCCTAGGACTTGCGGTTGGAGACTCACCGAGTCGTCGTAGCACCTTGGAGGCGGATCTTCGGTGCGTCAGGACGGCGGCGGACGGTGGCGAGGCGACGGCGAGCTCGATGCTGCACAACTCGAGACAAGACCAGGTCAGGGGGTGTGTGTGGAAGTGAGGAACAAGATGCCAAGAGGAATCGGGAAATGACTCACCGGCAGCGACGAATTTGAGAGCGAGGTCAACGTCGGCCGGCGAATGGACTCCGGGAGAAATGGTTCGATTCCGGGCGAACGAGCTGTCGGCGTCGACGAGATGCTCCGGGGAGTCGAATAGCAGCTCACGGCACTTCCATGGCGGAACTAGGCTTGAGCTGGGGTGGAGTGTGGAGGCGGCGCAACGGCGAGCTTGCCTCGGTGGCAATGGCGATGGCGCGAGCACAAAAGTGAGAGGAGAGTGAGGCAGAGAGATGGAGCGAGAGACGGAGTGACCGAGAGATGAGAGAGAGGAGAGACCGGGCCTTGGCTTTGTGGGCGGCTGACTGGTGAGGTGGAGCGGTGGAGGGGCAGCTGGCGGCGTGCATGGCGAGCGGCAGAGCCGAGAGAGGAAGAGAGAAGGAAGAGTGAGGCTGACGTGTGGGTCCCGAGAAATTTTTCTTTTTCCGAAATTTGACTCTCTCTCTTGTAAATTCGGTTTAAAATAGAGAATGGACTCCAAAATTGATCAGGATTTGCATGGAGTGAACTTGACACCTGTGGGAGCCAGCTGTCCACTCAAGACTTCCAGAACCTCTCAGATTTCAAAACTGAAATTCAAACAAAGTGTTTGAATTTCAAACTTCAAAGAATTATTTGGAGGTCTTCCCAAAGAAGATTAAATCCAATCTTTTTGCTAGATTTTTATTTCACTTTCAACTTTCACGTAAATTTTTGGTTGCACCAACTTCAGTTCAAATTTTTAAACTTGCTTTTCAAAATTTGACTAATATTTGCATTAATTCAAATTTTTGCCATTAGTTTGAAGTGAGATTTGAAAATTTAATTATACCACCTCAGTTTGCAAAGCTAGCATGATCAGAAATTGGCAAGAGACACCTGGGGTGTCACAACACCTTTAAAAGATACCAAAGAAAAATTTAAATTTTTAGTGGTACTTTAATTTTCCAAAGAAGGCATTTACATGGTACTACTCTATGCTGCATCATAGACATATACATTGAGCTCACTGAGAAAGTGCCACTCCTAAGTAAGTTCGAAACAAAAACATCTCTGTCATTGGTAATATTAATCATCACTACTTTAGATACAAGATCGTGCCAAGCAACCAAATTGTTTCCTGCTAGTGCCCTTCGAAACGAAATATTCAAAGATATGGAACTAAAAACATGAGCAACTGTAGCATCTTTTTTCCTTATGATATTATAAAGTTATGAGTAAACGACTCGAAGGGGTTTATCTTCAAATCCAAACATCCCCCCAAAATCTAATTTCAGAACCACTCTGAATATGAAAGGAACCTCACGCCAAGAGTGGGTCCTTTACTTTCATTAGTCCGGACCAAAAGTGAGAGTCCCCAAGCTGTTTTTTAACTTGAGTCAAGGTTTTGTTTGACAAGTATTTCCTTCGTAGAAGGTCTTGCCAAATACCCTCTTCATTAATAAGTTTGAATAACCATTTACTCAAGAGACACTTTTTTGGGATATCAAGATTTTTAATTCCTAGCCCACCAAAATGTTTAGGTGCGCAAAGAATGCTCCACTTGGTGAGCCTATACTTTTTCTTATGTTCATCACATTGCCAAAAAAATCTGGATCGATAATAGTCCAGCTTTTGAAGTACTCCCCTAGAGACTTCAAAGAAAGAAAGCATGTACATGGGAAAACTAGTCGAGACGGAATTAATCAAGACTAATCTGCCTCCAACCGAAAGGAGCTTTCCTTCCCAACTAGTAACATTTTCAGAAATTTCTCCTCAGTGATTATCCAATCAGTATTAGACAATTTCCTATGATGCATAGGAATGCTTAGATATTTAAATGGACCATAGCCCGTGTTGCATCCAAAAAGCTGCGCATACTCTCTTTACATATAGCCTTTCCATAACAAAAGAGTTCACTTTTATGAAAATTGATCTTCAAAGTGGATAATTGCTCAAAAGTACTTAAGACTAGCTTAAGATTTTTGGCTTGGTCTAAATCATGTTTCACACACAAAAAAGAATGTCCACCATATGGGGAGAGTAACCTCCCCCCCCCCCCCCCCCCCCCCCCCCCCCTCCCAAGCTTCCATTCACTTTAGCTCGTTCAATGAGAATTGAGAACAAATCAGCCACGAGGTTAAGAGGATGGGACAGAGAGAGGTTCTCCTTGACAAAGCCCTTTCTTAGACTGAAAAAAGGTGACCAATATCATCATTCATTTTCATGCGCACACAACTTCCCTTCACAATTTGGTCAATCCATTTACACCACAAAGGTGAAAAGCCTTTCATTTCTCAAAGTTTGTTGTTGGAAAGGCCAATTCACCTTGTCATAAGCCTTTTCAAAGTCTAGTTTTAGAATGACACAATCCAAGTTTTTCCCATGCATCTCATGGCTGGTCTCATGCAAGATTACCACACTCTCCATTATATTTCTACCAGTCATGAAATCGGTTTGAGATGGTTTAATCACCTTTTGAGCTACTAGAGCTACTATGTTTGTCTTGATCTCATTGAAAATTTTGAAACTGCCATAGAGAAGACAAATGGGTTGAAACTATTGTATCATTTTTCCTCCTTTTGTTTTGGTAATAAGGTAATGATGCCAAAATTAAGGCTAAATAGAGGTAGATTCCCTAGTGAAATTCATTAAAAAGAGCCACCAGGTCTCCTTTAATGAGTTCACAGATTACTTGAAAGAATTCTGTAGGGAAACCATCTGGGCCTGGTGCTTTGTTGTGCGTTCCATTAGGAATATAGCTGTCTTAACCTCCTCTTCAGTGAAAATACTAATTAGGATGTCGTTTTCTGTTTTCGACACTTGAGTAATATCATCCCTAATATTCTCCATCATACTAAAATGATTATTCTTCTCAGGGGCACCGAAGAGACCTTTATAGTAGTTAGTGATATAGGTTTTAATCTTTTCATCACCTTCTATCAAACCCTCTTCTTGTTCCAGTTCAAAGATCCTAGTCTTTCTATGTTTACCATTGGCTACCAGTTGGGAAGTACTTGGTATTGCAGTCTCCAAATAACAACTTAGTTGTCTTGGCACGTTGATACCACTTAAGTTCTTCCTCTCTAAGAAGTTGTGCAAGGCGATCTTTTAGACAAGATTTTAAGTCGATCTCACTACTACTCAATAGTTGAGATTCAGCTCTTTTTTTGTGTGTGTCTAATTCATCCACCTTCCTAATAATTTCTTTATTTTCTTTCTTATAATTTCCACTCATGTTTTTAGCCCATGCCCTTCCTTTTCTTTTGGATTTTGTATTGCCACTTCTGTAATGGTGTCCCGCCTCTATTCTCCTTGTTCCAAACATCAGCCACCAACTCATAAAAACCATCGCGTAATAGCCACCCAAGTTCGTATAAATCATTGTTCTTTTCTTGCGGGTTTCTATCTGAAATCCATGTTGGTATTTCTTACACCACGAATAAATCCGCAAGCGCACGGAATACAGTTGTAGCACTTCATCCGGGAGTATTCCAAGGTATCGTATTTGTTTTCCCTAAGGAACGGTGATATTCTGCAGCAAGGTTAATTTTACCCAAGGACAAGCAAGAATGATAGTAGTGTAGGATTGAGAGGATGAATAAAGATCTAGTTATCCCTTAGGATATACGTACTCAAGCTCTACTTGTTTACTTCGGGCAGGTATAGACCTGGTCTGCCAAGTCACGCCAGCCTGTACTCTACGACGAACCCGAACGTGGAGGATTACAAAGGACGGACAGGGCTGTCACCACCTGCCGCCTACCTCTACAAACCGGGAGGCACGCTGCAAACAAAGGTAACCTCTAGCCTAGACACCACGTCTATGCCGTCGATTACTACTCTAACCCCGGTCCTGGTACTGTTTCAGAAGGCTAGAGCACTCCTTGCGGAGCGATGATCCTGTAAACAAGTATAACAAGAATAACGACTAGTAAATAATGCTCGCTAGATCAATATCACCACAAATACTAACTTATGAATAAGAACAACGAACGAACTATGAATGAACAACGAACGAAGAACGAACGACGAACGAACGAAGAACGAACGACGAACGAAGAACGAACGACGAACGAACTAAGAATGAACGATGAACTATAAATAAGATAATATCCACCAAGGTACAAGATTTGGGCTAAGTCCTCACAAAGGGAGGACTACCCCTCTCTCTCCCCTACCCTCTCCTCTACTCTACTACTATACAAGAGGCCCTTGGCCTGAATGAGAGTGGAATGACTTGTGTCTTGTGTTTCTCGTTGTTTTGAGAGGAGGGGGGTACCCCTCCTTATATAGCCCTCCAAAGGCGGTGGAATTGAGGCGGTTCCCGGCATTGATGGCATTGATTGCAGGCAGAACCGACCTTGGTACGTCGGTGGGGAACCGTCATAGAAAGATGGGCCAGTGGGGCCACCATAGGGGGTCGGCCGATCCCCGTTCTCAGGTCGGCCGACTTGGGGTGGGGCCCACTGGGCCTCAGCCTCCTCTGGTCCCTGCCCTGGGTTGTCTCCTGGTCCAATCCACCTGCTATGCGTGGACTTGAAGCCTTTTGCCCTGGTTTTTGGGCTTTGGGAGAGATAACTTATTCCGGGGAAATTCGGTGTTTGCAAAGTAGGCCTTTTATGCTTTGTTTTCCCCGTTTTCATTCGAAATGCAGCTGCACTCACAAATTCACCAAGACTTGTGGAAATCATTAGTTTCAAGACCTAAGTCTACCTTTGGTGTTTGATTTGAGGGTCGAAAGTGCAGCTAGTTGACAGTTTATTTTTGTTCTAAGAGCCGTCAACAAGTTCCCCCACACTAAGCCTTTGCTCGTCCTCGAGTAAAGATGAAGGACTAAGGTGGACCATAACTTTCTTTGGTATGATGCTAGCATACAAGTTACCAAGCCATACCTGCACCCGTGAACTTTGATGTGTCTACCATGTTGTTGACGGTCGCTATGCCCTATTAATTTAATTGAAGTTAAACCGCAAGCGCACGGTGTACCATTGCAGCATTTCACCTCGGAGTATTCCGGGGTATCGAATTTCCTCAGGGAAGCAACTCGGATAAAGTATATCGTTACTTGATAAAGAGTTAGCTACAAGAATACTACTGATCCAATGACGGGGGTAAAATCAATGATAGAATAAGATAGGAGTGATTCACACTATCAAAGAGGTGTCAAGTCGCTAAGTCGTAGGTAAGTAAATCTATTTGGTATAACGAGCGAGTACAACGATACTCCAATTTTTTGGTATAAACGCGAAGGAACTGGCCAATTTTTTTTTGAACAGCCATACTCCATAAGGACTCAAACTTTGACAAAACTCAATACATAAGTAAGTAGCATATGTGTGGGTTTAAATAAATTCAGCTCATATGCAGCTTTGGTAGGACATTTTATTGTCATAAAGGAAACAAGTAACTTGGGGTTTTGATATATGCGACTGAATGAAAACATCTCCAAGGTTTTATCATGATAAGGGGGAGGTGAATTAATGCCCATTTTACCATATCACACGCTCTCAACCACTTAGACTTGGTTATATCATGTAGCATCCCACAAGGTGTGAAAATTTGAGTGCTAAGCGCAAGGGAAGGCCGACAAATACTTTTATTGTGAGAGCATGATAAAGCAAACTTAGCAATTGAGGGCAATTAAACAGAGCAACCATTCATCATCTCCTTTTAGCAAGGGTAGAACCAAGACAAACCATTTATTTGTTTTTTTGGTGGTTTTTAAGTTATGCAAATTTTTATGGCTTTTCTTAACATATAAAAACAGAAATCTTTTTGGGTTTTTGTCATATGGAAATAAAGAAAGAAAGGAAAACTAAAGTGAGAAATTATTTATATACAAGGTGCGTCACTTCTCCAACGGACAGCGAACAAACAGCATAACGGGACTAGCAATTGACAAGTGAAACGGGCAGCGAGACATGACCAGCAAGCAACATGATAACGAGCAAAGCAACGGAGATTGACTAGAGTGGAGTTTCATGGACATACCTTCCCCCCCTAAGCTCGAACCTTTGCACATTGGTGCAAGGGAAGTGCTTATGGCGGCTCTCTACCATTCGACGTCGTCGTCACGCCGCGGTCGATGGGGTGGAGGCGGTCTCTCGATGTGAAGGTTGTTGAATAGCGTAGAGAGTGAGGTTCCATGGTACTCCAGCATGAAGTCGGTTTTCCGTTGTTGACGGGTGAGTTCTTCATTGTTGCGCTCAATGGCAAGGGGATTTCCTTCAATTTCGTGGGCGTTGAGGTAGACTTGTTGCTCCATGTTTTCCTCCCATCGACGCCTTTCCTGCGGATCATAATAATATTCCCCTTCATTGTACGCACCTTGATGTTTGTATTCGCGCGAAGAACCAGCCCCGGCGTGCTCGTTAAATCCCTGATTGTACCCATCATCAAAGCCTAGGTTATAGTTATAATTATAGTTCGGGTTAGCGTGGTTATAGCCTTGACCATAGTGGTCGTAGCCGTAACCTTGCACATGCCCGTGACCATAATCATGACCATGTCCTTGGCCATAATGATGAGGTGCTTGCAGCGAACCATCCTCTTCTTCGCTGTCCTCCTCCTCCTCTTCTTCTTCATTTTCAGCGCGTTCCTCCTCTTGGCGTGCTTGGCTCCGTGTACGTGGACCTGCGGGGTTAGTTTGTGGTGCAGTGCTGCCTTCTCCGGTTTGCTTATGGGGCAGTTTTAACTTATACTTCTTAAGCTTATAAATGCTAAGTTTTGAGTCAGGAAGCTTAATCAAAGTGTCACTCCATCTATATTTCGAGTAAAACACTTAGCCCCTTCTTAAAAGCATATGCGCTTGCACAAAATGTGTCTCCCCTAATTCAACAATTCCCTCGGGAAGATAAGCTAGACGCACATTATCAAGAGCATCAATGTAGTTCGCAATTCTAGTGATGAAAGAGGTGAAGAGGATATCGGTGTTCTGCACTCTTGTCGCAAATTCCAGCCAATGTTCAATCACAAAGTAAGTGGGGTTCATTTCAATTTTCTTGAGCATGGCATAAAGGTATTGCATATCGTTAATTCTCACTATGCGAGGATCTTTACGTGCAGTCACGGAATACCCAATAAAACAGTGCAGGATTCGAAGAGTGGGATTATGAATGTGACTAGTGCGAGGTCCATCATTCATTGGTTCAGCTATTTTCTCCCAAAATTTGGTTGGATCAAAACCATTAATATTAGAAATTTTACTAGGATGAAAACCAAGAGCTTTTGACATGCGGGAGAAGGATAAAGTGTGCTCACGATTAAAGAGACGAAATTTGTATTGCACACTATCATCTATTTGCTCGCGAATCAAGGTTGAAAGAAATTCAAGTGTGAGAAGTTCAGAACCTGGTTCTTCGATCATGCAAAACTTCTCCCAACTGATCGCCTTCATCGCCTTGTGGAAGTCACCCTCGATCCCAAGGGCGGCCAGCAGTCCAAGATCGATTACTCGATTTGGAAGGAACGTGTGCTGGCGGAGACGCTCAAACCGTGTTATTTCTTGATCAGTTCGGAGTAGAATGTGCTCATACCGGGTGAGCTCGGCTGGCGGCGGTGGTGTTCGGATCAATGGAGATGGTACTTGACGGAACGGCGGTGTGTGGATGACTGACACCGACCGTCGGCCTGGCTGCACGGGGCTGTCCGTGTCCATCTCCGAGCCGCTATGGTTGAATCGCATCGAGCTCGAACGGGGCGTCCCCATGATGGACGGCGAGTCGGTGTGGTGTGATGTGCCCTCTCCATCCTTCTTGTTTTTCTTCTTCTTCTTGAAAATGTTCATACCTGCAAGCAAAAAGTGCACAACAACGACTATGCCAAGGTAAAGTGTTAAGAGGTTAGCGGGGTTAGTCGTTCGTTCCGCAAATATCCGTTCAAAAGTGTTCACGTTTGTCGTATGAGTGCTGCGGCCATTAGTGAAGTACTTAATTAAGACTAAGCTAATTTTTATTTGGTTTTCAGCATGGCTAGGTGATCACGTGGGCAAAGGAGATTATTCTATTCACAAAAGGGACTTTGCTTTGCGGCCACTTAGCAAACTAATTAAGCTAGAGGGATTAGGAGCGGAAAAGAGCTGCTTGCCTTGCTCTGGTGCGGATTGCTGCAGAGGAACTCGAGCTCCATTTATAGGAGATGGAGGAGCAGCTCCCGGAGCGAGCAATGGCCGGGCGACGCGCAGCTGAGGGTCGGCCGACCCCAGCTTGGTCGGCCGACCTGGCTCGGCGTCGGGCGACGCGCTGCGTCGTGCTGTGCTCCCATGTGCGCGGGTTGGCGGCGTCGGGCGACGCGACGGCGGGTCGGGCGACCATGTGGAGGCGTCGGGCGACGTGTGCGGTGGAGGACGCGCTGCAGTGCGCCGTGGTGGCGTCGGGCGAGCTCGTGGCGGGGTCGGGTGACGTGGAGAGCGTCGGCCGACGGGACACCAGCGGCTTAGCTTGCCCCGACGCCTGTTCATATGTCTTGTCTTGCCGGTTGTTGGTGCAGAGGAGGAAGAAGGGACGACGTCGTGGCGGGGTCGGACAACTTGGTGGCTGGGTCGGCGACCATGATGGCCAGGTCGGCCGACGTGGCCTGGTCGGCCGACTCTCAATCCTCCAATTTTTTATGGTTTTATCCTTTTCTTCTTTTTGCTTTGTTTTAGTTTAACTCCTAGATTAACTTCTACGTGAATTTACACTACGGAAAGGAATTAAAGCACGGAAAAATTGAATGAGAAATAAGAAAGGAAAATTCCGGGTTACCTCCCGGCTAGTGCCCTTCGTTTTAAGTCGGTAGGCTCGACTTCTCCATACCTTTTAGTGCTTTTTGTCGACGCCCGTCGCAGGAGAGGGCGTGGGCGTCGTGCTCGTGGCAACTTCCTTCTTCCGCCATACTTGAGTTGTACGTGTTGGGGCAGCGGATTTCTCCTTCTTCTCCCATCTCGGGAAATCTACGCCTTTCGGGGTGGATGGCTTCTTTGGTACATATTTCTTTGGCGCGGCCTTCTTTTCGGGCGCTTTCGACTTGCTCTTCGGCTTGTCCTTGTTCATGGCCATTTGAGGCTCGACCTTCCTCCAAGTCGGGGCATCACTTGGCAGATTGGCGTGTACTTTTTTCGGGACATAGCGCTGAAATGTCTTCACTTGCGAGCATTGCTCTACGCGAGGCTTGAAGTCGAACGATTCTTCTTTCCCGTTGATGTTGAGGTGGATGACCCCTGTCCCAACGTCAATGTTGGCGTTGGCCGTGCTTAAGAACGGCCTACCCAAGATGAGAGGGGTCTTGTTGTCCACTTCCATGTCCAAAATGACAAAGTCGACGGGTATGAAGAAGTTCCTAATCTTGACGGGGATATCCTCGGCGATTCCGGCAGGGTACCGCACGGATTGGTCCGCGAGCTGCAATCACATGGCCGTAGGGGCAAGGGTAGTATAGTTGAGTTGATCAAAAACTACCTTCGGCATGACGCTCACGCTCGCCCCCAAATCGCAGAGAGCGTGCTCGAAGCGATGTTGCCCAATGGAACATGAAATTGTGGGGCAGCCAGGGTCTTTCTTCTTTTCCGGAAGGGAGTTGAGGATGGCGGCACTACATTCCTTCGTAAGTTTTACCACTTCGGTCGAGGGCAGCGGCCGTTTGTTGAGGAGGATGTCCTTTAGGAACTTGGCGTAGGTGGGGACCTGCATCGCATCAAGTAGTGGAATATTGACATATAATTTTTGAATTACCTCCACAAACTTGCCGAATTGCTCGTCGACGGTTGGCTTGCGGTTCCTTCGGGGGAAGGGCTGGATCGTAGTGTCGTAGTACTCGTGTGGTGCCGTTTTAGGCATGGGCTCTTCTTCCGGCGCCTCCTCTTCTTCTTCGTCGTCCGCAACTTGAACTTCCTTCTCTTTTTCCTTTCCCTTCTCCTTGGTCGCCACCTTTGGTCGTGGTGGATCTTGCATCTTCCTTCCCGACCTGGTTTCCACAACACTAACATTTTCCTTTGGGTTTGCCTCCGGTTGGCCCGGAAGTTTCCCCAATATTGTGCGTGGAAGCGATGTAGCAATTTGTGCGATTTGGGTCTCAAGCATCTTAGTGTGGCTAAGCTGACTTTGGAGAGTTGAGGAAAGAGCATCGAGCTTGTGATCTAGGTTCTCTAAGATTTTATCATTAACATAGAACTTCTTGCTAATGCTCTCATTAATTTTAGCTTGGCCTAGAACAAGTTCTTTAAGGTCCGGTTCAGCGGAATTACGAGGGGCGAAATTGTTGTTACCTTGACCGCGGTTGTCGAAGTTGAAGTTTGGGCGTGTGTTCCATCCTTGTGCGAAGTTGTCTGGGCGGAAACCTCCATTGCCGTTGTTGTTGTTGTTGCCGACAAAGTTAGCCTCCTCATCCCTAGTCTCGGGGCAGGCAGCCCCGGAATGTCCGGTGTTACCGCACACTTCGCACGTCATCCTTGAGTCGAGGGCTTGGCACGACTCTTGGCTTTCTACCTTCTTCAAAAGAAGGTCCATCTTGGCTGCGAGCATGTCGAGGGTGTCGACTTGGTGTACGCCGCGTGTACGGGGCTGCGGGGCTGGACGTTCACGCTCGTTCTCGTACCCTTGGTTGGTTGTCATCTTCTCGAGCAATTCTCTTGCCGCAGGGACGGTGAGAGACGTGAATGCGCCTCCTGCTGCAGCATCAAGATGTTCGCGGTAGTTCCGCAGCAGCCCGTTATAGAAGCTTTGAATGCGCAGCCACTCCTCCATGCCGTGGTGCGGGCAAGCGAGAAGATAATCTTGGAAGCGATCCCACGCCTCCGAAAGATTTTCTTCCGTGAGCTGCGTGAAGCTTGCGATGCGGTTCCGAAGTGCATTGGTTTTCCCGGGAGGGAAAAACTTGTTGAGGAAGGCATCGGACACTTTCTTCCAATCAATCACCACGTCGGGAGGGAGTGCGTAGTACCATTGCTTCGCCCTTCCCAACAGCGAGAATGGGAAAAGGCGAAGGCGGATGTCGTTAATGGACACGTCTTTGATGGTGAGCGTGCCACTAACTTCAAGGAAATTTTGGAGGTGCGCGTTGGCGTCCTCCGAAGCTTTTCCGCAGAAGGGGTTGCCATTCACCATGCTGACCAAGGACGGATCCAGCTTGAAGTTCGCACCATTTGCCGCAGTCTTGGCTGCGGGCAAGTTGTTGGTGCTTGGAACGGAGTACTCGCGGATCGTCTTGTCGGCCATGTTGTCAACGGGTCGAGTTGGTGAAGGAGTACGACCCTCGGGTTCGCCGCTCGAAGAACCGACCTCGGGCAATGCTAGTGGGCGAGTTGGAGACTTGAGTCTTTGACGAACTCGTCTCAAAATCTGCTCGGGGTTATCGGTGTAGTTCTCCGGAAGCGAGAAACCAGACATGCACGTCCTGTTCGTTCAAACACAAGAGCAAGAACGAAAAGGGTGAGCCCGCAAAGGATAGCGGTAAACGTGCAGCAAGTTTCTATCAAGGACGATATCTCTAGCCTATTGCTTCCCCGGCAACGACGCCAGAAATGCTTGTTGACGGTCGCTATGCCCTATTAATTTAATTCAAGTTAAACCGCAAGCGCACGGTGTACCATTGCAGCATTTCACCTCGGAGTATTTCGGGGTATCGAATTTCCTCAGGGAAGCAACTCGGATAAAGTATATCGTTACTTGATAAAGACTTAGCTACAAGAATACTACTAATCCAATGACGGGGGTAAAATCAATGATAGAATAAGATAGGAGTGATTCACACTATCAAAGAGGTGTCAAGTCGCTAAGTCGTAGGTAAGTAAATCTATTTGGTATAACGAGCGAGTACAACGATTCCTAAGTGTTGGTAAAAAAAGAGGTTCAAGTCCTAAGTTAGTTCTAAAGCTATGTCGATCTCACGAGGTGCTGTCACCACCACGATCTGATTCTACACTTGAGGCAAAGTCTTAGTCCTGTCGGGATTTACGGTACACCTACTGGGCTAACCGAACGTGGGCGACTTCAAGGGACGGACAAGGCTGTCACCACTTGCCGCCTACGGCCCCTGTGGGCTTCGCCGTATTCCGCAGCTAGCGCTAACCTAGGCACCACGCCTATGCTAACAACTAGTACCTCGCCTAGCACGTGCTTAAGCAAAGCGAGATAGTCGAACGACTCATCGTGTTAATTGACAAAGAGAAGTTCCCACCGAGGAACGCTCAGCACAAGACGAAATTGCCCGCTAAAGATAACTTAAGGACTTTGTTCTAAATCTAGCAAGGCATAAACTAAAACTTGCAAGATATAAACAAGGACCAACTTATATTGATTTTCACTAAGTACTTGATACAACGGAAATCGGAAAGAAAGATACAATGGACTCTTGCTTACCAATTCCGAAGACAACTTCCGGAATCGGGGCGAGTGCCCGACTCGACTCTAACTCCAAATAGACTACTACCTAGACTCTAAATGGCGAACAATACAAGAACTGGACTTCTCTCTGGTGGATCTTCTTGTCTCCTGCCTCCAGGCGCCTTGCACCCCTTTTATAGAGTGGAAGAGGCGGTTGAGGGGGGTCGGCCGACCTTGGGGGGTCGCCCGACCTGTCAGAGTAGGTCGGCCGACCCAGGGACGTCGCCCGACCCTTGATCAGGGTCGGTTGTCTCCCCAACGGCTTAGATCCCCTCCTTGAGGCGGTTGGATATGTCAGTTTGGTCGAAAAGTCCTCCGAAGCGTTGGTTTGAGGCGGTGGGACTTGGATGGCTTGATAGGGAGCTGAGTTGGACGTCGCCTGACGTGGATTGGGTCGGGCGACGTGGTTGACACGTCGGCCGACGTGTAGGGGGTCGGGCGACCCTGCTGGAGGGTTGACCCCCACGTCACTCGGTGCTTCCCGCGTCCAATTGCTTCACTTCTTCGGTTCATATGGCCATGGTGACTTGGTGGAGTATGTTGGGTAAATTCCACGGCCATAGAACCTCATTTGGTACCGGGTGACCTATGGGTGATCATGTCACCCGGTTCTTCCATGGTCTTCTGCCTCGAACCTCTTCTTCATATGGTCGTGTTGTCATTGTGTAGCGCATTTCCATAGCCACTTGGCCATTTGGACTTGATTTGTATCGGGTGACGTACAGATGTGTACGTCGCCCAAGCTTCGACCGACCGAATTGGCTTCATAACTTGTGTCCAATCTTCATGATGTTGGGGTTTCACCATTTCTTTATTAAAAATCACGCCAAATTGCCTTGAACCCTGCAAAACAATGGCGGATACACAACTCGTGGAATTTGATTAGTAAATAAACAAACTATGCCTATGGCCTTGCATTCTTACCCTTTTATTCCTGGATTTAGTGCAGAAATATTGGCGTTTAAGCGACGCCAACACATGTCATCTTGGGCGGTTGAGGAATGGAATGATCATGATTTGAGTCATCGTAGCTGCATCTGTTGAGTAACTTGGGTTTTTTTTTGAAAGATTTTCAAAAGTAAAAACATAGCTCATACTCCTCGAATGATAACTCTCAGATCGCTCAATGTGTATGATTCCTCACCAAGGCATTTGATTTGCCCCTTTTCATCCTACTTCTATGTAAGGCTTTATGTGGAGCTTGCTAGGAATGAAAAGGAGCATACTTGCATTATTTATGTTGCTAAGTCAAAAACCGGATCCAAGGAGAAAACAAGTCATACAATCTGATCAAGAATGTGCACGTGTGTGGATAAGTGTATGGAAAAGTGAATATGGTGGATACTCCTTGATGTGATGATGTCCCTCTCTTGATTGATATTTATTTGAGAACATGGCTATCACTTATTTTCTTTTCTTTCTTCTTCTTCTCCTTTTTTTTTTCCGATCACGCTCATGTTTGAGTGTTTTTTTATTCCTGCTCATGCATACGAGCACTCTTTCTTTCTTCTTTTTTCTCAACTTCTCTCTCTCTCTTTTTTCGATAGCCATGTCTTTTTTTTTGCAAGAATATTTGGAGAGAGACATCAACAACAAGTGAAGGAGTATTTATTTTGGTGGATGGATGAATGAAATGATGTAGCTAACTTCCAGTGTAGAAGTTTAGCATGTTTTGTGATGGTGGTGTACATGTATGTGATCTTGATCATGAAAGTATGACAAGCATCTCACAAGGGTCACAACAATTTGACAAAGCTCAAAGCAATAACAAGCAGCATTTGTAGAGGTTTTCAATATGATCATTATTTGGCTTTGGTGGGACTATAAGATCATCGAGGAGTGCAAAGCTATGGATTTTAAATTTTGCAAGATAAATTCCCAAGCACTTTATGCAGAATAAGCAAGATTCCTCTCATCCAACCATATCACATTCGCCAACAACTTAGATAAACATGGGGTCCTATGAGATTGGTGTTCACAAGCAACAGGTGTATGATGCGAGGAATAAAGAGTATGCAGGCCAACCAGGTGAAAGTATGTTTGATTCATTTTATCTTTGAGTTAAATTTACAAGATTATCATGATAGGTTATTTTAACTCAAGAATTAGGGAGAAGGGTATAGGATGCGCAAACCATCGCCGTGGATGAAGTGGAGATCATGTGGGACCTTTGGATGTTTGATCGAACAAGAAGGTTCAACCACACTTGGTCTTCTTGTGCCCAATGGCTCGACTCCTTGGCATGTTGACCAATGCAATGTTGTGCATCGTGTGGGAGATGTCGAATGTGTGCGTGATGAAGACATAGAGATCTCCCCCACACTTGTTCTTGTACCTGGCTTCTTTTATTCAAAAGAAACAAAAGATTGTGGAAATAAAAAGGACTCTACCGGGGTTAGAGACCGGGGAGCCTAAATTTATTCAATTTGGAAACTAGCTCAAGGCGCATTATGTGTATGAAAAAAACAGAAATAAAAGCACCTATTTATTCATAATTTTTTATTAACTTATTTCTTTATTTGATTTTAGGTTTTTTTTGACTTTTATTTTATCATGTAAGGTGAAAGCGAAAAGATACAAGTTGCGATACAAGTGACCTTATTGGGGGAAGGAACCTCCCCCACACTTGTTCTTTGCTCATAGCCCTTGATTGGGGTTGAACCCCATGTGTTGGTAGTGGGTCTTGAGATTGACCGGGCTTTGTTGCAGCGTGGCGTTGATATTGGCACATTGGTCTTTGGTTGTTTTGCCGCCATCATGTGCCACGACGAACCTCAAGCCTCATATCATTGCGTGGGTTGGTCCCAACCAAGTTGATACTTAGTTGTTTCCCACCCTGCTAGATATTCATAGGCTAGGGGCTACGGTGGTGGCACCTTCATGGCTGCATTCCTTGACCTTTTTCAAGTAATCCCTGCCAAAAAAAAAAAAACACTACTCCCGCAAGCAATCCTCATCCAACTTTGAGAGGGATGGTTAGCTCTCATAGCATATACAAACATAGTCCTGGGTTAGTTAACCGGATCTCATTTGTATAGCCGAGGAAGATGAGCACAAGTCAATCATGTGGACCATGTATGAGTGTGGCCATAAACGTGATAATCCTTGTTGAGAAAAGATCAGGGCTTATTGATATAAGAAACTTAAGCATTGTCTAAAGCCCGGACTTTATAAGCGAAAAGAGCAATCAACGAGGTGCTCTCAACAGGTCCTGACTGCTTGAAAAGTTCTAACCATTGTTCATGCATTGCATAAGAGAGATTCTTATCGTATAAGCCATGGCATAAGGGAAGCAAAGCTCATCCTCATAGATAGGTCTAAGATCACCTTAAGGAACACAAGTCATAGCAAGGCATTCATGCATCAAGCACAAGGTGGAATGTGATGCTTTGCAAAAGAGCATGCTTGCGAAGATTACGAGTTGTAGAAAAGCTCAAGCAAGCAATGCTTATGGAAGCCTAGTAGTAGACTAAGATTGTTTCATGAAAGCATTTGATACTCGTTCTGCAAGAACCGAGGAGTAAAACCATTGTCTACTACTAGCAGGGTGTACAAAAACTGTATGGCAAGTAGGAGAGAACCTTCCTTATCATACAAGCAAAAACCATCTCACCCTGTGGCTTCTCATTAATGGCGAAGTTGACATTCATACTTGTCTTTTGCAACAATTCCGAGTCACATGCTCATGTGTGAGCATGGACACGATTCCATGAGTGTTGTAGGCTTGCTTCTCCTCATCGCACGCCAAATTGGATTGGTGTTGACGAGAAGTCTCGACGTGTTGTTTTCATTGTGGTCCACCTCCATGGGATCCTCTTGAAGCTCTTCATGCCCTACCTTCTTGAGCTAGGCATGAGCTCGATGGAGAGGTATGAATGTGTCACATCGAGAGTGACTTGGGTTTGAGCTTGTCGCCTTCTTCAACGCATCGATGAACCGTTTGTCGGCCCATTTCATAGCCGCACACAAGAGCGAGAACACAAAAGCAAACTCGAGAACGGGTTATGTTAGTGTAAACAAAGTGGACCACCTGTTGGTTGCTCTTGTAAAGCCTTTTGATCGCAACATGCAAACAAAAACAAAAGAAGAAAAGGAAATTTATTTTCTTAAGTTTGAGGCAAAACACAAAAAGGTTTTGTATCTTTTTTTTGAGAGTGATGTTCAAAGGAGAATAAAAAGTTTTGGAGGAAGTCCAACATGCAGGAGAATTATTCTGGAAACCTCCAAAGAATGCAATTGGAAAAGAATCAAAAGAAGATGGAAATATTTTTCTTGAATTTGAGACACATTCCAATGAAAATTTTGGAGAAATGTGTGAGCAAGAATTTTGTTGCGAGGGTGCTTGAGTGAAAATAGAAATGAAATTGAAGAGTCCAAGCACCCTCGCTCCAAATGTAAAGAAATGAAGTGCAATTTGGCCAACAACTCCCCAATGGCTATGAAAAAGTCAATAGGAGTTGTGCCAAAATTCCTCCAAAATTTTGCTCGAAATACTTTCCAACAAAAGGTTGTCTTAAATTCATTTTCCAAATTTATTCTCAAAAGAAATAAAATATTTTTTAAATCAAAAAATAAAAAGAAGAGTTGGAAAACTTCCAACCTGAGAAAACTTATTTTGGGAAACTCCCAGCATGCAAATGGAAAAGCCAAAAAGGAGAAAGAAATCTTTTTCTTGAACTTGAGACAAAATACAATAAGAACTTGAGGAAATGCAAGAGCAATAATTTTGGAAGGGTGGTTGAGTGAAAAAAAATGAAATTGAAGAGACAAGCACCCTTGCATCCCAATATAAAGAAATGTAGCTCAACTTGGTCAACAACCCTACAATGGCTATGTGATGAAAAGCCAGAGGGAGTTGTGCCAAAAATTCTCAAAAATCCTTTTTTTTCGCTCAAATCATTTTCCGACAAAAATTGTCTCAAATTCATTTTCTGAAATTTATTTGCTCAAAATAAGTGAAACACATTTTTTTCAATGCACAGTATATATTTTTTTCTTTTAACATGCAAAATTTAAAGAGGTTTGAAAACTCCCAAACATTATTTGGAAAAATTCAAACATGCAAGAATGCAAGTGAAAATCAAATATGTAGGTTTTTTTTTTTGAAAAAGCAAATATGCAAAACAATGCAGCTGAGGATTCGAAATATGCATGGATGCAAATTGGGGAAAATCAAATATGCATGTGGAAAGAGAAATCAAATATGGAAGAAGCAAATATGAGATAACTACCGATTATCCTGTCGGCAAGGGCATCATCATTTTAAGTCCGATGCGCAAGACTTTTCTTCGTCATGATGCAGTCCCGGAGAATGTTCTGCAAGGTTAGTGCCAAAAATGCAAGCACGAGATTTGCAATATTTATGATAAATGAAAGCATCTACAACCATCCTGAAGAACAAGTAGCAAAAGAGAGCATTATGGTGGTTGTAGGCATTGTTGACGGTCCTTAGACCCAGTTTTTGACCGCCAATTAGCTCTATAAATAAAGAAAAACTAACACTTGTTACTTGCATTTTGTTATCAAATAACCTATTTCCACGTGTGCCTCTAGATTTGGATGTGCAGGTGGAAAACAGGGATTTCCAGGTGTAAACAGGCCCCAAGGCGACGATTCCAACACTTCCATCAAATGACGCTCGCCGCGGGAATATAATTCAAGGATTAAAGGCCCAGAACCCAGAACATCAACTGAGGCCACGCACATGGAAAAGAGGCTTAAAGGCCAAGGGGAGCCAACCTGCCAAAGCCCAGCCCAGGAGGGGCCAGGGCCAGGTCGGCTGACCTGCCAGGTGGCCCCCCTGGGTCCATCTTTCTAAGGCAGTTTGCAAACGACTTGAGGAGGTCGGTTCCACCTGCAATCAATACCCAAAATATCTGGAACCGCCTCAACTCCACCGTCTTTGGGAGGCTATAAATAAAGGGGTACCCCCCTCCTTTGAAGACACACAACACAAGAGGCTCATTCCCTCCTCCACACATCCAGAGCTAGGGGCTCTCTAGTTAGGCTTAGGCTGAGTAGTTGGGCTGCCCTTTTGGCTCCCAAGTCCCTTGGAGAGTTTGGGGTATATTCCCTTGTATCCTTTTACTCTCTTTGTAAGACTTATTTATTTATCAATGGAATATCATCGTTGTTGTAGTAGTTATGTGCTTATGCTAGTTCATCGTTCATCCTTGATCTTGGATGAACGTTCTTCGTTCGTTCATGTTCGTTCATCGTTCATCGATGTTCGTTCATGTTCGTTCGTCGTTCGTTCGTCGTTCGTTCATACTCGATCATCGGTTAACGATGATCGTTCTTCATCGATCGTCGTTCGTCGCTCGTTCTTGAGCGACAAACGCTTATGCATAACGTAGTGCTAGCTTTGATCCTTTGTCTAAGTAATCGCTCGCTGGATCTAGTTGTTCCTTTTGTTTAGTCATCGGGTCCATTGTCTTACAAGAGTGCTCTAGGTCGCCTTGCGAGGTGCCTCGAGGGATCTAGAGTTGTGGTTAGTTACGCTAGCATAGTGCTAAGGCTTCCTTTCCACCCTTGGATGCGTGTTCGTACCCCGCGGTTTGTAGAGGTAGGCGGCAGGTGGTGACAGCCCTGTCCGTCCCTTGTAATCCTCCACGTTCGGGTATGCCGTAGGAGCATATATGAAATGTCCGGAGATTGGGGCAGACTCTGATCGCTGGATCTCCCGATGATGGCTTGGCAGTAGAACAGCTTAGTCTTGGCTTGTGTGCAGCTTAGGCTATAGGTAGATGCTACGCACGCTACTTGACGATGTACATTAAGAGTAGCAGTTCTTCTTACTTAACCTTAGTCTAGCTTAGAGTCACCTCTCGCCTTTTATCAGAGAGCGGAACTGCCTGCTGTGTGTGTCACACTATCCTCTATCCATTTATTGCCTTACCCTGCATTTGGATATTGGTTATGATCTTTCATTTGTAACACCATGAGTATAAGTACACACTTGTCAACTACGTCTTCCTTTGGAAAAATATAAATAACGATACCCTGGAATACTCTCGGGTGAAATGCTACAACGGGTTATCCGTGCGCTTGCGGATTATCTTTTATGATTAAATACTAATAATACATTTCTGGCACTCATTGCTAGTTGTGGATTATTATGTATCCTAAGCAAGTAACTTAAACCCAGGTATTTCTGGCGTCGAACCGGGAATATTCACTCTAGCCCTAACCAGCCTAAGGTGGTGTTTTCTGTTTGGTGTAAGAAATACCAACAAGCATTTCTGGCGCCGTTGCCGGGGAAGACAATTGTTGACAAGTGTACAATGATTTCTCATGATTACACATGATGTGATTTAACCACTGCCCATTGCAGGCTAACCTTGATCTGTTTTCTTTCTTTGATGTGAAAACAGGATAGTGTATGCGTGGATAATCCAGAGTCGCTTGTAAGGAAAGTCCGACCCCGCGTCGACTCTCCCTCACAAGCAACACTCCCGACAGACGAACCCACATCATCCGCACTATCAACACTTATTGACATGGCTGATCAAAGGACCCTCCGTGAATACTCTGCTCCCTCCGTTGCCAATGTTCCCATTGGGCCCAATGTCAACGCCGGTGATGCAGGATTTGAAGTCAAATCAAGCCTAATCACTATGGTGCTGGCCATTCCCTTTTGTGGAAAGGCCACGGAGGACGCCAACACTCATCTCCAGCAATTCCTTGAGATATGCAACACATCGGCAACTGCCAGAGTCAACCAAGATGCTATCCGACTCCGTCTGTTTCCCCTCTCCCTTCTTGGAAGGTGAAACAATGGTTTTATGCCAATCGTGCCAGCATTGATACTTGGGACTGTTGTTCTACCGCGTTCCTCGCAAAGTTTTTCCCGTTGGGCAAAACCAATGCCCTTCGTGGAAGAATTTCAAGCTTCCAGCAAGCCAACAATGAAGCCATCGCCGAGGCGTGGGATAGGCTCCAAGATTACATATCCGCCTGCTCACACAACGGGATGGAAGAATGGCTCATTCTTCAACATTTCTACAACGGGTTGACACCAACAACCCGTGGACATATGGATGCCGCTGCTGGAGGAGCCTTCTTCTCAATGACTGTTGTTCAAGCTAAAGAACTTATTGAGAAGATGGTCTCCAATCAAGGGTGGAGCGATGAACGTCTCCAACCACGGTCTAAAGGCATACACCCTATCAAGGAGGTGGACTTATTGTCCGCCAAGCTCGACCTCGTCATGAAGCGCTTGGACGACTTCAACACGCATGGTAGTGTTCGTTCACTTGACTCACGCATTACGTGTGAGGAATGTGACAACACCGGCCATATGGGGAAGGATTGCCCCAACCATACCCATGAAGAAGTATTCTACATGAACAACAACAATGGGTATCGCCCAAGTGGAGGTCAAGGTTTTAACCAAAACCGCCAATCTTATCAAGGAGGTAATAATTTCTCTGGTTTTAATAACAATCAGCCTTCTTTGAAAGATTTGGTTTATGGCCAAGCTAAAATCAACGAATCAATCAACAAAAAGCTTGCTGCCATGATCAAAGTTTAGAGAGTTTGAATTCAAAAATAGAAGGTCTTTCTTCCGCTTTCAAAAATCAGTTGAGCTTTAACAAAATGATAGAAACTCAGTTAGCTCAGCTTGCTGCTCTTGTTCCTTCTGCTAACTCTGGGTAGATTCCTGGGCAACCAGAATCCCCCATTGAAAAAGTTAATGTTATCACTACGAGAGGAGAAATATTCTCCCGTAGGACTAACCATGCAGGGGAGAACAGGCAAATAAGAGGAGAACCTTCTACAATAAAAACTGATCCAGGCTTTCCAGTAATCTCTTGTTTAGTCAAGAGATTCCACTTCAACTACGCACTGTGTGACCTTGGGGCTAGCGTGAGCATTATGCCCAAGGCAATCTTCGAGCAATTACAGTACAGATTCCTCTCGCCAATGGCGATGCGGCTACAATTGGCCGACTCATCCTTTCGCTTTCCAATGGGGATCGCGGAAGATGTGCCGGTATTCATAAGAGGCCACATCGTCCCGGTGAACTTTGTCGTGCTTGACATGGATATTGACAAGGAAACGCCCCTCATCTTAGGACGTCCCTTCCTTAGCACCACGAAGGCCCAAATTGATGTTGGAGTTGGAGAAATCCGCCTCTACATCAATGGGAAGGAGGAGAAGTTCGAGTTTCAACCTCGGAAAGAACAATGCTCGATGATCAAGGTCAAATACGGGCCAAACAACTCCAACATCCAAGAAGTTGAAGTGACAGCCAGGAAAACGGACAGCCTCATTGCTCTATGGAAGAGCTTGGCAAAGATTGAAAATCCTTCGCAGTTTCAACCAAAGAAACCTGCGACCACGAGGCCGGGATTATGGGCCAAGAAACCCGTCCCAAAGTCCGAGAAGCCACCTACACCACCAAAGATGAAACAAGTGTGGCAAGTCAAGGCGCAGCCCTCCACGTCCTCATCTCCAAGGACAGGGTCCGCGCCATCAAGCTAAACCCGTTGGAGAAGTCTTAGCCTGTCGGACTTTAAACGACACGGCCTTGGCCGTCAGCAAAACCGGCATTATCATTTGGTTTGATTCGCTCTTTTCTTTTTGAATTTTCCACCACCAATTTGCATTTGGATTTTTCCAAACCACCTTGCATATTTTTATTTCCTCCACCAAAAATTTATTTGAATTTTTTCGCCAGCATATTTGAATTTTTTTCCTCGCCATGCATTTAAAGTTCAAAATTTCCAAAAAGAAACTTTTACGTCCAAATTTTCTCATCTTCCATAGAAAATTTTGGACGACCCTTGTATCCCTTTATAAAAACCAAAAACAATTTTGCATGTTGGAGCTTTTCTCCGACATCTCCTTTTTGTGATTTTTGAAAAATTTTGAATTCGAGGCAACCTTTTTCTTGGAAATCTTTTTGAGCAAATAATTTTGAGGAATTTCTGGACACAGCAACCGTGGTCATCACCAATATGGCCGTTGGGGGCTGTGGGCCAAAGAGGGAAGCAAGTGGGCCCCACAGGGGGTCGGTCGACCCCAATTGCCAGGTCGGCAGACCCATGGTGGCCGCTGGGCGCGCTCCCTTTTGCCCCAATGGTCACCTGTCCTCTCCTCTTTTCAAAATGAGCCGTTATGGCTCGTCCATATAAGGAGGTAGCCGGCCATTGCACTCTCCCTCTCATTCACTCTCATTTCCACTCCTCAACTCACTTCACTCCATTGCTCTCAAGTTTTCCATTGCGCTCATTCAGTTTCTTGCCTCAAAATTCTGCAAAAAATATTTCTCTCTTAGTTTGCTTTGCAGTTTTGTTTTGGTTTGATTTTCCGAGTTGCATTTCTCGCTTGCAAGAACACCGACAGTTTCATCGATTGATTTTCACTCTCATAACCCGTTCGGAGTTTTCGTTCTTGCGTTCTTGCTCGACCTTGCTGCAGTATGAAGCGCGCCGGGAAGGCCGTCGCCTTGCTGTTTCGGTCCTAGAGCTCAAGCTCGGGCTCATCTCGACCTCGCACTCGCGCCCGCACCGCCACCGAGCAAGTGTCAAGCCCTCAACATGAAGCCGCAGCAGATGATCAAGCCAACACCGAGCATCGTCTCCTCGTCGATACCGACCTAGACTTGGTGGGCGACGACGAGATGAGTGTTGACGGCCACTAAATCATAAAATGACCGTCAACTTATCAGCGAATAAAAGGTATGCACCAATGTTTCTTGCATTAAACTAATAAAGTTCCACAAGTTCTGGATGTGATCTTGTTTTGCAAGGTACATAGGAATATTGGTGCAATTGTGCTTACAATCATGGATAAAAAGCAAATATACAAAAAGCACAAGATAAACAAGGTCCTGCTCGGACATCTCGACAACATTCAAAGCAAGAAACAAGGAATGACTTGGACATCAAAGAATAAATATTCAAATGAGAAATTTGATCCCTCCATGTCAAAGGCCTCGTCAAGATAGTCGAAATGGACTTTTGGATCACCCAATTCGGAGTTCGGGAGCAGGAGTTATGCCTCGCGCAAGATTGGAGGAAAAAGCAGGAAGAAAAAGCAGGCCGGCCGGCCCAAACTCCAGGCCGGCCGGCCCAAGCCAAACTCCAACCGCCTCAATCTTGCTCCAGTCGGTTCCAGAGGCGGTCATAAGCCACTTGACGCACCCGCCAAGCCAAGGGGACGTCGGCAAGAAGGAATATTCTACGAAATGCTCCAAGACCTTCTCCACTCTCCCAAGGCAACTCAACTATAAATAGAGGACCCCTCCCCTCACTCCAACCTGCACCATCACACTTGAGAAGAGAAGATCCAATGTAGGGTCACGCTCTTTCTCATGGAAGATCATTCCACTTGTGTAGTTTAGAGTAGGCTAGTTGGTCATGGGAGTTAGAGTAGAAGTGAGAGCTTCCCTCGGAGTTCCGGAGTTTTCTTCGGATATTGGGTAAAGCTCTCTTGTATCTTTGCTTTTTGATATTAGTTAATATAATTATTTTTCCTATTTATTATTTTCTCATTTATTTATTTTAGTTTCTTTTAGTTTACATTTATTTATTTAAGTGATAATTATAGAGAAATTCTTGTGTTGGTTCCACGTCTGTGTATGATAGGTCTGTCTGCATGGGTTGTTTGCACCGCAAATGCTTACACAATCCACATAGATTTGTTATGCATGGTTGGCTTGCTCTTTTACGTTGGAGTAAGTTATCTAGGATAGTTGCTTGTATGGTTCAAGGAATTATTCCTAGGCGTGAGTGTGCACCCAACCCCACGGAGGATGGTAGCCGCGAGTGTATGTGACAGCTACACCAGTCTCTGTAATCCACCACGTCCGGGTTGGACAGGTAGGGCCTAGACGCTGTCCGTTGTCTGGATACGTTGAACTTAGTTTCCGAGTTGCGTGTCTTGGCGACGGCCGTGCCCCGATGCACTTGAATGTATCTGTAATGAAAGCTTAAGTAAATAGTTGTAACCCCTAGGTGGATACCCTTCTTCTCGTTGTCCTCCCAGTTGACTAGTACTATCTCTTTATCTTCATATGGGATCCTTATGTGTGTTTGCCACCCTATCATCACTCATCTTTACCCCTGCTTTGGTTTAGTTTGCAAGTTATAAATAATAGATGTTTCTTTGTCAATTCACGATATTCTTATCCCTGCTTCCCTGTGGAAAATATAAATACGATACCCTTGGAATACTCCTGGGTGAAATGCTACAACGGTGTTCCGTGCGCTTGCGGAGTTGATATTTATCTCTGTGCGTAAGAAACGCCAACAATGAGCGCCTACGAAGCTCTCCGACTCCGTACATTTGCTCCTACGCGAGCATTTGATACGGAACTGCTGCAAAAGATTGGTATGGATGCTAAATTTTCCCGAGTATTTAAAGCAATAGGGTGGGATAAGTTTGCATGTGTAGATGAGCAGGGTTGCCGCTTACTTACACTGCAGTTTTTATGCACCCTACGCGTGGTAGATGACGGTATTACCTTTCGGTTTTTCCGGGAGGAATATCATTTGACATGAAAAAATCTTAATCAATGCCTCGGCTTTAATACTCGCTGCACCATTGATGTTGATAGTTCGATTCCGGGTTACTCAAAGTTAGCTTTTTGGCAAAGAATTTCTACATCTCCTACTTGTGAGAAACCCCGAATTAATCACATCCATCATCCTACCTTGCGCTTTTTGCACATGTGGCTTGGCATTACCGTGTTTCCTAGAAGTGATATTAGGATTGTGCACGAGGATGATTTAAAAATTCTTTATGCTATGGTTGAGAGAATAAAGATTGCTCCTGTTGTTTTCATGATTGCTCAGTGGTTAGAAAATTTTAGAATGACTGGACCAATTGAGTGCACCTCGTTGATTACATGTATTGCTGCGGGTGTTGGTGCTTTGCATGATGCTAATGTTGCGTATATTGATACACCCGCTCTCTTATCACCGAGGATTTTCTTATTCAAGGTCATACCCTTAAGTATGGTCCAAATAATTCTCTCATATTTTATTATGTTGGTTATACAAATGAATTCCCGTTACCTAACAGGGGACTTCGTTTGTATGACTGTCAAAACCTAACCACACCTCTAGA
Organism: Eragrostis nindensis; assembly: GCA_012490785.1. Classification (NCBI taxonomy): domain Eukaryota; kingdom Viridiplantae; phylum Streptophyta; class Magnoliopsida; order Poales; family Poaceae; genus Eragrostis; species Eragrostis nindensis. The sequence continues at coordinate 255,949 of JAAXCT010000300.1, read as the reverse complement.
AAAAGAGGAAGCTGCACGCAGAAGTACTTCTTCTCGGAGGAGGACGCGCAGGCCGGAGCCACCCACCGACACCGGGATGCCCGCACAGCAGCCCATGGCCTATGCATATGGGCCGGGCTACGGTCACGCCGGGTATGGTCCCGGTGGGTACACCACTCCACCACCATTGGAGGCCGGCGGTTCATCGCAGCAAGGTGCGGGGCATGGCCAATGGACACACGCTCCACGTGCACAATGGGAGGAACTCTCCTTCGAGTCGACATCCTATTCGCCGAGGTCCGGTAGGCGCCGCTTCTCCGCAGCCCGAGACCACCATTTCGGGTAGCAAATGGACGCGCTCACCGAACAAATGGGCAACCTCGAGACCAAGGTGGAGGATGTCCAACACACCCTCGACCAGCACGTCCTGCAGACTCATCAGTGGCAAGAAAGCACCGACGCACAGCTCACCAACCTCACCAACATGACGCAGCAGGGCCAAGCCGATATTTTAGCTTACTTTCGTCACACGGGGTTCGATCCCCGACGCCACCCATGAGCAAGAACAAGCTTGGGGGGGGGGGGGATGCCATACCCCCCGCTAAGGTATCGCAACTTGTATCCTTTTGTTCCTTTCGTTTGCTTGTTCTTGCACCTCATATGAAAAATACAAAAAAATGATAAATCTGAAAATATAAAAATGACAAAACTAAAAAGAACAAAAATAGTCTTTAGTGTGGTTGCTAGTTTTTCCTAGTTTCTCTTTATATGCGAGTATGAGTGTTTAGCCTTCCTTATGTTGAGATGATGAATAGTTGCTCTGTTTTATCTCCCGTTTGTACCTAGTCACAACTTAGTGCTCTCCCGAGTTTTGAGATTTTTGGCTTATGCTTACCTGGAACCTGAAACTTGTCGGCTGCATAGTGCGTGATCTAAGTCTAAATTGTTGTGAGATATGATATGGTACAAATAGGGCTGCTATGATCTTGTTCAAAGTGCGACTTGACTTCCGGAGTTTTATTTTACAAAATGCAAAAATGATAAAGTTCCTCAATGATCAAAATTCCTACCAAAGCCATATGTTGCTCTTACATTGCAAAACCTTACACATATGCTGCTTGTCATTGCATTGAGCTTTATCAAAATTGTGTGACCCTAGTGAGAAGCTTGTCATACTTTCATTGATCAATATCACGTACACTCCACCTCGCATGCTAAACTTCTACACCGGAAGTTAAGCAATACCACCACACTTTTCACCAAAATAAATACTCCAAAAATTCATTGTTTCCTCTCTCTCAAAATGTATCATCGGAGACATGGCTATGCAAAAGAAAGAAAAAGAATAACCCCCTGCTCATACAAAAGTAGAGCATGATGAAAAAAAATAGGGAATAAAGAAAGAAAAATGTTGAGAAAAAGAAAGAAAGAAAGATATTCCTCAAAAAATCAAAAAGAGAGAGAAGGAACAAATAAAAAGGGGTATAGTTCTTCCACCTCACCACCACCATATACACACATGCACATCTTGATCAAGGTTGTATGACTTGCATTCTCCATGGATCCACTCTTTTGGTTGGGCAATATGTGTGATGCAAGTATGCCTCATGTCATCCCTACCTTGAGCTCCACATACAAGCCTTAGAAGTAGGATGACAAGAGGCAACACAATAATGCCTTGGTGAGGAATATACACTTATTGAGCATTTCGAGAGCATCATTTCAGGAACTTTGCTTTTATTTCAAAAATTTTGAAAACCTCCAGAAAATAAAAGTCAAACAATGGACAAGAGAATGGTGCTCTGTTATAACCGTTCTATCTCTCAACCGCCCAAGACAAGGAAAAAGCCATACGCCCCATAAGGAGTAAGGTAAGGGTGAGTTACCATGCCAACTTTTTCAACTCAAAGGAGAGTATTTTCGTTGTGTGCATGGTACCTAGGAGATATGAAACATTGTAGCAACTCCTGATCAACATCCTAAGTCCCACTTCTTGCTCGGGACGAGCAAGGAGGACAGCTTGGGGGAGTTGTTGACGGTCCTTAGACCCAGTTTTTGACCGCCAATTAGCTCTATAAATAAGGAAGAACTAACACTTGTTACTTGCATTTTGTTATCAAATAACCTATTTCCACGTGTACCTCTAGATTTGGATGTGCAGGTGGAAAACAGGGATTTCCAGGTGTAAACAGGCCCCAAGGCGACGATTCCAACACTTCCATCAAATGACGCTGTTGACACCATAATGTTGACACCGGATTTTGACACCTGATTGTGGACTGATGTAAGATATGTGCAAGACGGAGAGGTGCTGCCCAAAGAAGTTCATATACGGGATTATGGAAAGAAATAGTTTGTTTACATGAAGATTAGCATCGTGGCCGCAATATTTTAAGACTCAATGCACGGAAGGCACATGGACCAGCTTGGAAAGGTCACGTATGATTAGAAGGTTCCTATTATTTTATAGCATGATTAGCATTGTGGCCGGAATATTATATTATTTAGTATGCTTAGATACTATACATAGGAACCGGATCATTGTAGCTAGTCGGTTTAATGTTGGAGTCATTTACTTGTAAACCAAGTCCCGTAGCCCTATAAATATAAAGGGTGCCGGCACAATGTAATCTATCTCTCGATCAATATACAAACTCGGGGCATCGCCACCCTCTTCCGAGGTTCTTCTCGCCAATGAGACTTGGCACCTGACGCAGGGCTGACCTCCGGCGGAGGGGTAAGTCCAAGGTTCTGCGGCTCGGTACCTCGACGAGATTGGTTAGGGCTGCATCGTTCGATCTCCTAATTAATCTCGGCGAGTTGCTAGTTATCCGGTGACCTGGGTCGATTTGATACTACTGTTACGAATATCGACAACTTGGAATAGTCGACGTGTCCTATTCTGTTCGAGGTGGTTGACGTGTCCCACCACATTCTCGTTGTTGATGCTAGTGCTGTAGTTATCGGTCGATCTGGTTATTCGAGTCACCGCTAAGGCGTTTAGCTGATTCGATCTGTCCCTAGCGATTGTAATAGCGCGGTTGACTTGTCCCGTGTGGCTTCTTTGGAGTTGACTTGTCCTTCAACGAAGCAGTTGCTAGGGGTTAGATCGGAGAGGTTAGGCACCTGGGATTGCTATGGCCGATTATATTCTGTACCTGCTGATTTGTGTGATACGGTTGACTTGTCCCGTGTTACTTTATTCTCACTTAGTTGACGTGTCCTCGGTGAGGGAGAATCGACAGAATACAAGTATGATTTTGTCATAGTGATTTAGCGGTTCGACCAGGGTGTTTAGCTGGTAGCTTATCACTTATTTTTTGGTTGTATCGGCCCAGCATCCTATTTCTATTAACTGCGGCCGATGCGACATCATTATGTATTTTTCGTTGTATCGGCTCGGCATTGTATTTCTATTAACCAGCCAATGCGACGTCACCTCATATCTTGTCAGTTGCGGGATCAAGCTGACTGGCACGCCTAGCACCTCAAGCAGCCATTGGACCTGTACAGGAGCTAAGCAGATGTCCCAGGCCGCGTGTGTGCGGCGCACGAAGAAATCAGCTCCGACGGCAGACGGTGAATTTTTGCGTCAACACACTTTTTGGCACGCCTAGTGGGACCCGTCTTCTATCATCTGGAGGTACCCGTATTTTACAATCACCTGATTAGAAGTCAGATTTATCATCAATTGCCGGCATAGCTTGGATTATTATATTGCTATAGCGCATCGGCTGGAGTATTATGGTATCGGCGGATTATTTGGATTATTATATTGATTAGCACATCAGCTGCTGTGGGATGTGTATCGGTTGTTGGATTATTGGCGCATTGGCTCTTGGAGTATTTTATTGCTAGTGTGCGTCGGCTGTTGGTCCTCTATCGGCTTGCACTATGACGTACGAGAAGATTGGAATATACAATGCCGATGGAGATTCACAATGCCGATGGAGCTTCTGGAGATTGGAATATTAAATGCCGATGGAACCTTTTTATATGGTGATACAATGCCGATGGAGATTCACAATGCGGATGGAGCTTATGGAGATTGGAATATTAAATGCCGATGGAGCCTTTTTATGGTGATCAAGCCATGTTGCCGATGGAGACTTTTTCTGCTGATCAAGCCATGTTGCCGATGGGGGCCAATGTCAAGGAAGATGCCGATTTGCCACTGGTAGCCAATTTCGACTGGGAGGCATTGGCACTGAAGATTGCTTGAGAAAATAATTTCAGAACATAATAAATTATATTCTGAAATTGGGGGGCATATCCGTGTTGATAACAGAATTTGCTGACCATGACAAATTATGGTGTCAACAGAGAACTAATGTGGTGGATGACAAGGGATAAGCCGATTACCTTTCTGGTAGGCAACTCTGATCAGACTCGGGAGGCATCGGCATCCAAGATTGCTCAAGGAATAATTTCGAAACATGATATTTCATATTCCGAAATTGGGGGGCATATGTTGACACCGGATTTTGACACCTGATTGTGGACTGATGTAAGATATGTGCAAGACGGAGAGGTGCTGCCCAAAGAAGTTCATATACGGGATTATGGAAAGAAATAGTTTGTTTACATGAAGATTAGCATCGTGGCCGCAATATTTTAAGACTCAATGCACGGAAGGCACATGGACCAGCTTGGAAAGGTCACGTATGATTAGAAGGTTTCTATTATTTTATAGCATGATTAGCATTGTGGCCGGAATATTATATTATTTAGTATGCTCAGATACTATACATAGGAACCGGATCATTGTAGCTAGTCGGTTTAATGTTGGAGTCATTTACTTGTAAACCAAGTCCCGTAGCCCTATAAATATAAAGGGTGCCGGCACATTGTAATCTATCTCTCGATCAATATACAAACTCGGCGCATCGCCACCCTCTTCCGAGGTTCTTCTCGCCAACGAGACTTGGCAACTGACGCAGGGCTGACCTCCGGCGGAGGGGTAAGTCCAAGGTTCTACGGCTCGGTACCTCGACGAGATTGGTTAGGGCTGCATCGTTCGATCTCCTAATTAATCTCGGCGAGTTGCTAGTTATCCCGTGACCTGGGTCGATTTGATACTACTGTTACGAATATCGACAACTTGGAATAGTCGACGTGTCCTATTCTGTTCGAGGTGGTTGATGTGTCCCACCACGTTCTCGTTGTTGATGCTAGTGCTGCAGTTATCGGTCGATCTGGTTATTCGAGTCACCGCTAAGGCGTTTAGCTGATTCGATCTGTCCCTAGCGATTGTAATAGCGCGGTTGACTTGTCCCGTGTGGCTTCTTTGGAGTTGACTTGTCCTTCAACGAAGCAGTTGCTAGGGGTTAGATCGGAGAGGTTAGGCACCTGGGATTGCTATGGCCGATTATATTCTGTACCTGCTGATTTGTGTGATATGGTAGACTTGTCCCGTGGTACTTTATTCTCACTTAGTTGACGTGTCCTCGGTGAGGGAGAATCGGCAGAATACAAGTATGATTTTGTCATAGTGATTTAGCGGTTCTACCAGGGTGTTTAGCTGGTAGCTTATCACTTATTTTTTGGTTGTATCGGCCCAGCATCCTATTTCTATTAACTGCGGCCGATGCAACATCACCATGTATTTTCCGTTGTACCGGCTCGGCATTGTATTTCTATTAACCGGCCGATGCAACGTCACCTCATATCTTGTCAGTTGCGGGATCAAACTGACTGGCACGCCTAGCACCTCAAGAAGCCATTGGACCTGTACAGGAGCTAAGCAGATCTCCCTGGCTGCGTGTGTGCGGCGCACGAAGAAATCAGCTCCGACGGCAGACGAGTGAATTTTTGCGTCAACAGACGCTCGCCGCGGGAATATAATTCAAGGATTAAAGGCCCAGAACCTACCAGAACATCAACTGAGGCCACGCACCTGGAAAAGAGGCTTAAAGGCCAACAAGGGGGTTGTAGTGGAGGAAACTATTCCTGTAGAGGCTAGTACGAGCTCTTTTCCAGTGCTTTCAATATTAACTTTGTCTAATGTTTGAGTTAACAGCTCAAGTATAGTATTATTTTGTTTTATTATTTCCTTATAGTCTTCTTTGTAAGACTCTTCTTGTTCTTTTGCGATTCCTTTTAAACTTAGCTTTTTATTTAACAACAAAAATTCTTCTTTAATATAATCAGTATTTTGACAATATTTATGCTGCTCTGCTTTTCCTTCTTCAAGTATTTGCAATACTAAATTTATTTTATTTTGCACAATAGAAAAATCTTCTTCTAACTGTTTATGTTCCTTGTATATCCTATCAAACTTTGAGTCTAACTCGTCTTGTCTCTTACCCCAAGTTATATAAAGATTATGAACTAAGTCTACAAGCATGTTTAATTGGCTATTAGAAGTATGCCAAATATGTTCTTCAGTGGAATTTAACCTGCACCTTATATTAATATTTTCTTTTGTATTAATTATTTTCCCACTATTCACTTCTGAATTTAAAAACTTTACCTTCTCAATTTTAACTGGCTCTGATACCACTATTCACGGGATATACGGCAATATACCTGCACACAGGGATGTATACGTTGATATTAGAAACAGGATTCGGGACTATTCAGGGATTCGGTACTATTCAAATTTCGGATACTATTCAAATTCGAGTTACCGTTTAAATTCTAATAACTGTTCAAATTCGGGTTACTATTCACAGCACTGCTACAGTGGCAGCCCACTCACTCGACGGCGCTTGAGTGGCACTCGAGTAGCACTCGAGTGGTATGATGCTTTGATTAGTATTACGCTAAGCGGATTTTTGTTATATTCAGGATCTTTAAGTTTGGATGGCGAGGTCAGGCAGACAGCCAGAAGGTATAGCCTATCAGATGCGAAAATCCTACTCGTTACTCACCATACTTCTTGCTAGTTTGCTTCAGGAGCGGCTAAGCTTTCCCCTACATAATCCTAATCATGCGCATACGAGGCGGGTTCCTATCGTCTCCCCAGGCAGTTCCACCCGAAAGGAACACTTCTCCGCGGTCACAGGGGTCTCTCTGCCACTCTCAGGGCCAGACCAAACACCGCATCGGAGGCTTCTCCTATAGGGTCCCTAGCATAGAGACTCACCCGTACAAGCATGACTAAGAACACAAAGGAGATTTTCAAAGCAGAACTACTTCATTTCCACAAGCATAGCTTACATATGGTTTTCCCTTTCGGGAACCCCCAAACACTTAAACAAACACGAGAGAATTAATTACCTTACAGACGGGATATTACAGTGGTTGTACACACTCTATATTACAGGTGGGATTACTACTACTGGTGGGAGAGAGGGCTCGCGCTCTCAAGACTGCTATGGCTCGGTCGATGGATGCGTCGATGGGTCGATGCCTCTCTTCTGAACCCAGGAGCCTCCTTTTATCGCCGAGCAAGAGGAATCCTCCTCCTGTTTATTTAGCACACTTACCTTTCATCTTCCTGTAGTAAGGACACCAGGTGTATTATTTCTCTGTAGCAAGGACACCAAGTGTTTGCCCTCTTCAACTCCTCAACTACTGATCCTTCTGGAGCCATATAACGTGCGTCTCTCTTTTCAAAAATGCCATCGAATATTTGGCTAGGCATAGCATAGCCATGTCTGCCATCATTCCTTGAAGATATTCTTTCAATGCACTGGCCCATATATGCATGCATAAAGATATTCTCTTTTAAGTATATTCTCTTCCAAGTATATTTATTATATCTTATATATATATATACTCTATTTAGCACTCAGGATGTTAAATAACTTATTGGGCGTGTTTGGCATGGCTCCACTCCACAGTGGAGCAGCTCCACTCCAAAACTCCACTCCGGAGTTGCTCTGCTGTGGAGTTGGAGCTACCCGTGGAGGTGTTTGGCTAGGAGGTTGTCCCAGCTCCAAAAAAAAGGAGTTTGAGGGTGAATTGACATCGTCCCTTGGTTTGCCTAGCTGTGTATTATTACATACATTGAGAGATACGCAATTGTTTTTCGTCATACAATGTCAAATGAACTATATTTTTTCAAAGGAAATTCAATTTTTCATCCAACCATAGAGTAATGATAAAGTGCTATCCATTACATGGCCACGGTTTACATCCAAAATGACATGAAATCCTAAGCATCCATAGATATTACAATAATATTTTGCACTAATTCCATGCAAGGGAGAGTGATGTTGCTATGCTATCACGAAATGTGTCCATTGTAACCCAACTTGGTTCGGTAGTTGAATCATCGGAGGCATGTGGTGACACTGCATATTTGTTATATCTATCCGGAATGGTAGGCACAAAGTCAGGATCTCGATCACAATTAGCAAAGTCCACATCGCCACTTGAATGCTCACGAATAAAATTGTGAAGAACCATGGTGGCAGCAACAATCTTCTTTTGTGAGAGCATTGAATATTTTGGCATCTTGTAAAGAATTTGCCATTTCATCTTCCAAAGTCCAAATGATCGTTCAATAACATTCCGAATAGATGAATGCACCCGATTGAACCTTTCTTTTGGAGTTTTGGGCTCCATACCTCTACGCCATTCGGGCGTGTGATACCTTTCACCCTTGTATGGGGGATAGCCTGCATCTCCAGCATAGAACTTGCCTACATAGGTAAGATAAACCAATGTAAGTATGAATCAAAACTTGCATAGTTCCATTCACTATATAGAAGAGAATTGTACCTTGCGGAGGATGTGGGAAGAATTCGTCATCTAGTGCATGGTACAGTACACTAGTGTCATGATAACAATCCGGTTGTCCAGCTGACACATAAGTGAAACGCATATTGAAATCACAAATAGCAAGCACATTTTGAGTTGCGATGCCTGTCTTTCCAATATACCTCACTTGTTCATCAGGTGAAAGAGACAAACGAATATGCGTACCATCAATAGCACCAATGCAATCCTTGAAGTGTGGATATGCTCTTTTGTCATTCAGAATTCTCTTGTGAACATGGCGAAAATTCGGATCTGTTGGTCTCAAGTAGTGTTCAGCCATTGCAATCACACAATCTAACACCTCATGAAATTTCCTACTTATGGTTTCACCAGAATGTTTGAATCGATTTTGACCCTTTCTATTTGACTCACAACCAGCACAAATGAAGAGAAATATTCCAAGCATCTCATAGGTATTCATATGTTTAGAGGGTTTCATTCCATACCTCTCAACCAAGACATCATGAAGATCAAGAAATATTTCCTTGTTCATCCGAAGCATCTTGTGACATTCTCCTGGTGTCTCCATGGTCTCAGTCAACCAGCCCATACGAGTCTGAATAGATGTCCTTGGTGGTGCCTTACACAGGTACAAGTCTGTATAAATTTGTGCCACTTTAGCACCACTATTGATTATACCAAAAAAGTGTTCACGATCACTAGAACTGTCACTCTCAGTATCAGAGTCAGACATCTGTACAAAGAGCACATGTAGAAGAAAATGAGATGACATGACACAATGGTATTAGGAAAGCACATAACAAAGTAGCTAGTCTGCATAGCACATAACAAGGTAGCTTGTCTGCATAGTACATTATTGTTGGAAACAAATGAGCTCACAAACTGAAACAAATCACTCTCACAAACTGAAAATAAAAAGGATACAAGTCATAACAGCCCATGGTTATGACCATCTCTAATTTCCATACTTGGCGTTATATTTCCTAGTCAGCCAGGAAAACCTATTCTCAATGGGCAGTGTCATGAACATGTCTCTCTGCTCTTTCTTCACAAATAATTCAGATGCAATGAAATGTTCATCGGTCTCATAGCTGGCACCACAAGCAATTACATGCTCCATCACTTCCTCGATAATTTTCCTTGTTTGTTGGAAGCATAAGAGTTGGCCGAAGTAGCCATACTTGTGACAGCCTCTTGAATGGTCAGAGCAGTCCCAGTTTTAGGTTTCTTTCCTTTATGTTGGACATCTCTTGGTGGTCTCTTGTGGTTTGCATTGACAGGAGAGAGCTCCTCAATTTCATGGGTACCACCTCCCTCGGCTGTGGTATTCTCTTGTGTCATCAAGTCAACGAGTGGATCCTCTTGTTCCTCTTGCGTGTCAATTTCATGAGGAGACCAATGTCGGCACCAATATTAACAATGTTCCCAAAACACTTTTCCATATCATCCGCATTTTGTAGGCCCAACTTTCGAATTTCCCACAACCAGGAATGTCCTGAAAATTTGTAACATAACTACATGAGCATCAGCATGAAGGACAAAACTATAGTAAAGGATCAATAAAGAGAACATTAGACAACACTTACAGCTCTTGCTTTGGCCCACCACTCATCATCCATATCAATTGTGCCTTTTATTGGACACCAACCCGTTCCGGTCTGCCTCATCAAGAGTTTTTTTCATGCCTTAAACTCTGCTTTCAGCTTGTCCCACTTGTTCTTTATTTTTTCCTTGGGCGCATCAAGACCGAGTCTATCTTTCAATCCTTTTTGAACCTCAGTGTAACCAAGAGTGTTCAAATAGGTGTTTGGACGATTTCCCCTAGCAACTTGTTCAGCAAACAGTTGGCAAAGCACTCGAGTCGCCTCAGTGTTCCAGTCAATTTCCGGCATCTAACAATTTCCAACTCACAAAAGCTTCTCAGTACAAGGAAACAAATCCCCATTTGTACAAACAACATGATATTAGTATTGTATTCTATCGATTTTAAGTATCTACCAACACATACGCATCCATTTGTACAAATCCCTAACTCCTTCCATAGAAAAAAAAAAGAAATAAGCCAAACCTTGGCAGAGGATTGTCGGGCAGAGGTGCAGGATTGTCTTCACGTGGAGGATCAGCAGCATGCAGGCCGGGTCTTCACGTGGAGGAGCAGCAGCAGGGTGTTGGATCGTCGCACGCACGAGCAGCAGAAGGCACATCGACACTGGTTCGTCTCGTCCAGATGCGAGGCGGAGCGGGGCCTGCGACACAGGATGACGGCTCGAATCGGCCGGGGTCACGCGCCGCAGGTGCGGCGGCGTCGAATCGGGGCGGCGCTGGAGGCAGGTCAGCAGCGACTGGGTGGTGGCTAGGGTTGGGAGGTAGCCATGGCGGGGTGCTGCACGAAATGCAATGGGGGAGTGCGGGGGGAGACGAGCGGGACGGGAAAGAAAAGAAAGAACGAAGCGTTTTCTTTGTGTAACGAGTGGCAGTGGCGGGTAATTACTTCAGAACTCCGCGCCTATCCTCGTTTCGTCGGTTCCTGGAGTTGGTTTTGAGGTGCTCCAAAAAAATGAACTACAGCTCCACCAAATCTTTGGAGTTGGGAGCTCCAAAGATTTCTAGAGTTGAGGTGTTTGGCTGGCTTTGGGGTGCTCCGAAGTGGAGTTCGGCTCCAGAGTCATGCCAAACACGCCCTTAGCACCCCGGCGGCACCGCCCCGCCGACCGACGTGGCCTGCTTTCCTCTGATGACTCATCAAATCAGACGCGCCAGGCGCAAAATCCCGCGACCATAAAACATTTTCCCGCAGGCACGCGCCCGCAAAAAACCCGCTACCGTAAAACTTTTTCTCCCACAGACCCAGGCTCTAACCTTTATTGCCCCAGCAATTTTAGTTTTTCACTCCATTTTTCCAAATATTGGGAACCGCGTGCAGGGAGGTGGGTTTAGTTGCCCCATCTACGGAGGCAGTTTCCCTATTCTTCCCGATTCTTCTCCAGGAAGAGGAAGCTGTACCACCGCTCACCGGCGATATGGCCGAGCCATCCCCGTCGCCGCTGAACTCCGGCTGATCCCTGCCGGTGTACTCCCCGTCCCCGTCTGCGATTCCCCTTCCTCGTCGCTCCAGCCGTCCTCATTTTCTCCGGCGGCGCCGCCGTCCTCGATTTCTCCAGTGGCCCCTTTTCTTCCCCAATGCCCCAGCCTCAATCTTCTGCACCTGCCGGCATCCGATGGATGATCAACCACCGCCGAACAACCCAGCCGACCTTACTCGAGCGCATTCGGAGGTATGCAATTAGATTTCATCGAATCGTCCTCTGTTTACTGTTTTCCCCGTTCTATTTGGTTGGCTGTTTAAATAGTTCGGCCTAATGAGAGTGTTCATTTTTCCAATATCGATCACGTGCTTGTATCTTTCCCTTGTTTGAATTAATTTATTATTGTTTCTTCTTTTCTGGGCACCTGAATCTTCTTGGTACTCACGATGTGCATTTTCTAATTCACTAGCGGAGGAAATTAGACAAGATCCCATCTCACACAACGGTTGTTGCTTTTATGAACAGCCAAGAGTACTTTGCAATCCCGATACTGCAACAGAATCCATCGCATTCTCAGTCTTTGGCCAGACAGAACATTCAGTCCAATGAACGGGGTGCAGGGGTACGCTCTAAGCAGCCATCAGTTCAGCCTGCTAGTCATCCTGCTTCTCGACTTTCGCCTCGATGCACTGGGCCTGAATTACACTATCACAAAAACAGCCTGTAGGGGCGGTGGAAAAACGCTTGTAGCGGCGGGGATGGCGGCCCGCTGCTGGGCATCCGTCGCAACAGAAAAACAGCTGTGGCGGCGGATGCAGCACAGCCGCCGTAACAAAAAGCATTGTAGCGGCGGGCCACAACTTCAGCCGCCGCTACAGATGAATCCAGAAAATATAAAAAAAAGCAGCTCCGGCCACGGCCGCCGCCGTTGTCGTCACCGCCGTCCAGATCCACTCGTCGCCGTGAAGGAAGACCACGCTGCCGTGGACGCCGTGCCGGACCACCGCGCCACCAGATCTCACCGAAACCCTAGCCGACGATGGTCTCATTGCTCAGGCGCCGCTTGCACTTCGTGGTGCCGTCGCGGTAAATGGACACCAGCCCGAGCGTGGTGAAGAGGAGGGGGCGCCGTCGCGAGGAGGGAAAGGAGGAGGCGCGCCTTCGTTGGGGAGGCCGAGCCGCCGCCTCGTCTGGGGAGGAGTAGCAGATGTCGCGCCACACCTCTGAGGAGCCGCACCGCCGCCGGATCTGGAGGACGAAGAAGTTGTCGACGGAGCCGCGCCGCCCGTCGTCGTCGAGGAGGGGCTCGTCGTTGAAGAGGGGGCGCCGCAGCCAGATCCGGACGAGGAGGGGGCGTCGGCGCCAGATCTGGCCGAGGAGGGGGCACGGCCGCCAGATCCGGCCGAGGACGGGTGTCGGCGCCAGATCCGGCCGAGGAGGGGGCACCGCCGCCAGATCCGGCCAAGGACGGGTGTCGGCGCCGGATCCTGCCGAGGAGGGGGCACGCCTACACTATCTCCTTGCCGAGGGGAGTCGAGGAGGTGTAGGAGAAGCCACCGCCGCACGGTCCGCTCGCGGACGTCGCCGCCGCCCGGTCTGCTCGTGGGAGCCTCACGGGAGCCGCCGCCGTCGCGGGAGCAAAGAGAGAGAGAGAGAGAGAGAGAGAGAGAGGAGGGGCGTCGTGTTGTGCGGCTGAGCAAAGGGATAGGGGAGGGGATAGGTTAGGGTTTTGCTATTTTATAATCGTGGGCTGCGGCGGGCTGTAGCGGCGGTTGAAGACATGGGCCGCCCCTACAGAGGAGTGTAGCGGCGGTTGAAGATACAGGCCGCCCCTATAGAGGAGTGTAGCGGCGGTTCAAGTTTTGGACCGCCCCTACAGGCCCGTGGGGGTCTGTAGCGACGGATTTTTTTTTAAGCCCGCCGCTATTCTCTTTTTCCTTCCGTCGCTACAGATCTCTTTTGTTATAGTGTTAGATGACGACGATGTATGGACTGTCCTGCTTGTTTGTCAGTTCAAATCATTCCTCTGCAACCACATTCACATTAATCGTCTTGAATAATTTAATTTTGATGGTTTCAGTTCGTTGACAACCCACCAGCTACAAGTTCCCGCCCTCGGAAAAGGACATCAGAAGCCACTCCAGGATGCCGTAATGTTTCCAGACGATCTGAATCGGTAGTCAACCAGGAAAAGGTATTTTGTTTTAACACACCCCGTCAATATACAAGTTGTCATATTTTTATTTGTGTATAATCTAACATATTTATTTTCATTTGACAGGAAAACAATGTTAAAAAAGGAAAGCTTTTGTCCAGGTGCACGCCAAAAGATCTGCTGCAAGCTATCGACTCACTCCAGCCTCGGTAGTTGCAGAAGATTCGCGATCTTCGCTGGGGGGATTTTCTGAGTATAAAGATTGCTGCTGTGGAGAGTAGGGATTTGTATTGCTGGTTGCTTGACCGTGTTGACACCTCTACCAAGAAATTAGTGATTTCACCTGATAAGGTGCTTCCGATATCAGCAGCATCGGTACACTATGTCATGGGCCTTCCTTTGGGTGGAGGTGATCTCCCCAAATTAAGGAGTAAGCTGGTCACCGAGGCAAGAAAGGTGCTTTGTACCAGTTTGTCAATTCAGGGTCGCAATATAACTATAAAGCGGCTTTTGCATGAGGTCGCCAAGGGGCGTATCGATGATCTGTCAATGAAAAGCTTTTTCATCATTGCATTCAACAGACTTTTATTCCCAACGTCCTCTTACGACGTTTCAAACAATGACATATTGCTTTCTATGGATTTAGAAAAGATTAGGTCTCTTGATTGGTGCAAGCTTCTAGTTGAAGACATAAAAAACGCCGCATTGGCTTGGCAGAATCGTGACCGAAATTGTACTAACCCGTTGTAAGCTTCATGACCATTGGAGCTAGGGAAACCCCAAGGTATGAATGTTTTGGTGATTGGATGAGAACCATGAATGTGACTAACACTCTTTGTGAGATCTTATAGGTCACATATAAAGAAAGCTCCGGTCGTTGGTGGTGAACGCCAACACACCATGAACTTAATGAAAAGGATGATTGGTTGCCTTCATCGACACATGAACAGACTTGATGGAGTCGCGGAGAAGATATGGATCAAGGCTAAGGACATGCTAGATCCAAGCGAGTGTTGCTTGGTTAGATGTTAGCTTGAGTCCATAGGAAAAACCGGACTATCAAGAGGGTTCGAGGTGGTTCTCTTAGTACACACTAGTTATAGAGATCATTGGATGCATGGTGAGTCTCTCAGGGGCTAGGGTGGCAGAAAAGAGTTGAAGGAACCAAGAAGATCAAGTTCGGAAGAAGAAGATCAAGAAGAAGATCGAAGCGGCGAAGGCAGAAGAGACCGGACAGTACGGTCATGGAGACCGTACAATACGGTCTACAGAGGAAATCCAGACAGAAAGGCTGAAGTTTCTGGAAGTGGAGAAATGGAGACCGGACAGTTGACCGGACAGTACGGTCACAGGGACCGGACAGTACGGTCTCTATTGAGTGTTCCAGACAGAGAAGCTGAAGTTTCTGGAAGTTGAAGAATAGAGACCGGACAGTTGACCGGACAATATGTTCATGAGACCGTACAATACGGTCTTACAGGAGAAGAGCAACAGAGAAGGAGAAGTTTCTGTTGGCTGAAGAAGATGTGGAGACCGGATAGTACGGTCCTAGAGACCGTACAATACGGTCTGCTTTGAGACGAAGATCAGCACTCCCTGGATGCCGGTCTGGTGAAGACAGGACAATACAGTCTAATGGAGACCGGACAGTTGACCGGACAGAAAGGCTGAAGTTTCTGGAAGTGGAGAAATGGAGACCGGACAGTTGACCGGACAGTACGGTCACAGGGACCGGACAGTACGGTCACAGGGACCGGACAGTACGGTCTCTATTGAGTGTTCCAGACAGAGAAGCTGAAGTTTCTGGAAGTTGAAGAATAGAGACCGGACAGTTGACCGGACAATACGGTCATGAGACCGTACAATACGGTCTTACAGGAGAAGAGCAACAGAGAAGGAGAAGTTTCTGTTGGCTGAAGAAGATGTGGAGAGCGGACAGTACGGTCCTAGAGACCGTACAATACGGTCTGCTTTGAGATGAAGATCAGCACTCCCTGGATGCCGGTCTGGTAAAGACAGGACAATACGGTCTAATGGAGACCGGACACTACGGTCCTATTGTACGGTCATTACGCAGACTGGGCACTTTTGGACAACGGCTAGTTTGAGGTTGGTGGCCTATATATAGTCGGTTGTTTACCTCTTTGAGGTGCTCTTGGACCCAGGAAAGAGGGGAGGTGCTGCCAAGAAGCCAAGAGGAAGAAGTGTGAAGCACTTGAGAGGGATTTGGAGTGATCCTAGTGCTTGAGAGAGTAACAAGTTGCATCCTTTGATCTCTAGGCTAGTGTGGGCTTGAGAGAGTCATCTAGGGCTGTTACTCTTGGTCTATGGCAAGGCCTAGACCGGTTAGGCGTTGGTGTTGAGCTGTCCAAGGAGATTGTGGAAGCCGACACAAGTTTGTACACGGTCTTGGAGCTTCCCATGCGAAAGAAGCATCACTAGTGGAGCGCCCTTTGGCACGCATCAAGTGCGGAGCCTTACCTCCGGAAGAGTACCCGGGATCGAGCCCCGCGGGACGTGCCCGCGACTTCACTCGGAGGGTGAAGTGTGCTCTAGGAGGGATCGCCATCGAGCGGAGGGACGGGGTCGAGACTCCGGCGGGAGTGACCCAACGTGGAGTAGGGGAAGGCGCCATCCTTCCGAGACCACGGGAAAACAATATGAGCATTCTCTATCCCTTCTCCTTTACTACTCTCATTTACTTATCGCACTATATATGATTGCTTGTAGTACTTGAGTTGTGCTCTTATTTTGCTTGTGTGTTTACCTTGGTACCTACTAGCTTCACTAGGTTTGCTTGTTTGCCTTGCTCGTGTGCTTACTTGTTATAGCCTATCTAGTAGCTCTAAGGACTCTACTTAGTGTGCCTAGTATCTTGGTTGCCTTGTCTCTAGTTATCTTGTTACCCTGCCTTGCCTAGCTTAAGTCTTCCGCTATATATATGATGTGCTAGGTTGCTAGTGTGGTGTGCTTGTGTTATCTATACTCACTAGCTATATAGGTTAAGGATACTCCTTAGTGTGCTTTACCTTGCTACTAGAACTACTCACTAGGAGTTGCTTGGGTGTAAGTGTTTGAAAATAGATTCTAGAGTGCACCGATCCACCCCCCTCTCGGTCACACGATCCTTACAAGTGGTATCAGAGCCAAGTGCTCTTTATTAGGGCTTTACCGCCTTGAGTCGTGACCGGGATTGCGTGTGGGAAAATGGAGTCCACTCATGATGAAGTTTCCGACACTTCCATCGCCTCTACCTTGATTGAGCCCGATGATTGTGTGCTTAGTGATAACTCTTTCTATAGTGTTCTTGATGAGTATGAGGATCTTGTTTTATATGATGATGAAGATGTTACTCACTTTGGCTCTCACTTGTATTCTCTTGCTAGGAAACTCATGTCTCGAGGCTATTATTCTTTCACGCACAAGCATGTGGTGAAGAAGCTCATTCGGTCCCTACCACCCTCACGGTTTGGTATTCTTCCGATGGTGCGGTTGGATGAGTTTGTGAACATGCCCTATGATGAGGTGGTCTCTATCATCTCCTCTCTCGAGCAAGATTACAAGAAGAGCAAGATGAATTCTCAAGCAAGTGACAATGCACACATTGAAGCTCAACCTCCACCTCAAGCTCCATCATCATCTCATATTGGTGAAGGATGTTCTACTCAAGATCAAGAAGATGGATATATCAAGTTATGTGATGAGTTGGACCACATCTACATGAAACCAAATGAGGATCTAGTGGGATTTGCCTTTTGGATGGATTCTCTTATCAAGATGATAAATGGAAACAAGGTTTGGATAATCACCAAGGGGCAAGGTCTTAGAAGGTTTCTTGATGCTCTTCCAAAGGACAAATATGGTGATCACATTGAGTTTGAGGACTTTGAGCTTAAGTCATACTCTATTGAAGAAGTCATTGAGATCATCACAAGAAGAAGAGCCCGCTCTATCCTCTCTAACACATTCAAGACCCCAAGTGATGAGAAGAAAGAAGATGAAGATGATGAGAACAAGATTCCCACTTTCTATGGTGATGATGCTTGAGTGAAGACAACCCAATGCCTATTATGGAATATCACATGAAGGGAGAAGTCTTGCCATCCCTCTTTGAAGACTACTACAACTTGTATGAACCGGGTCTTGCCGGTCGGCCTCACTATCTCCTCTACGACATGTATGATGAGTACTATAGGAGAGATGGGGAGTCTTGGCTTGATTGTTGGAAGAGGTTCCTTGTGTTGGTGGCTAGAGTAAACTCTTTTGAAGGAGAAGACAAGATTAGTAATGAGCATGCTATCCACACGGTGCTTTCTCTTCTACCTTACAATAGAAAGGTCCACATTCTAAATGACCTTAATGATGATATTAGTGGGATGACTCTCAAGGAGGCTATCTTGATGGCACTATCTTATGAGAATCAAATCTTCAACATTCTTGAGTACTTCAATGCTAGTGGAGATGTGGGAAGATTCCAAGGTCTCCCTCTTGGAACTCATGTCATACACATGGGTGTTGATAGGACGGCTTGGAGGCACAATGGTGTCACCAAGGCAATGATTGACGCCTTGGATGCATTGGACTTGGATTTTCTCAATGGAGTTCCTATGGCCTACATCAAGAGCAAGCAAGAGGTAGATAACATGTCAATTGATTCTTTTGATACTAATCCTCCTCTTTACTTGATGGCTACTTCCAAGGTGAACTACAAGATTGGTGGCAAACATTGGGTGTTGGATAGTGGGTGCACTCAACACATGACCCTTGGAGGAAGATGAAGATCATGACAAGGTCACATTTGGAGACAACTCGAAGCATAGAGTAAGAGGCCTTGGTAAGGTGGCCATCTCAAATGACCTCTCAATTTCTAACGTGCTTCTTGTTGAGTCCCTAAACTTCAATCTTCTATCCGTTGCTCAAATATGTGATCTTAGATTTTCTTGTAACTTTGATGCTAATGGGGTGGTTCTTCGCAATGATGCTATGGGTCTCACTATCAAGGGCTTTCGTCATAATAATCTATATGTCGTTGATTTTGAGACTAACATTGTTGCCCCTAGCACTTGTCTCTTCACTAAATCCGCTCTAGGTTGGCTATGGCATCGAAGGCTAGCTCACATTGGTATGGGTCAACTCAAGCATATCATGAAGAACAAGCTAGTGAGAGGAGTCAAGGATGTCACCTTTGAGAAGGACAAGCTATGTAGTGCATGCCAAACCGGAAAGCAAGTGGCTTCACCTCACCCGTCCAAGAATTTCTTGTCAACCTCAAGACCTCTCGAGCTCTTACACATTGATCTCTTCGGGCCTACAACTTATGTGAGCATTGGTAGAAATCTCTATTGCTTGGTGGTAGTGGACGACTACTCAAGATATACTTGGGTATTCTTTCTTGAGAACAAGGCACAAGCAATTGGGATATTCAAGAAGTTTGCTAGAAGAGTGTAAGTTGAGTATGGCCATCACATCAAGAAGATTCGGAGTGACAATGGGACGGAGTTTAAGAACTCTATCATTGAGGACTATTGTGATGAGATTGGCATCAAGCATGAGTTCTCGGCTACATACACTCCTCAACAAAATGGTGTTGTTGAGAGGAAGAACAAGACCCTTATCACTCTTGCTCGTGCTATGCTTGATGAGTACAACACTCCGGAGAAGTTTTGGGCGGAGGCTATCAACACCGCATGCTACACCTCCAACCGGATCTATCCTCACAAGTTGCTAAACAAGACTCCACATGAAGTGCTTGTTGGGAGAAGACCGAATGTTGCATACTTCCGGGTTTTTGGTTGCAAATGCTACATCTACAAAAAGAGGGAAAGACTTAGCAAGTTCGAGAAGAGGACCGACGTGGGCATTCTTGTCGGCTACTCGGGCTCGGCCAAGGCTTATCGGGTTTACAACACCTCTACCGGCTTTGTTGAAGAAACTTATGATGTGCAATTTGATGAGTCTCACGGGTCTCAAGAAGACCCTCCATCTTCTCATATTGTAGGTGATGAACCCGAGGAGGAAGCTTTGGAGAACATGCCCATTGGTGAAGTTATCCCTCGAGAAGATACACCTCCTCCAACAACTTCATCAAGCGGACCTTCAACGAGTAAATCAAGTGAATCCAATCTCTCCCTCAAGTGAACAACATCAAGCTCCTTCAAGTGAACCGCAACAAGCAACAAGTCAAGCTACTTCAAGCGAGCCGCAACAAGCATCATCAAGTCAAGCTACACCAAGTGAACCGCAACAAGTACCTTCAAGTGATCTACCTCATGCATCCACGAGCCAAGCTTCACCGAGCAATCAAGAACAAGAACAATCTACTTCAACTCAAGATGATGGCTCGGGTTCACCTCTTCGACAATAAGACACTCACATCTCCAAGGAGCATGCCGCAAGAGATGCTCAAGACACTTCGCCGGCTCCACCTCCTCCTCGACAAGAACCTTCAAGGAAGCACAAGCCCATTGCTCGGGATCATTCACGTGATCTCATCATTGGGAGGCCTTCTCAAGGGATAAAGACTAGGAGAAGTCAATATAAGCCAAATTATGTTGATGAAGCTAACATTGTTGAGAACTTCTCTTTTGTCTTTACCCTAGAGCCGAAGACGATCGAGGAAGCCTTGAAAGATCACAAGTGGGTGCTATCCATGCAAGAGGAGCTCAACAACTTCAAGAGGAATGATGTTTGGAAGTTGGTGAAGCGGCCCAAGCGATCCAATGTCATTGGTGCTAAATGGGTCTTCAAGAACAAGCAAGATGAGAAGGGACCAATAGTGAGGAACAAGGCAAGGCTAGTGGCGAAGGGCTACTCTCAAGTTGAAGGCGTCGATTTTGACGAGACTTTTGCCCCCGTCGCTCGTCTTGAGGCTATAAGAACCCTTCTTGCTTATGCTTCTCATTTTGATTTTAAACTTCACCAAATGGATGTGAAAAGTGCATTAATGGACTAATCAATGAAGAAGTTTATGTAGAGCAACCTCCTGGCTTCGAGGACCCCGAGCATCCGGATCATGTGTACAAGCTCAAGAAGACTCTCTACGGACTCAAACAAGCACCAAGAGCATGGTATGAACGACTATGAGATCATCTCATCACCATGGGCTACAAGATCGGTAGTATCGACAACACTCTCTTTACTAAGCATATTGGTGATGATCTCTTTGTTTGTCAAATCTATGTTGATGATATCATCTATGGCTCTACTAACGAAATCTATAATGATGAGTTCCGTGCTCTTATGAAGAAAGAGTTTGAGATGTCAATGATAGGTGAACTACATGTCTTCCTCAGTTTTCAAGTAAAGCAAATGAAGGAGGGCACGTTCATCTATCAAGAGAAGTACACTCGGGATCTTCTTAAGAGGTTCGGTATGGAAGACTCCAAGCCTTATCACACACCTATGGCTACAAGTGTTCCTCTTGATGTGGATGTGAAAGGTATACCGGTGGACCCTAAAACTCTATCGTTCTATGATTGGTTCACTTCTTTACCTTACCGCATCTAGACCGGATATCATGTTTAGCGTGTGTCTTTGTGCTCGATATCAAGCTAACCCCAAGGAGTCCCATATGAGTGCCGTGAAAAGAATTC
This sequence comes from Eragrostis nindensis, assembly GCA_012490785.1. Taxonomy (NCBI): domain Eukaryota; kingdom Viridiplantae; phylum Streptophyta; class Magnoliopsida; order Poales; family Poaceae; genus Eragrostis; species Eragrostis nindensis. The sequence continues at coordinate 234,527 of JAAXCT010000300.1, read as the reverse complement.
TTAGGTACATCTAGAACACTCCTACAATGGGCCTTTGGTATCCAAAAGGCTCGGACTTTGGACTTGTTGGCTATGCGGACTCGGACTTCGCCGGTTGCAAAGTGAGTAGAAAGAGTACCTCCGGTGGATGCCAATTTCTTGGACAATCACTCATCTCATGGAGTTCCAAGAAACAAAATTGTGTGGCTATCTCTACGGCGGAGGCGGAATATTTGGCGGCCGGTGCTTGTTGTGCTCAACTCTTATACATGAAGCAAACCCTATTGGACTATGGATTATCTTATGGGCAAGTACCTCTCTATTGTGATAGCGAAAGTGCTATCAATATGGCTCTCAACAAGGGTGATCACGGCCATGCAAAGCACATTGAAGTCAAGCATCACTTCATCCGAGATCATGTGGCTAAGAAGGATATTGAATTGATTGGTGTCCGGACTCATGAACAATTGGCGGACATCTTCACCAAGCCACTTGACAAGGAGACCTTTTGTAAGCTTCGGGGAGAACTTAACGTTCTCGACCTCTCCGACTTCACTTGAGTATCCTTTGAGCTTACATTGTATATATGTATATACCTTGCTTGTCTTGTTTTCTTGTTTGTGTTGTTGCTTTGTGTGTTCTTCTTGTTTTGTAGGACCGACGACAAACCTTCAAGAGATAGCAATGAGCATGGGTTAAGCTTGGGATTGGTGGCTCTTGGCTCCCGAGGCTTTGAAGAATGGCTTGTTGTGATCAAGCTCATGGGGGGTTCAAACTTGTTGTTGGTAACTTGGCTCTTAGCTTTCTCTTGTTTTACCCGTATAGCATCATGCATTGTACACTTATCATGTTTTTGCATTAGCATCATGCATCTTGCATAAGTGTCTCGGCGCCGAGCACCCATCTAGGGGGAGTTGCTTATTCATAATATGAGTATATGACCTCCTATGATGAATATATAGCAATGCTATATGAGCTTCATGCCCATTGAACCAAGATTTTTGAGCTCCAAGGTTAAATCCACTTGCGCGGCTCAAAGTCTAAGGGTTCATACATTTCCATCATCATCAACTAACCCCTATGTACTTCAAGACAATATTCTTTTGAGAATGTGTGTAGGGACAATTGTTGGGAGATGAAGAATCACGGATCAAGGGGGAGCTTCACGCCAAATCAAGTAACTCATTTTCCCACCGTCTCATACATTTACACTAACTTTTCTTCCTTGGTAGTTTCTTTTTGTGTGATAGAGGCCAAAGGGGGAGAAGAGTTCGGGCTTAATGATCGAGCAAGAATATGGGGGAGAATGTTTTGATAGAGAAGATCACAGGGGGAGAAGAGTTCGGGCTATGAGAAGGAAGAGTTCGAAGATGAGAAGAGTTCGGGCCTATGATGAGTTTGGAAGATGTCACCTCAAGGGGGAGTTTGCACAAATGAAGATCAAGTGATCAAGACGATCGATCTTCACACAATCTTGAGGTGATGAAGAAGAAGAAGAAATGCCGTCTCAAGGGGGAGTTTGCGCGAGTGAAGATCAAGTGATCAAGATGATCGATCTTCACACAATCTTGAGATTGGCGCACTTGTCAAGGGGGAGCGGAATTCTACACAAGTAAGTATGAAGGTAAACCCCTTGCAACTTTTGCTTGTCATAGCTCCATGTGCTTTCTTTCACTTGTGATATGAGTTTTTGCTCTAACTTGTGACCTCTTTTGAGCTATGACTTGCCTCGACCTAATCAACAAGGTAACTATCTCTCTATCATATACTTGTTGTTTAGTGTCTTGATCGAGTTGTGTTTTTATCTTGGCTTTTGTCATTACATCTTTTATCTTCTCGATCATTTTTATCATGGTTGTCATCCATCACCAAAAAGGAGGAGATTGTAAGCTTCATGACCATTGGAGCTAGGGAAACCCCAAGGTATGAATGTTTTGGTGATTGGATGAGAACCATGAATGTGACTAACACTCTTTGTGAGATCTTATAGGTCACATAAAAAGAAAGCTCCGTTCGTTGGTGGTGAACGCCAACACACCATGAACTTAATGAAAAGGATGATTGGTTGCCTTCATCGACACATGAACGGGCTTGATGGAGTCGCGGAGAAGATATGGATCAAGGCTAAGGACATGCTAGATCCAAACGAGTGTTGCTTGGTTAGATGTTAGCTTGAGTCTATAGGAAAAAAATGGACTATCAAGAGGGTTCGAGGTGGTTCTCTTAGCACACACTAGTTATAGAGATCATTGGATGCATGGTGAGTCTCTCAGGGGCTAGGGTGGCAGAAGAGAGTTGAAGGAACCAAGAAGATCAAGTTCGGAAGAAAAAGATCAAGAAGAAGATCGAAGCGGCGAAGGCAGAAGAGACCGGACAGTACGGTCATGGAGACCGTACAATACGGTCTACAGAGGAAATCCAGACAGAAAGGCTGAAGTTTCTGGAAGTGGAGAAATGGAGACCGGACAGTTGACCGGACAGTACGGTCACAGGGACCGGACAGTACGGTCTCTATTGAGTGTTCCAGACAGAGAAGCTGAAGTTTCTGGAAGTTGAAGAATAGAGACCGGACAGTTGACCGGACAATATGTTCATGAGACCGTACAATACGGTCTTACAGGAGAAGAGCAACAGAGAAGGAGAAGTTTCTGTTGGCTGAAGAAGATGTGGAGACCGGATAGTACGGTCCTAGAGACCGTACAATACGGTCTGCTTTGAGACGAAGATCAGCACTCCCTGGATGCCGGTCTGGTGAAGACAGGACAATACAGTCTAATGGAGACCGGACAGTACGGTCCTATTGTACGGTCATCATGCAGACTGGGCACTTTTGGACAACGGCAAGTTTGAGGTTGGTGGCCTATATATAGTCGGTTGTTTACCTCTTTGAGATGCTCTTGGACCCAGGAAAGAGGGGAGGTGCTGCCAAGAAGCCAAGAGGAAGAAGTGTGAAGCACTTGAGAGGGATTTGGAGTGATCCTAGTGCTTGAGAGAGTAACAAGTTGCATCCTTTGATCTCTAGGCTAGTGTGGGCTTGAGAGAGTCATCTAGGGCTGTTACTCTTGGTCTATGGCAAGGCCTAGACCGGTTAGGCGTTGGTGTTGAGCTGTCCAAGGAGATTGTGGAAGCCGACACAAGTTTGTACATGGTCTTGGAGCTTCCCGTGCGAAAGAAGCATCACTAGTGGAGCGCCCTTTGGCACGCATCAAGTGCGGAGCCTTACCTCCGGAAGAGTACCCGGGATCGAGCCCGGCGGGACGTGCCCGCGACTTCACTCGGAGGGTGAAGTGTGCTCTAGGAGGGATCGCCATCGAGCGGAGGGACGGGGTCGAGACTCCGGCGGGAGTGACCCAACGTGGAGTAGGGGAAGGCGCCATCCTTCCGAGACCACGGGAAAACATCATGAGCATTCTCTATCCCTTCTCCTTTACTACTCGCATTTACTTATCGCACTATATATGATTGCTTGTAGTACTTGAGTTGTGCTCTTATCTTGCTTGTGTGTTTACCTTGGTACCTACTAGCTTCACTAGGTTTGCTTGTTTGCCTTGCTCGTGTGCTTACTTGTTATAGCCTATCTAGTAGCTCTAAGGACTCTACTTAGTGTGCCTAGTATCTTGGTTGCCTTGTCTCTAGTTATCTTGTTACCTTGCCTTGCCTAGCTTAAGTCTTCCGCTATATATATGATGTGCTAGGCTGCTAGTGTGGTGTGCTTGTGTTATCTATACTCACTAGCTATATAGGTTAAGGATACTCCTTAGTGTGCTTTACCTTGCTACTAGAACTACTCACTAGGAGTTGCTTGGGTGTAAGTGTTTGGAAATAGATTCTAGAGTGCACCGATTCACCCCCCCCCCCCCCCCCCCCCCCCCCCCCCCTCTCTGTCACACGATCCTTACACCGTCTATTCCTGGGTGTGCTCCTTATTTACTGGTGAGTTTGCTGGACTTGATTATTTTTATGCAATTATCCTTCCAATTTCTGATAAAATCTGATTATTGCTTTAATACATTTTCAGGTTTACTACCTTGACCAGCTTGATCATTCTCTAATTGAGTGTGACAGGAAATCGACCCCTTTTTTGATAGGAAAAAGGTTGAGCACATTAAATTAACTGACAAGTTTACAGACAATAATGGCCATATTTCTTACGGCGCTCTTCCTGTATGTGTCTACCATTGATTACTGTTTTTATGAACAGTAATCTAGCAGAAAAATTTTATGTGGCAGTCATCATCTTTTTTTTTTTTTGTCCAGCTTAAGAGTCAGGTTGGATCATGCTACGAGTCTATCGATGGACCATCAGTTTCTAGTAGCCAGCCAGCAGCAACCTTTGGTCAACTGAATGTTCCTCGTCTTAGTTCACTTGTTGATGACACCATAAATAAGCTTAATCGCCGTAGTTCAATAGTTGTTCAGGAGCTTATAGTTCATCTGGCGTCCAACATCCAAGAGCAGATTCATGTTATTCAGAGTGCGCGGCAGTCAATTGTTGATCGTCAGCTCAAGTTTGCAGAAGATTTGGATCATCTTGCTCAAACCCAAAATGCACCATCAGAAGATGTCTTTGGGGACGACCAACAGCTGGATGCGGATGGTCAGCCCAGCGATTCGAGTGACATTAAAAGTTTCATTCACAATTTTACTCTTTATACTGAATGCATTGCCTCATGTTGGTGGATTTTCCAGGTCACAACGGCGCTGACGGTGTGCCTGTTGTTGCTGATGGTGGTAGACAAACTAGTCCTCATACTGATCATCAGTCTGGAACTTCAGGTAGCTGCCGTCCTCTTCATCTTATCTGTTTTTAGTGACAGCTTATGTCCAAACAGTAAAAACTTTTATTTGCTTCTTCCTATCCAGCTCAATCTACATTTTCATTTTTGTCAGATGCATCTCGTGCCGAAATGCGTCATACCTCTCCTATGAATGTTCGTCAACCCATATCTCCAGGTAGCTGTCCCGGCTTCTTGCCAATTTTCAATCACTCGATTTGTGAATTTAAATCTGCACTGTCGATATTTTTCTTATTGAATACACAATTAAACTTTTATCACAGCATGAGCAAAATAACAGAAACACAGTAGATGCTTCATTCATTGTCTCAGATGCCTCTGTTTTCATAACGTTAATTTAATATGGTTCTATAATCTACTATTCTGTTGCTCCCAAGATATTTGATTTTCAAATTTTTCCCATGCCTCCATCTGATGCCGTTACACCTCTACCGCATGATATTTAATGATCATACTAATTATTTTGTAGATTTTCCTGTTGATTCACATGAAAGTGAATTCAACCACGGATCACCTCCTTTTATCCCTGATGTACACAATGCTCCATTGCAAGATAGAATCTCAGATCGCCATCAAATTGGGCCCCACGACGATACATTTGACCCAAATGGCATTTTTGCATCACCTTTTGCTGATTGCGATGCTGCCCCGACTCCAATACAATCTCATCGCGTGCTTCCTGGCCCTGGTATTTTCCTTAATGATGCCATTTATTTTGTTTCTTATTCTCCTTTGTCCCTTATTCATATTTGTGTTCGAAGGTTTTGAACATTCTAGTACCCCTGTCCCTACCAACAACCATCCCCCACTGACAACGATTCTGAGCACACACCAGTGGACACTCTAGGTCAGCACTTCAATAATTACCGTATTTTTCTACGACATGCTTGAATTTTTTATGAACTCCTATTTTAACCATTTTAATTTTACGTAGGTACATCTACCAACACTGAAGGAGAAATCAACAACATTATATCCAAACTACAAGAAGACGATAATTTCAACGCCTATCTGAAAGAAGATGACCGCGGCAATGGTGATGATGAGGTAATAGTTTTTATTTATTTATTTGGGCTGTAACAGAATTACACAAACGCACTAAATAATGTCTTCAAATGGTTCTACTTTTAAATTAATTTGATGGTTTTGTAATCCTTTTTCTGATCTGCTCATCAGGTTCAAACCAAGGTGTTGTTTGCTAGATCTTCACAGATTCCTGGTGTTGAGCAAATGCTACGTGTGAAGCACCCCAACGAGAAGTTTAAGCTTATTCCAACTGATAAGCCAGCACCCATCAAGAGGAATGATGGGATGCAGATAAAAAATGTTCTATCCCCCTACATCAGGTAACTGCAGTTCCAAGTTGATTCCCCTTCCTCGTCGCTCCCGCCGTCCTCATTTTCTCCGGCGGCGCCGCCGTCCTCGATTTCTCCGGTGGCCCCTTTTCTTCCCCAACGCCCCAGCCTCAATCTTCTGCACCTGCCGGCATCCGATGGATGATCAACCACCGCCGAACAACCCAGCCGACCTTACTCGAGCGCATTCGGAGGTATGCAATTAGATTTCATCGAATCGTCCTCTGTTTACTGTTTTCCCTGTTCTATTTGGTTGGCTGTTTAAATAGTTCGGCCTAATGAGAGTGTTCATTTTTCCAATATCGATCACGTGCTTGTATCTTTCCCTTGTTTGAATTAATTTATTATTGTTTCTTCTTTTCTGGGCACCTGAATCTTCTTGGTACTCACGATGTGCATTTTCTAATTCACTAGCGGAGGAAATTAGACAAGATCCCATCTCGCACAACGGTTGTTGCTTTTATGAACAGCCAAGAGTACTTTGCAATCCCGATACTGCAACAGAATCCATCGCATTCTCAGTCTTTGGCCGGACATTCAGTCCAATGAACGGGGTGCAGGGGTACGCTCTGAGCAGCCATCAGTTCAGCCTGCTAGTCATCCTGCTTCTCGACTTTCACCTCGATGCACTGGGCCTGAATTACACTATCACAAAAACAGCCTGTAGGGCCTGTATTTTTGTGTCACTCCCAGATTTGTTTTTTTACAAAAGTGCATGTTTTGAGCTAAAAAATTTTCATGTAATACAATTAGTAATCAAGAACATATGGCTATTTTTTGTTTGCATTTTATCACTCTTTATATAAGATTTATTTTTGCAATATTATTATTTGTTAATCTGTTTTTCATTAAACTAGTGTGCACTTGGTGCTTAATAACTTTGTTCTAGCCCTTCATATTCTTGTTTAAATTTTTTCCTTTTTTGATAGCCGAAGTTTCTAGTTTGTTTTATATCATTTTTGTTTTGGTTTTGTGCAGGAAGTGCCAGTATCAGCGGCAAATCAAATAGGCATGGTTAAAATGTTATTCCCAATGCTTCCACCAGGAGCTTTTTTGTAAACGGATCCTGAATATACCAGCAAAGCTTGTGCTTCTCCAGGATTGGACCCCTCCCTAGGACGTCACATGATTTCATTTTTCTTTTCCCTTATTTTTTAGAAACAACATTGAATGTATGGTGAGAAGACATTATATGAACAGTAAAAAATTATGGTTCATGTGGGAGTTCATATCATGTTCTGGTTTCGCATTGCATTTACACTGTTGGCAATATCCTTTGTCCCAAATGTTTACTTCTGCTGGCTCCAGTCTACACCACTAATAACATAAAACTATTATTGTGATAAAAGTTTACAGTAACAAACCCTGATCAATGCTTCTAAGTAGCATGCGTTTTGAGTATAGTTGATTATTTGTTTATATTTCACAAAAAGAAGAAACGACAGTATCATGTAGTATCATCTTTGCTACCAGGGCCACCAGGCCTCCGACAGAGTTGGAAGACATGTCCTCGTGGAATAAAATATTTATTATTGTACCAATCCAGTTTTTATGGTTTGTAGACACGCAGCTAGTGTGGAACAAACAAACAATTACGGTTGCAGAAAGCAAATAAAATAATTTCTTGTTGCAAGAAAAAGTTGTATGACAGCTGGAAATAATCATGGCTGCAGGAATATATACCGTAGGAACCGCACCTAAAAAGTCAAAGTTTTATGGCTTGACTCCAGGAGGAAGAGTCGTTACATGCATAAATGCCGGTCGTGAAACAATTAAAAAATGGAGCTGAAAAGATTTTATGGTTGCGGAACCCAGCTTCTAAGTCTTCTACGGTTGCGGGGGAGATTTAATGGTTGTGGGAAACTTTTTACTGCCGCGGGATGCTCAGCTGGCTGGTTTGATTGGAGGCGCCGTCGCGTTGAATAGTTATTTAGCAGCGAGCGCGCTAAATAGCGGAGCCCTATATATATATATATATACTGTATATCTGTTATACAGGTACGCGCAGCGTACCTGTCCGATGCACAGACCCTTCTAGGCGCACCCGAGCGCATGCCCGACCCAGCCCAACTAGCTCCTTGACCCAACCAGCCAACCTACCCGCTTCATTGCGACCGCATTGCAACATCTCGTGAGAGCGAGTTGCAACGCGGTGGGGAATAGCAACTTCCGGACCCAAGAACGTACCCCATGTTCGTTGCAACTGTTGCAATTTTCATGAGTGCGAGTTGCAACGTAGCGAGAATATAAATATGCCCGTGACCCAAATTAAAAAAAAAAGCCCAATTTCTATTCGCCTTCCTCCTCCGCTTCCGTCCATCGCAGGCGTCGCTGCGACGAGGGTCGTCTTCCCCGGCGAGCGCCGCCTCACCTCTGCGAGGGCGCCGCCTTTCCTCACCGCCGGCGTCGTCTCCCTCCCCCCAGGCGCCGTCTCCCTCCCCGCGGGCGCCCCCCTCTCACACGCGGGTGCGCCTCCATTTCCTGGGGTCGCCGCCTCCCCTGCCTTTGAGCGTCGTCGTCGGCCCCCATCCCCTCCCCGCAGCCGTGCCACCTCTTCATGAGTTCCCTTCTCTCCTCTGCTTGCATCGCCTCCCCTCTCCTCATCATGTGCACCCTCCCCTCGAGAGCTGCGTCAATCGCTCCACCCTTTTGGAGCGCCACCTCCCATCCCCACGAGAAATCGCCGTGCCCTGCTACAAGGAGAGGGCGATGGAGGTTCCCTACTGCTGTTTGTCCTGTGGAGAGTTGGCCCTAACGACATTCTTGGTGAGGATTGGTCCTGTGAAGCATGAATTTGTTGTGATTTGGGTCTCGATTTGGGTGGATTTTTGTTAGATGTTGCGGTTTTGCCTCCTGGTTCATCGATTAGGTGTTGTTGTGGTGATTTGGAAGTGCAGTTGTCCAGGATTTTTGGATCCATTAAGCTAGTTACAATATATTGCTGTTGCGCAATTAGTTTGTGCTAGAGGTTAGCATTGCAATTGAGGTTTCTATGATTAATGGGCGCATATATATATATATATATATATATATATATATATATATATATATATATATATATATATATATATATATATATATATATATATATATATATATATATATAGGTACTCTATATAACTCCCTAGGTGTGAAATAATATTTCACACCCCAGCCAGCTTTTATATGGTTAGACCCAGCCAGGACCCAATCGACACACACATGCATGCATTCCACGTTTAATGATTTTAATTTTCCTTGATTAAATAGCTCCTTAATGGTATGCATTAATTGACAGCCATAAACCAGGTACGCTATTTTCTTTCCTATTTATACCACCCGGTTCACTATTTCCGTCCATTTTTTTTTCTCCTTTCCCCACCTCTCATGGCGCAGCTTCAGATGACCCTGGCGGCGTGAACGGGACGTCCGATGCGCTGAGCAGGCGCCTAAGATGAAGATGCCGCTCCTACAAATTGGTTTCCTATGAATCTTTGTTTGCTGATTATATAATATAATTTTGTTTGTTGACCAATTCTGTGGTTGCGTGTGAATGAGATCCTAATTGAAGCATGACGTGGAAAGGGCAGGATCAGCCAAATCGAGTTGGATGAATCATGGGGCCGGCGACAACAGCTTCAAGTGATCTAATGGTAAATAAAAAAACAGCTTCAAGTGATCCGGATGCAAGACAATAGGTGCGTATCATCTAGGAACAAAATTCTTCCATCATCTTTCTCATCCTAGCATCCGTGCTAATTATTCCCAGTATATTTTTTATGGTTTTGTGGATTTTGTTCATAGCAGTGTGGAGGAAAATGAGGTACCTTTGATGGCCTGGTAGATGAAAAACAGCATCTAGGAATTTACAGGAAGCTGCCTAATTGGTGAAACACACTTCAACAACTTGCAAAAGAAAAAAAAAAACTTGGTACCAGACTCTGACCAGCTGGCAATTTTCCCCATCGCCATCGTTCTCATTTTGCCAACGTATTTTTCAGATGGTTCTTTCGTTTTGTAAGCAGGAGCGTGGAGATGGACGAGAATCATTGCGATGGTGTTGTCGCATCGCTACCAATTGCATGTGTGTCACCAGTAATAGAAGCCTCCATGGATGCAAGCATGGCGGATCATTGTTTGGGTTCGTCCTTCAGGGCTGCCTAATTGTAAAATCCACAGTATAAAAATTTCATGATTGCGTTCGAGTATTTAGTTGAAATTTGAACTCCCAAGTGTAAAAATGTGGTCAGCTGACTCGCAAAATACTTGTTGCTTGCGATTGCAATCAATCATGTATGCAATGTATACCATGATTATATTAACTTCAAAGTTTGCTCAGTTTTTATGCTTGAAATCATTTTATAGTTGCGAATCAACAAAAGATATTCGCTATTCCATAGAAATGATTTTACTATTGACACATGTAGAAGTATAAAAAATACGTCCAACATAGCAAAAAAAAAATGGACCATCACTTTGTCAATTGTGCATACTTTTTCTATCACAAAATATTCAGATTTTGCAATTACGTTGTCCATAATTTCACGCCAATCAAGAATTAAGTTTTCGCAGGGAACATGGTATTTATGTAATTAACGCAGGTGATTACCCAGCAAACAAGGTTATTATATGGTATTAATGTAATTTTATGGTTTCGCTTGGGTAGATGTTGTGATCTCACGCGCCATTTTATGATCAGATCATTTCACTACGGGAAAAAAGGTTCAGTCATAGGAAAGGCAACACACGGAGATCATATGGTCTGCGGTTAATGGGAGGTTACCAACCAGATGAACCAAACCTAAAATTTTACTCTTTTTTTGCAGGAATAACTAAGTGAAAAAACTAAAATTTTACTATCAAAGGGATGTGAATGTAAAACTTATAATATTACTAGAAAAATAACGCGCCATTTGGCGCGCCCCTTCTCCACCTGTTGTCACGAATGCCTTGCTCATCTGTTTTTAAATATTTTATGGTTATATCGGAGAATTATATTTTCTTTTTAAAATAATGACCTCAACCTTGTTCTTTTAGATGACCTTAGCCTTGTTAAGAACATTGCATTTTATTGTACATTAACTTGTGTTTCTTTTACAGCACATTCTCGAATAATTTACCAAAAACTATTTAGACATCAACAAACCAGCCAATTTATTTAATTGCAGATTTTTTTTTGACGGAAAGCAGAAAGGGATTTCCCCTACTGTACTTTTATTAAATCAGTGGTTACTGTTTATGTACAGGAAAAGAAAATAAACTTTACAAAGTGGCCAGCCAGAGGTCCATGTCTAGCTAGCTTGAGACTTGGCTTAGCTCTGTGCATATATGGTAATTGTACAGGTGTGCAGTGTAAAACAAAATGGTACCACATCTCCATTTTCAATCTTTTCAAAGTTGTCAAACCAGTCAATCATTGACCAAAATTTATAAACTGTTCATATGTAATTCTCCATAGGACATAACAAAAATTACAGTTAAACCTACTTAATTTCACAACAAAGCAAAGATATGAGAGAATGGAGCTGTAGAACGATGTCATAATTGTAGCAGGATATCAATTAATATCTAAAATCAATTAGCAAAGAAATGGTTGATTGCCTTTACAAGCTCCACGTGCCTCTGCAGTCTGTAGCCTTAACACAGCAAGCCAAGATGAAGAACAATTTGCAGAGAGTAGCTACTGGTGCACCTGCAGTAACCAAGGGCCTTGAAACACATTGGCTCCCTAGGTTGATTGCTTGGAAATCACATATATTGATGGAAGGGTTACAAACAACATTTTCACACGGTGTTAAGCTATTTTTCGTCTGCATATACCATGCGTCCAAGTCTCATAAATTGGTACCTGCCACTTTCCAAATGCTTCACGAATGCACATCTGAAATATACAGCTCTCCAACAATTATTTTGTGGTATGCAAAACCATCGAATTTATGATGTAGAAATTGGTTATAATCATTCATTTGATTAAACTATGACAACCTCTCCACAAAAGTGATAATCTAATATTTTCATGAAAGCATGTACAGTGCGTATAAATAACTATCAGATATGAGTTCATGGCGATTTTGATACAGGCGAACAGTTTAAAATCATTTATGACAGCCTCTCCACAAGGGATCTTTCAATATTTTCACGGAAGTACGTACAGTGCATATAAACAAAAAACTTGAGATGTGGATATGAAATAAAATAGAGAAAACTTGTCAACACCCCCTCAGTTTATTCATGCCATTTCAATAAATCTCAAAACTTGCTAGGCGTTAAATAACAGAAATTGAGCTGAACAGGCACATAAGAGAAAGGAGCCTTGATATTTCAGAATTACGAGTATCTTTCACTCTGGTACCAATAATATAGCAATGATGCATAATTATACTTTTGTCAAATCAAGATTCCTCATACCTTAATAACATTCTAATTAAACTGGATGAGCTGAATATTGAATGAAATGCATTCAGTATCATCCTTTCTTGTAAAATTGATGCTAAGAGGATGCATAAAATTGATACTGAACACTGGATGAGGTGTTATGTCTAACAACAATCAGCATTCATAAAATTTTCAATAATTCATAAGAGGATGCATAAACTGGTCAGGTTATGTCATATAAAAACCTGTGGGGTACTGCCCCTGTAATTCCAACCAAGCTTACTAGCAATCAATTGATTGAATCAATCAAAGAGGACATGATAATAAACTGCAGCACGAACAATTATTGGCAATCTAACACCTTTGCACAGGTAATGTCACGAACGATTAACATGCGGCACATTTGAAACAACATTAATTAACAAAGGAATGGAACGAACTTGTGAGGTTCAGAGACGGTTCATTGTCATGTGATGATGGCTGCCATAGTCGCTCTCTTCTTCATACAAGGCAAATGTAACAAGAGGCTCCGCTGAGGCGCTGTGCTCCTTGCCTGAGCGTTCTGTCCGACTGTCCCGCGTTGCAATAAGTCAGCTTGAACACTCCATTACCGCGACCATCTCTCACCATCCTGGCGTCAGTCTCCCAGCCCACCAGCTCACTGAAACCTTGAGCGCGCTTCGAACTCGCTAACATCACCGGTGGAGGAATTTCGTCGAGCACCTCGCCAGCGAGGAAGTAGTGACGCAAGAATGGAAAAAATGTGGGAAGAACGCCGTGGCGCACCGCAAGCTTTTGCTTCGAATCTTTCCCCTGCTGATTGTTCACCCGTGCTCATCTCCATCTCTTTTCATCTCTGTTGTCAGCATCGCCGCCGTCCTTGGCTCCTCGCGTCGCGATGCTCATGGGGAAGATGGCGGGTTGCACAGGCCGCAAGCGGGCGACGCTTCTGGTTCGAATCATTGGCTGACATTCTCCATCGTCGGCTTGGCCAAGGGTTCTGCGCATTGGTAAGCTACATCCGGCGAACGGATCGCTGGACCTCCGTCGGGATTTGGCGGTGGGCTGCGGTTGGGAGGCAGGCAAAGTAGCGCTGCGGCATCGAGGCACAGGTGGGATGGAGGAACGAATTTGGCGGCGTGAGAGTCCTTGTCGCTAGAGGAGGGGGGAGCCAGGACGGGGTGGAGGTGACGGCGAGGGCAGTCGAGGATCCGTCGCGAAGACGCGGCGGAAGAGAAGCCGTCGCGAGACATCGCGACAATTCGGGTCTCCGGCGATGACCCGATCCGCTGTATCCGACGGCCTATGTCACCAGATTGATGAATCGAACGGCAGACATTAACGGGTCGACGTGGACGCGCCCACAACCCGCGAACGCGACCACGTTGGGATATGTAGAGATTTACTGTTATATGCAAAAACATTTTTATGGTCGATGACAGAGATGAACGCAAAATCTCATGTATACAAAGTATCAAATCTATATGTAATTTAGCATATATGCATGGTCCCATGGATACACGCATGCCTGTACACAAGCATTCACAGTGTGAAAACCCAACCCGGCCAGACTAATGTCTGACAAGAAAGAAAAAATATAGACAATCGTAAAAAGCAACAGCCATGAGCGAAAAAAACAGATGGTACCATACTAGGTTCCAGACAAAAGAACTTTTGTGTTCACACATGCCACTATTTATCCTTGGACACAAACACAAAATATGCAAGTCAATCATGTTAGAAATGCAAAATTATATACATCGGTGGGCGTTCTTAGTGCGTTCACACATGCCACTATTTCTATGGCTAGCTGCCATGTTTCAGCTCAAGCGCGTCGCACTCAATCCCTCACCCCTGACGTGTCAAATATACATATTTTGGAGTAGACAATGATTCTTTTTCACATTCGAGTATATACGCAAGTCATAACCATCGCACACTTTTGTGGCACTAATTTGGGGCTGACCACGGTCATAAAAACAGGTACAATGATACCACAAAATGTTATAAGTTTTTATGTTTATGCAAAAGTTCAGGTTTTTTTTATAACATGATCGATGAAATGGTAAAAATTATTTTCACATCCAAAATTCTGGAACTTGAATTCAACTTGCAAGACATGGGTACTTAGGCACAAGTAGGATGTGACCATAAAACTTATAATATTATTTTTAGTTATATGTAAACATTTTTATGGTCGGTGACAGAGATGAACGCAAAATCTCAGTGTACAAAGTAGCAAATCTGTATCTAATTTAGCATGTATGCATGTGGGCCACGTCAACTCATAAATTAACATTCACCTTAGTGTGAAAACCCAGCCCAGAACATCAATATGAGTGTAAAATGTTATTAGTTGTGACCATAAGAATTACATTTTTTGTAATTAAAAAATATTCAGCCAAAGGAAATCAAGATGACAAAAGATTGTACGGATTCACATAGTTGTGATAGTCCACGGCTGCTTAACTAGTTTATGCCACAAACAGTTATTATGGTCAAAGGGACAAATAAATGATCAGTTTGCGGGAAAATATTATGCTTCATAGTTCTTCTTTTACAATCTGATTGTGTCTTAGTAGCAAAAACTTTGTATCCTGCATGGATTCACATATAGCAAAAACTGGATGCAAGGAAGAGAAACTGATGGCCTACGCAAGGAAAGAGTAGTACTCCAAATATAGACCATCATGCATTTAATTGATTGGCTAATCAGTATGGCAGGCAATGAAGGACAAATTAAGAAAGGTATTAATTATTTTAATGACGCATGCAGGTGGGTGCTGGGCTGCTGGCTTGTGTATGCGGCTGGTTCAGCCAGTTTGGTGGGAATGGGGCTGGGGTGTGATATAATATATCACACGCAGGGAGTGAATTAGCGCTGCCCTATATATATATATATATATATATATATATATATATATATATATATATATATATATATATATATATATATATATACGGAGAGTATATTCTATAGCCGGCTATAGAATAGCTTATTCTATAGCCACTTTAGTTTTACGACAAATTTATCACGAATTTACGATAAATTCAGACAAATTTACGATATCAGCGTTCACACACGTTTTGAAAATGAACCACGGTAAAAGTGTAGTAAATCACGTAGCAAAATATCGTAAATCACTATACACAAATGTCGTAAATTACGATACATAAGTGGCCACAGAACAAGTTATTCTATGGCTGGCTATAATATTAGCGGTCTGTATATATATATATATATATATATATATATATATATATATATATATATATATGCATATATATATATATATATATAGTTCCTCACATAGGGTAGAAGAAGAATGAAGCAATAATGCAGAAGTTGAGAGTGTCCGCACGCTACTGTCACTAAAATCTAGGACACGTTGGAGCACAAGCATTAGACAAGTGCAATAGATGGGTTGATTAGTCTTTCTAAACGGTCGAGTTCGGCAAAGGTGATCCCTTACCCTACTCAAATTTGTACTTTCTGCCAATCTTCTGCAGAATGTGGTCAAAAATACTCCCTCTATTTCAAAATATATGCAGGTTTTGACTTTCAGACATCATGTTAACTACTTGTCTTATTCAAAAAAATTACAAAAACTTTGTTATGAGTTGTTTTATTATTAGATATACTATTTAAGAATACTTATTTGTTTTTATATTTTAAAAAAAATTGAATAAGGCGAACGGTCAAACGTGATGTCTGTAAATCAACAACTGCATCTATTCCATTTTTAAATCAACAACTGCATCTATTCCATTTTTTGAGCCTCTGCACCTTGTATGTACATTTGGCACTTATATGACAAACGCAAGGTGAGCTGATAAAAAGTAAGCCTAAAAACATATAAAAAACAAAAAAGCTCCATCATCAAGCTCAACACGTTAAAAAATGTTGTCACCTCGATCAGTTCCTATTATTAAAGCATTATTGTCATCGTTAAAAAGTCAGATGAAGAACCTCGCATATGTTCTCGTAGGAAAATGAAGTTAGTGCCGCATAAATAACGCTTGAGTATTTACTTCCATAGTCCTTTGTGAAGATATAAGAGCCGATGAAGTTCACTGCCGACATATAGATGTCTAAAAGGCACTCGAGCCTGAATCCATGGCATGGTCATGGATCGAGATTTAGCATTAGAATTGATTTTTAGTAATTCCATTTAAACTATGTTGTTGTCTCTTTTTTCTCACTTATTATGGATGCATGTGTTTTTTGGTAGTACATATGGTGCCTTTGATGTAATAAGGACATATTTAGCCTCTACATACGTCAAGGCCGGGATGCTTTTTCTCATTATCTAAAACCAAAGACCGCAGATTAATGAATAATGGTGAATGGAGTGTCACTTGGATAAAATCGTTTCCAACACATTTTGTTTGTTGCATGTACGTACTTCTTGATAACACTAATGAAACAGTGCATTTATAGGCTATTTCCTCATCAAAACAACGTTTTCTTGGTTATGTGGCATACTAGCACAAAATGAAACGTTTCGTTGAGATTAGCGTCAGTGTGTGTGAAGATTATCTACTAATTACTATCACTTCTGGATGCTGAGTCATCAGGAGACAAAATCGTCAGCCACTTCGCTGCAGAGTTCTGGCGATCTCACGTGAACGGGAAAACTACGGGATAATATAACTCACTTATTGGATCCATGTCGCACAGCACTCACATCTTCGTCCATCTTCACGAGAAAGCGCATCAGAGATTGGATCGCCCTTCAGCGTGGAGTGAATGACCATCTGCACCAAGAGAGCTGAATGCGGCCCATCGGCAACTACAGCTAGCACGATCGGTCGGCCCAAAGTTGGTTGAATTGCTTGAATTCTCCAACAGTAGAGAACTAGTAGGTTGGCACGCGCAAATTTGCGCGGCTAGATCAGTTATATGATGTTTTAATATGTGATATTAATATTTGTTCGCATTTAGTTTTTCAAAGATATTAATAAATAATTAATTAGGTCAACATAAGAATTATGAAGTATCTTGTTGCTGAATAGAATATTGTGCATTGAATGCATGACAATCCTGAACAAACTGCCGACTGACCATTAACCTTGTCACCTCACTTTCTCTCGGCCACCTCACATCTAAAAAATGTTATGTGCAATTGGCGTCTTTCTTCCTATGTGTGCTCTGCTGTACATATATCTTTAGTATTATTTTTATATACCTTTTATTCTAATTAAATATATTAGTAATTCCCCATTTCAAAACAATGGACCAACATTTTATATCCAAATATTTTGGAACTTTCTTGATCCCAAGGCAAAATTTTCTTAATTGCCCTTATAAAGCTACAAACTCCATCGATCCCGTCCAAGGTTTCACGATATACTAATTGGGCGTATTTTGTATAGTTTTTTTTCAAGATACGGTTTTGTCCTTTTTTTTCTAAGAAAGGAATTGATTAGCATGTTGCATGTAGCCAGGAAACAGAGCCGGGGCAAGGTGTTCTCGAGGCACTCACCTTCACAATTTATTCCATAATTTGATTTCATTTCATTGAAATTTGAGCTTGGTTTGGCGTTTGAGTTTGTTTAGCAGAAAATTGGGGTTTTAGTGATACCGAGGGTGTCACAACCACCACGCCCGTCGCCTCGCGCGCCCGGGCCGGCAGCACTGAACGCGCCTCCCTGCTCGCCGGGCCACCCCAACGAGCCCGCCGCCACGCTCAATGTTGCCCGCAACGAGCCCGCCACTTGGCTCGCCGCGTTTAGCCCCACCGAGCCTGCTGCCACTCTCTCCACTCTACCCACACCAACGAGAGCGCCGCGCTGCTCGCCTCGGCTGCCACAACAAAGACCACCACGACATCTCATTAAACCTTCTCCTAAGCCTGTCAGGTAAGCTTGAAGCTGCATTTGCCTCTGCACGTCCTGCATCGCTCGTTGGCGCTTCGCAAAATCCGGGAGCGAGAGAAATGAGAAAATGGGGAGCAATGGTATGATCCCCAGGTGTGTCTGCCCAGTTTCCTGAGATTATAGTGTTTGTGGATTAGTGCAGACAAATGGTGGTGGGCGTGTGCTTTAAAATAATGAAATGTGAACTTGAGGAAAGCATAAGGTGAAAAAAATCAGGTACGGTGCACTAAAGTTGAATGCAGCCACCTAAAAGTTATGAAGAAAACACCGAGACCGATAAGAGAAGTTGGCTACCTGACCAGATTACTCCCTTTAGTATCAAAATTCTAGTCATTTTGAGTTTGTGCTAGGTCAATTTTTTAAACTTTGACGGCAAATATTTTCTATATGTTAAGTTTAAAAATGTGAAAATTACATATGTAGATTCGTATTGAAATATGCTTTCATAAAAATGCATTTCAACTATATATTATAAATATTTTTTACAAAAAGTATTCGTTAATGTCCAAAGCGACAAAAAATTTGACAGTGAAAGAAGTATAATTTTTCACATTTCGACGCTAACCTTTGTAAATGCACACTCACACCCTTTCACTTTGAACTCTGTGGGCTACCATCTTGAGATTGATGAAGTTACTATAGAAGGTGATTCGCTATCGATGGGTAACGTAGAACGGACATTTAGTCGTAAATGCAGCACTCATTTTTACTTAAAACGATGGCAGGACAGCGATGCCGCAGCTGACACAATATTTTTAGAGAATGGAGGCTTTTTAGAACTAGTGAGCTATCTGATCTATTCTGCGTTTCGTAGATTAGACCCGTGAACAACCATAAATTTACCTATTATGAAGTGAGAAGTAGAACACGAGAGCAGGTGGTTAAAGAGTTCGTCTGTTCGTCCAGTGTTTGCCTCTGCGTGTTATTTCTTCGTACTTCATAGCCAAACTGACTCCATGTCGGGCAGCAGAGGAAATGCAGAGACCGGCGAGGCCATCCACGTGGTGATGTTCCCGTGGTTGGCCTTCGGCCATATCAGCCCGTTTGTCCAGCTAGCGCGCAAGCTCGTCTCCGCCGGCGACGGCAGCTTCAAGGTAACCTTCCTGACGGCCGCTGGGAACGCGCCCCGAGTCAAGGAGATGCTGGCTTCCGCCGCCGGCGCGGTGGCGGTCCGCGCACTGCACCTGCCAAGCGTTCCCGGGCTCCCGGCGGGGGCGGCGAGCACGGCGGAGGTCTCGGCGGACGGCGCGGAGCTGCTGAAGCTCAGCCTCGACGGCGCCCGGCCGCAGGTGGCCGCGCTGCTCGCGGAGCTCCGCCCCCGGGCCGACGCCGTGCTGTTCGACTTCGCCACGCCGTGGGTCTGCGACGTCGCGGCGCCGCTCGGCGTCACGGCGCTCTTCTTCAGCGTCTTCTCCGCCGCCGCCGTGGCCTACGTCGACGTCCCCGCGCGCCAGTGGTTGCCGTCCGCCGGGGACCTCACATTGGCGCCCGCCGGCTTCTCGCCGGATTCGGCGCTCGCCACGCTGCCGGCATACCAGGCCGCCGACCTGACCTACGTGTACGCCAGTTTCCACGGCATGCCGAGCGCGTACGAGCGCTTCGTGGCGAGCCTGGAGCGCAGCGCCGGCTGCGTCATGAAGACCTGCGCTGAGATGGAGGGCCCGTACGTGCGCTACATCTCCGCCCAGTTCGGTGGCAAGCCGGTGCTCCTCGCCGGACCGGTGGTGCCTGAGCCGCCGCGCGGCGAGCTCGAGGAGGAGCCGTGGGCGAGCTGGCTCTCCTCCTTCCCGGACAGCGCCGTCGTCTTCGCCTCGTTCGGCAGCGAGACGTTCCTGCCCGTCCCAGCCGCGACGGAGCTCCTCCTCGGCCTGGAGGCAACCGACTGCCCGTTCCTCGCCGTGCTCAACTTCCCCAAAGGCATCGACGCCGTGGCTGAGCTGGACGCCCGGATCCCGGCCGGTTTCAAGGAGAGGGTGAAGGGGAGAGGGGTCGTGCACACGGGGTGGGTGCAGCAGCAGCACATCCTGCGCCACCGGAGCGTCGGCTGCTTCGTCAACCACGCCGGGTTCAGCTCCGTGGTTGAGGGCCTCGTCGCCGGCTGCCGCCTCGTGCTGCTGCCCCTCAAGACCGACCAGTTCTTCAACGCCGCGCTCTTCGGCGGCCGCGAGCTACGGGTCGGGGTGGAAGTGGCGCGCCGCGCCGAGGATGGCTGGTTCGGGCGCGACGATGTCAGTGAGGCTGTGGCTGCTGCCATGGCACCCGACGGGGAGGGCAACGCGAGGAAGTGGAGGGACTTCTTCATGGACGACGCCGTGCAGACGAGGTTCACGGACAAGTTTATCGGCGAACTCAAGGAGATTGTAAGGGCGGATCACTAAAGTGCTGGAAGAATTTCTTCTGTGATCAATTAGCACAGATTTATTGCAACAACACAGAATATCTAAGTACCTCTTTGCTAGGGTTTTGCCTGTGCTGGCTTCGGCTGTGTCTGTGGTTTCTTTAAAAGGTTGTGATGGATGTGTCTGTGGATGAGCCGAAAACGTTTTACATACAATTTTGTGGCTTCCTGGTTCACTTTTTTTTTTTGAAACGACATCCTACTTTTTTAAAAAAGAAGCACATAAGGGAGCCCCTCTTTGGTTGGAAATCACATTCAGCCGTTGGAGAAGCTATTGAAGAAGCCCTACCAGAAAGACTCTAACTGATGTCGGTATGTACTTTATTTTAGACAATAGAACAAGGTTCTAGCCGTTACATCCTGGGGAGATGTACAAAGCTCTTCGTTACATCACACGAACACTCAGGCTCAAACGCCATAACAACAATAGTTCAGACAAAGGTTAAAAGACCAAATCGTTGGATAAAATACCAAAGCTATGCTTCAATTCTATTCCTAAACGTCCAACCGAACTTAGTAAAGACCTCCATAATCACTGTTTCCAACAACCTCAAACCATTTTTAAGATTGGCCTTGGCTTCCTCTCCTTTATTCAGCAGCGACCAAGTGCGAATCCAATATGCTTCTCTCAAAATTACCTGCAAAAAGGTTTTAGATTAAGCATTAACCATATCATTTCTATTCAATCAAATTAGCCATCATGCTACACACCTAATAAAATTTGATCTCCAAGCTTTCGCATTGAGCCAACGACCAAACATATTCGAAATTCTTGAGGGGGGTTTGTTGACGGCTGTTAGAGCAAGAATTTACCCGTCAACTAGCTGCACTTTTATAATGAAACAATCACCAAAAGTAGACTTAGGGCTTTAAACTAATGATTTCCACAAGTCTTGGTGAATTTGTGAGTGCAGCTGCAATTCATAG
The DNA here is from genome assembly GCA_012490785.1 of Eragrostis nindensis. NCBI lineage: Eukaryota > Viridiplantae > Streptophyta > Magnoliopsida > Poales > Poaceae > Eragrostis > Eragrostis nindensis. The sequence goes on along the minus strand of JAAXCT010000300.1, from coordinate 212,838 downwards.
GAAAACGGGGAAAAGGAAGCATAAAAGGCCCAAGTTGGAAACACCAATTTTCCCCGGAATAAAGAATTCCTCTCTTGAAGCCCAAAATCCAAATATCCTGGCTTCAACTCCACCCACAGCAGGTGGATCAGAGGATAACACAGCCCAAGGAAGCAACACGAGGAAGACCAGGCCCAAAGGGGCCCACTCTGGGTCGGCCGACCCATAACCCTAGGTCGGCCGACCTGTGGTGGAGGCCCCCCTGGCCCAGCTTCTTATGTCGGTTTGCCACCGCCTTCCAGAGGTCGGTTCCACCTGCAATCAATGCTCCCAAAGTCAGAAACCGCCTCAAGTTGCCGACCTTCTTGGGCTATAAATAAAGGGGTACCCCCCTCCTCCAAAGCACATCACAAGAATCCCAAGAGGAGAGCACCACTCCCACATCTCAGGCCTAGAGCCTCTTGTACAGTAGTAGAATAGGGGAGAGGGCAAGGATCAAGAGAGGGATAGCTTTGTTTTAGTTATTTCCTTATCTTGTACCTTGGCGGATATTTATCTTATTAATAGTTCATCGTTCGTTCTTCGTTTCGTTCGTCGTTCGTTCATCGTTCATCGTTCGTTCTTAGTTCGTTCGTCGTTCGTTCATCGTTCGTCGTTCGTTCTTAGTTCGTTCATCGTTCGTTCATCATTCGTCGTTCGTTCATAGTACGATCGTTGTTCTTATTCATAAGATTAGTATTCGTGGTGATATTGATCTAGCGAGCTTTACATACTAGTCGTTATTCTTGTTATACATGTTTACGGGATCATCGCTCCGCGAGGGGTGCTCTAGCCTTCCAGATTGGTACCAGGACCGGGGTTAGAGTAGTAATCGACGGCATAGACGTGGTGTCTAGGCTAGAGGTTACCTTTGTTTGCAGCGTGCCCCACGGTTTGTAGAGGTAGGCGGCAGGTGGTGACAGCCCTGTCCGTCCCGTGTAATCCTCCACGTTCGGGTTCGTCGTAGAGCTACAGGCTGGCGTGACTTGGCAAACCAGGTCTATACCAGTGCCCGAAGTAAACAAGTAGAACTTGAGTGCGATCGTCCTGCGGGACAACTAGATCTTTATTCATCCTCTCAATCCTATACTACTACCATTCTTGTTGTCCTTGGGTAAAACTAACCTTGCTGCAGATTATCACCGTTCCTTAGGGAAAACAAATACGATACCTTAGAATACTCCCGGGTGAAGTGCTACAATGGTATTCCGTGCGCTTGCGGATTTATTCGTGGTGTAAGAAATACCAACAAGCATTTCTGGCGCCGTTGCCGGGGAACGGTTGCTAATTCTGTAGCGGACCAGGTTTGCCCTCGTAATTTATCTTTACATTTCCCGTTCAATTAAATTAGAAAAAAAATATACACACATGGAGTCATCACCCACAATCCAATCTTTTTCCACTCCACGGGGCGAGCTCTTAGAGCAACCATGTTCATCTCAACTTGTTGTCTCAACAAGCTATGAGCTCTGCTCCAGTTTTATTTCTTTGATCAAAGGACTTTCTTTCTCTGGCCTTAAAAATGAAAATCCTTTTGAACACTTGCGAGAGTTTGAGCAATTGTGTGCATGCCGATTGATCAATCGCATGACACAAGAAACTTTAAAGTGGAAATTGTTTTCCTTCTCTCTCAATGTGAAGGCGAAGCAATGGTACATTTACACCGCTAAGAGAGTGAATGGTGATTGGAAAGAATTGCGAGAAAAATTTTGTCTAGGTATCTCATATCACTGCTCTACGCGCGGAAATAATTAACTTTCGCCAAGAGGAGGAAGAAACCCTTAGTGCGGCATGGATACGGTTCTGTTCATTAACAGATTCCGGTCCAGAGTTATTGATCCCAGAACCCGTTCTTTTGCAACATTTTTATTCAGGGTTGAGCAAAGACACCGCACTTTATCTTGACACGGCTGCCGGTGGTTCTTTTTCTCATAAGACCATAGCGGAAGCAAAAAAATTGCTAGAAAGAATTGTTGAAAATACACATTTTTCTGCTGAAATACCTGAGGAGCCGGAGTCAAAAGATGAGGAACTTATTGTGGAAACACAACAAAAGGTGTCAACCTTGGTAGACCCAACATCCGAGTCCTCATCTGATTCACGAACTATGACAGAGGATGATGAACCTCTTGAGTTCCCATTTGAGTTTGAGGAAGAAATTTTTGAAGATTTTGGAAACACCTCGAACTATTTGTTTCAAAAAAGACCGCCTGTTCCTTTGCCACCTCCCGAACCAATTGAAAAAGAATATCTTGTGGAGACTGTTCGGGAGCTTACTTCAATCATGAGCGATGAATGGTTGAGGGAGAATGAGCTATCCATGGATATCATTCGGCTCTGCCCTCCCTCAACCAACATATGCTGCTCCATCAAAGGAACCAAGGTGAATGCACTCTACAACCCCCTTGTTGGTGCCAATATCCTCTCCGACACATATGCGTTGTCAATCTTTGGCAACCGACCATGGACATCAACAAACAAGCTCCTCAAGCACCCATTAGGCCATATTCTTGAGAGTTTGGGGATTGTCAGAGATACAACTCTCTATCATGAAGACTTTGAGGCTATCCTGGATTTCTACGTCTTCGAAGTCCCAGACTTCGATATAATGATAGGGCATCCTATAGAAAAATTCCTCATTGATGCACCATCATTCGGAAACCTCGACTTCACCCTCGGGAAAGAGTCATTCTCTATACCAATCACCACATCACGAAACACTCTTTCCGATGAACCACTTGTGGAATATCAAGTGGAGGAGGTCATGGCCGTTTTTCCTCACATAGACCCTGAGTTGGCTTTAGAAGAAGATGCACAAGATTTTATCTTAGAAAAAGCCGACTCAGAGGACACTTTTGAGCTACCACAAACCACACCACCGCCACGACCTCCCAATGATCTCAAAGCGCTACCTCCCGGTTTGTGCTATGCCTTCTTGCACGGAGATCCGCAAGCTCCCGTCATCATAAGTGACAAGCTTTCGGAAGAAGAACCACCAAACTCATAACCGTGCTTGAAAAAACATCGCTCCATCCTTGGCTACTCACTTGAAGACCTAAAAGGGATCAGCCCTGCTCTCTGCACCCATCGCATTCCCACGGATCCTGAACGTACACCTTCAAGGGAGCCTCAAAGGAGGCTAAATAATGCGATGAGAGAAGTTGTGAAGAAAGAGGTCTTGAAGCTATTACACGCCGGGATCATCTATCCTGTTCCTCACAGTGATTGGGTCCCCGTACAAGTGTTACCTAAGAAAGGAGGTATAACGGTTGTTCATAATGATAAAAACGAACTTATTCCTCAACGAACCGTCACGGGGTGGCGAATGTGCATTGGTTACCGAAAACTTAACAAGGCTACAAAGAAAGATCATTTTTCGCTGCCCTTCATCGATGAGATGTTGGAACGACTGGCAAATCATTCTTTCTTTTGTTTCCTTGATGGGTATTCGGGATATCATCAAATTCCCATCCACCACGGTGATCAAAGTAAGGCCACTTTCACATGCCCGTATGGAACTTATGCTTATCGTCGCATGTCTTTTGGTTTGTGCAATGCACCTGCCTCGTTCCAACGTTGCATGATGTCTATTTTCTCTGATATGATCGAAGGAATTATAGAAGTTTTTATGGATGATTTCTCTGTTTATGGAAAAACCTTCGATCACTGCTTAGAAAATCTAGACAAGGTCTTGCAAAGATGCCAAGAAAAGGACCTGGTACTTAATTGGGAAAAGTGCCATTTCATGGTCCGAAAGGGCATAGTTCTTGGACACCTCGTGTCTGAGAGAGGCATAGAGGTGGGCAAAGCAAAAATAGAAGTTATAGAAAAGCTTCCACCTCCTGTTAACATCAAGGGTGTTCGTAGTTTTCTGGGTCATGCTGGTTTTTATCGTCGCTTCATAAAAGATTTCTCTCAAATCGCACAACCCCTTACGAACTTGCTTGCTAAGGATGCACCCTTTGATTTCAATGATGACTGCATGCATGCCTTTGCTACTCTTAAGAATGCACTCATCTCTGCTCCAATCATTCAACCCCCTGATTGGACGCTTCCTTTTGAGATAATGTGTGATGCTAGTGACTATGCTGTGGGGGCAGTTCTTGGTCAAATGAAAGACAAAGCATCATGCAATTTCTTATGCTAGCAAAACTTTGACAGGAGCTCAGTTGAATTATACTACCACTGAGAAAGAGCTCCTTGCCGATTGTTTTTGCTTTTGACAAGTTTAGATCTTACTTAGCTGGAGCAAAAGTTATTGTTTACGCTGATCATGCTGCTCTGAGATATCTGCTTGCTAAGAAAGATGCTAAACCTCGTCTCATAAGATGGATCCTTCTGCTCCAAGAGTTTGATCTAGAAATTAAAGATAAGAAAGGTGTAGAAAACTCTGTAGCAGATCATTTGTCGCGTATGCAATTCACTAACTTGCAGGAGTTACCCATAAATGACTTCCTACGCGACGACATGATTCTAAAAGTGACGGATTCGCACCCTTGGTACGTCGACATCGTGAACTTCATCGCCACGGGATACTTACCACCAGGGGCGGATAAAAGAAGATTGATATATGAGAGTTGCCGTCACTTATGGAACGAGCTATACCTCTACCGTGTCTGCGCCGATGGACTGCTTAGGCGATGTGTGCCCACTCCCGAGAGCACACAAATCATTGAGAAATGACATGCAGCCCCATACGGTGGACACTATGGTGCCTTCCGTACCCAGGCAAAGATCTGGCAAAGCGGAGTCTTCTGGCCAACCATGTATGAAGATACAAAAGAATTCATTAGAAGATGCCCGCAATGCCAGAGGTTTGGAGGCATCACAGCACGAGATGCAATGCCCCTCACATACAACCTTCAAGTCGAACTCTTCGACATATGGGGCATTGACTTCATGGGACCATTCGTGAAGTCCCAAGATTGTGAGTACATATTGGTGGCGGTGGACTACGTATCCAAATGGGTAGAAGCTATGCCATGCCGAGCGGCAGACTCCATACACGCTCGCCGGATGTTCCACGAGATTATCTTTCCAAGGTTTGGAACTCCGAGAATGGTGATAAGCGACGGAGGGTCTCACTTCATTGATAAGACCTTCCGTAGCTTTCTAAGAGAGCTTGGAGCAAAGCACAACATTGCTACTCCATACCATCCCCAAACAAATGGGTAGGCCGAAACATCCAACAAACAAATCAAGCGGATCCTGCAGAAAACAGTGTTGAAAATGGGGAAGGGATGGAAGAACAAGCTACCCGATGCACTATGGGCATATAGAACAGCCTACAAAACACCCATAGGCATGTCACCATACCAACTCGTACATGGAAAAACGTGCCATTTGCCAGTCGAGTTGGAACATATGGCATATTGGGCCATGAGGACTTGGAACATGGATATGAAAGGAGCTGGGTGGAGAAGAAAAATAGAGATAGCTGAGTTGGAAGAATGGAGAGACAAAGCATATCACACTCAGCCATTACAAGGAGCATACAAAGCGCTGGCATGACCGACGAATAAAGATAAAAGAGTTCAAAGTTGGAGACAAGGTGTTGCTTTTCAACTCAAGGGTAAAGCTCTTCGGGCATGGAAAATTGAGAAGTAAATGGGACGGACCATACACCATCATCGATACGACGACTCATGGAGCAATCACACTCCAGGACGACGGAGGTAATGTATTCAAGGTAAATGGCCAACGTCTTAAAATCTATCTTGCGCCCGAAGAAAATAAGGAATTCGATGTCATGCACTTAATTGATTTAAATATCTTTTCTTGACCTCTGCATTGAAATATCCTTCTATACCCTGTGTATCCCGAATATACCTTTCCCAACAAAGCTCCACGAAAAATAGAAAGGCCAGAGCCTGCCAAGGCAGGTCGGCCAACCTGGCTACCAGGGTCGGCCGACCCCCTCTGGTATCTTCTGCCTTCCATCTTTCGCTCATTTAGCCACCCAACCTTTCCCTTCTCTGTTCACCTATGTTTAGAAATAAATCCTTCGTTTCTTCGCCAGGAAGGGGGGTGAAACCACTATAAATACAACCCATTGCACCCCCTCTCCATTCATCTCTTCCAAACTCCACTCCTTCAACCAAAACCTTGCTACCATGACCAAGATCAAAGGCGCACCACACCTCTTCTACAGTAAGGAGAACCCCTTCGCCGATCTCACCAACGAGGAACTCACAAAGGAACTGGAGAAACTCCTTGAGAAAGCTAATACACTAGAGAAAGACTTGGCTCGGATAAGGAAGGAAGAGGACAAGATCGACAAAGAGCTGGAGCACATTGACGAGATCATGGCTGGGAAGGGGATAGTCCTCCTAAAATAAAAATCTACTTCTAGGCGCATTTTTGCTTAGTGTATTTCCCTTCATTGCAATTTCCCTTCAAATTTGTAATGCGCCTGCGAGTTTAATTTAAATTCAATCAATGATAGTGCTCCCCGGGCTTGCATACCTGTAGAGCAATATTTGTGTTTCCATATTTTTGTCGTTTTTGAAGGAAACAGGCAAAAAGGCAAGTGTGTGGGGGGGGGGGGGGGGGGGGGGGGGGGGGGGGGGGGGGGAACATCGCCATATCTGGAACAATCACGACCAAATCATCCAGAATCATACGAGGCAACTCAGGAACGTTCACCACGCGAAAACACAGCACCTGTGGGGTCAAGGCCAGGTCGGCCGACCCCACCAGGAGGGTCGGCCAACCCCTGGTGGTCCCCACCAGGGCCCAGCCTCCTCCTGCCTCCTGAGTTTGCACCACACTTCCATTTTTTGCCTGCTACACTGTTGGCGGTCGTTAAACCACGATTTGACCGCCACCCTACCGGTAAATAAATGTATAACACCAAGATTTTGTGCATAGTAGTTAGGAATAATGCTACTCCACATGTTTTGGTGAGTATTTGGATGCAGGAGTGGATAATGGAGAAAAGAGGGCCCAGCCAGGGAATTTCCCTGGCCGGCCGGCCCCACCTTAGGCCGGCCGGCCCCACCTGGTGGCCGCAGGCCCCAAACCTCCTCCAGTGGGCTGGAAACTAATCCACAACGCATAATTCAAGCCCAGCCCAGCAGAATTGCACCGCCATTCTAGAAGGTGGGCTATTTGGGTCTTAACTTGGCCCTCACTTCAATTCTGCTGACCCCAGCGAGGAGCCGACCTTCGGACCGCCATCAGGAGACGATCTGGAGCGTCGAGGCAGAAGACGGTGGCCAACTGGCAGCGCCGCCTCTCCAAAGTCGGCAGCAGTGCTTCCACCGCCTTGGAGACCTATAAAATGGACCCCCCGGCCTCAGAAGCAACTCGCACCATCACACTTCATCCAAGTGTTCATTAGTTTAGTAGTAGCTTTGGGAGTTAGAGTAGAGTAGAGTAGAGTGAGAGCTCTCTTGGGCTTCCGGAGTCTTCTCGGAGTTCGGTATAGTTCTTTGTATCCTTACTCTTTTGAGATATTATTTTATTCAATAATTAGTTTTATCTTTATTTATTTCTTTTAGTAATTCTTTTCTATTTAGTTTATTTATTCTGTTAAGTAAGTGCTCGTAGAAGTCTTGTTGTGGGATTCGTGATTGTTGGAGTACGCAAGTACGAGAGAGTGCCTTCGTCGAGATGACGTCGTGTGAAATCTGTGCTTGTTTATTCTTAGATAGGACTGCTCCGTTGATCAAGAGTAGTTCCTCTAGGCGGGTTGTAAGCGTGGCGCTTAGATCTTAGCCTATGCACGTTTGGCACCCAGCCCCACGGAGGATGGTAGCCGCGAGTGTATGTGACAGCTGCACCGGTCTCTGTAATCCACCACGTCCGGGTTGGACTCAGCACGGTCTTAATTATAGCATACGATTCCCTAGGTTTGAACTAGCATCATCGGTTGACCTAGCACGTGTGTGCCCCGAAACGACATGACTTGTATGTGTGTGATCTTAACTAGAGTAGATAACCTTTGTAGATTAGACTATTAGAAAGAGTAAATACTAGGTAAACATACAGGTAGCCTTAGCTCTATCTCGTTGCTCTCCCAAATGTATACTACAGTTTTTCTTTTATTACCTTGGATTTGAGGATGTGTGTGCCACCCATATATATCATGCCTATCTTACCCCCGTCTCAAGTATAGTTTGATACATTATCCTTTCTCCAAATTATCCAGTGCATTGCTACTGTTCAGCTCCCTTTTGCTCTACTTCCCTACGGAAATATAAATACGATAACCCTGGAATACTCCAAGGTGAAATGCTACAATGGTGATCCGTGCGCTTGCGGAATTAATGAATTTAATTTTATCGCATAAGAACCGCCAACAAGCATTTCTGGCGCCGTTGCCAGGGAAGTAGCAGCTAGGAAACTGAATAAATGCATTGAAGTTTGTGAGAAGAATAATTATCACTTACTTTTGCAGGCTTACCCTTGTCCTGTCTTTCTTTGTTGTGGAAATTTGAAACAGGACAGTGCATGACTGGTTTCGACCTACCAGAAAACATCCACCCAGATCCGAACAGTTCTTAAGAAGGGTGAGGGCCAGGCTTACCCCTCCTCCCACCCACGCTCGATCGAAAGTTCTGGCTCTTGAAGGATCCCTTCCGACGACTGTCGAGCACCCCCCATCTTCATCAACGAACAACAACATGGGTGATCCAGTCGAGAAGACGATCAACGATTTCTCCGCGCCAACTACGGAGAACATCCGCATGGGACCTAACCCGCGCATTACCAACAAGGACTACGAGCTCAAGCCAGCCTTGATCAACATGATCTTGGCTAGTCCTTTCTGTGGGAAGCCGTCGGAGGATGCGAACGCTCACCTCCAGAGGTTCCTGATGACGTGCAACACCTTCGCCATGAAAGATGCACCTCAGGACGCCATCCGACTGCAGCTCTTCCCATTCTCTCTGTTGGGGAAGGCTCTCCAGTGGTTCTACGCGAACCAAGAGTCCCTCGACACGTGGACGGCATGCTCTAATGCCTTCCTCGCCAAGTTCTTCCCGCCGGGTAAGACGACTGCCCTGCGGAACAAGATATCGGGCTTCCAACAGCTCGCAGAAGAGTCGACCGCGGAAGCCTGGGACAGGATGCAGGACTACGTTCTCGCATGCCCACACCATGGCATGGAGGAATGGCTCCTCATACACAGTTTCTATCACGGTTTGAGGCCGTCCGCTCGGGAGCACCTCGATGCCGCAGCAGGCGGCTCTTTCTTCTCTCTTAGCGTGAAGAACGCTAAGAAGTTGATTGAGAAGGTGGCGGCCAACCAGACTCATGGTGAACGCCAAGCGGCGAGCACCAAGACCCGTGGAGTGCACCAAGTGGAGACGATGGACATGCTTACCATCAAGCTCGATCAGCTACTGTTGTCGGTCGTTAAACCATGATTTGACCGCCACCCTACCGGTAAATAAATGCATAACACCAAGATTTTGTGCATAGTAGTTAGGAATAATGCTACTCCACAGGTTTTGATGAATATTTGGATGCAGGAGTGGATAATGGAGAAAAGTGGGCCCAGCCAGGGAATTTCCCTGGCCGGCCGGCCCCACCTGGTGGCCACAGGCCCCAGGCTTTCTCCGGTGGGCTGGAAACTGGTCCACAACGCATAATTCAAGGACGCCTCCCAGCGGATTTGCGCCGACTTACCAGAGGTGGGCCATTTGGGCCTTAACTTGGCCCCTACTGCAATTCTGCCGCCCCCACGAAGTAGCCGACCTTCAGACCGCCTTCAGGAGTGAATCAGGAGCGTTGAGGCAGAAGGCGGTGGCCAACCGCCACAGGGGACGGCCGGCCGGCCCCCCTACCTGGCCGGCCGGCCGACCTTGGCGCCACCGCCTCTCCAGCTTCGGCTATTTAATCCCCTGGGTCCTGGAGAGGCTATAAATACCCCTGGCCGGCTGCAGAAACAATTCGCACCATCACACTTCATCCAAGTGTTCATTAGTTTAGTTTAGTAGTGGCTTTGGGAGTTAGAGTAGAGTAGAGTAGAGTGAGAGCTCTCTCGGGCTTCCGGAGTCTTCTCGGAGTTCGGTATAGTTCTTTGTATCCTTACTCTTTTGAGATATTATTTGATTTAATATATAATTAGTTTTATCTTTATTTATTTCTTTTAGTAATTCTTTTCTATTTAGTTTATTTATTCTGTTAAGTAAGTGCTCATAGAAGTCTTGTTGTGGGATTCGTGATTGTTGGAGTACGCAAGTACGAGAGAGTGCCTTCGTCGAGATGACGTCGTGTGAAATCTGTGCTTGTTTATTCTTAGATAGGACTGCTCCGTTGATCAAGAGTAGTTCCTCTAGGCGGGTTGTAAGCGTGGCGCTTAGATCTTGGCCTATGCACGTTTGGCACCCAGCCCCACGGAGGATGGTAGCCGCGAGTGTATGTGACAGCTGCACCGGTCTCTGTAATCTACCACGTCCGGGTTGGACTCAGCAGGGTCTTAATTATAGCATACGATTCCCTAGGTTTGAACTAGCATCATCGGTTGACCTAGCACGTGTGTGCCCCGAAACGACATGACTTGTATGTGTGTGATCTTAACTAGAGTAGATAACCTTTGTAGATTAGACTACTAGAAAGAGTAAATACTAGGTAAACATACAGGTAGCCTTAGCTCTATCTCGTTGCTCTCCCAAATGTATACTACAGTTTTTCTTTTATTACCCTGGATTTGAGGATGTGTGTGCCACCCATATATATCATGCCTATCTTACCCCCGTCTCAAGTATAGTTTGATACATTATTCTTTCTCCAAATTATCCAGTGCATTGCTACTGTTCAGCTCCCTTTTGCTCTACTTCCCTGCGGAAATATAAATACGATAACCCTAGAATACTCCAAGGTGAAATGCTACAATGGTGATCCGTGCGCTTGCGGAATTAATGAATTTAATTTTATCGCATAAGAACCGCCAACAAGCATTTCTGGCGCCGTTGCCGGGGAAGTAGCAGCTAGGAAACTGAATAAATGCATTGAAGTTTGTGAGAGGAATAATTATCACGTACTTTTGCGGGCTTACCCTTGTCCTGTCTTTCTTTGTTGTGGAAATTTGAAACAGGACAGTGCATGACTGGTTTCGACCTACCAGAAAACTTCCACCCAGATCCGGAACAGTTCTTGAGAAGGGTGAGGGCCAGGCTTACCCCTCCTCCCACCCACGCTCGATCGAAAGTTCTGGCTCTTGAAGGATCCCTTCCGACGACTGTCGAGCACCCTCCATCTTCATCAACGAACAACAACATGGGTGATCCAGTCGAGAAGACGATCAACGATTTCTCCGCGCCAACTACGGAGAACATCCGCATGGGACCTAACCCGCGCATCACCAATAAGGACTACGAGCTCAAGCCAGCCTTGATCAACATGATCTTGGCTAGTCCTTTCTGTGGGAAGCCGTCGGAGGATGCAAATGCTCACCTCCAAAGGTTCCTGATGACGTGCAACACCTTCGTCATAAAGGATGCACCTCAGGACGCCATCCGACTACAGCTTTTCCCATTCTCTCTGTTGGGGAAGGCTCTCCAGTGGTTCTACGCGAACCAAGAGTCCCTCGACACGTGGACGGCATGCTCCAATGCCTTCCTCGCCAAGTTCTTCCCGCCGGGTAAGACGACTGCCCTGCGGAACAAGATATCGGGCTTCCAACAGCTCGCAGATAAGTCGACCGCGGAAGCCTGGGACAGGATGCAGGAGTACGTTCTCTCATGCCCACACCATGGCATGGAGGAATGGCTCCTCATACAGAGTTTCTACCATGGTTTGAGACCATCCGCTCGAGAGCACCTCGACGCCGCAGCAGGCGGCTCTTTCTTCTCTCTTAGCGTGAAGAACGCTAAGAAGTTGATTGAGAAGGTGGCGGCCAACCAGACTCATGGTGAACGCCAAGCGGCGAGCACCAAGACCCGTGGAGTGCACCAAGTGGAAACGATGGACATGCTCGCCATCAAGCTCGATCAGCTACTCCGCAAGGTGGAATCTCCACAGGACCTGCAAGTTGCGGACTCCCGCATGACTTGTGAAGAGTGCGGCAACACAGGGCATATGGGCATCAATTGCCCGAATGCGAGAGAGGAATGCAATTTCCTCAACAATGGCAATGGGTACCGCTCCCAGAACAACTACGGCTGGAATTCCAGGCCCGACCTCTCCTTCAACAAAAATCAGGGAGGTAACAATGGTAATCTTTCCCGCTTTGAGCCCTCTATCAAGGATCTAGTTCTCCGCCAGGTTAAGATTAATGATAGCATCAGTAAGAAGTTTCTTACTACCAACAAGGCTTTAGAGAGCATAGATGCCAAGCTAGAGTCGTTCAGCACTGCTATGCAGAATCAGCTAAGCCATAACAAAATGCTAGAAACGCAAATTGTGCAAATAGCTTCAGCTGTTCAGTCTCCTCGTGCGGGTAGACTTCCTGGGCAACCAGAAGTTAGCCCCAAGGAGAGCGTAAATGCAATAACCATCAGGTGTGAAGAGAGCGACGTGGAGACCGCGCTTCCCAAGGATGTGATCCGAAAAGACCCTGGATGGCCAACCATTCCGTGTTTGGTCAATGACCGGTGTTTTACTCGGGCACTATGTGACTTGGGGGCGAGCATGAGCATCATGCCAAAAGCGATGTACGATGGGTTAAACCACCCATTGTCCCCAACGATCATGAAGCTCCAGCTTGCAGACGGGTCACTACGCCTGCCCTTGGGGATTGTCGAAGAAGTCCCCGTACAGATCAGAAATCTCTTCGTCCCCGTCGATTTCGTTGTGCTCGACATGGAAGTGGATGTCAAGACCCCTCTCATCCTCGGGAGACCGTTCTTGAGCACCACCAACGCCAACATCGACGTGGGGGCAGGAGAGATCCACTTGGACTTCAACGGCAGGGAAGAAACGTTCAGCTTCAAACCTAAGGTTGAACAATGCAAGCAAGTGAGGGTCATATATGGAAAGGACCCAAGAAGAGTGGAGAAGATTGAGATTACTCCACCCATGCCACAGCCAGACAAGCTTATTGCATACATGAGAGACTATCTGGAAAGAGAGAATGTAAGAAGGCTAGCAAAATATTGGAGGACTCCAAGGAGGATGCCTCAGCCGCCAAACACACCTCAAGCCCCTCTTACTCCTCCCCCGCAAGAAGGAGTAGGCGAGTCACAATCGCCTAAGAAGAGGAGAGCAAGGCGCTCAAGGAAGAAGAAGGCAGCTACAGTATCGACCGATGAGAGTACAACAAAGGCGCCTAATAAAGAAAAGGTCGCCGCCACAAGGACAAAGAAGACAACTAAAGTGTGGCGGAAGAAAGACGGAACCTCAGCCCTGCCAAATTCTCCAGCGAGCGAGGTCCAAACAAATTGAAGACATGGAGAACGTCTAGCTCAAAGACGTAAAAATGAGAGCCCTCCGATTGGGGAGTACATCCCAATCGTTATCCTAGCTAGGCCTAGCACTTGTTTTTCTTTTTCATAAACCATAAAAACAAAATAAAAATTTGAAAAAAAAATTTTAAAAACAACAAAAATAATAGGAATTCCCGGCGATGCTCATTAGGGGCTAGCCACTTGTATCATCCTCACTCTTTTTTGCAGGTCAAGAAGGAGGAGGAAGAGCCTGAATCAAGCTTAAGTCTTGCAAAGACACAAGCTTGGGGAGGGCCTCCAGGTGGGACGGAGTTCAACACTAGCTTGAGTCTTGCAAAGACTCAAGCTTGGGGAGGACCCTCAGGTAAGTATTTCTAACTTTCTTAATAAATAAATAAACTCCCTGTTTTGAATAAATGCTAGAATCTTGGTGTTATGCTACGCTTAAGGGAAATGATGATCGAGTTACAAATTAGCTTCCCATGTGTCGTATAGATGCAACTTCTACTCCTGACATATGTGTTATTTTTGCTTGAGCATGATCACATCATGAGTCTTGCTTATTTCCGTGGGTTGCATTTGTTACACCAAGTCTGAGCATTGTGGATTGTGATATGGCATGATTAGGACTTGTTGCAATTTCTTAGTATGGTTTCATCCGAGACGTTTTTCTTGAATTGCTGCAAGTACCTAAAACCCTTCTGTTTTGGCACACTTCTCTTAGTGTGAGGATTTATTTACCTACCAGAGCCATATCATAATATTCGAAACAGCCCCACTCATAGCCATTTGCTTATATATTGAGTTTTGTTAAGGTTTGATGTACTCTTGAAACTAAGCACTCCGAATTTTGGTCATAATTCCTTCGCGTGTGTTTTCGAAAATTTCTTTCCACCAAATAAAAAGGGGAATGTTTGGATAAATCAACCAAACATTTTTCAGAGTTTGCAAAACTTTTGGTCCATTGTTGACGGTCGTTAAGTACCAACTTCGACCGCCAATATTCCTACACATAAAGGAGAATTAGCATTTCTTATACGCATATTTATTTCAACTAATAAATTTCCACGAGTTTTGGATGATTTATGAGTGCAGGAGTATTTCTGGAGAAAATAGGCCTCTGTGAGAGAAATCACAGGCCGGCCGGCCTACATCCCAGGCCGGCCGGCCACACCCAGTGGCCACAGCCTGCAGGCCTCCACCAATGGGCCACGAGAAACCCACAAAACCAGAATATTGAAGCCCAACTCGAACTTAATGAAGACTTTCTAGAAGATGGGCTACAATGGGCCTAAACTTGGCTCTTACTCCAGTTCTGCCGACCCCAGGAGAAAACCGACCTCGGGACCGACTTTATGGAGCAATCTGGAGCGTCCACACGGAAGGCGGTGGCCAACCGCCACAATGTGTGGCCGGCCGGCCTGCCACCTAGGCCGGCCGGCCCACCTTGGCGGCCAATCCTCCTCAACCGCCTCTCACTTGCTCTATTTAATCCCCCCTCTCATTTGGGGCTATAAATAGAGGGGTGCTCGGCCGGTTAGAACACACACCAAGTAGAGAGATCACACTCTTGCATTAGTTTAGTCTCCAAGCTCTAGTGGAGCTAGGCTTAGAGTAGAGCTACTCTAGTTCCCAAGTTGTCTTGGAGATTCTGGTATGGCTCTTGTATCATTTTCTCTTTTTGCGACTTTATTCTATTTAACAATATTATTCTTTTCATATAGTCTTGCCTTGGTTAAGCGTTCCTTGTTTGGTTGTGGATCCTTGGCTTGCGTATGTAATAGAGTAATCATAATCTTCTTGTATAGTGCTAGTGTGATATTCATATGCTCGTTATGTGGGTATTACCTAGAGGACTGGCGGTAGGGACATAATTGCCTTATTGTCACGTGTCCTACTACATAGTATACCATGTATATACTTAGGTTTACATGCATTTGCATATCCAAGCAAGAGTCCAATGGTCCTTATGATTATGCTCTAGATCCATATCATCGCCGGGGATTTAGAGTAATGTTTTAGCAATGCAAGCATGGTGCTTGGATTGGTAGAATACATTGGATGCCTCGTGCCCCACGGATTGTTTGAGGTAGACGGTAGGTGGTGACAGCCCTGTCCGTCCTCGGTATCCCTCCACGTTCGGGTACGGCGTAGAGCTGTAGACCGGAGTCGCCTGGCAGACCAGGGGTAAGCCGGTGCCCATTTTGCTTGAGTGCATATGCCTAAACCTTGGTTGATGTACATGTATGTGTATGTTGTATACTATGCCACTGTATAATGAAGTACACTAGGAACTTAGCTCTTTTCTTTGTTCTTCTCCACTTGGCTTTGGATGTATATTAGAGTTGGTCCTTTTCTTGTGTGTCACACTACCCAAATACTATTGTTTAGCATTGTATGGACCGTGATCCATTTAAATGTAGACATTAACTATGAGCACAGTACTCTCTTGACCATCGTCTTCCCTGTGGAAAATATAAATTACGATACCTTGGGATACTCCCGGGTGAAATGCTACAGCGGTATTCTCCGTGCGCTTGCGGATTTATCTGTGATCGTTAAGAAATACCAACAAGCATTTCTGGCGCCGTTGCCGGGGAAGACAATTGGTTTAGGAGTTTACAAATGCTCTTAGTTATATCTGCAAATACCTGGTCACAGCCCGTACAGGCTATCACTTGCTTGTTTTCTCTTCATGTGAAAACAGGGTAGTGCATGATTGATTCGATTTGCCGAGAAACTGCACTAAAAATCTGAAAGACCCATAGCAATCGAACTCGTCATAATGTCTTGCTCATCGGACATAAAACGATGACGCCCTTGCCGACAGGAAAATCGGTAGTTATCTCATATTTGATTTTTCCAATTGCATATTTGGTTTTCATTTGATTTGAATTAAAATGCATTTGCATGTTTGATTTTTTCAAAATCATTTTGCATGTTGGATTTTCTCCAACCTTTTTTTTCAAAAAAAAAAAGAATTTGGGACATTTGTTTTTGGAGAAAATAATTTTTGGGCATAAATTCCAGCTGAGCTTTGGCTAAACCTCCACTATTCAAAAAAAAAAATCAACGGAGGCTTTGAGCCAAGCTTGGGGGGAGAGTCCCCGTCAATGGGTCACCTAACATGACATGGTCATTGTTCGCATTTTGCCTTATTTTCTAACGGCCACTTGTCATTGTTCCTCCCCAAAGATGGCCATCGAACTTCAAGTTTTACAAAAAAGGCCGAGTGGTGATGTTTTCATACCAAATCCATTTCATTCACCACCCAAATGCCCTCCTCATCTGCTTTACTCTCATTTCTCCAAATTTTCTCAAATTCAACAAAAAGATTTCCTCTTCTTTGTTTTGCATCTGCAAGTTATGCTCAAGCTGGCAAGATCAACCGACGGGCGTGCTCATTTTGATTACACTAATATAACCCGTTTCGAGTTTGTTCTTGTTGTTTTGCTTTTTGTTGCAGCCATGAAGAAAGGAACCAAGCAGTTATTGGCGCACTCAAGCAAGAACTAAGCTTGGGGGGATCACTCCCCACTGAGGTAACTTGTATCTTTCCTTTGTTTTCTGCATTCAAAAAAAGAGATAAAAACAAATAAATAAAATAAAAGTAGTTTTTGTTTTCTATGCGCGATAAGAATGTTTTAATTCTCCATGTTGAAATGATGAATAGTTGCTCTGTTTTATCCCTCTCTTGTTCCTGTTTGCAACTTAGTACTCTCCCGAGTTTTGAGTTTTATGGATGCACTCTTATTCTTGAACCTTAAACTCGTGGGTAGCAAAATGCATGATCCAAGTTTAGGTTGTTGTGAGATATGATACGATATAATAGAGCTGCTATGATCTCTTTCTAAGTAAGACTTAAATTCCAGAGAATTTTTTTCAAAATTATAAAACCAAAAGTTCCTCAATGATGAAAATTCCTACCAAGCCATATGTCGATTTTATTGCAAAACCTTCGTACATGTGTTGCTTGCATTACATTGAGCTTTTTCAAAATTGTTGTGACCCTTGTGAGATGCTTGTCATACTTATATGATCAAGATCACGTACACTCCACCATATACATGTGCTTAACTTCTACACTGGAAGTTAGCATCACATTTTCCATCATTCCACAAAATAAATACTCCATATGTCTTGTACCTCTCTCTCTCCCCAAGTACCCTTGCAAAAGAGGAATGGCTATTAAAAAAAAAAATCTTGCTCACTAAAGTAGAGCATGATCAAAAAAAAAAAAGAGAGAGAGAAAAAAAAAAAGAGAGAGATTGCCATTCCCTCAAAATTAACAAAAAGAGAGAGAAGGTATACAAAAAGGAGTAATCATTTTTTCTTCATCATTCACATTTCCACACACATGCACATCTTGATCAGATTGTACGACTTGTTTTTCTCCCTGGATCCGGTCTTTTGATTTAGCAATATATGTGATACAAGTTTGCCTCACTTTACCCCTACCAAGCCCCACATATATAAACCTATTAGAAGTAGGTGGAAAAGAGGCAACATAATGCCTTGGTAAGGAATCATACACATTGAGCGATTGAGAGAATCATTTGAGGAGCTTTGTTTTTATTTGCAAAATCTTTTGAAAACCTCTGGAATGAAAGTTAACAAAGAATGAGTAAATAGTACTCTACAAACCGTTCTGTCTCTCAACTGCTCAAGACAAGGAGAAGCAATCAGCCCCATGGGGACTAAGGGGAAGAGTAAGTTGTCATGCCAGCTTATTCAATTCAAGGGAGAATATTTTGTTGTATGCATGGTACTTCTGCGGAGTAAGACATGGTAGCAACTCCTGATCAACAGAACCAAGTCTTTAGCTTTGCTCGGGACGAGCAAAGGTTTAAGCTTGGGGGGTTTGTTGACGGTCGTTAAGTACCAACTTCGACCGCCAATATTCCTACACATAAAGGAGAATTAGCATTTCTTATACGCATATTTATTTCAACTAATAAATTTCCACGAGTTTTGGATGATTTATGAGTGCAGGAGTATTTCTGGAGAAAATAGGCCTCTGTGAGAGAAATCACAGGCTGGCCGGCCTACATCCCAGGCCGGCCGGCCACACCCAGTGGCCACAGCCTGCAGGCCTCCACCAGTGGGCCACGAGAAACCCACAAAACCAGAATATTGAAGCCCAACTCGAACTTAATGAAGATTTTCTAGAAGATGGGCTACAATGGGCCTAAACTTGGCTCTTACTCCAGTTCTGCCGACCCCAGGAGAAAACCGACCTCGGGACCGACTTTATGGAGCAATCTGGAGCGTCCACACGGAAGGCGGTGGCCAACCGCCACAATGTGTGGCCGGCCGGCCTGCCACCTAGGCCGGCCGGCCCACCTTGGCGGCCAATCCTCCTCAACCGCCTCTCACTTGCTCTATTTAATCCCCCCTCTCATTTGGGGCTATAAATAGACGGGTGCTCGGCCGGTTAGAACACACACCAAGTAGAGAGATCACACTCTTGCATTAGTTTAGTCTCCAAGCTCTAGTGGAGTTAGGCTTAGAGTAGAGCTACTCTAGTTCCCAAGTTGTCTTGGAGATTCTGGTATGGCTCTTGTATCATTTTCTCTTTTTGCGACTTTATTCTATTTAACAATATTATTCTTTTCATATAGTCTTGCCTTGGTTAAGCGTTCCTTGTTTGGTTGTGGATCCTTGGCTTGCGTATGTAATAGAGTAATCATAATCTTCTTGTTTAGTGCTAGTGTGATATTCATATGCTCGTTATGTGGGTATTACCTAGAGGACTGGCGGTAGGGACATAATTGCCTTATTGTCACGTGTCCTAGTACATAGTATACCATGTATATACTTAGGTTTACATGCATTTGCATATCCAAGCAAGAGTCCAATGGTCCTTATGATTATGCTCTAGATCCATATCATCGCCGGGGATTTAGAGTAATGTTTTAGCAATGCAAGCATGGTGCTTGGATTGGTAGAATACATTGGATGCCTCGTGCCCCACGGATTGTTTGAGGTAGACGGTAGGTGGTGACAGCCCTGTCCGTCCTCGGTATCCCTCCACGTTCGGGTACGGCGTAGAGCTGTAGACCGGAGTCGCCTGGCAGACCAGGGGTAAGCCGGTGCCCATTTGCTTGAGTGCATATGCCTAAACCTTGGTTGATGTACATGTATGTGTATGTTGTATACTATGCCACTGTATAATGAAGTACACTAGGAACTTAGCTCTTTTCTTTGTTCTTCTCCACTTGGCTTTGGATGTATATTAGAGTTGGTCCTTTTCTTGTGTGTCACACTACCCAAATACTATTGTTTAGCATTGTATGGACCGTGATCCATTTAAATGTAGACATTAACTATGAGCACAGTACTCTCTTGACCATCGTCTTCCCTGTGAAAAATATAAATTACGATACCTTGGGATACTCCTGGGTGAAATGCTACAGCGGTATTCTCCGTGCGCTTGCGGATTTATCTGTGATCGTTAAGAAATACCAACATCCATCCAAAAAGCTCAAGAATATTTCAAAATGTTTCCTTTGAACCATGTAAAAAAAATTATGGCCCTTTGCACCATGGAGTAGTCAAAAAAAAAAAAAACTCCATAGTTGCATGACAAAAGTCAATGGCTATATGGTTCTTATCATAAACATCTTGAGCAAAATAAAGGACCAATGTTTTCAAAACCCCCTTCCACAAGTGTGAGTCTATTTTCTCCCCCTCCATCACATCATCTCTTATGACCAAAATAAATGGAGTTGCTATGTTGATTGAGACTCATTCTTTAGCTTTACAATATATGCATGGCACTTGTGCGTTCCATACCAAGCTCCACATACAAAGCCTCATTTGGTAGAAGGTAGGATGAGTGAAGCTTGTAGGAATAAGACTCACATCAGGGTTGTAAGAGAAGTGCCATCAAAACGAAGGAGAATTTTTGAACCTTACCTTGCAGCACATAAAAACTCTGGATGCATACCTGCTAGAATTGTTCACTTGTCCAAAAGTGTCGTTCTAATCTTCAATGCTGCATGACAAGGTGTAACTTATAAGCCCCACGATTCTTGCAACACTCATGAATATTTCGTGCTCTCGTAAACTTACCACTGTTTAGGGAGTATGTTGTTGCATCTTTATTACCCATGGGGCGCTTCTTTGTAACTCCTGATCCGCCGGTACCCTGAGTTGAGTTTGCTCGGGACGAGCAAAGTTTAAGCTTGGGGAGGTTGTTGGCGGTCGTTAAACCACGATTTGACCGCCATCCTACCGGTAAATAAATGTATAACACCAAGATTTTGTGCATAGTAGTTAGGAATAATGCTACTCCACAGGTTTTGGTGAGTATTTGGATGCAGGAGTGGATAATGGAGAAAAGTGGCCCAGCCAGGGAATTTCCCTGGCCGGCCGGCCCCACCTGGTGGCCGCAGGCCCCAAACCTCCTCCAGTGGGCTGGAAACTAATCCACAACGCATAATTCAAGCCCAGCCCAGCAGAATTGCACCGCCATTCTAGAACGTGGGCTATTTGGGCCTTAACTTGGCCCTCACTTCAATTCTGCCGACCCCAGCGAGGAGCCGACCTTCGGACCGCCATCAGGAGACGATCTGGAGCGTCGAGGCAGAAGACGGTGGCCAACCGACAGAAGGGACGGCCAGCCGGCCACCCCCTAGGCCGGCCGGCCGGCTTTGGCGGCGCCGCCTCTCCAAAGTCGGCAGCAGTGCTTCCACCGCCTTGGAGACCTATAAAATGGACCCCCCGGCCTCAGAAGCAACTCGCACCATCACACTTCATCCAAGTGTTCATTAGTTTAGTAGTAGCTTTGGGAGTTAGAGTAGAGTAGAGTAGAGTGAGAGCTCTCTCGGGCTTCCGGAGTCTTCTCGGAGTTCGGTATAGTTCTTTGTATCCTTACTCTTTTGAAATATTATTTTATTCAATAATTAGTTTTATCTTTATTTATTTCTTTTAGTAATTCTTTTCTATTTAGTTTATTTATTCTGTTAAGTAAGTGCTCGTAGAAGTCTTGTTGTGGGATTCGTGATTGTTGGAGTACGCAAGTACAAGAGAGTGCCTTCGTCGAGATGACGTCGTGTGAAATCTGTGCTTGTTTATTCTTAGATAGGACTGCTCCGTTGATCAAGAGTAGTTCCTCTAGGCGGGTTGTAAGCGTGGCGCTTAGATCTTGGCCTATGCACGTTTGGCACCCAGCCCCACGGAGGATGGTAGTCGCGAGTGTATGTGACAGCTGCACCGGTCTCTGTAATCCACCACGTCCGGGTTGGACTCAGTAGGATCTTAATTATAGCATACGATTCCCTAGGTTTGAACTAGCATCATCGGTTGACCTAGCACGTGTGTGCCCCGAAACGACATGACTTGTATGTGTGTGATCTTAACTAGAGTAGATAACCTTTGTAGATTAGACTACTAGAAAGAGTAAATACTAGGTAAACATACAGGTAGCCTTAGCTCTATCTCGTTGCTCTCCCAAATGTATACTACAGTTTTTCTTTTATTACCTTGAATTTGAGGATGTGTGTGCCACCCATATATATCATGCCTATCTTACCCCCGTCTCAAGTATAGTTTGATACATTATCCTTTCTCCAAATTATCCAGTGCATTGCTACTGTTCAGCTCCCTTTTGCTCTACTTCCCTGCGGAAATATAAATACGATAACCCGGGAATACTCCAAGGTGAAATGCTACAATGGTGATCCGTGCGCTTGCGGAATTAATGAATTTAATTTTATCGCATAAGAACCGCCAACATACACCATCAAGTTTATTCTGATAATCTGAAAATTAAATAAAACTTGACGCACTAATCTTTTGGGAAAATCTAAATTGATTTATCTTATGCCCGCAACTCTACCTCTCACATTCATGGACTTGCACACTTGTTATTTCTCGCTTCATTGCTGAATGCTTGTGAACACCTTATCATTAGGAACCCATGTTTTTCCTAGATAATTGGCATGTGAGATATGGTTTGTCGAAATGATCTTTGCTTAACCTTCAAGTCCTTGGGAATTTATCTTTATGAAAATCAAAAATTCCACAGTATGATGCTCCTCATTTGATTTATATTCTCCTACCAAGGCCAAAGAACTTTACATGATGCTAGTTGTCAATTTGAGCTTTGTCAAATTCCATACTCCTTTGATCAAGATCACGTACACTCCACCTCACATGCTACACTTCTACACTGGAAGTTGAGCAACATTCCATCATCCATCCACCAAAATAAGTGCTCCAAAAATCATTGTTACCTTTCTCTCTCAAAAATATTATTGGAGACATGGCTATGCAAGAAGAAAAAGAATAATCCCTGCTCATACAAAAGTAGAGCACGATGAAAAAGGGAAGAAAAAAATGATGAGAAAAATGGTGAAAAAGAAAAAGAAGAAAAAGTATGATAGCCATGTCCTCCTCAAAAATCCAAAAAAGAGAGAAGGTAACACCATAAAAAGGAGTACATTTTTCCACTTCATACAACCACACACATGCACATCTTGATCAGATTGTATGACTTGACTTCTCCATTGGATCCAGTCTTTGACTTAGCAAAATAAGAGACACTAGTATGCTCCACTTTACCCTACCTTGAGCTCCACAGAAGCCTGATCAAACACAAGGAGGGAAGAGGCAAAATCATGGCCCTTGAGAGGAGAATACCCAAACACCATGAGCGACTTGAGAGAGTCACTTGAGGAGCAGAAAACTGTGTCTTTTATTTCTGAAAATTATGCAAAAAAATCCCAAGGTACTTGACAGGGAAGGCGAGGTGATTTGAGACATGACCGTTCCACTTATCAATCATCCAAGGAATACATGTTAGACACCTCAAAGTTCACAGGTATGAAGTGTGGCTTGCAATAACTTGTGTGCAGGCTCTCATTTATGAGGATGAGTATCTCCCGCCTTATGCTCGCAACTTTACTCGAGGACGAGCAAAGAGCTAAGTGTGGGGGAGTGGTTGACGGCTGTTAGAGCAAGAATTTACCCATCAACTAGCTACACTTTTATAATGAAACAATCACCAAAAGTAGACTTAGGGCTTTAAACTAATGATTTCCACAAGTCTTGGTGAATTTGTGAGCGCAGCTGCAATTCATAGGAAAACGGGGAAAAGGAAGCATAAAAGGCCCAAGTTGGAAACACCAATTTTTCCCGGAACAAAGAATTCCTCTCTTGAAGCCCAAAATCCAAATATCTTGGCTTCAACTCCACCCACAGCAGGTGGATCAGAGGATAACACAGCCCAAGGAAGCAACACGAGGAAGACCAGGCCTAGAGGGGCCCACTCTGGGTCGGCCGACCCATAACCCTAGGTCGGCCGACCTGTGGTGGAGGCCCCCCTGGCCCAGCTTCTTATGTCGGTTTGCCACCGCCTTCCAGAGGTCGGTTCCATCTGCAATCAATGCCCCCAAAGTCAGGAACCGCCTCAAGTTGCCGACCTTCTTGGGCTATAAATAAAGGGGTACCCCCCTCCTCCAAAGCACATCACAAGAATCCCAAGAGAAGAGCACCACTCCCACATCTCAGGCCTAGAGCCTCTTGTACAGTAGTAGAATAGGGGAGAGGGCAAGGATCAAGAGAGGGATAGCTTTGTTTTAGTTATTTCCTTATCTTCTACCTTGGCGGATATTTATCTTATTAATAGTTCATCGTTCGTTCTTCGTTCGTTCGTCGTTCGTTCATCGTTCATCGTTCGTTCTTAATTCGTTCGTCGTTCGTTCATCGTCCGTCGTTTGTTCTTAGTTCGTTCATCGTTCGTTCATCGTTCGTCGTTCGTTCATAGTATGATCGTTGTTCTTATTCATAAGATTAGTATTCGTGGTGATATGGATCTAGCGAGCTTTACATACTGGTCGTTATTCTTGTTATACTTGTTCACGGGATCATCGCTCCGCGAGGGGTGCTCTAGCCTTCCAGATTGGTACCAGGACCGGGGTTAGAGTAGTAATCGACGGCATAGACGTGGTGTCTAGGCTAGAGGTTACCTTTGTTTGCAGCGTGCCCCACGGTTTGTAGAGGTAGGCGGCAGGTGGTGACAGACCTGTCCGTCCCGTGTAATCCTCCACGTTCGGGTTCGTCGTAGAGCTACAGGCTGGCGTGACTTGGCAGACCAGGTCTATACCAGTGCCTGAAGTAAACAAGTAGAACTTGAGTGCGATCGTCCTGCGGGACAACTACATCTTTATTCATCCTCTTAATCCTATACTACTACCATTCTTGTTGTCCTTTGGTCAAACTAACCTTGCTGCAGATTATCACCGTTCCTTGGGGAAAACAAATACGATACCTTGGGATACTCCCAGGTGAAGTGCTACAACGGTATTCCGTGCGCTTGCGGATTTATTCGTGGTGTAAGAAATACCAACAGGGTTGAATTCCAAAAGTGATGGGTACTCGAAAAAAATTTCACTCGAAAAAAAGATGTATTGTTTCCAGAGAACTACGACAGCAACAAGTAAGACTGGCATGCCATTTGCTTTTTAATAGATTATCCTTTGTTAAAGTAACACCTTCAAAAAGATACCAAATACGAAATTCAATGTTTAGGGGTACTTTAATTTTTCAAAGAAGGCATTTAGAAGGAACTACTCCATGTTGCATCAGAGACATATACCTTGAGCTCACTAAGAAAATGTCACTTCTATGTAAGTTCGAAACAAAAATGTAACATCCCGGCCCAGGGCTTAATAGGATTGATAGAATACTCATATCAACAAGTTGCAACTTCTTTTCTGGAAGCTCATCTCGAAAGAACTCTGAGGTTAAGCATGCTTGGTCTGGAGCAATTTCGATTTCGGGATGGGTGACCGACCGGGAAGTTTGTCCCGGGTGCGCATAAGTGAGGACAAAGTGCGCAGAAAAGACTGGTGTTGGTCTGGGAGGGCATTCTTGACATCCTAGAGAGCTGCCAGGCGTACGGGGTTCCGGCCTGTGGGGGCGGCGAGGGGGCGGGTCGGGACCGGTTCCGGCCTGTGGGGGCGGCGAGGGGGCGGGTCGGGACGTTACAAAAAACATCTCTGTCATTAGTAATATTAATCATCACTACTTTAGACACAAGATCGTGCCAAGCAACCAAATTGTTTCCTACTAGTGCCCTTCGGAACGAAATATTCAGAGATACGGAACTTAAAACATGAGCAACTGTAGCATCTTTTTTCCTTTGAGTTATGACTAAACAACTCCAAGGGGATTATATTCAATCCAAACATCCTCCCCAAATATAATTTCATAACCACTCCGAATCTGAAAGGAACCTGCCTCCATGAATAGATCCTTTACTTTCATAAGTCCGGACTAGCTTAAGATTTTTGGCTTGGTTTAAATGTTCCATAAAAAAAAGAATAGTATTATCTGCATATTGAAGGATAGAGATTCCCTTATCTAGGGGAATAACCCCGTGGAAGCTTCCATTCACTTTAGCTCGCTCAATAAGAATTGCCAACAAATTAGCCACAAGATTAAAGAGGATGGGAGAGAGAGGATCTCCTTGACGGAGCCCTTTCTTGGACCGAAAAAAGTAACCAATATCATCATTCACTTTAATGCCCACACTACCTCCCTTCACAATTTGGTCAATCCCTTTGCACCACAAAGGTGAAAAGCCTTTCATTCTCAAAGTTTGTTGGAGGAAAGGCCATTTCACCTTGTGATATGCCTTTTCAAAGTCTAGTTTTAGAATGACACCATCCAACTTTTTCCAATGCATCTCATGGATGGTCTCATGCAAGATTACCACACTCTCCATTATATTTCTACCAGTCATGAAAGCGGTTTGACATGGTTTAATCATCTTCAGAGCTACTAGAGCTACTCTATTTGTCAATACCTTAGTGAAAATTTGGAAACTGGCATTGAGAAGACAAATGGGTCGAAACTATTGTATCTGTTGTGCCTCCTTTATTTTGGTAATAAGGTAATGATGCAAAAATTATGGCTAAATAGAGATAGACCCCCCTCGTGAAATTCATTAAAAGGAGCCACCAGGTCTCCTTTAATGAGTTCCTAAAACGCTTGATATAAATCTGCAGGGAGCCCATCTGGCCCTGGTGCTTTGTTGTGTGTTCTATTTGGAATATAGCTATCTTAACCTCCTCTTCAGTGAAAATACTGATTAGGATGTCGTTTTCTGTTTCCCGCACCTGAGTAATATCATCCCTAATATTGTCCATCATACTATAATAATTATTCTTAGGGGCACCCAAGAGACCTTTATAGTAGTTAATGATATAGCTTTTAAGCTTTTCATCACCTTTTATCAAGCCCCCTTCTTTTTCCCGTTGAAATATCATAATCTTTCTATGTTTACCATTGGCTACCAGTTGGAAGTTCTTGGTATTACAGTATCCAAATAACAACTTAGTTGTCTTGGCACGTTGATACCACTTAAGTTCTTCCTCTCTAAGAAGTTGTGCAAGGCGATTTTTCAGACATTGTTTTAAGTCTCACTACTACTCGATAGTTGAGATTCATCTTTTTATTTTGTCTAATTCATCCGCCTTCCTAATAATTTTTTCCTTTTTTCCTTCTTATAATCTCCACTCTCATGTTTTCCCATCCCCTAAGAAATTGTCTAGGCCATTGATTTTTGTATTGCCAGTTCTGTAATGGTGTCCCGCTCTTGGGATAAAGCCGAAGCCACCCCGAAGACACTAGACGAAAGAACGAAGGCCATGGCGCTAGCTTTTAAAGAGAACGAAGCCACCAAGATGTACGGACAATAAAACAGAACGGACCAAGGACCTTTCTGCAAAATGGCTTTTTCCTCCCCCTATAAATGGCTAGCAGAATCTCTGTAAGGGACCAACGGATTTCGGGCACCAAGCCTCATTAACCTTCAAGACGGAACACGGAATTCTTGGCGGAACCAAAGACGCTTCGCGCAGCACCGGAGGAAGAGAAGCTGGAATTCTATTATTCGAATTGAACCTACCAGAAGGACGGCTTCGCACTTGGCCACAAGACCACCACGACGCAAATCACCCATGAGGGCTTCGGCGTCAGCATATTGAAGACGGAATTCATCACGAGGGCTTCGGCAATGACTCAAATTGAATGTAAATGTGCTTGAGGGCTTCGACACATTAGCGAAGACCCCAATTGTGCACCTCCGGATATATGTAAATTGTGTTGTGGAAACTCTTGTCCCAACATTTGGCGCCGACCGTCTGGGCCGAACCCACGACCACCAATGGCGAAACCCAAAGCAAAAGAAACGGCCACTTCAAAAGATCTGACCGATGCACAGCGAGCAGAGGCAGAAGAGAAGGAGAGATTAGCACGAGAAATAGAAAAGGCGAAGGCTGCAGAAGAAGCCTTAGCAAAGGAGGATGCATTAAGAAAGCAAAAACAAGTCGAAGAAAATCAAACAGCAGATGGCGGCATCTGATGAGTGTTGGCGGTTCTTATGCGATAAAATTAAATTCATTAATTCCGCAAGCGCACGGATCACCATTGTAGCATTTCACCATGGAGTATTCTAGGGTTATCGTATTTATATTTCCGCGGGGAAGTAGAGCAAAAGGGAGCTGAATAGTAGCAATGCATTGAATAATTTGGAGAAGAAATAATGTATCAACTATACTTGAGACGGGGGTAAGTTGGCATGATATATATGGGTGGCACACACCATTTCAATCCAAGATAATAAAAGAAATAAAACTGTAGTATACATTTGGGAGAGCAACGAGATAGAGTTAAGGCTACCTGTATGTTTATCTATTATTTACTCTTCCTATCAGTCAAGTCTACAAAGGTATCTACTCTAGCTAAGCTCATACACATACAAATCATATCGTTTCGGGGCACGGAAGTGCCAAGATGAACCGATGCTGCTAGTTCACCCTGGGGATCCATCCGCTATAATTAAGACCCTGCTGAGTCCAACCAGAACGTGGTGGATTATAGAGACCGGTGCAGCTGTCACATACACTTGCGGCTACCATCCTCCGTGGGGTTGGGTGCCAAACGTGCATAGGCCAAGCTCTAAGCGCCATGCTTACAACCCGCCTAGAGGAACTACTCTTGATCAACGGAGCAGCCCTATCTAAGAATAAACAAGCACAGATTTCACCCGACGTCATCTCCGACGAAGGCACACTCTCGTACTTGTCTACTCCAATAATCAAGAATCCCACAACAAGACTTCTACGAGCACTTACTTAACCGAATAAATAAACTAAATAGAAAAGAACTACTAAAAGAAATAAATAAAGATAAAACTAATTATATATTAAATAAAAGAATATCTCGAAAGAGTAAGGATACAAAAGAAGTATACCGAAACTCCGAGAAATCTCTGGAAGCCCGAGAGAGCTCTCACTCTACTCTACTCTACTCTAACTCCGAGAAAACTCCGGAAGCCCGAGAGAGCTCTCACCTGGTGGGGCCGGCCGGCCAGGGATTTTCCCTGGCTGGGCCCACTTTCCTCAATATTCACTCCTGCATCCAAATATCCACCAAAACTTGTGGAGTAGCATTAATCCTATCTACTATGCACAGAATCTTGGTGTTATGCTTTTTATTTACCGGTAAGTTGGTGGTCAAAACATGATTTAACGACCGCCAACAACCTCCCCAAGCTTAAACCTTGCTCGTCCCGAGCAAACTCAACTCAGGGTACCGGCGGATCAGGAGTTACAAAGAAGTGCCCCATGGGTAATAAAGATGCAACAACATACTCCCTAAACAGAGGTAAGTTTACGAGGGCACAAAATATTCATGAGTGTTGCGAAAATCGTGGGGCTTATATGTTACACCTTGTCATGCAGCATTGAAAATTAGAATGGCACTTTTGGACAAGTAACAATTCTAGCAGGTATGCATCCAGAATTTTTATGTGCTGCAAGGTAAGATGTAAAAATTCTCCTTCGTTTTGGACGACACTTCTCTTTCCATCCTCATGTGAGTCTATTGCTACAAGCTTCACTCATCCTACCTTCTACCAAATGAGGCTTTGTATGTGGAGCTTGGTAAGGAATGCATAAATGTCATGCATATGTTGTAAAGCTAAAGAATGAGTCTCACTTAACATAGCAACTCCATGTATTTTGGTCATAAGTGTGACACCCCGTGTCGCTGTGAAACATTCTCTGTAGCTATCTCAAACTGAACTGAAGCCAAATGAAATCAAACTCAAATTTCGAAATGCAAATTTCAAACAATAGTCAAATCCACATGTCTGAAGGAACCCAAAAATTTTAATAACAACTTGGCAAACCAAAAATACCAGTGGATAGCCCTTCCAAAACAAGAATTTTGGAGAATTTTTGGTGATTTTTGAAATTCTTTGGAATGTTCAAATAAATCACCTAAGCTTATGTTTTGCCCAATTTTGACCAGCTGCCATTTGAATTCCATTGCGAATCAGGCTGTGCATGTTGGTCAGTGGATAGATCTCTTCGAGATCTTTCCAATGGTACCAAATTTTCAATGTTTGGAGATCTTTTGCTAGTCCAATTTGTGTGCCAAAGTTTGGGAAAGATTCTGGTTTGAATAAATCGAAAAATTCAAAAGATGCCGCCGGGCCCACTCGTCAGCCTCCTCCCTCTCACTGCGCGCGTCGGAAGAACGCCGCCACGTCGCTGACGGTGTACGGCGACACCGCACTACGCCCGGCCCCGCTCCCTCGACGCGCCGCGGCGTTAAAACGCATCCCAGCTCGCTTTCCCGGCCATTCTTCCCTCTCTTGCCGCTCTTTCTCGCTTCCGAACCCTAGCCGCCATTGTCGTCGACCGCCGCATCTTGTCGTGCCATCGTCGGGCCGTCGAGCTGTCCAACCTCGCGACTAGGAGCGTCGCAGGGGAGCCCTCGAGCTCGCTCGACCACCCTTTTCCCTCTGCATCGCCTGGAGCACGCGGATCGAGCGACATTGCCGCCATGGCCGGAGGTTGACCTTCCTCGACCTCGCCGCGAAATCCGTCGGCCACGGTGAGCCTCCGTTCGATTCGTAACGTTTGGAGCTGGGAAACTTGGTCGCGCACCCCTCTAATCCTTCTCCCCCGCTTGTGTCGCCCAGGGCCGCCGGGGTTGGCCTTCTTCCTCGCCGCCGTTGAGCAGTCGCCGCCACCCCAACCGTGAATCGCCCCTACCGAAGCTGCTCGTCGTCGACCCGCTAGTCGCTCAGATCCGCGCCATCGTGGTGAGCATCGCGCCCCTCACCGTTTTCCCCGCTTCTCTCCGGTCGCTCGGAACACGAGCTTCGCCGCCGTCGTTCCGCCGCCACTCGTCGCCGACAACCCTCCGGTCGTCGCGCACGTGCGCGCGTCATTGCGTTCGAGTCGCCTTCCCGTCGCCGTCGTGGAGCCGCCCACCGTCGATGTAGCCAGGTCCCGCCTCGCCGGGAACGGCCGGCTTGCCGCCGCCGCCGCCCGAGCGCGCGCGCGCTGCGTGCGCGCCCGGATCCCGCACGGCCAGGCCAGATCTGGTGCGGCCCAAGTCGTGCGGCCCTCGGTGTGGCCCCGATTTGATTGGTCCGCCCAATTACAAATCCTTTTCGAATTAGTTTAATTCCTCAGAAATTCGCAGGAGTTTGTAAAATGCATAATAAATCGAATACATCTCAGAAAAATGTAAATCCAATTTTGTTAGCTTCCTTAGTCCCTACTCTGTTCATGAAAAATGTCAAATCACTTAAATCACTTCATATGTTTTCTGTACAATTGCAAATATGCAAAGCTTGCTTAATTCATAATAAATCTTTTGTTGCTCAATAAATCATGAATTCCTGCATGCTTGTTAAGCTTATGATAACACAGTTACAGAGCATTTTTACATTGTCACATAATGTTTAATTATTTTTCTACGTTTAAATCAGGTTCTGCATCGTTTAAATCATTATAAATAATCTGTAAAGCAATAATTCATCAAACTTCACCATAAATTACTTCTAGTGGTACTTTACACCAGAAAAATGCCACTGGACATAAAGTGATTTTCGAAATTAATTTAACCAACTAATCAACTTAAGTTAATCAAGTAATTAACTTAATCAAGAGTCAATGAAGGAAATACTTCAGACGAGAGTAATTAATTAAGTTAATCATTTGCACTTACAGTGTAAATGACTGTCCCTTTAACGGTTTAAATCATGTTGCATCATATTGTATTTCATCTAACTTGCATTACTTTGTCATGACATATAGTGACCGAGGATACCCTGGAGCCGCTGGACTTCAAGCTTCCGGAGGAGGTGCAGGAGGAGGAGCAGCGGCCACCCACTGACCCCGTAGCTGACCCAGTTGACTTTGTTCCTGAGCCAGGCAAGCCCCGGTGCATGCCTACCTGTTAGATTTTTACTTTCTCACTTGATTGGGGCTAGTAATTGATTGTGCATTAGGTTTATTAGGTGTTGATGTGAAACCTTAGAACTGCATTAGGACTACCCTTCCAGATCCTACCTCGTGTCCTATTTTGTAGTAGATGGTTCTAGGGTAACGTTAGAACTTGCTATGCTTAGTGGCTAGCTGACGGTAGAAGACGGGTGGTAGGTCCCACTCGCATGATAGGAATTACTCTGGATTGTACTAGCAGAATTTAGGTTTGTTGCAGACCGGACAGGGATTGTTGTGTAGGATGGTTGGAGAAGGCTGGGCCTTCACGGTGGTAGCCCCGTCTGTGTCGATTAAGGACCGTTCGTTGTTGGCCCCGCTGAGCAAGCTTGAACGTACTGATCATATGCTAGTGTTTTATGGGCCTAGTAAACCGATGTAGCCTGTGTCGCCCTGGATGTCTGGTGGATACTTTACTCTTTCTATCATGGTACTTGGGAGAGGAAGGGATAACGTTCTGCGTGGTTGGGCGTCTGGGACGACGACCATGGCGGGAGACCCCTTCCTCGGGAGGAGTAGAATCTGGTACAGCTCTGGTGGTGTACAGTGCGAAAGGTTGCCGCATGCGACTTTTGTGCGTGTGCGTCGTCTGGTCAGGTTTCTCCTGCAGGATGTACATCGATGCTGCCGCTCTCGGAAATGAGCACCCACTTGTTCACTGTGCCACATCGTAGTGTGATGATGGATGATGATGATGCTAGATTATCACTGTTATCTCTATATCTTATTGTATACTGTTGTTATCTGATGTATTGTTACTTTATATCGTTTTAGAGATAAGTAAGGACCAAGTAATTAGTGCGGGTTATGCCTCGTGTCAGCCTACCCCTTTGTAGCCTATGCATTCTAGGAGTCGGCTGTAGTTAGCCACGTTGACGGGTAAGTCTTGCTGAGTAATTAGTACTCAGGGTTTGGCTCTTTATGTTTTTGTGCAGGTAGTACCTTCATCCCTGACTCCACGGGTGGAGGTGGACAGTGGGACGGCCAGCTTCCTTTTGGCTGGACGGCCCACTGGGAGACTGAGGAGTGAGCTACTCCTGCGTTCGCATTCTGAGGGCTTGGAATGCAGACTTCTTCTCGTGAGAGCATGTATCGTTCCTTGTCGTAGTTGTTGTTGTTTCTGTTGGACCTAATCGTTTTGTAAACTCTTTAAAACTTCTGCCGTGCGACTCTGTGTTTTAATTCGGACTAATGTAATAACTTTAAGACTTAAATTGTGCCTATTTATGTGTTGTACTGTTGCGTCTGTTCATCAGCGCGTACCGACTCGATCCTGTGAAAAGCGGAAACGCTACAATAAGAAAATGGTGTGATAGAGGGGGAGAAAATGAACTCACACTTGTGGAAGGGGGTTTTGAAAACATTGGTCCTTTATTTTGCTCAAGATGTTTATGATAAGAACCATATAGCCATTGACTTTTGTCATGCAACCATGGAGTTTTTTTTTTTTGACTACTCCATGGTGCAAGGGGCCATAAATTTGCATGGTTCAAAGGAAACAATTTGAAATGTTCTTGAGCTTTTGGATGGACCAACGGTTTTACAAACTCTGAAAAATGTTTGGTTGATTTGTCCAAACATTCCCCTTTTTTATTTGGTGGAGAGAAATTTTCGAAAACACGCGAAGGGATTATGACCAAAATTAGGAGTGCTTAGTTTCAAGAGCATATCAAACCTTAATAAACTCAATACATAAACAGATGGCTAAGAGTGGGGCTGTTTCGAATATTACGATATGGCCCTGGTAGGTAAATAAATCCTCACACTAAGAGAAGTGTGCCAAAACGGAAGGGTTTTAGGTACTTGCAGCAATTCAAGAAAAAACATCTCTTGATGAAACCATACTAAGAAATTGCAACAAGTCCTAATCATGCCATACCATAATCCATAATGCTCAGACTCGGTGTAACAAATGCAACCCACGGAAATAAGCAAGACTCGTGATGTGATCATGCTCAAATAAAAATAACACGTATGTCAGGAGTAGAGGTTGCATCTATGCGACACATGGGAAGCTAATTTGTAACTCGATCATCATTTCCCTTAAGTGTAGCACAACACCAAGATTCTAGCATTTTTTCGATACAGGGAGTTTATTTATTTATTAAGAAAGTTAGAAATACTTACCTGGGGGTCCTCCCCAAGCTTGAGTCTTTGCAAGACTCGAGCTAATGTTGAAATCCTTCTTACCCGGGGGCCCTCCCCAAGCTTGAGTCTTTGCAAGACTTAAGCTTGATTCAGGCTCTTCCTCCTCCTTCTTGAACTGCAAAAAAGAGTGAGGATGATACAAGTGGCTAGCCCCTAATGGGCATCGCCGAGAATCCTATTATTTTTGTTGTCTTTAATTTTTCTACTTTTTATTTTGTTTTCATTGTTTATAAAAGAAAAAACAAGTGCTAGGCCTAGCTAGGATAACGATTGGGATGGCCTCCCCAATCGGAGGGCTCTCATTTTTACGTCTTGAGCTAGACGTTCTCCATGTCGTTTTAACTTGTTCGGACCTCGCTCGCTGGAGAATCTGGCGAGGTTGAGGTTCCTTCTTTCTTCCGCCACACTTTGGTTGCCTTCTTTGTGCTTGTGGCGGCGACCTTTTCTTTACTAGGCGCCTTTGTTGTGCTCTCCTCGGTCGATACCGTAGCTGCCTTCTTCTTCTTTGAGCGCCTAGCTCTCCTCTTCTTAGGCAATTGTGACTCGCCTACTCCTTCTTGCGGGGGAGGAGCAAGAGGGGCTTGCGGTGCTTTTGGTGGCTGAGGCATCTTCCTTGGAGTCCTCCAATAGTTGGCTGGCTTTCTTGCATTCTCTCTTGCCAGATAATTCCTCATGTATGCAATGAGCTTGTCTGGCTGTGGCATGGGCGGAGTAATCTCAATCTTCTCCATTCCCTTGGGTCTTTTCCATATATGACCCCCACTTGCTTGCATTGCTCAACCTTAGGCTTGAAGTTGAACATTTCTTTCCTGCCGTTGAAATCCAGGTGTATCTCTCCTGCCCCCACGTCGATGTTGGCGTTGGTGGTGCTCAAGGACGGCCTCCTAAGAATGAGAGGGGTCTTGACATCCACTTCCATATCTAGCACAACAAAGTCGACGGGGATGAAGAGATTTCTGATCTGCATGGGAACTTCTTCGACAACCCCCAAGGGCAGGCGTAGTGATCTGTCTGCAAGCTGGAGCTTCATGGTCGTTGGGGACGATGGATGGTTTAATCCATCGTATATCGCCTTCGGCATGATGCTCACACTTGCTCCTAAGTCACATAGTGCCCGAGCGAAACACCGGTCGTTGACCGAACACGGGATGGTCGGACATCCGGGATCTCTTCTAATCACATCTGGGGGGAGTGTAGAGTCCAGCTCGTCTTCTTCACACCTGATGGTTATTGCATTTACACTCTCCTTGGGATTAAAATCTGGTTGCCCAGGAAGTTTACCCTCACGAGGAGACTGAACAGCTGAAGCAATTTGCGCGATTTGTGTTTCTAGCATTTTGTTATGGCTTAGCTGATTCTGCAGAGCAGTGCTGAACGATTCTAGCTTGGCATCTATACTTTCTAAAGCCTTGTCGGTAGTAAGAAACTTCTTACTAATACTATCATTAATCTTGACCTGGCCGCGAACTAGCTCCTTGATAGAGGGCTCATAGCGGGAAAGATTACCATTGTTACCTCCCTGATATTTGTTGAAGGAGAGGTCGGGCCTGGAGTTCCAGCCGTAGTTGTTCTGGGAGCGGTACCCATTGCCATTGTTGAGGAAATTGCATTCCTCTCTTGCATTCGGGCAATTGATGCCCATATGCCCAATGTTGCCGCATTCCTCACATGTCATGCGGGAGTCCGCAACTTGCAGATCCTGTGGAGACTCCACCTTGCGGAGCAGCTGATCGATCTTGATGGCGAGCATGTCCATCGTCTCCACTTCGTGCACTCCACGGGTCTTGGTGGTCGCCGCTTGACGTTCACCATGAGTCTGGTTGGTCGCCACCTTCTCAATCAACTTCTTAGCGTTCTTCACGCTAAGAGAGAAGAAAGAGCCGCCCGCCGCGGCGTCGAGGTGCTCTCGAGCGGACGGCCTCAAACCGTGGTAGAAACTCTGTATAAGGAGCCACTCCTCCATGCCATGGTGTGGGCATGAGAGAACGTACTCCTGCATCCTGTCCCAGGCTTCCGCGGTCGACTCATCTGCGAGCTGTTGGAAGCCCGAAATCTTGTTCCGCAGGGCAGTTGTCTTGCCCGGCGGGAAGAACTTGGCGAGGAAGGCATTGGAGCATGCCGTCCATGTGTCGAGGGACTCTTGGTTCGCGTAGAACCACTGGAGAGCTTTCCCCAACAGAGAGAATGGGAAGAGCTGCAGTCGGATGGCGTCCTGAGGTGCATCCTTCATGGCGAAGGTGTTGCATGTCATCAAGAACCTTTGGAGGTGAGCATTCGCATCCTCCGACGGCTTCCCACAGAAAGGACTAGCCAAGATCATGTTGATCAAGGCCGGCTTGAGCTCGTAATCCTTGTTGGTGGTGCGCGGGTTGGGTCCCACGCGGATGTTCTCCGTGGTTGGCGCGGAGAAGTCATTGATCGTCTTCTCGACAACCGGGTCGATCATGTTGTTTGATGAGGAGGCCCTGATAACCGGTGGAGGAGACGTTTCAAGAGCCAGAGCGTTCTTGCGGATCTGTTTGGTGAGTTTTGCTCGAACTTTCCTCAAGAACTGCTCTGGATCTGAGTGAAAGTTTTCTGGTAGGTCGAAACCAGTCATGCACCGTCCTGTTTTAAAAATTTCCACAAGAAGAAAAACAGGACAAGGGTAAGCCCGCAAAAGTAAGTGATAATTATTTTTCTCACAAACACAATGCATTTATTCAGATTCCTAGCTGCTACTTCCCCGGCAACGGCGCCAGAAATGCTTGTTGGCGGTTCTTTGGGATAAAATTAAATTCATTAATTCCGCAAGCGCACGGATCACCATTGTAGCATTTCACCTTGGAGTATTCCAGGGTTATCGTATTTATATTTCCGCAGGGAAGTGGAGCAAAAGGGAGCTGAATAGTAGCAATGCATTGAATAATTTGGAGAAGAAATAATGTATCAACTATACTTGAGACGGGGGTAAGTTGGCATGATATATATGGGTGGCACACACCATTTCAATCCAAGGTAATAAAAGAAATAAAACTGTAGTATACATTTGGGAGAGCAACGAGATAGAGTTAAGGCTACCTGTATGTTTATCTATTATTTACTCTTCCTAGCAGTCAAGTCTACAAAGGTTATCTACTCTAGCTAAGCTCATACACATACAAGTCATGTCGTTTCGGGGCACGGAAGTGCCAAGATGAACCGATGCTGCTAGTTCACCCTGGGGATCCATCCGCTATAATTAAGACCCTGCTGAGTCCAACCCGGACGTGGTGGATTACAGAGACCGGTGCAGCTGTCACATACACTCGCGGCTACCATCCTCCGTGGGGTTGGGTGCCAAACGTGCATAGGCCAAGCTCTAAGCGCCATGCTTACAACCCGCCTAGAGGAACTACTCTTGATCAACGGAGCAGCCCTATCTAAGAATAAACAAGCACAGATTTCACCCGACGTCATCTCCGACGAAGGCACTCTCTCGTACTTGTCTACTCCAACAATCACGAATCCCACAACAAGACTTCTACGAGCACTTACTTAACCGAATAAATAAACTAAATAGAAAAGAACTACTAAAAGAAATAAATAAAGATAAAACTAATTATATATTAAATAAAAGAATATCTCGAAAGAGTAAGGATACAAAAGAAGTATACTGAAACTCCGAGAAAACTCCGGAAGCCCGAGAGAGCTCTCACTCTACTCTACTCTACTCTAACTCCCAAAGTAACTACTAAACAAAAGGTAAACACTTGGATGAAGTGTGTTGTGTGGTGCGAATTGTTTCTGCAGCCGGCCAGGGGTATTTATAGCCTCTCCAGGACCAGAGGGGTCTTATAGCCGAAGCTGGAGAGGTAGTGGCGCCAAGGTCGGCCGGCCAGCCAAGTAGGGGGGCCGGCCGGCCGTCCACTGTGGCGGTTGGCCGCCGCCTTGCTCCTGGACGCTCCAGATTGCCTCCTGATGGCGGTCCGAAGGTCGGCTACGTGCTGGGGTCGGCAGAATTGCAGTAGGGGCCAAGTTAAGGCCCAAATGGCCCACCTCTGGTAAGTCGGCGCAAATCCGCTGGGTTGGGCCTTGAATTATGCGTTGTGGACCAGTTTCCAGCCCACTAGAGGAAGCCCGGAGCCTGCGGCCACCTGGTGGTGCCGGCCGGGCTAGGGTGGGGCCGGCCGGCCAGGGATTTTCCCTGGCTGGGCCCACTTTCCTCCATATTCACTCCTGCATCCAAATATCCACCAAAACTTGTGGAGTAGCATTAATCCTATCTACTATGCACAGAATCTTGGTGTTATGCTTTTTATTTACCGGTAAGTTGGTGGTCAAAACATGATTTAACGACCGCCAACAATGTGTCCGGCCCAGGTGGGGTAGGATGAAAAGCCCGACACACCGATCCAGATTCCCTGGATCCCGCAATCTTAGCACCGACAGCCGAAATTACGACACACCGATCCCGGCCTCAGGAGTCCGACCTGAACCTCGGCAACCTTAGCACCGTACTCCTGCGCACCCCTCGGGGGAAGGCCCAATCACCCCAAAAGACTAGTCCAATAGGGGAAGGGTGGCTCTCCCTTTTAAGGTGGCTTCCTCCTCCCAAGCTAAGCAAGGTGAGATTATTCAGAGGCTCACATGGTCGCCGCCCGACTACAACTGGGCCATCACCCTTTGTTGCGTCTTTGCCAGCGGGTAATAGTGGAGGACGTCCTCATCATTCCCACCCCCTTAAACAAGGGCCCAGCTCTGATGCCAAATGATGAGTCCAGCCCAGGTGGGGTAGGATGAAAAGCCCGACACACCGATCCAGATTCCCTGAATCCCGCAATCTTAGCACCGACAGCCGAAATTACGACACACCGATCCGGGCTCAGGAGTCCGACCTGAACCTCGGCAACCTTAGCACCGTACTCCGGCGCACCCCTCGGGGAAAGGCCCAATCACCCCAAAAGACTAGTCCAATAGGGGAAGGGTGGCTCTCCCTTTTAAGGTGGCTTCCTCCTCCCAAGCTAAGCAAGGTGGGATTATTCAGAGGCTCACACGGTCGCCGCCCGATTACAACTGGGCCATCACCCTTAGTTGCGTCTTTGCCAGCGGGTAATAGTGGAGGATGTCCTCATCAGCATCCCACCTGAAACAAACAATAACAATGACATAATCCCAACAATCGAAGAGAGGTTAAGGAACATCGAACGCGAGAGGCTAGAAAGGCAAGAGAAATTGGAAAGTATCAAGCAAATGGCGAAGCACAAAATGGAGACTCTCCAGAAAATATGGCAAGCAGAGAAAGACATCGATGAGATGGACGAGAAACTCCTCAAAATCAACGAAGAGTTACAAGCCGCAGTTAGAAAAACAAATGACAATCACAAGGAGCAACAAAAAGAAGACAGAACAGTTTATGACATAACAAGCGCTGATCGAAGCACCCGATCAAGTCTCAACTACAACCCAAATTCCCCGCTCAGCGAAGAGCTCCAAAATGAACCATGGCCACAGAACTTCAAAATGCCAAAATAAAGGCATACCAAGGCAACACCGATCCAAGGGAATTCTTAATCTCGTTCGAAGTCGCCGTAGAATCTGGTGGAGGAAGTAACTCAACATGTGCGAAAGCATTGGTAATGACAATCGAAGGCACAGCGAAAACGTGGTACACGACATTGGCTCCAGGAATGATACAATCATGGTCCGAGCTCAGAAGACACTTCATAAACAACTTTCAGGGTTTTCAAGCTGCCGAAGTATATCAAGGAAAACTATTCCAATGCAAGCAAAAAGATGACGAAAGCCTTCGACATTATATGCAAAGGTTTATGGAAATCAAGTCAAAGGCAAGAAATGTCGATGCTTCGACAGTAATCGATGCCGTCACAGAAGGTGTAAGAGCAGGACCTTTTCACTCTGCACTAACCAGAAAAAGACCGACAACAGTCTTCGAGTTACTTGACACCTTTGAAAAATATGCAAGATCGGACAAAGAGTTCAGAAGAAAGAAAGACGATGAAAGAAAGCTCGCTCAGCATGTAAAAGACGAGAAAAAAGCGAAGGAGGGAAGAGAAACAAGCCGCAAAAGATACAATGAAGACAACTCGAGGGGAAATGACAGAGAAGGCAGCAGTAGAAGGGTGCACAGTTTGGAAGATAAAGAAGAACGAAGAGAAGAAAAAAGGCCAAGAGAAGACGACAAGGATAGAGATCGAAGTCAAAATGAAAGAAGAAACGAAGATAGAAACCAAAATACAAGAAACAGCTCTCGTCCACCGTATTGCGAATGGCATGGAGAAAATAAAGGTCATACCACCAAGCAATGCAGAGACATCAAAGCAAGCAAGGAATTATGGCTCCAAGGAAAAGAAAATAAAAAGGCAATTCATCACACAAGCAATTATCACGATGATAGAAGCCGAAGCCACAATCAACAACCCTCAATGCTCTCCCAATCAGTAAATCATGTAATCCCATATCAGCAAGAAAGTTCACAATACGTACCTCACTACTACTACAACCAACAGCATCAGAGCTTGCCAGCGTTACCAGCTCCACCAAACTCAGGGAACAGCCAAAGCTCCGGAAGAAATGCTGAAACCAACACTTTGGCAAGAACAGCAATCCACGCCATCACCGGTGGGTCAACACAGCAACTGGACTCCAGAAGAGCAAGAAAGGAACCCTTGCGAAGAGTACAGCATGTCTCAGCTAGCACCCCCTTCGTAAAAACCAGATGGTCACACGTTGAAATCACATTCGACCACAATGATGCAAGAGATCTGCAACAACCACACTCTGACCCCCTCGTCATCTCGGCCAACATCAAAGGCTTCGATGTCTACAGGATACTAAGAGATGGAGGAAGCTCCGCAGATATCTTATTCGCTTCAACATACAGAAAGATGAAAATTGACGAAAAAACTCTGCAACCAGCAGGACTACTGCTAGTAGGCTTCACAGGAAAGGTCATTCAAGCTTTGGGAAAAATCACATTGCCAGTAACCTTCGGAGAAGAAGAGAACTCAAGAACTGAAGATATTATATTCGACATAGTCGACATGGTATACCATTACAATGCAATTTTTGGGAGGGGATCCATAAACAAATTCGAAGCCGTCATTCACCAGGCGTACTTGTGCATGAAGATACCAGGGCCAATATCAGTAATCACAGTCTTCGGCGATCAGAAACAAGCAAGAACAATTGAATACGACACCACGCCAGGAAGAAAGAACGTACATTTCGTACGAAGCCACCTCAACAAAGAACCGCAAGAGGAGCACGGCAAAATCCACGGCTTCGAAAATGCAGCCGCAGCCTTCGGCAGAATGACGATTAACGTCCTAAGAAAGTCACAACCATGACTTCTTAGGGCAGGAGAAGCACCCATGTAAAAGAATTTAAGCGGGGGGCGTGCTCTTTTTCCTCACCGAGGGTAGCTCCGA
This sequence comes from Eragrostis nindensis, assembly GCA_012490785.1. Classification (NCBI taxonomy): domain Eukaryota; kingdom Viridiplantae; phylum Streptophyta; class Magnoliopsida; order Poales; family Poaceae; genus Eragrostis; species Eragrostis nindensis. Next base: position 171,615 of record JAAXCT010000300.1, on the reverse strand, counting down.
AAGGAGTGTGAGGTTTTTTAACGAGGCGCCTCCTAAGTTTGTAACATATTTTATTTTTATGCAAAATTTTCCCTCAAAAAAGACGACGCTTCGAGCCCACAAAAGAACGATCGACGAAGACAAAAAACAAAAACCCCTCAGGCAGAAAGGCTAGAAAAGAGCTTCGACATCAATGAGTGAATGATGATCAGCTCGAAAAGAAGGGTTAGCCTACATCCTGAAAAGCGATGTAAACCCAAACGAAGTAAACAAGCGATAAGAGGTACAAAACCTCGCCAAAAGCAAAGTGCTCAAAGAACCGGAAAGAAGGGTTCGAGCACTCAGAAAGTAAGACAAGGAAAAATAGGCTAATAAGCCTTCGCCATAATTAAACTCCGAGAGACGGATAAACGAAAATCTCCTTCAAAAAGAAAGGAAGAAATTGCGAAAAATTACGATCCAAGGAAGATCGAAAATGTCATCGCAAAAACGGACATCAAAAACGCCGAAAGAAGAAATTGATGGAAACCTGTCTTCACAAAACAAGAGAAGAAAGCTCCCATCAAAAAACATGTGAAATTGCCACAAGTGCAAGCAGTTAACTAGAGCCTTCGTCAGGTTCAGGCTTTACAATAAAACCCAGCTCAAGAAGCATCTCACAAGCAATCCTAAATTCATCTACACTACAACCACAAGAAGGCGAGTAGGGCCTCCTTAAAACAGGGTCTACAACACCTCTACTAATCATCTTATCAATACGCTCCGAAAACTCAAGACGACTCGAAGAACCTTCGAGCGCATCGGAAAGCCGCTGACGATCCGTATTACGTCTCTTCCGAGAAGTACCTCTATTCGACGAAGACCGACGTTTACGAGGCAAATCAGCAGAGGAACCAGAATCCTTTTTTACTCTGCGACCCCTAGAAGACGAAACCTTTGTCGACGGCAAAGCCCCTCGACATGACCCTCCGCGGCCACGAAGGCGATGCTGCCGAAAAGAAGAAAAACCAAGAGCAACTGGATCTCCAAAAGCGACAATCCCTTCGTCCAGAACACCTTCAAGCATCACAGCAAAAGCCACGGGAGAAAGAGGATTTGAGTCACTACTCAAATTAAAATCCGAAGAAGAGTCAGGAACATCAAAGGGAAAGGTCTTCGAAGCTTTAGAAACGGAAACACCACCCAAGCGAAAAGGAGCGTCAGGCGAAGCCTGAAGAAAAAACAAAGAAAAGGAAAAAAATTAATACAATATTACAAATCCAGATGGGACGAAGCCCATCAGAAGAATGGTTCAACGGATGTACAAATCACAAACTAAGTATCAGGAGCAATCAAGCTCACACAAACACAGGAATTACAAAAATTATACCTCGCCTCCACTCCCACCAGAAGAGCCCTTCGAAAAAGAAAAAACCTTGCTCCAGAACACATCATCAAGATGCCCCTGGAATTTCTCAAGAGCTTCCACAAGAATCTGCGAAGCCCCATAAGTTGAAACAAAAGCGAAGTGATCACTTACAGCCTTCGCCACAGCATCACTCACATCAGCTTGAAGCGAGAACAGCAAGTCCCTCACGGCTAGCTGAATGGCATTCGTCGAAAAGTTCTTCGAAGCCTCCAGAACATAAGGAACATAGTAAGCAAGCCATGCATGCTTTCGATCAACAAAAAACTCTGGCAGAAGCGGATCAGGCTGAGTCCCAAGCAAGACGAGAGCATTACTCACTTGGTCACAAATAGCTTGTAAGCGAAGCCCTTCAGCTTTCTCCAGAGATTTGTTCTGATTCTCAGCAGCCTCAACCTGCCCTCGAAGCTTATTATTCTTAGCATCAAGCTTAACAAGCTGAGTGTCGAGAGATTTTATTTTTTCCTCGAGAGTCGAAGCGTTCAAGTTACAATCTTCGACAGACTTCGCCAGAGTCGGGTTTTCAAGTGAAAGCTCAGACAATCGCTTCTCGCTCTGAGCAAGGGCCTCCGTTTTCTCCCAAACAGCCTTCTCAAGAGCAACCAAGCTCTCGCGAAAAGCATCTTGATCGCGAGCAAGAGTGTGCAGCTCTCGATACTGACGAAACGAAGCTTGCGTCATAGCAAGGGACTGAAACAACGAAATCAAAGATTATGAAACAGAAGAAAATTCAAGAGGAAAGAAAAGCAAAAGAACAAGAAAATACCTGCACTTGAGCAGAGATTAAAGGATTAAACAAAGCATCGCCGCCTTGTTTAACAAGTTCACCCTCAACTTGAGGAAGGCGAACGTGCTCAGCAGCCTCAACGAAGGGATGCGCCGCCTGAGCGCTAAGAACGAAGGCACTAGCAGGCACTTCGTCACAAGCAACAACAGGAGCAGACGGAGGGTCGACTGAGGTAAAAACCGGAGCCCCGCTTGAGTTAATAGTAAAAGGAAGAAGTTTGCCATAGAGCAGCTCAAAGCAAGAATGCAGAATAAATTCACCTTCGACTGGAGTAGTGAACATGCCACGTGTTGGCGCTTTCTAAGTACCCATTTTATGTGCCAATAGCAGCCATATTCCTCCACATTCTCACCATATTCTTGTCATAATTGTGCATTATTACCCCTAACCTTGACGAATTCCACTTGTAGTGTTGTTTAAGTGCTATGTTGCAGAATTAGGTGGAATGACACTATAAAGGCTCAAGTATGAGAAGTAACGACATGAAGCCCGACTCGCCATGCAAGGAGGGCTTCCCAATAGCCCATGGCACCTACAAGACACCTCTGGACGTCCATGGAACCAAACATGCAAGCCCAAGATCGTGGCCCAATGCCTAAGGATTTCTAGAAGGTTTATCCGGAAGGAAAGATCAATTCGCGCAGTCCAGAAATAGCACTATATTGTCATGCGGATTTCGAGTTTAAGACGTGCTCTAATGGGAATCCAATATACAGGAAAGTTGTAGATCTTGTCGAGAGCTTTCCGGAACATATATGGATTATCCCGTTTGGATTCTGGAGCTAGGAGATATGGGCCCTGCAAGGAGACCTGCGCAGAGGAGTCCGAATCAGGACAGATATTTTGGCATTGCATATTTGGGAACCAAGACGGCCAAATCTGGAGATCCAATGAATACCAAAGTTGTAGATCTTTTCGAGGACTACGAGATAGAGTCTAAGTTTGCCTCATTTGGACTCCGGACGAGAAAGTTATGATTTATGGAAGGCGGAGCTGCGAAAAGGGAAAATCGAGTCCGCGTTGGAAACGAGTCGTGCCTTTGGTGCCGACCGGCACCGACCTAGATTTGTTTCCTTTCGCCTCCAGACGCCTCCCCACTATATATGAAGCCCATAGGACGCCCAGAAGGGAGGTTGGACAGAGTTGGACGTCGAAAGACCTAGGGAGACGCCTCACACACCCAAGACGCCGTCCGGAGTTGAAAGCCACCACATAGACGATGTAATCTAGGCTAGTTTGCATGCCGGCATAGCCTCCATGCGCGGTTGGCTATGCCGGAGTTCCTGAGCCTCCCTTGATGTTCGTCAAGGTATGTAATTGATGGTGAGCATTGTGTCATTGTGAGAATTCTTGGTCTTTAATCGGATTACTTTGGTATATGCGATTGTGCATGTTCTTAATTCTAGATACTTAATAAGAATAGACTCGTGACGAAGGTTTGTTCTTATGGATCTATCGCGTAGTGCAAGAAACCGGTGGGGAGCTATTAGTTACCTTGTCGTGACAGGATCGGGGCGAATGAAACCACTACGTCTTGTAGAATACCGGAGCAGTTTGTGTAAGCTAAGACCTTGCTTTGACGTGATTTTACCTAATGGCTGGAACTACTAGATTATACAGGTTAAACTTTTGGATTGGATCTTGGTGAATATCTGTTTATCTGTTTACCACTCACGATCGGCACGGCCTCCGTGCCGACCGGCACAACACCTATCTTCTTCACAACTCGCGTGTCTGCAATAGTACTTCATGCTAGGATGGTTCTGTTAGACGAAATAGTAACCTTAATCGTGTTCTCTTGCTGATCTCTGTGGTTCGATATTAAACCTTGGAATACTCTAAGGGAAAGTGCTACAATGTACACCGTCCACTTGCGGTATATAAATGGGTGCGTATAAACGACCAACAAGCTCTTTCTGGCGCCGTTGCCGGGGATCGGCAACTCGAACCTAGGGTGATCTATCTATTCGGACTAATCCTATTCTTTTATTGCACATGCCCTGTTTTTCGTATTTTTGTGTCCATTGAAAACAGGTACAGCTAGGCACATAGTTATCCAAGGAGTACAGACGGTGATCCATCCTCCCGGTGCCGGCCACCACAACAGTGGTGCCGATCGGCACTGCCTGGGGGATCGCTGCTGTGTGTTCTGGAGACGTCCAGAACGCTGGAGATCGACGACGTTGACGATCTGTGCTACCTTCTCCTCGCACCGGAAGCAAACTACTTCGTGCCGATCGGCGCAACGCCCATGCCGATCGGCACCTACCGATTTATCAAAACAAGGTGCACGCTCTTGTGTCAAAAATTTTTCTAAACTAATGCTCTGCAAGGATTTGGCTTGTTCATAGAAATAGGATATGGGAGAGAAGATTGAGGGTTACTTACCATGAAGATCGAGGATTTCAATTTATAACATTGAAGGCATGGTGGATATGTTCTTGATCATGAGTTTGTCGTTCTGTCTGCTGACTTCCCGGAGGTGTGCGCATCCGTACAAAAGATTGCAAGGCTTAAAAAGTCGATATTCTGAAAGAGCATCAAGTCTAGTTTCCAACGGATCAAGTCTCACATTATTTGGAGCTTTCTACAAGGATTTATGGCCAAAACACGAGACCCTGCGCATGCTGTTTGAATATTGCGCGAGAATTGCAACCAATTGGAAGATTGAAGCAAATATGGAATTATGGGACCATATCCACGTAATCCATGGGTTCCCAAACATTTAGTGACTTCCTTTTGATGGTAGACACGGATTCAAGTCGTTCCAAACACGGAGTTTGAATATTTGGAAAGTTTGAATTCAATTCGGATTCATCGCGAGACAGCCTGACATACCTTTACAAAAACAGCCATATCTCCCTCATACGGAGTCCGATGAGGACGTGTGAATACTCGTTGGAAAGATAATTTGATGCCCGACGCAATGGTACAGGTCTCAGACCCTAATTCCTCCTGGTCGCAGCTCAGAAGGACGAACAATCAGTCGGCAGAAGGAAGAGAAGGCAGATTTCTTCAGAACAACCCAAATTGGAGGAGCAATAGATTGGAGATCTTTGGATGAAGTGTCTTGAGCAATAATAAAGCGAGGCAATGGAGTTGTGAGGGATGCCGACCGGCACCTTCATCATGCCGACCGGCACAACTCCATAATATTCGGTCTCCTATCTCTCCAATAGATTACTCCCACAACAGTATTGAAGATTAGATGCGACGATTGAAGAAAATATACAGTGATTGATGATGGAAACACGATAGTGGTTGGGTTTTTCTTCGGTTCTACCAACCAACAAATATACATCATTCACTTGGTTATCACGATGTTCTTCATGAAGCAAGTTCAGTTTTTCGATGGTTGATTGGGATGAACACTCAAGAAAAGAGCCTCCGTTATTCGTCAAGAAGAAATTTTCCAACCGTCAACTTGTTGAAGCATGAGAAGTTTGTATCCATGCTGGTGTGAATATTCATCAAGATTCACGAGTCAAGGGACAGGCCGGCATATGCTCCAATGCTTAAAAAGATGAAGTCATCAAGATTCTCCGAAGAAAAGATCAAGGAGCTGAAGTCATTGGTAATTCTGCATGTCTCAGGACCTGATCAATTGATGAAAGTTTTATATCTGGATGGAGCTTTAAGTCTTCTTTCCAACGCATCAAACGGTACTGGATTTGGATTTTTCTATAAGGATTTATGAGCTAATCATTGGACGCTGCGCGGGCTGTCAGATTTTCAAACAGCACGCAGTCTTGGAGTAAAAAACTCATAAGTCCTTCATACGGAATCCGTTTGAGGTGTATGACCACTCGTTGGAAAGATATTTTTGGTACCTACATTGTGGTATTGGTTTTAGAACCTGTTTCGTTCTGTTGGTAATGAAAAATCCAGAGAGAACATGAACTGCAGATTATTAGTGGCATAATTGAAGAAGGAGATGAAGATGACGACGATGCAATTAGCTTGAGCAATTCTTCCATAAAGTAAATGATTAGAGATGAAGCAAACCTGAAGAATCAAGAGCATTATATCATCCACACACATTGAGCAATATGCAACACGAGCTATGAGCGAACCGCGACAAAGTTGCATAGTACAAGCTGCATGGATATCATTGGATCTTACACCAAGAACCATGGCTTCGCGACAACAAGGTATGTGAGAAGTCTAGCTACTTGACTATAATTGAAGCACTTTCGGGAGGCAACCCGTGTTTTGTGTCTTTCTTTTGGGTCTTTCATTTGGTTTGTTTAGTGCTACTAGGAGGGCAACCTAGAGGTTTTTGTGTGAGAATTACCCAACTCGAATGCTCATCTTGTGGTTAATTTGTTCTAGTCTAACATTTTTCTTTTTAGACCACCGTCATTATGTGTTTTTGTTTGCAAAAATCATTCACTGCATGCATAATTTGTGAGCACTTGCTTTGTTTTTGTATTTGCATATTTCTCCACTTGCATATTTGTCCACTTTGCATGATCATAACCACAATTTCACTCATGATAGCTTGCTTTGAACTTTCTAATGGGCACTAAATTGCTTGGTTCCAGCTTTCTTTAGCAAATTTAGGTGTAAACGTGGTGTTTATGCTTATTTGTTGAACAACATTGGATAGTTCATTTGCCTTGCTATGTTTTGCATCATTTGCATTGGTTGGTTGCTAATCTTTTTTAATGCGCTATCTTTCTAATCCAGCGGAGTTTTGCAATGGCTAAGTCATGAACATGGTGTTTAGACTTTGGTTGTTAAAGAATTTCGTTTAGAATTGCTAGCAATCTAGTTGTAAGCATGGTGCTTAGAGCTAGGTGTAAACATTGCTTTTGAGTTGCTTCCGCGCCTCTAACTTTCGTTGCTAACTTCAAAACATTTTCTTCGCTTTGCTAGTATAGGTGCGACAAGATTTAATGTATTTGATATGTTTAGTCTATGTGATGCGCTTATTCTGTATCTGATCAATGCATGATTCAGGGCCTGTTTGGCACGGCTCCAGCTGTGCCGGCTTCGGCTGTGGCTGTGGCTTCTCTGAAAAACTAGCTGTGCTGGCTGTGGCTGTGGCTGTGTCTAAAATCCTTTGGCAAAACAGCTTCTTCTGCAGCTTCTCAAGCAGCTTCTCCTACCGCTTCTCTTGCAGCTTCATGGAAAAAAAAGGCAAATGTCCATATTGCCCATAAGCATATGAATCCACTTTATACATGCATTTCTTGTTTCATAGTAGAAAATAGACTTGGGCCAATTATTAGTAGCATATAAATTAATAAAACACAAATTTTATGTGATTGCAATCTGGACAAAAATTGTTGTTATTGTATACTAAAATAATGAGAAATAAGCTATATCACACATAAAAAGAAATGTATATGTCGGTTAGTCTATGGACCAGGTCCATCCAAAAGATAAAACGCCATGACCTTATCTTCAATCTCGGTTTCGTCCGCAGCCATTGCAGCCATCCTCCATATGTGGATTTCACTCGTGGATCTCACTAATCAAGCAACGGCGGCGGGTCTCAAGAATCAAGCAATCGGCCTGCAACCCGAGTGCTGTAGCGACGGCATGCCGCGAGCCCCAGCCCAGACGCGGTGCGCTCATGCCCGGCCGCCCGTGCGATGGCTCATCGCGACTAGACTGCTCCAGTCCGGCCACCGCGCAAGGCCTGCTTCAATGACGGAGGAGGGAGGTCCGGTGAGCACTGTTACCTGCCGCCTTGTGAGCTACTCGGGTGGAGGAGGCGCTGGAGTCGGAGGAAAGAATAATGGGCAGGGGCAGGCTGCGTCATTTTGGGAAACGGGCGACGTTTTTTGGGTGGGCCCAGAGAGAACGAAGCAGGCGAAGCCACGGTTCGGCAGCTCCGGGCTTCGCTACCTTTTCGCCCACTGCTTCGCCCGGAATTTACGGACAGCCGTCTGCGAAAGCACCACGTTTGGCGAAATTTTTGCTGAAGCCGCATGCGAAGCCGGAGCTGAAGCGCGGCCAAACAGCCCCTCATTAGTGTAGCTGACGCGACGGTTATGCTATCGATTATCACATAGTGCAAAAACTTGTCATGCTCGCTTGTTGTCTTAAATTCTTTGCTTGCATTGTTCTAACAACTTCATGCATCCACACTTATGCACACACCTACACTCATTAGGTTTTTCTTTTCTACTAGAATAAGTTGTGCCACAAGTTGACCTTTGAGGTTGTTGCTAGATGGACGATATTGTTTCTACTCCCGACCATCACCTCGGGAGTAGTATGTGCCCTTAATTGTTTTGCAGGAATGAAGGGATTACTCTCACATGAAGGAGGATGAAGGAAACAAAGTGACAACTGCCGCATGTACAAGAGGGAGCGTTGGGACAAGAGTGCCGACCGGCACCAGTTTGCGCCGACCGGCACCACTCTGTGCCGATCGGCACAGGCCGCTGCTCTAGTTATCGACCTTCTCTCATGAACATCATCAAAATATTAAGCATGGGGGAAGCGCTTGGCCTTCAGTTCTGAAAAATACGGTAACATCTCTTTCCTCCTTCTCTTTTCCGACCTCTTGTTCTTCTCATCCTTGCGAACACTATCTGCTAGCAACTTGGGTTTTTGTTCTCTTTTCTCGTTTTGTTTGTGTCTTTCACCATCTTTTGCTTGTGTTTTCACTCTAAATAATGCATGATTATGATGAGGAACTTTGCTAGAGATATGATGAAAGTTGCTACTGTTGTTGGAACTTGCATGTATGATTCGTTGCATATAATTGTCCCCCGCTGAATTTTAATGAATTTGAACTAAGCACCAATTCTATGAACTCTATTTGCTTAAGTGGAGGGCGACGGATTATATGATCGAGACCCCATATGATTGTGCTGTTCATTTGAACCATGCTTTGCTCTTGAATAAGAAAACTTCAACATAGCTAGTGTCCTTAATAATTTTTGGAAAACTATAATATCTTAATGTCTCTAATCCTTACAAATATTGCTCTCTTACATTGATCATACCCACCAAAGCCAAATATACTACACTTATATGTTGAACCTGTAGATTGGAACATGTAATTCGGTGAGTTGGTTCAAGTTTGTGTTATTTTGGTATGAGACTTAGAAGCTGGCCATTTCGTTTGCGTAACTCTCACTTGTTTGCTAGCCTTTTTCATATTCAGCATTGCCTATTCTATTCTGGAATGTGTGCATACTTCGCTGAATATTCCCACCTGTAAACCCATATTTCTTTTGATGTTGTCCAATCCTTGTCCACAACCTATGATATGAGTTTTTCGTCGAGCCGTTGCACTATTTCTATGGTTTTATGCACAAATTATCAATATATCTTGCTCAAGACGAAGATTTTCATCACCAAACACCTCTGGAGACTTTCTGAAGCGCAAAGGATCAATTTAAGGCGAAAACGGAGAAAAGTCGGGTTCGTGCCGACCGGCACAGACTCGTGCCGACCGGCACAAAGTACAAAATCAGCAAAAGACCCCCTGTTATCTCCAGAAATCAAGTATATGTGTTCAGACGGTCAAGGAGAAGAAATAAAAAGGTTAACTAGTGCTTTTTCTTTCTCCACTTCTTATATGCTCGGGACGAGCATCGTTTAAGCATAGGGGAGTTGGATCGTCATCTACATTCCGAAGCACTAGTTAATGGACTTCAAAGATTGTTGGTGGAAGATCAAGATTGTTTAAGTGTTATATCAAGAGGCAAGAGTGGACTTCATAGAAGATTGTGCATAAAACCATCATATTCAAGTAAGTGCATTCAATTGGCTGAAACTCTATCCTTCCAACCATGTGCAATCCGATTTTGAGAACTTCATTTGTGTTTTGAGATCATTCTTTGCTATTTGCACATGTCCACCTTTCTAAAGCGTGTGTTTTCCTCTCTTTCATCATGTTATTCCAATGGCCTTTTTGACAAGTCTCTGTGAAACCAAGTAGAACTATCTCTTGATTTGACAATATTCTGAGTTACATTGTTTTGCTAGTTGTTTTTCTACCAAGCTACACATAAAGCCTTCCACCAAATATTTGTAGAAAGGATCGCTTCTAGTGTTTGGTTTGTGAGATTTGTGAGATGAGTGTTGTCTTGATTCTTTGCAAGGGGGTGTTTTGTTTAGATATATGAGACTGAATTTTTGGAAAACTTTATGATCTTAAGGCCTAGTTTGAGGAGTAATCTGCTTTGAGAGTTGAAGCTACTTTATTTGATCATTGTGGTCGGTTCTAAGTCATAATCTGTCCCCACTAGTATCGTTGAGTAGTAGAATTGGTGCAACTTAAACTTTTGTGCTATACTCTTAAAGCGGGTTGGATATGCATGTGCTTTGATGAATGCAAGTGAAGATAACATGACTGCAACGCTGATCTCTCCTTGAGAGGGTAAAGTGATTTATTTACTCGAGGACGAGCAAAGGTTTAAGCATGGGGGAGCTGTTGGCGCTTTCTAAGTACCCATTTTATGTGCCAATAGCAGCCATATTCCTCTACATTCTCACCATATTCTTGTCATAATTGTGCATTATTACCCCCAACCTTGACGAATTCCACTTGTAGTGTTGTTTAAGTGCTATGTTGCAGAATTAGGTGAAATGACACTATAAAGGCTCAAGTATGAGAAGTAACGACATGAAGCCCGACTCGCCATGCAAGGAGGGCTTCCCAATAGCCCATGGCACCTACAAGACACCTCTGGACGTCCATGAAACCCAACATGCAAGCCCAAGGTCGTGGCCCAATGCCTAAGGATTTCTAGAAGGTTTATCCGGAAGGAAAGATCAATTCGCGCAGTCCAGAAACAGCATTGTATTGTCACACGGATTTCTAGTTCAAGACGTGCTCTAATGGGAATCCAATATACAGGAAAGTTGTAGATCTCGTCGGGAGCTTTCCGGAACATATATGGATTATCCCGTTTGGATTCTGGAGCTAGGAGATATGGGCCCCGCAAGGAGACCTGCGCAGAAGAGCCTGAATCAGGACAGATATTTTGGCATTGCATATTTGGGAACCAAGACGGCTGAATCTGGAGATCCAATGCATACCAAAGTTGTAGATCTTTTCGATTGCTACGAGATAGAGTCCAAGTTTGCCTCATTTGGACTCCGGACGAAGAAGTTATGATTTATGGCGGAGCTGCGAAAAGAGAAAATCGAGTCCGAGTTGGAAACGAGTCGTGCCGGTCGGCACACCATTGGTGCCAACCGGCACCGACCTAGATTTGTTTCCTTTCACCTCCAGACGCCTCCCCACTATATATGAAGCCCATAGGACGCCCAGAAGGGAGGTTGGACAGAGTTGGACGTCGAAAGACCTAGGGAGACGCCTCACACATCCAAGACACCGTCCGGAGTGGAGAGCCACCACATAGACGATGTAATCTAGGCTAGTTTGCTTGCCGGCATAGCCTCCATGCGCGGTTGGCTATGCCGGAGTTCCTGAGCCTCCCTTGATGTTCGTCAAGGTATGTAATTGATGGTGAGCATTGTGTCATTGTGAGAATTCTTGGTCTTTAATCGGATTACTTTGGTCTATGCGATTGTGCATGTTCTTAATTCTAGATACTTAATAAGAATAGACTCGTGGCGAAGGTTTGTTCTTATGGATCTATCGCATAGTGCAAGAAACCGGTGGGAGCTATTAGTTATCTTGTCGTGACAGGATCGGGGCGAACGAAACCACTACGTCTTGTAGAATACCGGAGCAGTTTGTGTATGCTAAGACCTTGCTTTGACGTCATTTTACCTTATTGCTGGAACTACTAGATTATACAGGTTAAACTTTTGGATTGGATCTTGATGAATATCTGTTTATCTGTTTACCACTCACGGTGCCGATCGGCACGGCCTCCGTGCCGACCGGCACAACACCTATCTTCTTCACAACTCGCGTGTCTGCAATAGTACTTCATGCTAGGATTGTTCTGTTAGACGAAATAGTAACCTTAATCGTGTTCTCTTGCTGATCTCTGTGATTCGATATTAAACCTTGGAATACTCTAAGGGAAAGTGCTACAATGTACACCGTCCACTTGCGGTATATAAATGGGTGCATATAAACGACCAACACCACGTGACGGAATGTGAGGCTCATCTGGCAAATCAAACCCTGAACGATCGGAGAGAGGCTGTAAGGTGGCAAACAAAGCATCTAACTCTGATTTAGTTACAGACAAATTGCAACCTTCGGAGCGATCAGCGAAGCCCTTCTTGTCCTGGATCTCGGCCTCGAACACGGCCACAGAATCTTTGTCCTGGATTTTGGCTTCACCTGCAGCCAAAACCTCCTTGTCCTGGATCTCGGCCGAAGCCGAACCTTCAACCAACTTGTCGTAACCCTGATTTTCAGATATTCCAAAAATTATTTATGAATTATCGAAGACTTGTAATACATGGAAAGGATCCTAAAGATAGACTCCGAATCTATTACTACAGATCGGAAATTACCTAGATAGGCTCCAACCCTAACTTGTAAAGGGGGCAAGACCCACCTATAAATGTAAACACCCCTCCCCACGGGAGAGGGGGGCGAGGACAGACACTACCATATTCAACAAGCCATACACTGAACATAGAGTTTTTATCCTTCGGGAGGCCTGAACCAGTATAAACTCTCTGTGTGCCCTAGATTGATTTCTCGATTGATCGTTACTCTCTCGATCCAAATATTTGCCGTTCTCCCGAATAATCGGGCGACGACACAACTTGTCGTGAATCTTGGCCTTGGAGGACTCTCGAGTTGTCACCTTATGCGTTGCAGCTACTGAAGAGGTATTCTCGCCAGCAAGAACATCACCTTGAAGGGATGGGGAATCGGGAAAAGAGCTTCGCTCAGATTCTTTGATAACAGGCTTCTGACCAGAGCCAGATGTCGCCTTCATATCTTGTAACAGCGAAGTCATTTTAGGTTTCTTAAAATGAGGAATCGACTTCGAAGATACAGCCTCAGACGGAACAGTCCCAGGAGCGAAAGACTTCGTAGCCTTCGAAGTATCAAGAGATGCCGAACTATCGGTTTTACCCAAACCAGAAGCCTTATCAAACTTGGCCTTTTTCTCCGAAGCATGATCACCAGATCTACCCATCCTAAAAAAGAAGGAAAGGAAAGGATCCCCCGTCGCGAAAGAATCAAAAGCGCGAGAAAGCAAGCAGAGCGCCTAGAACAACTGGAACAAACTCACAAGCTAAAAGATGAGCCCAAAGGCCAGATATATATAGAGCGGCAACACACCTCGGGAAGACAAAAAACAAAAGAAGGACAAACAAATAAACCGAAACGTGTAGGGAACCACAAAAAACAAAAAACTTCGGCGTTACAAAACAAAATGAAAACTGTTTCTGACCAATAACAAGTTTTAGACTCATCAACAGTTGAGGGCTAATGTTGGGATAGCGCCGAAGCCACCCGAAGACACTAGACGAAAGAACGAAGACCATGGCGCTAGATTTTAAAGAGAACGAAGCCACCAAGATGTACGGACAATACAACGGAACGGACCAAGGACCTATCTACAAAATGGCTTTTTCCCTCCCCCTATAAATAGCTAGCAGGAATCTCTGTAAGGGACCAACGGATTTCGGGCCCCGAGCCTCATAAACCTTCAAGACGGAACACGGAAACCGAAGACGCTTCGTGCAGCACCAGAGGAAGAGAAGCTAGAATTCTATTCTTCGAATTGAACCTACCAGAAGGACGGCTTCGCACTTGGCCACAAGACCACCAGGACGCAAATCACCCATGAGGGCTTCGGCGTCAGCATATTGAAGACGGAATTCATCACGAGGGCTTCGGCAATGACTTAAATTGAACGTAAATGTGCTTGAGGGCTTTGACACATTAGCGAAGACCCCAATCGTGCACCTCCGGATATATATAAATTGTGTTATGGAAACTCTTGTCCCAACACCCGCCTCTATTCTACTTGTCATCAGCCACAACTCATAAAAACCAGTCGTGTAATAGCCACCCAAGTTTTAAATTGAACATGGGTTGTTTATCACAATGTGTGCCGCTAATTACTAGAAGTTAAAAATAGTGGAGTGTGATTAGATATTTCCCTATTCAATGCTTGAACAGTTGAAAGAGGGAATTTTGACTCCCAATCCGTACTTACTAGAACCCGATCTAGTGTTTCAAAGGTGGGTGTCGCTCTAGAGTTTGCCCATGTAAATTTATGACTAGATAGTTTTAGCTTCCTTAAGTCTAATCCATCTATAACGACATTTAAACAACAAGGGCCATCTATAGTCATATCTTTCATTGTTCTTTTCTTGCGGGTTTCTAATGATATTGAAATCCCCACCAACAAGAATCGGCAAAGTCTCTTTAACACAAGTTTGGACAAGCTCGTCAAGAAATCTTCCTTATATTCATCTTGGCCAGCCCCATAATATGCTATTAGAACCCATTTAAAGCCATCATCTTTGTTTCTAAGATGGAACTTGACATAAAAGCCACCTTCATAAAACGCTACCGATGTCAAATACTTCCAAATTTCCCAAGAAGGATGCCACCAGACCTACCATGAGGTTCAGTCCCATGCCAAGGGAAATCTCACCCATCGAAAATATTATTCAGCGTACTTTTCGTAAACTCTTTTTTTTTTCAGTTTCCAAGAGAGCGACGAAGTCTAGCTTCTACTCTCCAGAAGTGTTTGAGAGGAACCTATATTTAGACAAGTTACTAAGACCTCTGCTATTCCAAAAAATTGCTATCATTTTGAACCATTTTTGTCTTTGTTAACTATCCTAATTTTAGCAATTTTCTTTTTCCTCGCGGGCCAAATGGGCCGGCGCGGCATGAAAGGGCCTAATTGTGCTGTGCCGTGGAGTGATACCCAGGCATGGGCCGGCCCAAAATTAAATGGGATATGCCTTTTCATGCCATGCAGGCATGGTGGTTGCGTCCATTTTGGCCATCACTACACGTCTTTAAAAATTGAAATGTGATACCTAAATTAAAAATAAGAGGCGATACAGAGAAGCCAAAGGCAAAAAAGAAAATTACAATCAAATTTGACGAAGTCTTCTCCTTCATCTCAACCATCGTAACCATAAAGATCTGAACGAACCCCAATCGCACATAGGCTTTTGAAGACTGCAGTACTCATCCATCCCGGAGAAAGGATCTTTACAAACACATGAAAACATCAGAGGGACTGTGCCCGGAGTCTGATCCAGATCGATCTGCTTCCACGCCGCCAACCATCGACGCAACCATATCTCTCACGGGCCCTTCATCAGTGCCGGATGAAACACTGCTGAGACGAAGAGAGGGTCGGAGTACCATTATTCCAAATAGGACCGTCATCTCCTTCGTCTGGACGACGACACCATAGACACCACACTCATATCCCATCGCATCCTTATGAAAGAAACCACAAGAACGAAATGAATAGGGAACTAACCCCAGACAATTTGTCATCTTTACCTCGATTGCCAAAAGAGGAGAGATAAAAACTATACTCAAACTACCAGATCTACTTGAGGGGGTGGATTCCCACTCCCTCTTCTCACCGGTGCCTGACCGGAGAGGAACAGGGAGGGGGATCAAGCGGCGGCGGCGGTTAAGGCTTTTTCTCGGTCGGCAGTGTTGCTACGGCCTCTCGCTGGGATTTGAGGAAAGCATAATATAAAAAAAAAGTTATTTACGATACGGCCTCTCCCTTTTGAACTCTGTGGGGCATCAGATCTTGAGATTGCTCAAGTTACTGTATATAACATGATTCGCTATTGATGGGTACGTGGTTACTGTAAAACGAACACTTAGCCGTTGATGCAGCGACCATACTTAGTTAGAGCAAGTATTATGAACGGCGAGGAGCGGGCGAGATGCCTACGTGTGAGAGAGAGAAAGCAAGAGAGAGTGGATCAGGCGGCGGATGCGCACTTCGGCAGCCCCTATTCGTTGCGTTCGCTGTTGGGCTCTAAATGAGGAGTTTTACTGTTCAAAATAATGGCCATTAATTTTCCCAAACTAATGACCATTAGTTTAAGGGTAACTTTGTAATTGCATCTCAATTAGAAAATTTATTACGTTTGCAAACAGTTGTTGGGCCGGCCTGCGTCGCTGTCAAGCCCAGTTAAAAAAAGCCCAGACCATTTGGCCATTAGTAGTGGATTCTTGATATCAAATCTGGACCGTCGAATCAAACTAATGATCATTATTTTGGAGAAACTAATGACCATTATTTTGGATAGTAAAACTCCTCCTAAATATAAGCGGGGTCCACCACCATCGAGCGCTCCTCGCAGCCGGCAGCCGGCGTAACTATTAAACCTGCTCTTAAAGCGGTGGCAGGACAGCCGCAGCTGACACAACATTTTTGTAAGACAACGAAGGCTTTTTAAACTAGCGAGCATGTGATGCGTTTTCTAGATGTGTGAACGCATGCCGCCAAGCCGGAAAAGAAAGATAGCTCAATGTGATCCCGTCTAGCTTAAACGGTACTTTTTTATTTGGGAAGCGAGAAGTATAAACACGAGAACAAGCACGGGTGTGCGAGGTTCAGGAAAAGAGTTCATTTGTTCCTTTTTCTTGTTTGCCTCTGAGTGTTCTTCGTAGTTCTCTTCATACCTAACCTCCATGTCGGGCGGAGGAAATGCAGACGCCGATGAGGAAATCCACATCGTGATGTTCCCGTGGTTGGCCTTCGGCCATATCAGCCCGTTTGTTCAGCTAGCGCGCAAGCTCGTCTCTGCCGGCGGCGGCTTCCGTGTAACCTTTCTGACGGCCGCTGGGAACGTGCCCCGAGTCGAGGAGATGCTGGCCTCCGCCTCGCCCGCCGCCGCTGGCGCGGTGACCGTCCGCGCCCTGCACCTGCCAAGCGTTCCCGGGCTCCCGGCGGGGGCGGCGAGCACGGCGGAGCTCTCGGCGGACGGCGCCAGGCTGCTGAAGCTGAGCCTCGACGGCGCCCGGCCGCAGGTGGCCGTGCTGCTCGCGGAGCTCCGGCCCCGGTCGACGCCGTGATGTTCGACTTCGCCACGCCGTGGGTCTGCGACGTCGCGGCGCCGCTCGGGTTTCTTCTGTGATCGAGTTTGAGGAGCACATAATTATTTGAACGATGCGGACCATCTGAATGATGTCGTGGTATGTTTTAGCATTCCCATGATGAGTTTACTATATAGTAGTTCTCTGAATGTAAGTTGTGTTTACTTCGTCACATGTGGCGAGCTTCGGTGATCCCAGAGAGATAAACAAAAGAAGAATGAAAGCAATAATGCAGAAGTTGAGTGTCCGCACGCTACTGTGACTAAAATCTAAGCACGTGTTGGAGCACGAGCATGTGGCACTATTAAACAAGTGCAACAGATGGGTTGATTGGTCTTTCTAAATGGTCGAGTCAGGCAATGGTGATCGCTTTCCCCACTCCTATTTGTGCTTTCTGCCAATCTTCTGCGGAATGGGTAAAAAATGCACGCAGTACTGGCCGCTTAAAAGCACCCACCCGAAGGACCCTAACATATTGTTGTAAATATATTCCCTATTCTAAAATAAATATTATTGTTTGGACTATCCAATTTTCCAATATGAAGATGACAGTTTCACTACACAACGGGACAGAATAGGCTAATGCTAGTCCCCTCGTTATGCAAGCTAATCCTAGGCAGTTATTTTGTATAGAATGCTCCTGCACACCTTTGAGCAGTCCACTGATCTGAAGCAAACATTTCAATGTGATTAGCGTCAGGAGACAAATCGTCAGCCACTTCAGCTGCAGAGTTCTGGCGATCTCATGTGAACGGGAAAGCCATGGGCTAATATAACTCACTTATTGGATCCATGTCGCTCAGCACTCGCATCTTCGTCCATCTTCACGAGAACAATTGAAGAATTGCTCATCAGAGATTGGATCGCCCTTCAGAGGGGAGTGAATGATTGTCTGCACCGAAGAGAGCTGAATGCGGCCCATCGGCAACTGCAGCTAGCAGGGTCTGTCGGCCCAAAGTTTGTTGAACTGTCTTGAATTCTCCAGCAGTAGAGAGTATTCGGAGCACCCATATATTTCCTTCACTTCGTGATGGACTACAAATTCCACGAGGCGATTGAAATCCAAACATCGCCTTTATTCAGTTAAATAATCATGGAGGCTCATGCATGCAGACACGTGTTCCCAGAAATTCTCTGACCACAAAACCGTATTTTCGCTTCTTGGATTTGCTACGACTATCAAAAGTTACCGCGCACACACAAAAAGCCGGCGAACTCGCATATGCCATGCGCATGTACCATCATCACTTGAATAAATTTGATCTAGTCACTAGTCATGCCTTCTCATCACCCACCACCATATCTTCTAATAAAACGCATATAAAATGTATTCTCTTGATAACCATGCAAATATTTGTTTATTCGTTCAGTGCAAGGAGCAGAGAGCAAACCAACAACACAGGAATAATCGGGATCACACTGGGCCTAGTGTCTGAGTCATGGGAGAATCAATCTTTTCTTTCAAAATTTCTAAAACAATTTTATATATACTACTGTAATATTTACGTTGCTATTTGTTCGTCCTATTGTCACTTGTCAATGGATTCGTGATCGATGCCCTACTGTACTTATGTGAGCGATGATCTCACTGACAAGGGTCCGTTTGGATTTCATGTGATGCATCCATCGATTGTGTCCCCAAATAGCTTAGATCCTTCTACGTACGGACGGTTCTGAACCGTTGCCACAGTGAAGCCATAATAGGGCAGGAATGGCCACCCTAAAATTAGCCAACTTAAGCAATCCATGATAAGAACCTGACCTCCTTATGCGGCAAATGTTACACCTGTGTGGTGCCTCTTTCAGGCTAGCTAGGAGATGTAGCCATCCTCCTGTACTCATGCACAACTAGGGGGCTGTTTGGATGTCGCCACAGGACGTAGCGCCGCCGCTGTGGCCGCGCCGCGAGTGCGGCGGAGAAAATGGCCGCCACACTGGTGGCGAGCTGCGTCGTCCATTTTGTACTGCGAAGCTTTGGCGAGATGGTGGCTTGACTAACCTGCGGCAAGGTGCGTTTGGCAGGCGCCTGCGCCGAGACTCTGGCGGTGGCTAGCTGTGGCGGATGTTGGCTACGATCCAAACATCCCCTAGGTGGCACAAGATTTAATCAGACTATGCATGGGTGGTGATTATTCCTTGCGATAATATAAGATTTTTTCTTGAGAATACACAAGAGATCCAACAACATTCTTGTTAAAAAAGGAGATGCAAGAGAAGTTCGAATTCAATTTCGTTTTTAATGCATTGTGACCTATTAACCGTCAATTAGAGAGAGGAAGGTGTATTTAGTTATCAAATAGACATAGATTTCTTTATGTAGTATTTTCATACAAAACATTAACGAAGAATGGAATTCTAATCGATGAGACAACACGGCTTTTGACTATATTGTCGTGTCAGGATAAAGCTGGTGGAGCCCAACAGGCTGATGTGATGTTCAGTTACACTACTATGGTAACATAGTGCTTACTTTGATCAGCATATTGTTCGGTGCGCTGGTGCCCACTATATGCATGTCAAAAAGCTAACCACCATATCGGGGTATTTACTGTTCACTGTTCACAACAAACACCAACTGGATGAGTAGCTGGTGAGCCATCAGGCTGGCAATATGTATTAGCTTCCAAAAACAATTAAAAAAATCTATTACGACTTTCATGGACATACAGATCTGTTCCTTATTCACTGATTATCCTCCGGGGTGGAGGCGGGTAAATTCCCGCCAAACATTTTGATTTAAAGTTTGTTATGGTGTAGTGATAAGGACCACGCAAAATTTGCAGCTGTCACAGGTTAAATGCGGTCACAAGTTAAAATGATTGTAGTAATTAAGTATAAATCATGCTGTGGTCCTTGATACTCACTTTCAAAAGTCTCATGAATACTTTGTTAAACAATTCGTGTTGCCATCTGCTCGATGCTCCAAATGACCGGCTGTTGATCTGTGGCCGCACAGAACGGCTCTTAACCACTAATTTTAACCGCGACATAATTCCTATTATGCGCCATTTTAGTGGTCACAATCTCTGACCAACATTAAGTGATCCATTTGCCAACCCACGTCAACATTTACCTATCTTGATGTCGCGCACATCAACAAATCACTGGTGTAATTTCACCGCCTTAATTTGATTCTAAATTTTGACAGGCACACCCCCATATATGTATTTGTGGCTCCTTAAATGCCCAAAGGCGCGTTTTGTAATTTCAAGGTTGCAAATGTATCAATATACAGAAATATTTCAAACAATATAAAAGAATAAACCTACAACAAGTGGAGCGAGGCTTCTCTTGTCAAGGCTTCTCTTCTCCTATCAGGTTCACCATTAATTGTAGCAAATAGCCAAGAAGGATGTGGTAGTTAAGCTGTCCGAGCAAGTCGCATGCACTTACAAAACCATCACGTCCATTCGCGATCATATGTGTCAATACTTTAAGCAGTCTCACTCGCTCCTAATAAACTTCCGAAACACTCAATTTCCCTAAAATAATACTGACACGAGCGACGGCAGATGCCAAACGAGCCAGCCAACGAACTTGATCGAATCATTTCCAACTGAGTCGATCGTCGCGATAGCATTGGATCCTTCTCTAATCGTTTCATGATCCCTTATTCTCCAAAACAAGTCATGCATAAGTATAAGAAAGCCTAATAATGGTGTGTATATAAATTTATGCAATTGGGCCGCCGTATTGTCTATCTACATAGATGCTTCGTTCGTAGACATGATGGATAGTGTACTGTAGCAAATGATGACACGAATGAATCATTTGCGGGTTTGTTTGTTAGCCAGTTTGCTTGCCGACCTCACCCAGACTAATTGTCCCCAACTCGTTCGTCAGCTAGTCACACGTATACAGATGACTGTGCTGCCCATGGTTAGTTATATAATTGCCATTTTGGGAGTGCATATCAAGTGTTACAAGCCAGTTAGGCGTTACCTTGTGACCAACTAAAAAATTATCATTATAAGTGGATTAAAAATTTCAATAAAAACATAAATGGATAGTTCATGTCATGATCTATCATCATGCAAAAATTGAGATGCAACAAATGAAGAATAAGATGTAATAAAAAAGAAAAATCAACTGGTGAATAATAGCAGGTCCTGGATCTGAGATAAATAATTGCAATCTTGTTCCTTGTACATTCTGATTTCTCTTTTTTGTTTCACCTTGTATAAACCTCAGTAGCATACCAAATTTCGCTGGTTGATAGAAGATGACATGATGTATCTAGTTATATTTTCCTTGATTTTTTATGTATTATAAAAGATGCTATTTCATTTGGTAACACGGTCACACCTAAAGGGGTGGTAACGCCTGAACTTATTTTCCCGCCATTTATGAGCAAGACAAACCACCATGGCCGCATCGTTGATATTTTGTGTGTTGTGTGTCATCTTTAATAGCAGGGATGGATTAGGGTATGACATGCGCATTTGGCGCCACAGGAAGGTGGATTGGCTAGCTAGCAGTTTTGATTTTGTACTTTCTATTAGGGCTCCTAAGGACCTGAATCTGCAATTTGCAAATACAGGGATCTAAATTATACCTCGGGACAAATTTAAGGACCACTGGTGCCTCACTCTAAAATATTTTTAAAAGAAAATGAAAAAATGTTAAGTTTTAAAAGAAATATATTAGCACCTTTCCTCATTACCAATCTTTATTAAGTTTTTTGCTACTGAAACTTTGACCAAATACATTCTGTGATAATATAAAACTAGATTTGTCGATTGTGTAGCCCCTACTTTTGGAAAACAAGAACTAGTACAATTTGCGCTTCATACTAAACGAAACGCCGGGGAACAGTGGGCACACCGGAAGATTTTGCTCCAGGTTTGGCCGTAACTGTGTCGACAACTCCTTTTCTCTAGCGGTCGTGATGCTCCGACAGGACATGGTTGGTTAGTCAGCCCTGCCACGCGTTGCTACCCAGAATGCCGTCCCGTGGTGGCCACAGACGAGACGAGATGCCGTGGAGTCCGGACATTGCCGGCCGACGTGGCGCCGGTGCGTCGACGTACGACTCCACGTTGCGGCACGAGCAGATGGCTGCGCACACCCACGTGGCCACAGTCTAGTAACCTCAATGCACGGACACACGGCCCCTGCTCAACCGTGCCAGAGGAAATAAAGCAGGAGAAGAATTAATATATCAGGTAGTATTATGTATAACTATTTAAAATATTTTTATATTATTATAGAAGTTTAACGTAGTTTATTGTTATTACTTATTTTATAATCTATATTTATAAAATAGTAGAAAATAGATTGTAGAATTTATCACCGTTCCTCAATTTGAGTGTGAGATGAGTTATCATTTATCTAACAATATATTTGATTTTATTTTAGAAGTGAGGTTGGTACAAACGTGGCATGCTAAACAACTAACATATCTCATAATAGGAAAAAAGAATATGTCGTACTGCAAATAAATCTTTCGAAGGAAATGTGTCATGCTACAAAATAAGATAATGTGCCATTCTAGCTAGACATATCACCGTGTATTTTTATAACGTGTATTTAGAAATCAGGATTAAGTGTTTATTAGATATTTTTATTATTCTAAAATTTAGCTATTTGCTCATAATGGTATGGTTGGTAGATTAAAAATAAGAATTAGAGATATTTTTAGCTATTTTTTATAATCCAAATTTAGTTTTTTTTTGACTTGTAAGGGCATAGAGGGTAATTAAGAAATATGTGTGAAGGATATTTTTGTTATTTTTTATTATTCCGAATTTAGCTATTTTTTTTACTCATAATGGCATGGTGGGTAATTTAGAAATAGGTGTGAGGGGTATTTTTGGCTATTTTATTATTTCGAATTTAGCTATTTTATAAATATTTTTAGAAGATTTTCTGACTAATTGTTTCATAATGGCAGTGGTGGGTAATTTTCTCTTCTTATTTTCTCGGATTAACGCGGGAATTTCTAGCATTTTAGAATTACCGTGGTAATTTCTAGACCTTAAGAGCGAACGTAGAGGCTTCTTTTCGTGATCAATTATATATATAACTAGTATGGCTACCCGCGCATTTGCGCGGCTAGAGTTGATTTTTTTCATAATGATAATAGTTAAAATTTATTAACTTGTATATAGGTATTTTATGATATTTTGTAATAAACTTTTATATGCTCTCTCCTACGGTCGCATCCCTCGCCTGCTCATAATGATGCTCAGTTATTTGTCGCCTTGGCTTGTTGTTCAGCTCACTTGCTCCTTTAGTACACTTTTGCCAACTCATTATCCGTCCCGCTTACTTGTCGCCCACTTCGGCAAAGGCTACTACCTTCACGTGTCACCTTCTACCCTCGCCTTTCCTACTGGTATGTTGGTCATTTTGTTGTTCAAGTTGCCTGCTCGTCGCCCTCTCGTTCAAGGTTCTTCCCGTTTTCTAACTTGTTTTTCAGTTCTCCCACTCATCCTTACTCTGTCATCGTCATAACTTGTTTTTCAGCTTGCCTACTCATCACGTCACAATTAGCTATTTTAAACTCATAATGGTATGGTGAGAAAATTAGGCATAAGAATTATGTATATTTTTAACTATCTTTTATAACCTAAGTTTAGTGATTTTTAGACTTATAATGGAATGATGGGTAATTTAGAAATAGGTGTGAAATGTATTTTTGTTATTTTTTATTATTTTGAATTTAGCTTTTTTTACTCATAATGACATGATGGGTAATTTAGAAATAGGTTTGAGGTGTATTTTTGGCTATTTTATTATTATTCCAAATTTAGCTATTTTATAAATATTTATAGGGGGTTTTGTGACTAATTTTTTCATAATGGCAGTGGTGGTTAATTTTTTCTTCTTATTTTCTCGGATTAATGTGAGAATTTTTACATTTTAGAGTGAACGTGGTGGCTTCTTTTTCTTGTCAATTATATATATAATAGATAGATCCTGTGAGATACATCTATATTTATATATACGCAACTTTACCAACAATTGTGTATATGTATGTGCATAAGCGATGCACGTTGCGTTGCGGGCTGCTGAAGCGCGCGCCTAGCTGCTACCTGTAGCGATCGTCACGGGAGGCGGCAGCTTTTTCTGTGGCCGGTGTGCGTACGTGATCGATGGACCGCTTCTCGCCAAATCGATCACACCAGCAAATTAATCATGCCATTACGCTTTCTTAATTATGATGACAGCAGACTGATTAGAATGCGATGGTTGATACGGCTAGATCAGATCACTGCGTTCTTGGGACCTCGTTTATTTGGCATCAGTTTTTGTACTGGAATCTCAGTTACACACACACAGTTACTTCATGCCGACAAATTTTGCATGAAGAACATACCATGAAAAAGCAGCCTGCCACTTCTTGACAAAAAACACGGCACGCTCAAATTGCTCGTTCAGCTGCAAAGTGATCCTCTTTCCTTAACGTGACTCGATTTCTGTCCACACGTGTCCTCAATCTACATGGATATACGGGAGAGAAATTGCAACAGAAAAGTAGATGCTAGAAAATGCAGGGTTATGCGACATGTAGGCAGGTTACACGGGATCAGAAGAGGGAACACAAAGCAAAATGATTTTTCCCAAATACGATGAAGTACACGTCCTTGTACCAACCAGTGGATCATGTGAGTACCTAGCTAGGGGCAGGGGTGCTTGCCTCACTGCTGACCTCATTTCCCGGCCACTTTTTCACCGACTTGACGACGACCGGGAAGCCATCGCTTTGCCCTTAGCGGCAGGGCTGTTCCTGAGCTGGTTGCCACAAATCACAGTGCCACCGTAGTGCAGTTGAAAGAAAAGATATTTTCAGCGGGAATATTAATAGAACATGCATGGCTGCTGATAATGCCCTACAAGATTATCATGCAGTGAACAAACACAAGCCCTTCGATCGTCATTTTCTAATATAGGAGCGGAATTGGGTCGACCAGGTAGCAAGGTTCTCCTTACCGCGGTAAACCGGACCAGTTTTCGGAAAACCGGTCCAGCCCGGTCCGGTTTACCCAGTAGACCGGTTTTCGTTTCTAAATTATAAAAAAATTGAAAATTTGAAACAAAAATGTGTAAAAAAAACTAGAGGAAATTTGCAGTGTAATGGTGGAACAAGAACACAAAAATTCGACTATATGATAGGTTAAAAAAATCGTGCAAGCTTTCGGGGTAGAAAAAGGAAGGGAAAAAACCATTTTTTATGAACCATCAACCTTCTTCCTTTTTTTTGACCAAGCAACCGAGTTTTCGTATTGTTGTGGTAACATTGCGCTGAGAATTGCATCTAGTTTTTTTTTACATATTTTTGTATCATTTTTTTTCACATTTTGAATTTTTTTTTGAATTTTTCCTCTTTAAACCGGTTTTATGACATTTCATCCGGTTTACCAAAATTCTTACTGGTCCGGTTTACCGAAAATTTTGGGATTTTTTATTCAAAATTTGGAATTTGAATTTTGTCCGGTTTCCGGACAGGTTTTTTTGAAAACCAATTATTTCGGTCCCATCCGATTTGATCAGAGAATTTCCCATAAGTTTATATTTCTTTTTCATCACAGGTCAAGTAATCATTAGTTTTCCGAAAATGGCAAAATTTGTGTACGCTAATCCGTTACATAGGAGACACGCTAGGCAACTTATCAATTGGTGCAGAACTTTAGCACGGTTATTCCTTGAGCAATGTCAACCCTTTCATGTGACTGGCTACTAATCAAAAGAGAGATCTGCTGTTGCGGCACACGCTTACACATCGTTAAAGGTAGACAACCTCTCGTCCCTGCTTCCAAGCCACACGTGATCTCAAACCCAACTGACACCATGTACTAATTAAACTCAGCCATAGAAAAAAAAAATGCCGACTGGATTCTCTACAGTACGCATGGAAGAGTTCATCACAAATGTTACGAGCTTATTAATAACTGGCTTCTAATTAATTCGCTGACACCAAGGACCCATTTGAGCAGTCCAAACGATATCTTGAAAACACAGAAATGAGCATTTAAAATCACTGCGATGGGGTATATATTAAACTCGATTTGAGCCTGCATCTCTCTATCTCCGTTCCGTCACAGAGGATGATCCTTTGTGTACCGTCCGAAGCCAGAAGCAGCCATCCGGGCGTGGGAAGCCGGCGGGGCGGGGCCAGATGCCACGGATGAAACGGCAGTCCCGCAAGCAACAGCATAGCCTCGCCACCCATCCCTTTTGTCCCATCACCGGCCACCAATTTGATACTGCCCCTTGCCTATCTAGCTACATGTACGTATCTATCTGCCTTCTGTGAGCTTCTCTTCATTAGCATGTAGTACTATATCATTGCTGAAACCTCCCCCATAACAGCCAACTGGCACAACTACTAGACACTAGTTGAAGCATGCAGACACTAGTTGAAGCAGCCGTTAGCAAGGCTGTTAAAAGCAGCTACTGAACTCTCTAAACTGCTTTCCCTCTCCTCTCCTCAAGTCTGGACCAATAAACAGCCTTCCTTGCGCTCTAGCTCATACTTCTTTTCTCTTCCTTCCTTGCCTGCTTTATCCGCTGTTCTTCTTTGTTCATCTTCTTGCCGCTGCTCCTTGTCTGATGCGTTCGCTTAGTGGATCAAACAATCAAGTGAAGTAAAGGAGAGGCGGAGACCAAGGCGGCAGAGGAGAAAACAGAGCAAAGCAAAACAGGGCCAGAGGCAGGGAAGTAGCTGGAAGGTATACTCTATGCTCTGTTTGATGTGTTTGCATGTTTGCTGTTGAGCTTAAGATTTTGTTTGAGATTCATTGAACTGTTTAGCTAGTTCCGCTTATAGCCTTGCTAACCCTGTCCATGAGTCTAGTTTGGATTCCGTAAACCTCCTCTAGTGCTCCTTCAAATCAAAGAAGATCGCTTCCATTGCAACCACTCTTGGATACACGCTGAGGTTTTCTGGGCCTGCATTCCAGAATCTCAAGGCCTAAACACAGTTATATGTCCACTGTCGGCATGTGGAATGTTTGCCCGCCATAATTAATGAGGCATCAGGTTTTCCTGAACCTTTTCTAAATGGAACAGATAAGTCAAAACGATAGTGAATAGCCTACAGAGGTCTCAACTAATTCGTTAGGTTTAGGATTAAAAAAATGCTCGCTGGAGACATGCTTTTTATCTGTTCAAGGTGTCAGAGAAAGACAGTAACAAATTTACTAAATAAAAATATTTTGAGTTATTACGTGTGCAGCATACTCATGTCACTACAAGATTAACAATTTTCCCCAACAGTTCGATAGTTTTTAGTGTATTTGGCTAAGCATGCACAATAATTATGGGTAATGAGGTTGTAGGGAATTAAGTTGTTGGGAAAGTTAAAAAAACTGTAGGGAAAGACACTAACTTGTACTAGCCATTAGGGAAAAAAGAATAGGAAGACTAAAATTGTAGGCCACTCTCCAAACCCTGTCGGGAAAGACTCATCTTTTTGTAGTGTGTGACATATTTGATTTATAAAATGGATTTTGTTGACTTTTATCTGCTAAGCACATATACTTGTCATACTACTCCTTCCTGTCGCACATATACAGTTTATTGAAGGATCAAATCACAAATATCGTGAAGCGGAGTACCAAGTTAAAGTTGCAGATTACTAGTCACGTTTTATGCTGAGGTCATGAAGTGCATAACTCTTTGAAAAATTACTAGTGGAGTAAGAACCCAAAAATGTTTCTTTAGCAAAGATGAAAAGTACTAAAGATTATTCGTTGCTGTTATCCTTTACAGTTTGGTCACAGGGCAGATTATATTAGGCCAAATTCGTCTTTTTGCTGGTGACTTAATACTAGAACTGATGCCAAAATTGGATCAAGTCCGGTAACCAATAAGTTTCTCTTTACAGGTTGCTACTGCCGTGTTGCTTCTAGCATGGTGCACCTGTTATCCAGCCAACACAGCCGCATACTATGAGTTTAGGCCATTTGTCACTAGACACTGACGAGTCACTAAAATAGTAAGGGGTAAAGTATATGCCCACCAAAATGGACGTGACCACCTTTTGTTTCCACAGTACGTATGTGCATTTCATCATCTGATCCCATTATACATCTGGGCGAGTGCTCTGCCTTTTGTTCTTCATACAGTTTGTTGATGAAATTGATAGCGATAAATATAGGTAGTAGATGGCAGGTCATTATCTCTGGACATGTTAACAAAGCAAACTAACTTAACGGTGTCCAAATCACATACCAATTATGCACAGTCCTGGGAACCAACACAGTGTTTGAGATGACGTTAACAAATCAGACTAGTCTTATGATGCTCCAAAGAAACTTACACTAAAAAGAAACTAACTTAACATTTCTTTTTAAAAAAAATATTTTGTCATACAACTGTGCCGGCTTGGACTGAAGGGATTTCAGTGTTCTCACAAAACAGACAAGGGAAGTCGTCAGCGTGAAAATGACATGTTTACATGAATCCAAACATTGATTTACATCAAGTTGGAAGATGCCACAAGATGTATAGAAGTGTAAACGACAACTCCACAGTCCATAGGGCCTTTTCTGCACATATTATGCTCTTTCTTTCAGTCAGTACTTCAAATTGGAAGTTCTACAATTCCATTTCATGTCTCAGGTTGTCTATTCGATCACAGTAAAAATGTCGCTTGGACTCATTTTTCTTTTGTTTCCCTTCCAGGTCTTCTGAAGAAAACACCGGGACAGCACTGAACACCTATGTAATCAACTTCTTCAGAGATCTGCCAACACCATTTCATTGCAATGAGAAGGCACATCCTTGCTTGCCTCCCTCTGATCATACTCCTCACACTCGCTCAAAACTCCAGCTGCCAAACCGACCGACAAACACAAGCCCTTCTTCAATTCAAGGCCAGCCTGAAAGACCCTCTGAACCACCTCCAGTCATGGACAAACGCCACCTCCGCGTGCCGCTTCTTCGGCGTCCGGTGCGACAAGGATTCTCGGATCGTCACCGAGATCTCGCTGTCGAACATGAACCTCTCCGGCGAGATCTCGCCGTCCATCGCCAGGCTCGACGGCCTGACGCGGCTGGAGGTCGACGCCAACTCGTTGTCGGGGGCCGTGCCGCCTGAGCTCGGCAGGTGCACCCAGCTCAGGTTCCTGAACCTGTCATACAACAGCCTCACCGGGGAGTTGCCGGACCTGTCGTCGCTGACGGCCCTCGACACCCTCGACGTGGCGAACAATTACTTCTCCGGGCGGTTTCCGGCGTGGGTCGGCAACCTGTCCGGCCTCGTCACGCTCAGCGTCGGCATAAACAACTACGACCAAGGCGAGACGCCGGCGAGCATCGGCAAGCTCAAGAACCTGACGTACCTATACCTGGCAGGCTGCAGCTTGACGGGGACCATACCAGACTTCATCTTCGAGCTCGCCGCTCTGGAGACACTAGACCTGTCCGTGAACAACCTCGGCGGCAGGATCCCCGGCGCCATCGGCAACCTCCGGAACCTGTGGAAGATCGAGCTGTACAAGAACAACCTCTCCGGCGACCTCCCGCCGGAGCTGGGCAAGCTCACGGGGCTGCGGGAGATCGACGTGTCCTGGAACCAGCTCAGCGGCGGCATCCCGCCGGAGATGGCGGCGCTCAAGGGGTTCACGGTGATCCAGCTCTACCACAACAACCTGTCCGGTCCGATCCCGGAGGAGTGGGGCGAGCTGCGGTCCCTGACGGGCTTCTCCATCTACGAGAACCGGTTCTCCGGCGAGTTCCCGGCGAATTTCGGCCGGTTCTCGCCGCTCAACAGCGTCGACATCTCCGAGAACGGCTTCACCGGGCCGTTCCCGAGGTACTTGTGTCAAAGCAAGAACCTTCAGTTTCTCCTCGCTCTTCAGAACGGATTCTCCGGGGAGTTTCCGGGGGAGTACTCGGCCTGCACCAGCCTCCAACGGTTCCGGATCAACAACAACCGGTTCACCGGCAGCCTACCGGAGGGGCTGTGGGGACTTCCGGACGTGACGATCATCGACATCTCCGACAACAAGTTCACCGGAAGCATGTCGCCTCTGGTCGGCGAGGCGCAGAACCTGAACCAGCTGTGGGTGCAGAACAACATGCTCAACGGCACGATACCGCCGGAGATCGGCCGGCTTGGGCAGCTGCAGAAGCTCTACCTCTCCAACAACTCCTTCTCCGGCTCGATACCGGCGGAGATCGGGAGCTTGTCGCAGCTCACGGCGCTGCATCTGGACAACAACGACCTGACCGGCCCGTTGCCGGACGACGTCGGCGGCTGCCTCCGGCTCGTCGAGATCGACGTGTCCCGGAACGGGCTGACCGGGACGATCCCGGCGTCCCTCTCTCAGCTGTCGTCGCTGAACTCGCTGAACCTGTCGAGCAACGCGTTCACCGGGCAGATTCCGACGAGTCTCCAGGCGCTGAAGCTGAGCTCCGTCGACTTCTCCTCTAACCAGCTGACCGGGACCGTGCCGCCTGAGTTGCTGGTGATCACCGGCGACGAGGCGTTTGCGAGGAACCCCGGCCTCTGCGTCGACGGCAGGTCGGAGCTCGGCGCCTGCAGAGTGGACGGCGGCCACAGGGACGGGCTCGCCAGGAGGTCGCTCGTCCTCGTCCTCGTCTCGGCGACGCTGCTGCTCGTGGCCGGCATCCTGTTCGTGAGCTACAGGAGCTTCAAGATGGAGGAGCTCAGGAAGCGTGACCCGGAGCGTGGCGGCGGCGGCGACGGCGGCGGGCAGTGGAAGCTGGAGTCGTTCCACCCGCTGGAGCTGGACGCCGACGAGATCTGCGGCGTCGGGGAGGAGAACCTAATCGGGTCCGGCGGCACGGGCCGCGTGTACCGGCTGGACCTCAAGGGCCAAGGCCGCGGCGGCGGCACGGTGGCCGTGAAGCGGCTGTGGAAGGGGAACGCGGAGCGGGTGATGGCGGCGGAGATGGCCGTGCTCGGCAAGGTCCGGCACCGGAACATCCTCAAGCTGCACGCGTGCCTGTCGCGCGGCGACCTCCACTTCGTCGTCTACGAGTTCATGCCGCGGGGCAACCTGCACCAGGCGCTCCGGCGCGACGCAGCCAAGGGCGGCCGGCCGGAGCTGGACTGGCCGCGCCGGGCCAGGGTCGCGCTCGGCGCCGCCAAGGGGCTCATGTACCTCCACCACGACTGCACGCCGGCCGTCATCCACCGCGACATCAAGTCCACCAACATCCTGCTCGACGAGGACTACGAGGCCAAGATCGCCGACTTCGGCATCGCCAAAATCGCCGTGGACTCCTCCGTCTCCGAGTTCAGCTGCTTCGCCGGAACCCATGGCTACCTCGCCCCCGGTGAGCCTTATAATCTGATATGTTGCGTGCCATGCTTTTGTTTCGCCAGAGGACTTGCATGTTTACTGAGATGGAATTCATGTTTCCAGAGCTGGCCTACTCGCTCAAGGTGACGGAGAAGACGGACGTGTACAGCTTCGGCGTGGTGCTGCTGGAGCTGATCACCGGCCGGAGTCCGATCGACCCGCACTTCGGCGACGGCAGGGACATCGTCTCGTGGCTGTCGACCAAGCTCGCCTCAGATAGCCTCCACGAGGTCCTCGATCCCCGCGTCGCGACGTCGGCCAGTGTGAGGGATGAGATGCTCAGATTGCTCAGGATCGCCGTGCTCTGCACTGTGAAGCTGCCGGCGGGACGGCCTACCATGAGGGACGTGGTGAAGATGCTAATTGATGCCGGAGCTGGACCTTGCAGCCCGCGTGGGCTGCCGCCGTCGAGGATCTGCAGCAACAAGAGCAGCTGCTGAATTTTAGAGCAGGCTCTGCATCTTACCACCGGCCTCACCTTTGCTCCTCTGTTTCTGCATTGAACGCCTGAAT
The DNA here is from genome assembly GCA_012490785.1 of Eragrostis nindensis. Lineage (NCBI taxonomy): Eukaryota > Viridiplantae > Streptophyta > Magnoliopsida > Poales > Poaceae > Eragrostis > Eragrostis nindensis. Next base: position 139,699 of record JAAXCT010000300.1, on the reverse strand, counting down.
CGATCTTTGCTATGTATTTGGGTTATACAATATCATGTATCTGCAGGTATTTTGTAAGATATTAATGCTTCAAGTAGCCTATTTTGCAGCTGCCATCCAAGATCTTTTTGTAGACTTAAACATTCGGCTTCCGTGAAAAAGTAGTGGCAGTTGTGTGATCTAAAAGATAAACCGGTGGGATTCATTAGTCTGTTGATACATTTGCAACATGTCATGCTGCATTAGGATACCTCACGTTACCTTCTCTTTCTCCAGATGTCGTTTACAGCAAGAGAACGGGGCACCATGCTACCATTCTTTGATCCAGCCTTTCTCCGGCATGGTCCATCCCGGAGAAAGGCTAGATCAAAGAATGCTAAAGCTTAATGCTTGTTCAATCAACATATCCTAATGAAGTGTGCAAGGAAATAACTTGATACAAAGCACCCGACTACATATGGGACAAAATACAGGCAACATCACCGCAATTAACTTCACCTTGCAATTCTTAACAGGGAGAGCCGATAGATCCACAACAGCCCAGAATTTCTTCTACCTATGAACGAAAAGCTACCGCCTGTATAAAACGGCATGGACAAATAAGCAGTGGCGGATCCACCGGGGCAGCAGGGGGGTCTCAAGCCCCCCCTACTGCCCGCCGGACAGTGGAGCCCCCCTAGAGCCCCCCCTTCATTTTCCGGCCATGGAAGAGAGCTTGGAGGGTCTGAACGTGCAAGACGATAGAAAAAAACTGAGTGCTCATACGCATCACCCTATGAGGAAGAGAAGACCGCTGCGAACCCATTTTACTCACCCAAGGGCGTCCTAGTGGTTTAATCCCGTAGATACGTGAGCTCCAATCGACAACAATGGTGTCTGTGTTTTTTTTCCTGTGTTGCTCGATACAGACGGAGGAAGAAGAAGGACTATAGCTAGCTGGGCCGAATGGGCTGTTCAGGCCATTTGTGATTGCCAAACAGAAAAATGAAAAGTGGGCGGCCCAAACGACTTCAAGAATGCAGGAACTAATCCTTTTGGCAATTGCTTCCTTTTTTTTTCAAATACAGGAATTCAAACAAAAAATATTAGATGCATGTTTCTGTTGATTTGGTTTTTTGTAACATAAAAGGCTATGGAATATCATCATATTTATTGAAATATGTTACAGCTCAAAATATATACTGTGGTATGTCATCTTAAAAATCCTCGCCGTATTCTGCAGGGAATGAAAAAACATTCCACAATTTAAATATTGTCTATATAATTTGGTTCTCTCCATGCCTTTTACATTTCATTTTTTATCTTTGTATTTGACAATATCTTAACTTTGATTAATGTGCTCACAAAAAAAAAACCCCCCCTTCTCCCTTGCCAAAAAAAAAAAAAACTCTCTTAGCGTCATATATAGTTCAGCCCCCCCTACATTTCTCGTCTGGATCCGATTAATACCGAGAGATGTACAGCACACAATGCTGGAACAGAATTTGACTTTAATTTGAATAACATCTTCAATCAACCTACCTGACCATGAACCAAATTGATTGACTGATAATAGTTTCTGAAGATACACAAACACCATTTTGAACTTATACAAGAATGCATCTAGATATTTGGGAACAACCCAAACCACACTTGGATATTGAATATCTCATTGCATTGGAGTTTGAAATCATTGATAGATTTGCATACAGATGGAGGGCAACTAACGGGGCAAGGGAGCAAAAGGCATGTATTATTTTCAGATTGTGCAACCAGTAGAACTAAGAGAAGTCGAATCAAAATAATGAGCATTTAAAAGAAAGTGCTTGTATGACTTTGAGCCTCAAAGGCATGCATAATCAAGAAAGTGCACGACACATTTAAAAGAATGAATATTAAAGAAAATTTCAAGAGAGTTTATGTATGAATTCCCTCGAACAAAGAGAGGTGCATAAATATACCATGCTACTCTTCTATAGAAATAAAGATACCACGCTAATTGTAATACATTTATATAAGATAATAGCAGATAGGCTGAGTAAGTGTAATTCATGCATGAAATCAGCCAACAGGGGCATGTAACTAATCATATATAACTAGCAAAAGGCTGATAGCCTACAGGGCTTATAGTAATTAGAATAATTAAAAAAATATCTTATTATACAGTTAGAACAACAAATTTGTGTCAAATCACAAACTATATTAAACATTTAGAAAAATTCCGTAAAGTTTAAACTCAAATAAATATATTATTCTACGGTTCAAAACAAGTTTACACATTTAGAGCAATTTATAAGTCAAATACTGACAATACAATGTATTTCAACTTAAATAACTCCAGGTAAAACATGGTTAACATTACCTGCAACAAAATGCTCAGGGTTCTCAAAAGTAGCATATCACTTCTACTGATGCCTGAAACAATCAAATATTGAGTTCGAGAAAAAGAAACTCAATATGCGACAAAACTTATGTGAATTGGAAACTCGCTTGACCAGCAATCCAGCATCAAGCTTAATTTGATTGCCATGTTGAATTGACGTAAAGACAAAACATAATTAATTATTTGATACATAGGTTTACTGCCATGGTATACAAAATCATTTGTAATAATTGTCAAAGGGAACACATCAGGGTAAATAGCCGCCTCACGACATTATGGATAAATCATTTTCGGAAATCGGTTCAGCAAGGGAGAGAAGAAACAGTGGAACATGGAAGGGACAAGAATGCTATTTTTAGTGCAACTAGTAGATTTATTTTATATTTTATCACACAAGCAAAATGGATTGAATTTCCAAGCGAAAGAACAAGTGCGACAAAATAATGTCCTGGTTAGAATCAAAGTTGATACCATATAAAGCAATTAATATAAAAGCAGAAATGATGAAACAAGTTAAAATATGAAGGAACTTCAGAACTTTCAGTATCCTCTCATCAACAACTTCACACTCAATTTCCACTGTCTTAGGTGTTAAGAAATGGAGCACATATCAAAATTGGATTGACGCTTCCTTTTAGTTGCACTTTATGTGGCGGCGGCTGCAATGAAAAATGCGTTTCATTAGGATCGGTCACAATGTAACGATTCTATAATTAACCCTTACGGATTTACTCACATGGAAAATGTATGCCTCATAAAAAATTTGAAGGGTGAGCTTCTCCAAAACTGGTGACTGTTCAAGAATACAAGCGAGTCTGCAAAAAACATCAGGCACACATCAGTAGTCATTTAGCAACAAGGTCTTTAACTTGCTAAAAGTAGGGCAGCATCTCATATCCATCCTAAAAATAAACTGGACAAAGCATAAACGAAAGAGATGACATAATCCTCATAGAGCATAATGAATTAAGTTATAAGAAGTCTAAGTGACATGTATCAATGCTTAACCGCAATCATATAGACAACAGCACAGAAACAATGGGATGACTTGTAATATAACAGAGGTAAAAGATGATAGTGCAGGTAGACCATTGAGGGTTCTGAAATCAGCGTCAAGTTCCTGGCATCCAATAAACCTTTCAGAAGAACACAATCGTTACTAGCACCACCATTGTCGTCAAAGTTATAACAGGTACTGGTTATTCGGACAAACGCCTGCACTAGTGATGGCATGTTCCCAAGCACTGGAGTCCGCCCAAAAAGTTCATCTAAACGAAGTGAAAGAAGACTTGGAGCATAGATGTGTGCGGGAATGAAAATTAAAAGCGCAACCAGTCATGGTGAGGTATTTGAGGGACTTAGGAAATTCCAACGAGATCTTCTCAGGTGGCATTGAAAGACCACACCACGTAAACACAAGATGTTCCAAGGCCGGACAGCTCGAGAAATCAAGCAAACTGCTGCCAAGCTCCACACCGGAAAGCTCTAGCCTCTTCAGGTGCTGGGAGACCAGGGGCAGGTCCTCGAACTCGTGACAGGGGCTGATAAAACAATCATCGTTATTGCATAATACGTATGCGGAACCTGAGAAACCGAACTCTGCACGTCACAAGTTGTGACTCACAACATGCCGGAACCAGATGCTCAGCCGGCGGCACACGTCGTCGTCGACGTGCCAATTGCCGACCTCGAGCTCGCACGTGTCGAGGGACGCTCCTTCACGGAGGGCCAGCAGGAGGTCCCCAAACTCCACGACGTGCAGGCAATCCGTGGCGGACTTCCAGAGGTTGCGCCAGCGCCAGGCGATCGACGCACGTCCGCACAGCCTCCTCTGCCGGCAGGAATCCTAGGATGTGCGCAAGGAGGCCGTCTAGGAGAACGTCTATTCCCTCGCCGTTGCCGGCAGCCGCCCCATGTCTTGTTTGCACTTTTTCAAAGGAGGCATTTCGTCGAGCCGGTCGCGGGCGCCGAAGCTACAGTACAAGAAACGATCGGAAATGGCGAAGTTTTGGGACTAAATCGGCAAAGGGAAGGAGGAGCAGGAGGAGGAGGGGGGAGGCTACCTGCGGGTGACGGCGGTCGCCACCGATGCGGCGGCGCCCATCTTGTTCGCCCCTTCGCCGAATGTGCTTGTCCGCGGCGTTAACCTCTGCTTGTGAGCTTGGCCGGACCGGAGGAATACAAGGACGGAGCTGTATCCGCGCCACCTCCCGATCACCTGCAGCAGCTGCTGCTTCCTCCCTCTCGTCTTCTATGCTCACATCTGCTCTGCTCTTTACCTTTTGATTTTTGCTTTTAGATCATCGATTTTCTTTCACTTTTGGTCCAAATCCAACTTGAATGCATGAATGGAAGCTTCACATGTACACCAGGCACAACGACTAGTGACCTTGCGCGATTTTCTATGACATTGTGTAATTTCTGATTGCGATATATTTGGTGCTATTTCCTCGAGAAAATGCATCAGTTGAAGAGCTTTTGCCAAATTGTATTTTACGAGCTAAATACCTTCTTTTTCTTGGGATTTTGGGCATGATTGTGCATGCCTTTTATTCTAAAATAAATGCCTTTTTAAAATTGGTGTGCCCGCAAGATTTTGTTAATACTCCGTATCGGTAGTGGAAGGGCATGATTTTGTCACCGGAGGCACATTTTAGTCCCTCAACTATCAAAGCATATGCTGGAGTCCTTCAGTTAATGTCCACGCTTCAGCAGTTCGTACCACATCAAGTATGTCTCAGAATGATTAATCATCTCTACAAACCGCATCATTCCTCGATTGAAGATTTTGCATGGTCTGATAAAAAGTGAAAAACTTGTGGGAATTTGACTCCAAAAGGTAGTACTGAAATTGGCTTTGGACGACAGATGAAATAGCGCTTTAACATTCTCCTCGGATCTTGCCATCAGATGTACTTTACTACAACCTTGTCACAACATCAGAACTGAACAGATCATGATTCATGAAGAGAAAAGGGCACTTCTGGAGCGATGTTGAACCAAAGCATGCTTAGCCTTGTGTGTGCTGACACTTGTCCAACCAACAAATCCTAATGAAAAAGTGTGCAACGAAATAACATTACATAATCTGCTAGGTCCAGCCAGGTGTCGAAAGTGTTAACAGTTTTTTACGCCACTTCGACACGCTCCTAGGACTGGAAGTCTAACACTGATTCGAGGCACCCAACTCCATATGGGTATATGGACAAAATACGGCAACAGTCGCAATTAGCTTGAGCCATGGAGTTCTTAACAGGGGGAGGACTGCCCAGAATTTCTAGCATGTCTGATAAAAAGCTACGACCTGTACAAATGGAACGGCAAAATAAATTAGCTGATTGCTATTGAGGGATATAAATCAAGCTCCTTGATAAAGAAATGTAAGATGTTGGAACAGATTTCCATGGGTAGAAATTCACTTGACAAACTTTTATTTTAATCTGATTAACATATTCAATGAACTTGGGACGCGACCAGCATATTGTGACCTCAATTTAAAATTTTGATGCAGATTCAGAGAAACTAATGCACAAACCACAAAGGGGTGCAAAAGCATGGGACATGAGTTATTTTCAGAATAATGCAGAGCGAGGTCAGATAAGTGTCATACAATTGCAGAGCGAATATAAATGATTCAAAAGCATAGAGTACAAAAGAAACATGTGATAGAAATTATGTACAGATTCCTGGGCAAGAGAAAATAAATTGTAACGTTATGTGCAATAGATTAATATAAGATCATACTAGGTCCCAACAGAAGGGTTGAGTAAAAATAATAAAAAAAAGTATGAAAAGCAAAAAATCACAGGCTGCACATATGCAGACATTAGTGACGCAGATACAATCAATTAGGGCATTCAGGAAAAAGGGAGTTAACTAAATGTACATATTTGCTACAGTTCAGAACTATTCAGCAAGTCTAGAAGTGTGAAGAACATGTCAATGTATGTCCATTCCAAGCATTCAGAATAACTCAAGAAGTCAATGTGCATTACTATATGTGATGTTTTCAATTCAAATAACCAACAAGATTTGTAGATGTTACCTTCAACAAAATGTTGGTACAACGGGACAGTAGATGATGACTACTCATACCTGAAACCTGTAAAAGGAAAAACATACATTCAATATGACTTGACCTTAACCACAGACATGGTAAAAATCATGTTTTTCTTGACAACTTAAAATGCTGGAACCAGTTTCACGACATGTTCAATGAACCTAGAGGTGACCAAACCCTGAGGTTTGTCTGATACACATATTTCTAGCTATAATACAATACAATCATTTCTACTTGTAAAAAGTAACAGATCTTGCTGTACCTATTATTATGATTGAATTTTTGGGGCTAAAGATTCAATGTCTCAAAGCAAGTTCAAGGTATCAAAGAGTGCAGTTCAGTCAGCACTTCAGGCGTGTAATTGGTAACTTGGTGAGCCTTAAAGAAAAAAGGAGGTGGGACATAGATCATAATTTTAAATATCGTCATTTGAGCTAGTGGTGTTTAGTGATGAGGCAAAAGAGCAATTCACATGTGGTACTGCATTAGAATTAATGGTTTTGGTTTTACTAACAGACTAAGGAGTTGCATTTTCATTGTTGCTAGCTTTCTCTCACGCAAATGAATGATGAGCGAAGAGAAAGCGTTTACATATGTCAGTTACACGAAGGAACTTCAGAACACTGATAACAATGTCATTCACACATGCACATTTTACTTTGACTTTCTTCAGGTATTCAGAAATCATAGCAGGTCTCTCAATGGAACTGATATTTCCTTCCAATTCCAGTTTATGTATCCCCTGTATTTAACATAAATGCTTAATTAGGATCAATCAGTAAGGTAATTATACAATCTAGCAGTAGTTCATTGCGAAACACATACCTCAGATAAAAATTCAAGAGTGAGCTTCTCTAGAACTGGTGAGTGTTCAAGAATACAAGCTAGCATGCGAAATTCCTCAGGTACACACCAGTAGTCATTGAGCCACAAGTTCTTTAAGTTGCTAAATACAGGGCACCATTTTATATCCCTTTTGAAAATGTACTGGACAAAATGCAAAGGACAAAGATGAAATAATCGTCAGTGTGTGTTGATTTATATAAGAAACTTAGCTGTTGGCAATGAATGTTTTAAAGGTAGGGCCTGTTGTCTAGATGACATCTTTTAACAACAATACAGAAAATGAAGTGAAATAGTGGGATGACTGATGACTCATGATATCATAAACTAAATGTAGATGATGTTCTACCATTGTAGGTTCAGAAATCAACATCAAACTCGTAGCTTCTGATAAGCCATTAAGAACATAACTGGTACCGCCACCATGAGTGCCACAAGATTCACAATTACACTCCGAGAAGTTTGAATCCCATAGCTGGCACTGGTCAGAAGAACAAACAATTTTGACAGATGCATCCATTAATGACGGCATGCTTTCAAAAATTGGAGTCCTCCCGAAACAACTATCCAGAACAAGTGAAATCAGATTCGGAGCAGATATGCATATGCGGGAATCCGAACCGAGACTGCAGAAAGTGGCGCTTAGATGTTTCAGGGATGGGAAGGAGATCTTGGTTGACCCGAAGGAAAGGTTACAGGTTTCAAACTCGAGATGTTCAAGGTTAGGACATCCGGAGAAGTTAAGAAAGCTGCCTTCAACCTCCACAAAACGCAGCTCTAGCCTCGTGAGGTGCTTGGAAACCAGAGGCAGGTCATCTAGCACAAAGAAGTCGAGAGGACATACAAGGAGCCTGAGAACCTGAGCCTTGGACCGTAGGGCATGCCGGAACCAGCTCTCGACGCGGGACAGCACGTCTTCGTCATGAAGCAGCACGTCGCTGTCACCAATCCTGAGCTCGAATAATTCAAGCGCCGCGCCTCCATGGCCGAGCAGAAGATGGTCCATGAACTCCCGGAGCTTGTCCGGTGGCTCCAAGAACTGGCCGGCGGTGCTGACGACGCGCAGGGACGCCGCGGACTTACAGATGTGGCGCCAGCGCTTGGCGAGCACGCACGTCCGCACGGCCTCTTCCGCCGGGAGAAAGCCGAGGATGTGCTCTAGGACGCCGTCCGGCAGTGCGTCAATGGTGCTCTCCTTAGGCTGCCTCGTGCCCTTTCTCCTTCTTTTCCCCGGCGGCATTTCGTCGAACAGGTGGCGGCTGTCGACCCTGCGGTACAAGAAACGGTCAGAGGATCGCCGGCGCGACGGCTGGGGCTAAGATGGTAAAGAGGAAGCAGGAATAGGAGACAGGGCAAGGACCTGCCGGAAAGCGACGATGCGGCGGCGGCCCGTCGCTGGAATCGCGGACGGGCGCGTTCTTGCGCTCTTTCAGGTGCTGTGTAGAAGAAGAGACGGAGTGAGCAATTGAGCTAGGCCGAAGGTAACAGTTGACCGATAGGTGCTTATCGGTCGTCAGCCACCCGACTGACTGCTATTTCAACAATTATTTCAAAATGCATCTAAGAAATCTTCGTTAAAATATTATTGTTTCAAGAAAATAAAACGGAAGAAGACTGTGATGCTTATCTGCTCAAGCAATGCGAACTGCAGAAATTCAAGTGCCTGTGACAGTCCGCCTCTGACCTGAATTTGGTCGGCCCAAAATAAATACTTCCTCTGTTTTTTTTACTTGTCACTGTCTTTTACTGTAGCAATTTTGATCGTCTGTTTTTTTCTACAAAATATGTGCATACATTTGAATCTTTTATATCATTAGATGTATCATACAACACTTTATTAGCGTTATATGTTTTTGCACATCTTTGTAATTTTTCAAAAAAAACACGCGGTCAAAATTGCTACAGTAAAATTCAGTGACAAGTAAAAAAAAAACAGAGAAAGTAATCGCACAGTACCTTTTCTCTTTGCATGAACGTCCTCCGTTCCACGAGCTCGTGGAGAGAGAGAAAGGGTGGCAGAGGGAGAAGGGCGGCAGGCGTGTGGCAGTAGCCATGCATGGAGGGTCCCTCTCCAGAAGCCCATGCTTTGCTGCCTTGAAGGCTAGAAGAGCTTCACGGGACCCGTTTTGTTTCCTTGCTTGTGGTCTTGTCGCAGGCCCCCCAGCTCCTGTCTTCCCCGCCATGGACCCACTTCACTTGTTAGTGTCCCGAAATAAATGTTGTTTTTACTTTCAAAATTATGTTTGACTGCTCATTTTATTTAATTTTTTTACACAAATTTTCTTTATTTTTCATAACTAGTTTATCATTAAAGATATTTTAATTGTGACATATTTGTTTTAATTCATACATAAAATTTTTGAATAAGATGAACGGTCAAACATGATGTTTAAATGTTAAAAGCTATTTGAAATTCGATCTTGTTTTCGACCGATTTTTCTGGTTTTCGGTAAAACCGGACAAACCAGTGTGGACCGGTACCACCGGTATAGACGGAGTTCAATCCCTGTTGATGGGCGAGTGAGTTAGAGTAAAATGAAGAGTAGTGGTTTTTTATCATAAAAAGTATTTTAGTCTTGGAATGCTAGAATCTTTTATATAAAAAGACGGAAGGAGTAGTAGGGTTTATGTTCATTCTTGGCAGTGAATATTTTTTCCAGAGACGTTGTGAAGATGCCAATTCAAAAGATCGTATGGCTAGAGTTCTTCACTGTTTCAAGGCACCCAACTACAACTGAACAAAAATAATTGTCATAGTTAACTTAGCCTTCATGTTCTTAACAGAGAGGAGGTGACGTACAATAGCCAACTTCTTGCACGATAAAAACAGCGACCTGTAGTATGAAACATAATGGCATAACAAGTTAGTCGTGTGTTACAGGTAGATACACAAAAATCACGCAGTTTGTTACGGGCCAATCTCAATGGAATTTCATGAGCATTAAAATTTATGTCATATTAGCAACTTTATGAGGAGAGAGAAAGTGAAGTTTCATTCCAATGAAACGCAGTTGGCTTATTTATCAAAATTTTAGTCTTGATAGTAGTGCAATGAAATCTTGCATTGAAGATGGCAGCATAGGATGCTGGAACCGATGGACTCTCATGGATAGGAATTTCACTTGATCACCGTTGATTTTAATCTGATTAACATGTTTGATCGACCTGAGCATTAATCAAATCATCGATCTATTCTCTGATTACAACTAGATAAGATATACAAACACCATATCTACCTCAAACAAAAATGCATCTAAATTATTTCCATTCGGAAACAAGCCACAAACATACTAGTGTAGCATCCCGCCTCAAATAATGAGGATTAGCTTAACAGGATTGAGATCGGGTGACACTTGGCAAAGCAAGCGTCCAAAAGACCACACACATGAGCATAATAAAATAGAGTACCAATTAAAATTTTATTATTACAACATTGGCTCATACTTGATTACATAAAAGAGTTTGAAAAGCGTAGCGGAAACGATACACCACTCGACGATAAATCCTAAGATGAAACATATCGAGCCCGTAGATGTGCCTCATTTTTCTAAGCCAAAGAGCACCTGCAAAAAAAGATTTAAACAACAAACCCTGAACAACTAATATTCAGCAGACTTATCTGTCAAAATGGCCTTCTAAGACCGACTCCTAGCATGCAGAGGACTGACCGTATAGGAATATTTGCATAAAAGTAGCACTAAAAGTTGATCCTTCTTTCAAATTTTAACCAAATTAAAAAGGTTCTTGCAGAAACATAAATATTAGCACCTATGCTAATTCATACAAGGTTGCAATACAACTAATTAAAGTACAATACATCATATATAATCATCATGTTCCACTTCTTATTATGATGTGGAAGCGATCACAAGTGGTACTCAAATAACCGCGAGGGACGGCGATTCGAATCGATTTACACCTGCAAGCGAAACCCGAAAAACACGACGTACGCACACTCACAAGGAGTCACGCACGGCAACCTTTCACAACGACACCATAAAGCCGGGCCGGTTCTCACCTCTTCCGAGTACACGTCCTCCACGCGATACCCACGCTGGGGCTATCCGTGGTTAGCTCGTGCACCCTCCCTTCTAACACTATCCCAATAACCACCATAACCATTTTCATCACCAAAAAGAGGTGGGTTGCCGTCCAACAATACGAAGTTACATCTGTTTACTAGTGTCCATATCACTAGCATGCCTCCGTACATTCAAACTTGCTCAACGGGTCCACAACGATCAGTCCTCAATCGACACAGACGGAGCTACCGCACACAAGACTTCCATGTCCTGCTACAAACCTACACATCCCCGTTCGGTCTCTAATTATCATCATCATGTGAGATAGCAACAACAACAGTAATTCTCCCAAAAAGAGCCTATAACTCGCGAGTAGTGTTCCGCACCACTCGACTTCTACCGATGACTCGATCTTAAGCATAGCATGAAGTAACGAACGGCTGAACATAACCGAACCCACCCATAGGAATACATATGGATACATGCAACTAAAGTTTCATTCAACTCCTGAATACCTAACGCACATAACATGACTCCATACAAAGTGATAAAAGGAAAAACTTTTAAAAACATGGTGAGATGCACCAGGGCTTGCCTTGGGTTTGATCAATGTTAGCACATTCAAATATGTTAGTAACAGCACCACGCTCCTCCACCATCTCCCCATCCTTGGTTTCGGCATCGTTTCCTAAATGGTTGATATGCAATGCAAACAAGGAACTAGTGTGAAACTTCATGGAACTTCCTTGATAAAAAGATTGCAATAGAATGTTGCTTATGAGGATGATGAGATGCATTAACTGATTAACAAACTGAAGTTTAGTAGAAGGTGCTGCAGGTCATAAGTGGAGGTTTTCATGAAAGAAGGTTAAACAACAAGTAATTCCTTTAGTTCTCAAGTGGCTCATCAACAGTGGCATGAGGAACATTGTAGCTAAAATTTAGCATATTTGCATGCAGGAATGATTTGTTAAAAAAGAAACAGTGCGGAGCAAGAAAATGCAATTCCTGCGAAATATGATAAATTTAAATATGCCACTTGGTTAACAGTTCAGGAATGTCATGAGATGGATGACTACAAAATGTCATGATTTTCGGGTAAGCATAAAAGTATATATTAATTATTTATGTTTTCATTCTCTGAATTTTGTACACAAATTACTGTGGAACATAGTAATGTTGTGGTACGATGGATAGATCTACTTACAGGGATTCCAACAAACTTGGTTTCATATTTTTCTGATTAATATTTTATTTTCTATCGAATTTACCAGATCTGCCGTTTTTTCAGAGAAAAGAAAACGGAAAAGAAAAAAAAAAGAAAAGGCCGCCGGAACTGTAGTAGTGCCAGGCGCGACGCAGCGTTCGCGGCCAGAGCGGCGGCGACATCGCCGGCGTTCCCGGCTGACGGCGGCGAACCAGCAAAAACGGTGGGGAGCTACACGACTAATTGAACGAGGCGGGCTTGGACGGCAAGGTGGCAGCTACACACGACGGCGATGACGGGGCGCTCGGCGGCGAGTTGGCAGCGGTGTTCCGGCGAGCTGGGAAGGCGCGGCGGCGGTTGGCGTCACGGGCTTCATGACGTCATGGAGGACCTCGCCGTCGATGATGTCGACGAGGAAAAAGCCGGGAGGGAGGAGCTTAACGGCGAGGCGACGGTGTGGCGGACGGCGTCGTGGGAGATGGGCTTTTCCGGCGAGCTCGGTCGTGGAACTGCGACGAGAGCAAGTCAGGAGGGTGCGTCATCAAGTGGTGCGTCGCCTTGCGCAAGAATTTTGCCAAACGGCTCACCGAGGAGGACGTAATCGACGACGGCGTCCGAGGTGCTCATCCGGCGGCCATGGTGGAATCTTCCGTCGATCTCGAGTTTCGTGTGGGGATAGGGAAGTAGGAGGCCTGTAGCAGGAAGAGAAGGTCTGGCGAGCCTTTTTGTAGGGGAGCTAGGCCTGGGGATGGCTTGACGACGGCGAGCGGCGAGGCACGACCTGGGGACGCCATGGCGGCGGTGTCGGCTGGCCTTAGGGAAAAGAGAGGAGGGAGGAGGAGACTTGGCAGCTGGGGGGATGAACGGGGCGAGTTGGCGTGCTGGCCTTGGGCTCTCGAGGGCGCACGCGCGTACTGGCGCGGTGCTGGACGGCGACCAGAGCGCAGCGCAGCAGCGTTCAGCGAGAAAGAGAGCAGAGGGAGAGAGAGAAGTGGGTCCCACACGTCCTTTTGATTTTTCAATGAAATTCAAACGTGCTGAATTGAAACGAGCCAAACACAACCTTCCAAAGCTCATAAAAATCTGAGAAATTGGGGAGTTGAAGGTCAACCCTACAGGAACAAATTTCCTTATTGGAAGTTTTCGAAATTCTGCACAGGATTTGAAATAAAATTCCTTGAACCGGAAATGATTTGAAAGTTTCTCGGATTATTGAAATTTCATGGGAGTTTCATAAAATTCTGAAACATTCTCTAAAATTCCATCTTGAGACATGGAACCCGGATACAATATCAGTGGGTCCCACTTTTGTGCAAAATTTTGTTGATTTAGTTCAAGCTCATTTTTCCCATAACCATGATTTTTTTTGATCGAATATATACATGATCAATCGAGTTGGCGATTACTTTGCACTAACAGTGCAATTAAAAGTGTGATTAGGAAATGTGAAAAAGGGGATGTTACACTAGTGTACTGAATAGCATCAGAATTTGAACTCAATTATGGATTTTCATACAGATGCAGTGCAACTAATGGCCAATGGAACAAAAAAGCAAGGGTTGTGGCTACAAGAACTAAGAGAAGTCAAACCAAAACAATGAAGGCCTGGAAGTACATGTTTTTACAACTATGAGGGAAACATTTAATAAATTTAAACGTATGAAAATTGAAAGCAAATCCTGTACAGAACTTAAATATAAATTCCCAGAAACAAAGAGTGTGGTGTAAAGATACCGTACTATTTATATTAGGTGAATGGTTGGTTCAGTCTATTCAGCATTTATATTAGGTGAATGGTTGGTTGCTTAAATTTCTATTTAACAGATCTGTGTTAATAGAAAATTAAGCAACAAGTCAAACAATCAGAACAATTAGAAGCCAACATAATGAAGCATCGTAGATCGGTAGATGTTACCTGTAACTAAATTTCCGAGATTTCGTAAGCAGCACAACACTTCTACTCATGCCTGAAACCTGTGAAAAAAAAAAAGGCACATGAGGTTTTTTATGAGTTAGAGTTGGGTGTTATCTATAGAGATGACAAAATGTTCAATTCTCTTGACAAAATACTTACTGTGCTCGACACAGATTTCTATTTCACTACAAGAGTTCAACTCTTTCCCGACAGTTTGCTTTTAAATGGCCAACAGTTTTAGTATATTTAGCTAAGTGTATTTTATAACTGTGGGTGATAGCTTTGTAGGGAATGACATTGTTGGGAATTTACAAAACCTGTTGGGAATATATGAATTTATACTAGCAAAACTGTTGGCCACTTGCTAGAAATAATGAAGAGTTCTAAAACTGTTGGCCACCTTAGCAAAACTGTCGGTAAATATTGTTCAATTCCCTTGACAAAAGACTTACTGTGCTCGACACAGATTTCTATTTATAGGAAATACATTTGACAATACGACCATTTCTGCTAGTGAACAGACGCATCACAAATATGGAACACGTATTTTGGGAAATTGATCCAGCAAAGGGAGCACAAACAAGGGATGAAGATGAGAACACTTACTTTCAAATTTGTGCTATCATCGAACAAAATAACATTAGCAAATTGTATTGTAGTGCCTTTGGGAGCACTTTGAGTTCTTCGGGCACTGGTGCAAGTTTCTCATAAAGAATTAACAGAGCAGATAAAACAGGAAATGTAAAACAATAGGAGAAACGGCTCCATATGAGTCACAAACAAATTTCATGGAAACTAAAAGAAATAAATGATTAACAAAGTTACTCTTCGTTTACCTTTATGGATATCACGAGGACGATGAGGTTGACTTCTCGTCTCGTCGCCGGCTTGCGGCCAGGCATGAGGACGCCGGAGCTGCCAAGAAGAAGGACGATAATGTTGACGAGCTCGTCGCCGGCTCGCTGCCGAGCATGAGGATGATGCAGGACACAGCTGCTGGGAATAAGGACGATGAGGTTGACCTACTCGTCGCTGCCGGACACGAGGAAGATGTACCAAGGATGTGGAGGCGAAGCTGTGGAGGATAGAGCTCGCGCAGCCAGGGGGGGGGGGGGGGGGGGGGGGGTGGTGAATTGCCGAATTGAGATTGCACACCCGCCGCCGCCGGCGGTGGCGGATTGACCTTGTGCCCATGTTTCGCTGAAGCCAAGCGCGTCTGAAAGTGCCGAGCCGTACTACTCGCTGTGAGCTGAGCCGCGCGCTATACGCGCTGCGTTGAATCAACATTGGAGCCAAGCCGATCGCTGCACCCTTCGATTTTCTCACGCTGCCCATGCGTCGACCATCGGAGGCGGGGCCGCATGCCAACAATTTGTGAACCGTCCGCAGCCAATTTTTTTCCGCCGCTGCCGCTGGTGACTCCAGCCTGGCGACTGCAGGCTCCCATGTCAGCGCCAAACTGAGGAGGCTACGGAGCCTTTCGAGTATGGTAAAAATATATATAAATATATATTGTTTGAAACTAAAAGAGTTACATATTACGATAGTCTATTTCACGATGAATCTAATGGTACCATTTTTGTGTTGTCAATATTTATTGTTTTATCGATATTGTTGGTCAAAATTAGAGGTGGATAACGAGCCAGCTCGACTCTTAAGGCTCAGCTCATTAAAGCCCGTTCCGATAACGAGCTGGCTCGGCTCGGCTCATTAAGATTAAAGAGCTAAATGAAAGCTCGACTCGGTTCTTTTAGAAAGATCGAGCTGGCTTGTTAGGCTCATGAGCTAAGTTTGTTAAAACTTTTATGACAACAATTTAGGTTATGTTAAGCATTTTTTAAATATTAGCTTGTGCGAACAATAAAAAAACATAATATATTACAATATTGAAAAAAATATTAATCTAAGTCAACAAAGATGAAAAGTAAATGAAAATTAAAAGATGATCCAGCATTGAACCTGATTTTTATCTACACTGATTTTTTTTAAATTTTTTGATGATAAATTAAGCTTCACCCAACACAAAAACTACCATTTATTAAAGAATTAAAGTTGGTTTAGAAGCTAAGGGGTGCTGGACAGCAAGCTAGCAACTAGAGGCACACTAAGGCACACAGGACAACAATGTAGCAAGTAAGCAAACTGTGGCACTTCATTACAATGCACACTAGGTGCTATTTATAGTACATGGAGAGCTGGCTGGCTGCTACTACCACAGGCTTCTAAAACATGCCAGCAGCTACAATAGGCTGGTGCTACAGTAGGTCGTTGCTACAGTAGCACTTCCACAAGTTTCCGGAACATACTCTACTAGACTCCGGAAACACTCTACCAGCTGCTTAGTTAGTGATTAGCAAACAGCAGTATCTATATAATCGAGCCTATCGAGCTAATCGAACTGTTCGTGAGCAGCTCATGAGCTGGCGGCTCGGCTTGGTTCATTAAGAAGACCGAGCTGTGCCAAAATTAAGATCGAGCCTAGCCGACTCACGAGCCTTGATCTTTTTTCTAGCCCTAGTCAAAGTTTAAAAAATTTGACTTAAGACAAAACTAGATGGACATTATATTTGTGAAGGAAGGAGTATGATTGAATCTCCAAGTGGTCTATATAACGAAAAAAATGAAAAAAAATTGATCTAGAAGTGGCAGATCTAAGTTTCGGGGCACAATGCTGTCTCTGATATTCTGGTCCAACCGACTAGTCCACCTTGACTGGGAACGAGAGCATTCCGTTAGGATGATATCGGCATGGTCGACTTCTCCGTTGGTTACAACTCGAGACGCAGTTAAAGGGCTTTAACACTGCACATGTGTCTCATCCATCCCACTGTGTGTGTGTGTGTGTTTTTGTCAAACTTCTAGACACAAAGCAAAATCTTAAACTGAGGGTTTTGAATTCTGCAGTCACGCCGTGTTAAATCATGGTTGCTGGTGGTGGGGAGCAGACACCGGAGCCCGATCCCAAGTACTCTGCCATATATGTATCAAATTGCCGAGCCTTTTTCAAAAAAAAAGAGTTCTCTCTTGTTATCCATGCAAAGAGCGAAGAAATAAACCTATTTTACCAAAGAAGCACTGTAACCGGTGCTGTTTTTGATGGAGCTAAAGCTCTACCTAATGTCCCTAAACGTGTCAATGATTGCATTGAAGGGGGACGACCATCTATCACTGTAATTATCACTTTTCTTTTCGTGCCGTCCTCGTATTGTGTTGACGTCATCATCTATTAAGGCTCTCCGCACTCATGTTCCTCTATTTGTTTCATCTAAAAGGAATATTCCGTCTTAGTCATCAAGATTCTTTCCTCTATACCAAGTTCTTCCGAACCCATGGTTCCTCTATGTTCTTACTCTATCCCAACTACCACATATTTTATTCAACATCTCCTACTACCATTCCCTCTCTCTCCTCACTTTTATCTTTTTCTTTTTTTAATTGCCGGAAAGCTCCGGAAGCGGCTCGCCTCTCCGCCTCCTTCCCCCGACCCGGCCCCCTCCGCCTTCCCCCGCCCCGTCCCCGGCCTCCTCCCGTTCCGGCCCCTCCACGAGCGCAGGTGGCACCGCAGCGGCAGCGCGGCGGCGCGCGCTCGCGGCAGCTTGGCGGCAGCGCGCTCGCGATTTTTGCTTCGATTTGTGGTTCCAATTTTCATGACGGCAAGGCGACGGTGAGGCTCCGGCGGGGGCGCGGTTGAAGGCAGCGGCCGTGGGAGACGAAGGTGGGCCCGGCGCTTGCTTTACCGGTCCTCCTCTACCTCCGCTCGGAATAGCGGAAACGAAGGGTTCCGCTTGGTTAGCGGGAACCGTAGAGGAGGCCGCGCTCGTTCTGCTATCTGCTTCCTGAAGGAAGCGATAGCGGACACCGGTGCGGGCAGCCTGAAATGGGTAAGGTTTCCTTCGAACATAACTTGACTAGCTAATTCAGTCAGAAAACCCTCCTTAAATTGTGCTTTAGCTGCCACATAAACAGTAACAAAATCCATTTAAAGTCTTTTCACCAGTGCGTAATTCAAATTTGACAAAGAAATCACCGTCTTCAACTTCTAATTCATAGACTTAAAATTGTTGGACAGTGTAATAGCACATGTTGATCAACAAGTAGTTTAATAAGGCGTACTAATTACAAGATGATCTATCCCTGTGGTTGCTATCTATTTATTATCACCTTCCACTCAAGAAGCTGGAGCTGATGCCATTGCTGCTAACTGTGGATATATACTGGTCAAAACCTTCATTTTGCATCAGGCCCAACACGCTATAACTCAAGTTTGTGGGCACCATTTCCGGGAGTGGCATCTCTCTATTCAGGTATTGTGTGACTTGCCTCATACTCGGCCTTGCATTGCAAACTGGGTGTGCACACAACAATGCTAGATTTAATACCAGGTGTACCTCATCTGCGTTGCAGTTGCCTTGTAACCTGTGGTCAAGTGTGTATGTAAGTGATCCTTTGTGCCAATGCTCGACTACCCAATCAATAAGGATCTGCGAACTATCATCTGCAAGACTACCGATAGGCCTTTGCCCACAGGTTACCTCAAGAATAAAAATACCAAAGGCATACACATCTGTCATAGGTGTCGCCTTACCAGTGCCTGCCAGTTCTGGGGCAAGATATCCAATGGTACCAACTACATGTGTAGTTTGTGGGTCGCTGCCATGATCATACAACCTTGCAAGACCAAAGTCACCTAGACGTCCATTCATCTCACCGTCAAGTAGCACATTACTTGCTTTGACGTCTCGGTGGATTACAACTTTCTCACACCTCTCATGGAGGTAGAATAGGCCAGATGCAACATCTTTGATGATTTGATACCTTTGGGCCCAATCCAGAGTGGGTTTGTCCTCCTCACAATGTAAATACTTATCAAGACTTCCATTTGACATATAGTCATATACCAATAGGAGTTCACCTTTTCTTCTGCAATAACCAAGTAGCTGGACCAGGTTGCGATGACGGAGACGGCCAATACTGACAATCTCTGCAATAAACTCCTTCATTCCTTGCTTTGATTCATGTGATACCCTCTTAACAGCAATCTCTAATTTGGAGACAGGAAGGACACCTTTATACACCTTCCCAAATCCTCCTAGGCCAAGTAGATTATTGTTTCTGAAGCCATCTGTAGCATGGAACAAATCCTTGTATGAAAAGCGATGTGGTCCAAACTCATCTTCCCAATCTTCTTTTATCTCAGCATACTTCATTCGCCTACGCACAAATAGAATTATCGTTGTTCCGGCGATGAGGATGAATATGGCTGTGGCTATTGGTAGGGTGATCTTGAGCACCTTGGACCGAGGTTTCGGGCCAACATGAGGTAGCTTTGGCAACTTGGTGATATCGATTTGTGGAGCTGGGCTATTGATGCCTAAGCTGAAGCTCCAGCCGAGCACGCAATACAATGAATAGATTGGACCAGTTGATGCAGAGAAGCCAATGTAGGATGTGTCTTCCAACACTGTTGAGAGGTTGTAGGTAGCTGCAAGCAGAGGCCTGGACGGTTTGGCTGCCTTGAGGGGAGCCATGGTCACGTTGATCTGTGTGGTCTCTCCATTATAGTCCACCCACACCTGCATCTCGACGCTACTAATAAGGGACAAGTTACTGAACATACCATTCTCGCTGTCATCGTAGAAGCCAGCTGACCGGGACCGAAATGAGGTGAGACTGTTGATGTCGATGCCGATGTGGTTGTCGTCGATGTCGTTGAACTCGGTGTTTTGGCTAGTATCTAGCTCGACTGCAAATATGTGGTTACTTGAATTGCGATCACTTGTTTTGTTGAGGAGGCCCAAGTATTGTGAGGTCTGTGCACCAGACAAGTCCTTGGTCGGAGAGATCAAGAAAGCCATGCCGTCGGTGCATATACCAGGGTAGATAGGAACCATGCCGAAGACAAAGGCAACTGAGAAGGACTGCACAGCCTCACCGGGGGACCTGCGGAAACGCCATGGAGTTGGATAGAACGCATGGCCTTTAATGGTAACCGTGCGGTTTGTGAGCTGAAGGACGCCGTCTGGTGTAATAGCGGCAGCTCCGTCGAGGTTGAGGTTACTGCCGGAGAAGCCGGAGAAGACGAACTGATCCTGACCAGTGACGACAGTGGTGGAAGATACTAAGGTTCAGTGCCAGGGAGAACAGAAGCAAGGATAGATGCTCCATGCCTGGCACGCCTACTACTGTAATACTGTATGATGATCCCCACGAGATGCAGGAAACAGAGGCTTTCATAGACGCTGGGAGCTAGGTGGTGGTTGTGTTTGTGTAGTCACTCTG
The DNA here is from genome assembly GCA_012490785.1 of Eragrostis nindensis. Lineage (NCBI taxonomy): Eukaryota > Viridiplantae > Streptophyta > Magnoliopsida > Poales > Poaceae > Eragrostis > Eragrostis nindensis. Next base: position 119,032 of record JAAXCT010000300.1, on the reverse strand, counting down.
CTTTGTGGCCTGTGGTTTGTTTGCAGCGAGAGGGCAGAGTGTAGTCAAGAGTGACTTTGGAACGTCAGTCCTCTTGTGTAGCTTTTCGTACTAATCGTTGTCCTGGCGTGTACTATTTAATTATAAGAGCATGACTAGCTAGCTAATAACTACTACTACTATATTTTCGTCATGTCATCGCACTCAATCATGCTTTTCTATCTTCTCCTTTTCTGAGTTTCTCTTTCCTCTATGGTAGGGAGTATAGAATCACAAGCATAAGAAAACTAAGGACAAATTAGGAGTTGAGTCCGTGAAAGAAACATTTCCTGATGCCTAGGTCATGGTTTAGTCAAGCAAAGCTATCACCAGGTGGACAAAGGAGTCCACAACAACTCCACACGAAAAAGAAGCCGTGGGGAATGTGGCAACTAATTAAAGCTAGTGTCGTGCTCAGTAATCAATACTAGTCTTGAATGGTATGGGCGCATGAGCCGTGGGAACTGGGAAAAGATGCCAGTAATTAGGGATGAAAACGGGTCAGATCGGTGCGGATAATGCCGTCCCCATATCCTTCTCCGCTTTGTTAGCACAATATCTCACGTCCCTGGGAGAAGATCACGGCGGGAGATATATTGTATCAGGGGTTAGGCCTGCCATAGTGCTTTTCTTTGTCGGATTTAGTGTGGAGCGGATATTACAAATGAGGATGTGGATGCGGATTTTTTTGAAAGTTGAAACTGGTACGTCTATGTAGTAAAACCGAATCGGAGACGGATTTAAATAGTCGAATAACATGTGTATACATAGATAATTATATGCTTGTCAAGAATTGATTGCAAAGAACACCAAGAACAGGCAATAGATAATAGTCTTCCATTGCATTCCATGTTGCGGCTATCACACTGACAATTAACACTTAACATGACATCTTCAATAAAAATTGATAAGTTATTAACCAATAAATAATAACATGCAAATTTCTTAATTCAAAAATTAGATCGGCAAACAAACACATCACAAGATAAGATTTCTCTACTAACAAACTTTTTTAATCCCGAATTATTTAGTCTAGGAAGAGAAACATCCGGATATCCTATTTTGAACATCGAATAATCCACATAGAATTTCCAGATAATTTATATCCGACGGATTTTACCTATTCCATATCCGCCGGATTTTACCTAGTCTGAACATCACTGAGAAAGCTGCTCGTGACGCTAAAACACAAATAACAGCTTTACTAGTGAAGGTAAGCTACGCCAAACGGAGCCTATTTTGTCATCTGTGGACGGCTCTCTAAGTTCCTGGTCGAACGGGCACTTTTGATGTTGCCTAACCAAGTATAGTATTATATTGTCCCAGTCTGGATAAATTATCGTTTTTTGTACTTCTATAATCTATATATGGTTCTCGGTACGACACGCAGCTTCCAAATCAAACTCCACATGTTGCTATAAGGTTTCCTCACAGAAAGCACACAGGCCAACCCATGAAGACCGCTATCTTTTCCACGCCCTGCCACTGAAAACGATTTTCTTCAGTGACCCGTAAGCCTCCGGCTAACTGATCTCTTGCAGTAATAGGTGTCCCTCCCACCAGGCTATAAATTTCCACAAGTTGGGTCAGGTGATCTCACCGCAGCTAGCAGAACACAAACCAAATAAAGCCCCCTTGACCACCAGTGCCAACATCAACATGAAGCTTGTTTTGTTGCTTATCCTCCTCTTCCTGGTACCAGAATTCTGCATCAGTGGCAGCAATCCCCCACAGTTCGTCTACAACGGCTTCACCGGCAGCAACCTCACCCTAGACGGCTCGGCGAGGATCACGCCGGCCGGCCTCATCGAGCTGACCAACGACACGTCCAGGATCAAAGGCCATGCATTCTACCCGTCCCCGCTTCGCTTCCGCCATTCCCACGACGGCATGGTGCAGTCTTTCTCCCTCTCCTTCGTGTTCGGCCTCCTCTCCTCCTTCGCCGACATCAGAGGCCATGGCTTTGCCTTGTTCATCGCCCCAAGCACTGATTTCTCGGGTGCTTTCCCTATCCAATTCATGGGCCTTCTCAACTCCACTGACAACGGGAACCAGAGCAACCACATCTTTGCAGTGGAGCTTGACACCGTCCAGAACACTGAGTTTGGGGACATCGACAACAACCATGTCGGCATCGACGTCAACAGCCTCAGCTCTCTCAAGTCCAGCACGGCTGGGTTCCATGACGACAGGAATGGAAGGTTCACAAACCTACAGCTCCGGGGAAGCGGCCCGATCCAAGCTTGGGTGGAGTACGATGGGAACACAACCCAGATCGATGTGACAATAGCACCCCTTGGCATGCAAAAACCTGTGAGGTCACTCCTCTCCTTAACCTATAACCTCTCAACAGTTGTAACAGAGGAAGCATACATTGGTTTTTCATCTGCAACGGGTCTGAGCACGGGGCATCATCACTGCGTGCTTGGCTGGAGTTTTGGCATGAATAGCCCAGCTCCAATCATTGACTCTACGAAGCTACCCAAACTACCTTATCTCGGTCCAAGACCTCCATCTAGAATCCTAGAGATCACTCTACCAATCGCATCTGCGCTTTTCGTATCACTAACCGGAGCTATAGTTGTTATACTTGTGAGGAGACATTTTAGGTATAAGGAGGTGCATGAAGATTGGGAGGTCGAGTATGGCCCACACCGATTCGCTTACAAGGATTTATATAACGCTACCAAAGGATTTAGTGCCAAGAACTTGATTGGGGTAGGTGGATTTGGTAGGGTGTACAAGGGAGTGCTTCCCACATCAAAATCAGAGGTTGCAGTAAAGAGGGTTTCGTATAACTCAATGCAGGGTACAAAACAGTTCGTTGCTGAAGTTGTAAGCATGGGGCACCTCCAACACAACAATGTGGTGAAATTATTTGGGTATTGTAGGCGAAAAGGTGAGCTCCTTCTAGTGTATGAGTATATGGTAAATGGAAGTCTTGACAGGTACTTGTATGGTAAAGAGGGCAGGACCATCCTCGATTGGGGACAGAGGTTTAGGATCATCAAAGGAATTGCGGCCGGGTTGCTCTACCTCCATGAGGAATGGGACAAAGTTATAATACATCGCGATGTCAAGCCAAACAATGTTCTTCTTGACAAAGAGATGAAAGCGCAACTGGGAGATTTTGGCCTCGCGAGATTATATGATCATGGCACTGATCCACAGACCACAAATGTTGTTGGCACAATAGGATACCTAGCTCCAGAGCTAGTACATAGAGGCAAGGCAACCACTCTTACTGATGTATTTGCCTTTGGAGTTTTTATTCTTGAGGTTACTTGTGGGCAAAAGCCAGTGACTGAAGACAACCAAGGCCACCAGCTCATGTTGGTCGATTGGGTGATTCAGAATTGGCATGAAGATAAACTCCTTGATGCAGTGGATATCAGACTCCAAGGTAACTATGATACTGCTGAGGTGTGCCTTGCATTGAAGTTAGGATTGTTGTGCTCTCACCCATTTCCGGATGCAAGGCCGAACATGCGGCAAGTCTTGCAGTATCTTGATGGTGACGTGCCACTACCAGACCTACTGCCAGCACACTTTTGCTTTCATATGTTGACCTTAATGCAGGAAGGACAAGTCGACTCGTCCACAATGTCATCATACCCATCACCAAGGATGATGAACTTTGGTTCAATATCCATCTCGTTAGATGGAAGATAATGAAGTGTTTTGCTTAGTTCACTGCTTATATCTTAGTAAAGGATATTAGTAGGAGGAGGGTTGTACTGAAAAATGCGTTGTTCTGCATGTACTTGCAAGGAAAATCCTATTGCTAATCAAATTCAATGCTTATAATATTAATAAGTCTCTTTGAGATACATATGCTTATTGGCAGATCCATGTGGGCTGTGCTTTGGTACACCCAAATGACTATGAACGTTCATTTAATTAGATCGGAGGAATACAATCACTATTTAATATATTAAATATATATTTATTTAATGTCTCATTTTGGAAAATAATATAAATACAGGAAGTTCTAGATTTAAAAATCGTTTTCTAGATCTGATTGATGCATGTGATATCTATTAGATGTATTAAATCTTTTTGTTTTGCAACTTTGGATCTAACAAAGTTTAATTAATATAAACTACTATTTAATTAAGAGCATGACTAGCTAGCTAATAACTACTACTACTACTACTACTATATTTTCGTCATGTCATCTAGAACTATCATTAGTAAGACTGACTCCAACAAGGGTAGCTATATTTGAGAGGCAAATTCACCTTTGCATAGCATAAACAGTGTTTTGGCTTGCGTTCGAATAGCAGCTTCTCCAACAGCGAGATTGCATTTCCTTCGCGCCCGCGCACGCGCACGCGCACGGCCCTCGCCCGCGCACGCCGAGCCCGAGCCCGCGCACGCCGCCGCGAGCCCCGCGCGCCACCGCCGCGGCTCGCCTGCGCCGCCGCCGAGTCCGTGCTCACCCGCACGACCTGCGCGTCCCTGCGCGACTCCGTGCTGCGCTTGCCCCCGTGAGCTCCGCTCCCTGCTCGCCCGCCTGAGCGCCGCGCGCCGTGCTGCGACCCGCTCGCCGCCTTGCGCCCCCGCGTGGCCGCCCCTTGCTCAGCCCGCCCGAGTGCCGCGCGCCGCTCCACACACCCCGCTGCGCGCCTCGCCACGCCCCGCTCGCCCGCGCCTCTCCGCCGCCCCGCGCCGTGCTCTCGCGCCTCGCCCCCCGCTCCCTGCTCGCCGCCCCATTCGCCTCGGCCCGCTCCCTGCTCGCCGTGCCCGCCCTTCCTGCTCGCCGTGCCCCGCGCGCCTCCGAGCCGAGCTCGCCCGCCGGGGCGGAGCGGCGCGTCGTGCGCGAGGGGACGGGCGCGGATGCCGTGGGTGGTGCACGCGGCTCGTCGGCAGCGCTCGCGAAGCGTTGGCGGCGGCCGAGCTCCCCCATCGCGAGGAACTTGGTCTCCCAATTGACAAAGGCTTCTTTTTCCCCTAATTTCCAAACCGTAGCCGCCAATCCATAAAATTCGCGGTGCACGTAATGTATCAGGCAAAATTGATCACATAATCAAGTTCCATGCCTCCTAATTGATCCATTTTGATCTTCACCGAGCTCCATTGCCGACGTAGAAAGCCGGACCAAGCTCCATGGCGGCCCGTGCTGCCGTCGTTGCCGAGCCACCATGGCCGCCACCACCTCCACGGCGAGCCGCTACTTCTGGCCTCCCTCCTCGACAACAAGCTCCGGGACGGGCAAATGGCCCCGTGCCGCCGAGGCCGCGCTCGCCGCCGCCGTGCTCGCAGCCCAGCGCCGCCGCCGCCGCCGTGCTCGCATCCCAGCGCGCCACCCCGTCTCTCGCCCTGCTCCGCTGCCGTCCTGCTCGCATCGCCGCTTTCTGCCCTGCTCGCCTCCGCCCTGCGTCCACGGTCGTCTTCCAGCTCCCTCCGGCGGTCCCACACTCGCAAATGCATGCGGAGGAGAGAGGGAAGCTAAAAATAGCTTCCCTCTCTCCTCCTATGCAAAAATGCCTGCCCATATGCATGACCTGTTGGAGATCTCTGCCGTAGCTACAGTAGCCCGCGGGGAGCCATATATGGCTTTGCCTGGCGTTGTTGAAGTCAGCCTAAACACTCAACCATGCTTTTTTACCTTCTCCTTTTCTGAGTTTCTCTTTCTTCTAAGGTAGGGAGTATAGATTAATAGGCATAAGAAAACTAAGATCAAATAAGGAGTTCAGTCCATCAAAGAAACATTTCCTGATGCCTAAGTCATGGTTTAGTCAACCAAAACTATCACCAGGTGGACAAAGGAGTGTTCACAACAACTCCACACAAAAAAGAAGCCGTAGGGAATGTGGCAACTAGTTAAAGCTAGTGTCGTGCTCAGTAATCAATCGTCTTGAACGGTATAGGCGCATGAGCCGTGGGAACTGAGAAATGTGGCCAGTAATTAAGGATGAAAACGGGTCAGATCGGTGCGGATAATGCCTCCTCATATCCTACTCCGTTTTTCTTTGTAGGATTTGGTGTGGAGCCGATAATACAAATGTGGATTTGGATGTGGATGCAGATTTTTTCGAAAGTCAGCGACGAATCTAAATAGTCAAAGAACATGTGCATACGTAGAGAATTATATGCTTGTCAACAATTGATTGTAAAGAACCACGAACAGGCAATAGATAAGAAAATTTCAATTGCATTCCATGTTGCGGCTATCACACTGACAATTAACACTTAACATGATATCTTCACTAAAAATGACAAGTTATTAACCAATAAGTGTTAACATGCAAATTGCTTAATTCAAAAATTAGAACGGCAAATAACCACGTCACAAGATAAGAGTTCTCGACTAATAAACTTTTTGTATCCGAATTCTTTAGTCTAGGGAGATAATCCATATCCGCCGGATTTTACCTATTACCTATCCTACCCCGTACTCCACACACAATTGATTTCGGACAGTGGCGGACCCACCAATAGGTCATGGTGGGGCAGCCGCCCTACCTAGCTCGCGGTGAGGAACCCCTTTACCCCCCTTGGCTGATGCTCCAAAAAAAAAAAAAAACCCTTGGCTGGCAGCGGCGTTATTTCCTGGGAGCTTGGCTGCTCGGAGCTAGAAGAAAACAGGCAAAGGGTTATGGGCTGGCTGCGGGCTGCCTGCATAGGCCTATTGGGCTGGTTGGCCACGAAAAGGTGTTTCCGGCCTTTGTCTCCTCATTCCCAATTCTCATCGACACCATGGATATTTAAAAGATGCTAAAAAAAAAAACCATGGATATTTAGATTGATAGCGCTAGTAAACGTGGACATCTAAGGAAGGCCATTAGTAAACAGGACATCTAAGCAACACCATGAGTTGCTCTACTTCTCTTATATTCTTGCCAGTATCCCCAAACAAATGAACAGAAGGGAGACTGACACAAAATTTCTTGTAGGTGGGTATATGAAAACCCCCCGGACATGTAGGTGGATTTTTGCGATTTTCCCTATGATGTTCCGAGCACTTCGAGCACGATTCGCTAACAAGCTACAGAAGCGAAAGTGGCTCCTAGCTGCCACAAGTTTATTCCTTTGAGCATAAATCAAGAAGTCTGTAGAGAGAAGAAAAAGTAGCTCCTAGTTGCCACAAGTTTATAGTGCTCGTGGGCTTCGCTTGAATTTTGCAAATATTTGGATATTTGAAGACATCGAGACTATGAACGTTCGAGATTTCTGAAGATACACATGTCATTCTTTCGTCATAGACCTTGCCTCCCAATACCAATGAAGAAGCAAGTAGAGTTACGAAAGGGCATGTAGCCTAGTGGTTACAAGAGCTTTAGTAGCACCTCAGGTCCTAAGTTCGATTTCCTGGTGGAAGCAAATTTTCTAAGATTTAACGGTGTTGTGCTTTCAGCAGTAGGCGACGTCGCCGTCGACAGCGAGGTGCCAGTGGTGACTTCGTAAGACATTATGATTCCAAACACGTCGGATTAAGACTCTATGGACGAGGGACGTTTTGTTGGTTACGAAGCCTATTAAAGAAAGAATACATCTTATTTTCCTATATATGCTTCAACCCTAACTTGTAAAAGGGGTAACACCCACTTATAAATGTAACCACCCCTCCGCATGTGAAAGGGGTCGATGGATGAACACACAACTTCATATCCCGCCTGCACAGCAATACAAAGAACACACTAGACGTAGGGTTATTATCTTTTGGTTTACCCGAACCAGTATAAATCGTGTGTATCTTCGCCTATGCAAAGTGCTCCTACCAAATCAAATATTTGTCGATCCCCTTTACCCATTTAACAGTGCATCAACAGATCTATTATCATTTCTATCGTCATGATACAATATAATACAGAACGGTAGACAGATCTGTCACATAAATATCGAGCACGTATCTTGGGAAATTGATCCAGCATAGGGAGCAGAAACGAGGGGTCATGAAGATGAGAAGAACTTTTACTTTCAAAATTGTGCTACCATAGAGAAAAATCATATATGGTTGATTGTATTGTAGTGCCTTTGGGAGCACTTTGAGCCAAGTACCGGCAAGTTTCTCATAAGAATTACGGAGCAAATAAAACAGGAAACAGGAAACGTAAAACAGTATGGAGAAACAGCCACATATCACAAACAGATTCCACAAAAACTAAAGAAACAAATGATGGCTACTACGTTTAACTTTATGGATGTCACATTCACCTGCCAGCTACAGCGATATAGATACAGCTAGGGGTCGCAATAAAACTCGTGACTCGTGAGCTGGCTCAGCTCGGAGCAAACTCGGCTCGACTCGACTCGACTCGTTTCAATTTTAGACGAGCTGAGCTAGGTTTTTAGCTCGTTAGAATTTCGAGCCAGCTCGAGCTGGCTCGCGATTTAGCTCACGAGCCTAACGAGCTACATAATAAATCTAAAATACTCATTTTATGGCCATGATAAATACTAAGTTAGACAAATATAATTAATACTAGTAGAAAAAATAATTTTATGATTAATTCTACCATTCTTGATCTTAGGTGCAAATTTAGACTTATTTTTATGCATTTGTTGCTCTCATTTTCCTTTCTAAAAGACTATTAAAATGATAATTGTTTCATTCTTAGCTCGTTGAGCCACAACGAGCTAGCTCATGAGCATAGTGAGTTGAGTCGAGCCGAGCTACAATTTTAACTCGTTAGTGTTAATGAGCTGAACCGAGCTAGCTCATTAGTCTAATGAGCTAGAACGAGCCGAGCCGAGTTGAGTCGAGCCGGCTCGACAGCCACCCCTAGATACAGCGAATTTCCAAACAGCACCGTGGTGTATAGAGAGAGTATCGAAGTATCGCTATATCACATCCCGCAGTAGCGGATACGGGTACTGCGCCCGTTGCCAAGTATCGGCGATTCTTAGCCTGCCAGTACAATGTTTACGCTACAAATGACTTTTATTACTCTAAAATTTTGCATGATACAGTTCGTGAGTTTTATAAAAGACTGAGATGCTCTACAATTTTTCATGATACAGTTCATGAGTTTTTTATAACAGTTTCTAGTTAAGATAAACAAACGCCATATCTACTTTAAACAAGAATGCATCTAAATTATTTCCCATACAGAAACAAGCCACAAACATACTTTACTGAATAGCATCAGAATTTGAACTCAATTATGAATTTTCATACGCAGGGCAACTAATGGGCCAATGGAACAAAAGCAAGGGGTGTGGGCTAGAAGAACTAAGAGAAGTCAAATCAAAATAATGAAGATGCGGAAAGTACATGTTTTTCCAACTATGAGGGCAACATTTAATAGATTTAAATGTGTGAAAATTGAAAGCAAATCCTGTACAGAAATTAAATATAAATTCTCAGAAACAAAGAGTGGGGGTGTAAAGATACCGTACTATTTATAATGCAATTATATAAGGTGCTAATGGAAGGGTTGAGTCTATTCAGCATAATCAATATCTATTCTATAGTTCCTAACAACAGAGTTTAAATTGAAAACTAAGCAACAAGTCAATCAATCAGAACAATTTAGAATCCAACATAATGAAGCATCGTAGATGTTACCTGTAACTAAATTTCCAAGACTTGGGAGGCAGCACATCACTCCTACTCCTGCCTGAAACCTGTGAAAAATAAAAAGGCACAATGAGTTCTTTTTTTATAAGAAATGTACAATGACTTAGAGTTGGTTGTTATAAACAGATATGACAAAATGTCCAATTTTCTTGACAAAAAACTTAATGTGCTCAACACAGATTTATTTACAGGAAATACATTCTACCATAATGCATCCAGTATTAATTGTTGATGCATAAGTTTTATCGCCATGATACAATACAACCATTTCTGCCAGTAAAACAGAACAGTGAACAGATGCATCACAAATAGGGAGCAGCGAACAGAACAGTGAACATGATACAATACAACCATTTCTGCTAGTAAAAACAGAACAGTGAACAGTGAACAATACAACCATTTCTGCTAGTAAAAACAGAACAGTGAACAGATGAATCAACAATTAATGGAGCACCTATTTGGGGAAATTGATCCAGCATAGGGAGCAAAGACAAGGGGGCATTAAGATGAGAACCCTTACTTTCAAATTTGTGCTACCGTCGAACAAAATCATATTAGCCAATTGTATTGTAGTGCCTTTGGGAGCACTAGCTTTGACCTCTTCAGGTACTGGTGCAAGTTTCTCATAAAGAATTACAGAGCAAAAAAAACAGGAAATCTAAAACAATAGGGGAAACAGCTCCATATGAGTCACAAACCCTTCCATGGAAACTAAGAGAAAGAAATGATGAACAAAGTTACTCTTCATTTAACTTTATGGATATTGCATTCACCTGCCAGCACAATGTTTATGCAATAAATGACCTCTATCACTCTATATTTTCAAATAAATGAATGATATCTATTACTCTATAATTTTGCATGATACAATCCATGAGTGTTTGTTTAAAAAAAAAACTGAGCTGTTTACATTCTTATTTTCTCTCACGTTGTAAAAATTAGAAATAAAAACATGCAGGTGAACAAGTGTAACATACCAAGCAACTTCAGAAGTTTGAGAATCCTCTCGTCAACAGCGTTACACATGACTTGTACCCTAAGTGTTCAGAAACAGCATATCTCCATGTTGGATTGACGCTTCCTTCAAATTGCACTTTATGTGGCCGGTACTGCAGCGAACAAAAAATGCATCAGTAGGATCCGCCTTAGCATAATAATTCTACAATGCAGACTCTCACTTGGACAATGTGTACCTTAGAAAAAAGTTGAAGAGTGAGCTACTCCAAAAAAGGTGAGTGCCAGAAAGTCATCAAGCACACACCAATTCAGCAACAAAGTCTTCGACCTGTTAAAAGTAGGGCACAATCTCAAATCCTTTTGAAAATGCACTGTAAAAAGTGCAAGCAAAACAATTTGATAATACTAAGTTAGAAGAAGCCTAGTTACCAGGAATCAAATGCAAAATTTATGGTCCATCTAGGTGGAAGCTGTCAATGTCTAACAATGATATATATGCACTTGGAGTGAATATAATGGGAAGGAAAACATAATAACAGAGGTAAAAATATGAAAAAGTAGGTATACCTTTGTGGTCTCAGAATTCATTGTCAAATTCACAGCTTCTGACAAACCTTTCAGGTTTCAGCAGCACACAATGGTTGTACGTTGTAAAGCTCTAGCCTCGTCAGGTGCCGGGATACCAGGGACAGGTCCTCTAGCCCATGCTCCAGACTGAAACATGGTTCCATACACCATACGCTGAGTCTGAGAAATCGAACTCTGCTTGCCACGGCATGCTGGAGATAGGTGTTCCGGCAGCGCCGTGTGTTTTTGTTGTGCCACTTGTCGCCGCCGACTCTCAAATCGCAGCTGACCAGGGATGCCCGTTTCCGCTTGCGGGAGGACACCAGACAGTCCACAAACTTCTTGACCTTGTCCACGGCGGTGACGAGGACGCGCAAGCCTGTGGCGGATTTCCAAAGGTGTCGCCAGCGCCGGGCGAGCACACACGTCAGCACGGCCTCCTCCGCCGGCAGGAATCCAAGGATGTGGGCGAGGATGCAGTCTGGGAGCGCGTTGATTCCCTCGTCACCCACTGTCGCAGGAGCCGCTCCCATGTCTTCATCGCCCATAGGCATTTCGTCGAACAGGTAGCGGGCGCCGATGCTGCGTCACAAAAAGTCAAGAAACGACCAGAAGGAAGGAAGTCGAACCGGCGGCAGAGGCGAGGAGGAGGAGAGTACCTGCGGGTGACGGTGGTCGCCACCGATGCGGCCGCGCCCTTCGCTTCTTCCTGTGCCTTTCCCGCGGCGCTCTGAGGGCGAACTTGGCCAGATGGGGGATGGATGAATCTGCGACAACTCCTTGTGTAGCTGCTGCGCTGCTCTACTCCTACTTTGCAACGGGAGTACAACCACTGGCCACACTGCATGCACTAGAGCATCTCTCACAGCTCTGAAAAAAAAAAACTCTAATCACTTGTTTTAGAAGACTTCCCTACATCAAATTATTGATTTTTAACTAAGAAAACCTTCCCCAACAGCTCGGGAACCATCTCCGACTTTTTTTTTCTCCCTACAAACTCTCCTTGTTTGTAACTATAAATAAAGAAAAGAATGGGAACCCTCATTTCTTCTCTTTTTAATAGAATTAATTTTTTTGACTCAAATGCTGACGTGGACCAATCAAAAGTGTTGTTGATCCACTTTTTAAGAGAGGGATTATTGAAGAAAGAGAGATAAATTAATAATTGTTGTTTGCTCCTCAAAACAATTTTTTAGGGGAAACTTTACGGGGATCTTAACACCTAACACCACAAGATATGCAAAATTTGTCAATAGTTTCTATTTTCTAATTGAGTGGGCAACCGTTACTAATACAATTGCATATGTTCCAGAATCGTTTTTTCCGCTAGTTTGCTACTATCTCATTCATGACCACCTCAACACCCATAATATCAAAATTGCCTAACTGAATATACTAAAACTATAGGCCACTTCTAAAAAAACTTTTGGGAAATAGTTTAACTTAGTGCAAGTAGGACTGTTTTATAGAATCGTTGGAGATTCTTTATTTTCTTATTTCAACAGCCAACTCCCATCTTAACCTAAAGAAGGTCCTGATATTTCACCTGAGTTTTAATTTAATCCTTAACCTTTCAATTGTATTCAACTGGACCTCAAATTATTTCGTTTGGTCCAAAGTCAAAATTATTAGATGAAATTATTGCTCAAAATCAAGGCCATACACCAGCAAGTGGAAGCGGAGCGACGGAACAGGGCTTGGAATCTTTAGTGTGTAGTATTGTAACACCCAAGCCCGTTTGTAGCCAGTTAGTAGTGGTTTCGACCCATAAGGCTCAGAAGTGGTGTGGTTGTGTGAATAGTCCCACATGGATTGTTTAGATGGATGAGGGTCTATCATATAACCATTGTTGGTTTCAGGCATATCATCTCCGGGTTAATCCTTTTACACGAAGCGAGGACGAAAGCGAAAGAGAGGTGTTGCGCGTGCCCGTCCCGCGTGGGGGCTGGGCGGTAAACGGATTTGGACGCAAGGTGTTACATTTTGGTATCAGAGCCAACTCTCGCTGCACGTGCGCATGGGTGTCTTTGCCCTGTAACACTCTAGTCCGTTTGTAGCCTGTTAGTAGTGGTTTCGGCCTATGAGGCTCAGAAGTGGTGTGGTTGTGGGAATAGTTCCACATGGATTGTTTAGGTGGGTGAGGGTCAGCATATAACCCTTGTTAGTTCCAAGCATAGCACCTCCAGGTTAACCCTTTTACACGAAGCGAGGACGAAAGCGTAAGAGAGGTGCTATGTGCATGCGCGTGCCCGCCCCGCGTGGGGACTGGGCGGCAAACGGATTTTAGACGCAGGGTCTTATATTTTCTTAATCAATACCCCTTTGCTCTTAAAATGACGTGTTAGGACAACAAATCTAATTCAAAAGTGAAATAAAATTATTGTCCTGATGAAAACAATTTAAGAATGGAGAAAGTACTCGCTAGCTACGGACATACACCAGCAAGTGCAGCGGAGCGATGGAACAAAACACAATCAACACTTGCTAGCTAGTTTGTCAAGCTTGTTGGTTCCTTTGCATTGTCAATTCCAACAAATTGTCATGAACTGAGAACGCAAAGGAAATTACATGCCACCATGTAATGGGTCCAACTAGGTCATGAAAGTACTGAAGACTTCATGATGCCATCAACACATTCATTTGATTGGAAGCCTAACACTGATCCAAGGCACCCAACTATACACAAGGACAAAATACAACAACGTTGTTGCAATTTTTGGCCTTTAAATAGATCGAGGACAACGCAGATTTTCTCAACCTCTGCTGAAAAGAGACACCTATCAAAATGGATTGTAAAATTATATGTTGAACAATCTTGTTAATGTAAAGAAAAAGTTCATACTACAACTATCAAGTATGGCCTCGATTTGTTTGTTGACAGCGAAACCGTTAACTGTTCAATATTGGTATGAGTTTACAGTGGTTTAGGAGGGTGACACAGCGCTGTCACGACCACAACATAGGCGAAGGCTGAACTTCTACTTAGTTTGCAAAATTCATAAACAACAGTAATTCAAAGAAAAAGCACTACGATGCAGTTATAATCTAAATATCTTTTGTGAACAAGTAAAGTGTCACTGGCCCGTAAAATTCTAGCAAATAATGAACTGAGAGACTGCTGGAATTTAGTATTTTTCTTGAAGATATCGTATTGCACAAAAGATATGTGCAATACGATATCTTCAAGAAAAATGCTAAATTCCGGGCGGGCAGCCAAAGAAACCTACTATGGGCCGAAAACCGGCGACGACGATATCATGGCCCAAAATTCGGAAAGTGCATACGTAGCGGCAAGGGGCTGGCTAAAGGGAAGGTTGAGGAAGGATTGGAGCAGAGCTGGGCCGAGCGGTGAGGACCCGGCCTTCTCTTACGTGATCAGACTTAATTAAAATACTACTCATCTGAGTCTCAAAAAAAAAAATACTACTCATCTTAATTGTTTGGCAAAACATAAGTTGTCTATGATAGTGGCCAGGCACCTGGCTTAATTCATTCAGGAAGGAAAAGAGTAAAAGGTATCGAGTCTTGCTATAATCTATCTTCTGCTTTAGTTTTTAGTTGCAAGAAGCTGGTGGATGGAGTAGGTTAAGGGTTTAACTATAATGTGTAGGGAAAGATTAATGCAACAAAGATCGGCTTTGCAGATAGAGTTTAGGCAGAACTGTACGTTAAACATATGCTTTCGGCCATCAACCAGAGCGTCTGACACACCTAACGCACGTACTATAATTGACGTTTCGAGAATATTTCATAAGCCCATGCAGAAGAAAGAGATAGTGAACTTTACGCCTTTATCCATGCACAAGGAGGGAGGATCAAAATGTCTATCGTACAGAGCTGGCGCACCTACATGTACGGAGTGCTACTGCTAGTACATATATATGAGCAAAAATACTACATGATCGAGCAGCTCTAATCTAACATAAGAAGAAATTTCTGTTGATTTTTTTTTCACGCCAAGTATGTGAGGGGCCCAAAATGTTAAAAGTTTATTTCCTACTAGAAACAGTATATATATCTGCCTGGCGCCAAGTGCCTTCCACAAGATCATGTGAGGCCTTGAAAAGCTAACAGCATTTTTTTTAAAAAAAATGGATCACATGTATGAAAGTTATATTGGTTGATTTGTCTTGCAAAGTATTTTGGATCATTATACTTTTATCCCGGAAAAGTAACAGCTGCGAGATAGGAACCACGTGGACTAGAACTGCTAACAAGAGAAGTAAGGAGAGAAAATCCATTATGAGGCGAAGCAGAAACTGCTACTCATATACTATCAGAGCACAGAAACATGGGGTACATACTGTGATTGAATCTCAAGTGGTCTATATATGATAGGTATATACACCATGTTATGCGATGTCGACACAACTAAACCAAGCCACGCACCACACCCTTTGTAGTGCATTTTCCGGCGCCATGGACGCTGCTACTAGTTGTGACACAACAGTAGACTCTGTCCATGTCTCCCTTCCACTATCAGCACAAGAAACAATATTGGCAGATTTGGAGGAGAGGATGAGCAAAGCAACCGAGAGATTGTTGGACGAGCAGGGCGGCCGCATCCCAATGGGCCCGATACGAATCCACAGGTTCCCTCAAGGCCTGAGAGGGATCGGCCGCGGAGACGATCGGTACGTGGTGCCTAGCGTGGTGGCCATCGGCCCATACCACCATGGCCTGCCGCACCTGCAAGAGATGGAGGTCGTCAAGCACGCGGCTGCCGATCGGTTCTGCAGCCGATCAGGCTGCCAACTGGAGGAGGTGTACACCAAGATCGCCTCCGTCTCCGACATGGCACGCTTCTGCTATGCCCCCGGCGACGGCGCGTTGGCACGCTTCAGAGATGACCAATTTGCTGCCATGATGTTTGTTGACGGCTGCTTTCTGTTACAGTTCATCGACTCGGGGTTCGTCGGCTCGCAGTACTCGTCCCGGCCTAGCATCCTGAGGGACATCTTTCTCCTGGAGAACCAGATCCCATGGCTGGTTCTTGAGGCCCTCTTGGAGTTTGCTCCCGATATCAACATTTGCCGGTTTGTGGCCGACATGGGGGAGAAGTACTTCTTCCCCAAAAAGGAGAAGAAGTATGAGCTGTGCGAGTGTGAGGAGGATCAGTTCACCACTGAAGTGGCTGATCCAGGCGTCGACATGCCACCGCATCTGCATCTGCTCGGCTTGCTCTGGTTCAGTCAGATACGCAGCATGCTCGACCCGAAGCTCCGGTACGACGACGTGATGAGCAGCTCGTCGTCGTCGCTGTCCATCAGCGCCGCGGAGCTCGCGCAGGTCGGCCTCAAGCTGACCGCCAGCAAATCCACCCGGTTCGGGGACACGCGCGTCAAGGCCAGAACGTTCCTCGGCGAGCTGTCACTGTCGCCGGTGTTCCTCAACGACGTCAGCGCGTGCTGGCTCGTGAACATGGCGGCGCTAGAGGCGAGGATGAGCGCCGGCGGCAGCAGCTGGGAGAGCTCCGACGACCGCGCGGTGGTCAGCTCGTACATGTCGGTGCTGGCGATGCTCATGGACCGGAAGGAGGACGTGCACAAGCTCCGGAGGCGGGGCGTGCTGCGGAGCATCTTCAGCAACACGCAGACGCTGGCCTTCTTCAAGGGCCTCGGGCGGCGCATCGAGCCGGGCCACCGCTACTTCGTCACCATAGAGGAGATTGACAGGTACATTAGACGGAGGCCGGTGAGGATGGCCGCGCACAAGTTCGTCTACAACCACTACGGGACCGTCGCCAAGGTCCTGTCCATCGCGGGAGTGCTCTTCGCAGTCTTCAAGGCACTTCTGCACATCAATCCCCATGTGCATAGTTAGACATGGCATTCGGTGCTTAGCGGCCTGCGTCCACGGTTTCTTGTTCTGAGAGCAGGGGTTTGTAATTGGCCACACGTTCATAATATTCCTCCTGTCGTCGTTGTTTTCTTCAGTTTTATTCTTTTCTTGTGACCATCATTCTGACGTCCCCACCACCACACTTGTATTGTTTCAACCCTACTTTAGGATCTATCATGCACCATGTATCAGTGCGTAGATAATAATAAAGCATATAATATTATAATATCAAAACATACTTCAAGTACTACATAGATCCAGACTTGATCTGGCAACATCCAAACACATGCATAGCTAGCGATGGCAGAAGTCAACACAGCAGGAAATTCAGAATTCAGATATATAATGTTTCCGTGTCCATTTCGAGAGACCGCCAAGAAAAATGGAATTTTCTTGGCGGTCATCATTTTACTCTCACTAAAATATTGCACCGCCGATAAAATTCTGAATTCTAGTAGTGATAAGCCGTTGGCATAAGCAACTTAGATTTTTAAATACTATACTAGGTTTTTGAATGCCCGTGCGTTGCTACAGGAGCGACAACAATATTATCTTAATAATTAACAAATATGAACAATCCATGTAATATAAACAAATACCTTCATTAGTTTTTTGGATTTATGTATCTATAGTGTGCCCCCGAGCGTTGCAATGCGAACCAAAAATTTTATATGACAAAATACTATTTATCATGTGAATCTAATACAAAATAACAGAAATATTCTTATAATCAAGTTCAAAGGCAAATGCCAAATACAACACAGATGAAATAAACTGTTGGTCAAGACTCAAGATGACATGAGATTAAGCAGCAGGATTGAAATTGATGTATGATTATATTAACTAATTAATGCAGAATCTTTGTGCATATCTAAAAGAAAACCAAAATCAGTATAGGGTATGATTGGTTGTCTGGCCGGATTGGGCCTGTACGAGGTTGGGAGCCAGGCCCAGCTCAGCCAGCATGTGTGCGTGCAGGCTTCTCTGTTTGGTTTGCTCTTCTCAGACCGACTCCAACAACCAATTTGCATTTTCGATAGACAAATGAAAATTGCATCGCGTGTCCAGGGATCACAATAGGCAGCATTTGGTCATGACTCCAACAGCGTTTGCACTTTCAAGAGGCAAATGGACGCTAGCCGCGCCGCCGCTCGCCCCGCACGCCGCCCGGCCCAGCGTCACTGACCTCCTCCGCTCACGCGCCTTGGAGCCCTCCCTGCCTGGCAGTGGCGAGTCTAGCATTGGAGGTGGGGGTGGGTCGAAATTTTTTTTCACCACACACAAATTTAACACGGATATCATAATAAAAAATTCAAAAAGGCTACTTTAACATGGCATATTCACTACACTTATTCTTGAGGCATTATTAAGTGGACCGAAGGCACAATGGTAGAGAAAATTTTCTGAAAGAGGGATGCAATATCTACAATTTGCTACCCTCAAAACCATCCTAAGACAGCAATTGAATAATAGAAATCTGGATTCCAATGTATGAAATCGAAGACAAAGTTTCAGAAATTTAGGGAGGTAGAGAGAAATTGAAAGGGCTCACCTTGCTCAATGCTCGGCACCGGTGCTCGCTCCTTGCCCCCCGCCCCGCCCTTCCCCTTTGCTTGCCGCCCAGCACAGAAGAGCGCCCGTGCCGCGCGGCGCGCGCGCAAGGCAGCAGCCACAGCCCCGCCGCGCCGTGCCGCGGGGCGGGCAGGCGCAGGGCGCGTGCGCCGCCGTCGCGCAGGAACGCAGCCAGGCCAGGTTCGCAGGCAAGGGCACCGCATGCAGGTGCAGGAGGGATGGCCGTAAGCAACAGCCCTAGCGCACGCCGCCTCCGCCACCCCCACCGCTCGCATGCCGCCTCTGCCGCCGCCCCTGCGCGCCACACCTGCTCGCCCGCAGCCTCTGCAGCCGCCTCTGCCTTCCCCGCCTCGATCAAGCCGTCACCTTCGCCCGCCTCTGCGATGACGAGGACCTCGGCCTCTAACCAACGCCTCCCGCCCGCTCTGCGTCGGCGCGCGCAAGTGGCGACGCTGCTCTAGGTCCGCGTCGCCGGCCGTCGGCATCGACCTTGCGCTCGTGCCGCCGCTCGTCGCCAAAGGCGACCTCCATGCCACCCCCGCACTGCCGGACGACGCGTCCACCCCCGCCGCCGCGCTGTCCACCACCCCGGCCGCGTCCGCGCCCAAGTCCTCCCCCGCCACCCGGCACCGGCCGCAGCGCCGACGAAATCCAAGGCAATCTCAAGCGGCATCAACGAAATCCACCATCCCGGCCGCCCCGCTCCGCCCGGTCATTGAGCTCAAGGTAGCAGAACAGCAGCTCCTCCATCAGGTCCCAGTCCACCGCCGGCGCGCGCCCCGCGGCGTCGTCGTCGTCGTCTCTCCACACGCCCTCGGCATTGTTTGGCGGCGGGACGTCCTCGCTCGCCCCGCTCCGCGGCTGGCCCCGCACGTCGACGCCGCTCGCCCCGCACCGCGGCTGGCCTCGCGCATCGCCTCCGCTCGTCCCGCGCCGCGCTGCCGCCGCGGCTAGCCCTGTTCGTCTCCGCCTCTCGCCCCTCCTCTGCGCCCCTCCGCCGCGCCGCCGCTCCGCCCCTGACGCCACTCCGCTGATGCTTCTGGACCGTTGGCGCCGAGCGGATTCGAGCGGCATCGCTCGGCCGCGGGTGAAGGTGAGCGCCTCGCCCCGCTCTTTGGCGGACGCGGACGCCTTGTTCTGCCGACGGGACCAGCGCGGCCCTTCTCCTTGCTCCCGCCGCCCGCGATCGGCTCAGGGTCACGGCCTGGGGCAGAGCAGTGGGTCACGGCGTGCAAGCTGGGTGATGGGTTCCTCGATGGTGGGCGAGGGTGACCGGCGCGAGGAGTGCAAGGCGGGCGAGTGTGAAGGATGCACGGCGGCTTAGATCGTGGCCGTCGCTGCTCTCCTCGGGGGCCATCTCCGGAGGCGGCGGCGGCGGCGGAGCGGCGACACCAGGAGTCGAGAGAGCGAAAGAAAAATGAGGTGGGGGAAGTGAGGGGATGCCGGGGCGACGGAGGAAGAAGCGCTGGGGAGTTGCAATTGTAGCAGGCGGGGGTGGGGATGCTGGGGCGACGGTGGGCGAGGATTTCGGATCGCGGGGCGCCATCACAGTGGGGCAGTTTTGCGTGAGCGGAATAAGGCATGGGCGGACGACATCCTCCCAATTCATAAGTTGTAGAGATATGTTCAATCCCGTGTATGTCATTCCCTCCTTACAGAAATAAGCAACACGATTGACAATGGAAGGTATACTCAACAAGGTCCAACTCTACTTTAACGAATTATAGATGTGTGTTATTATATTTATGGTTAAGGCCATATGGTCTACCATTGAAACAAGTTGCCTCGTAAATGCAACACGTAACGTATGTCTATGACTTAAACTTTGGTGGATTGGTTCCACCATCATGAACCTAACCAACTGAGCTATTCTCAGTTTGCTAAAAGTAATGTGCTTTTTGATTTGATGGAAAGGTCTGAACTGAACTCTATTAGGGACCCAAAGTGAAGCAAAGCAAGACTGGAACTCCATTCAAATTATTCTTACCCCCTCTTGAGTAGCAACAATCTTTTTAAATGCAGCTACCTAGGCCCATGGCTCGGCCCAAAAAACGGGCGAGCCCGCCTATCTGACCAAAGTCATACGACGGTACCGGACACGTTGAAGGGTCAAGGACATGGCCGGCAAACATGATTGCGCCCGACAGCTCCTCGATCAGGAAGAACGCAAACGGGTGATCGGCGACGAAATCCACCGACATGGGCGGAGGCGCAGAGCACGTAGCCAAAAACATATCACAAGCGGTGACGGCCGCGGCCTCGGTTCCTTCCTCATCCACCTCTAGCACCGCCTTGTGGTAGACGTCGCCGACGAACAGCATCTCATGAGGGAACTCGCCCTTAGCCATGTCGGAAAAGTCGGCTTGGTCCTCATCGAAAGCGGTCACTAGTACAATCAGAGCCTGCAGTGACGGAGCCTATAAAATAGCAGTGGCGGGCACATCTCATTCCGTCACTACAATATCGCACGCGGTACTGTAGCAGGTAGCAGTGGCGCATAAAATGCCGTCATCGAAGCTACAGTACGTAGAGCACGAATCAGTGACGCACAAAATGACGTCAGCGCCGCCCGCCATCGAAGACGCAGCAGCAGTGGCGGGCAGGCTGACATCATCCAAATAGTAGTGGCGGGCAGGCCCACTTCGGCCCGCTTCAGCCCGATTGGCGAGATCATATATAAAGAAGACTTAGGTTGACAGCGCCCACTTCATTCTCTTCTCTTCTCTTCTCTTCTCTCCACTCCGCCGCCACCTACCTTATCTTCTCCCTACCACCTCCCCTTCCCCGACGGGATGCGCGAGCACGCCGGCGCACGGCGGGATGCGCGAGCGGCGCCTCTTTCCCTCCCTCTCCCCACGCGCCTCCCCTTCCCTGATGCCTCGGCGAGCTCCTTCCTCAGCTCTAGGTCGCGGACGGGCGAGCTCCCCACCCCTTCCCTTCGTGGCGGGGAACCAAGCAGCAAGGGGACGGGGCGGCGAATCTAGAGGTGGCGGCGGCGGGCTCCATCCCCTTCTCCTTCCTCGAGCTCCGGGCGGCCTCCATCCCCTTCTCCTTCCTCAAGCTCCGGGCGGATCTGGAGGTGGCGGCGCGGCGGCGCCCTCCCTTCTCCGCGCGGGGATGGGGCAGATCTAGCGGGGATGGGGGAGCGCAGAGGCGGATCCGGCGAGCACGGCGACCACGGCACACCGGCTGAGCATGGCGACCACGGCGGGCGGTGCGGATCGACGAGCCTCGGCGACGGGTGGCACAGATCCGCGACGCGGCGACGACTACGAGGCGGCTGTGGGGGAGCTTCGTGGCGACGATGACGAGCTGGCTGCGGGCGGAGCCTTCCGGCGACGACGACGAGGTGGCGACCAGGGCGGGCGCGGATCCGGCAGGCGGCGGCGCTGGCGGGGCTGCGCGGCAGATCTGGCGCGTCGGCGGATCTACGGCAGGCCAGCGCGACTGGCGGGTTGGGCCTGGCCCAGCCCGGTTTCCTTTTTTTTAATTTCCTGTCATGGCTAGCAGTGGCGGACGAAACCGTCCGCCACTGCTATTTTCTTTTTCCAGTGGCGGAAGCGCGATGGCGGGCGCTTTGCCCGCCACCGTAGGCTCTAAAGGACCGCCACTGTAGGGCCTAATTGTACTAGTGGGTGTTGATTCCTATGTCGTCTCTGAGGACGTCCTTGAGGCTGCCGGAGAAGGAAAGCTTGAACTTGGGCAGCCGGAACACGTCGGTAAGAACCCTCGTCCTAGGCAGGTGCTCGTGCAAGGAGAAGCCACCATCGGCGGTGGACGCCAACCTGTCGACCAGTGCGGGCAGGCCGTCGCGCGCGTCGGGCAGGAACACGTTTAACGAGTAGCGGACGTGCACACCGTCGCGTAGCAGCGCCGGCGACTTGTACGGGAGCTTGAGCACCTTGAACCCGTCGTGCACGGCGACGTACTGGTCCAGCCCGTTGGTCATGAACTGCGCGTCGACGGCGCGGCCGTCGAGGAGGTAGAACGTGTCCGTGGTGGTGTTCGCCTTGGCGAAGGGGTCCTCCCACCTGCCCTTGAAGTAGATGGCGTTGGCGAGCACCAACCTGGTGTCCGGGGCAACCGAAGTCGGATCGAGGATCGTGTCGATGCGGTAGTTCGTCGCCCCGGCGGCCCATTATCTCGGTAACTGCTCTTGCCGGCTGCACAAATTCAAGACAAATTTCGGGGAACGAAATCGTTAATGTTGCAAATAGCGGTTTAGATGAGGGACGGCACTGTCGTGCCGTTATAGTAATGACGGCAGACGATTTCGTTCCAAATTCATGTCACGAATCCTATAAGGATTGAATTGGAGTCGGTTACTTTACTATGACCTGGTTGCGGAAGTCGACGGCGCGTGCCTCGGCCTTGTAGGACTCGGTGGCCACGCCGCGGAAGCCCGGCCGCAGCGCCCACGCGGCGTCTCACCACACGCCGCCGGCGAAGGCGATGGTCGGGCCGCCCCACCACGACCGGTCGGATAGCGCGCGTTCCGCGACGCCGCGGACGAACGCGGCGAAATCGCGGCTGGTCAGCTCGGCGCCGCCGAGCGCGTCTAGGAGCTCCTGGAGCGTGTCGCCGCGGGCGCCCTCGGCGACCAGGGCGAGCGCCCAGAAGACGGACAGCGGCGAGAAGACGAGGTTGCCGGCGGCGCCGCTGCCGCCCTGCTGTGTGGATGCAAGAAGGTGCTTGGAGAGGTCAGAGGCGGAGGGATAGAGCTGCGAGGCCGGAACGGGCCGTAGCCGTAGGGCGGCGCATCGTGTTGCTGATTGACGCTGCGTCCGGGTCGGATCACAATCTGCAAGGATCAACCTTTGAAATTGACGGGAGACGCTCTGTATAGTTCGATTTTTTTTTTTTTTTTTTTTTTGCGAATGCATAGTTCGATTTTATGATATTATAAACCTCTTGACAGCTGTTTGTTGGTTTTCCATTGGGTTTCTTACTCACGTAATTACGAATTAATTTAAATGCAGAAAGTACCAGGTCGGTTGGTAACGCTGTTGCCATGAGCGTTGCCCACCCGGATTCGACCCGCTTGCGTGGTTGGGAGAAGGCATGAGCCTTTACGCGGCTGGCCCATCCTCTGAAAACGAAATTCAGAAAGTACAAGATCCAAGTTCGAGTGCCACGGACATACACATGAGACTCTGAGAGATTTCGCATGAAAACAGTGAATAAACTTGAGGTGTTGACGGCATGTATGTTGGTGCCAGCGGCCAATTTAGGAGAGGGGCTAGGAGTGGCTAGGACCACCCTCCTATGCTTAGTGGACTTCTCTTATGCACTTTGTGAGATTTTTCGAATTTGCACCTTTGATCCAATTTTTCTGGCTACACCACAGCTGGTTAGTGCATATAAGGACAGCTAGAGAGAAACATGTATATGCAGTGGCAAGCATAACACCATTTTTTTCATTTTTCGCCCACACGTGTGAGCCCAACAAACTTCCTTCCCAGTTCCCACTCCTAGGTTTGGCCCCCGTGTATATGGATAGAATACGTACCTGATACTCCCTCCTTCCCTCAATTGTTGTCGCTCCGTACAAAATCGTTTTTCCCACAAAAGCTGTCGTCCGGGCCCATGCCCCATGTAATCCCATGCAGTGTCGTCGTCCACTCGTCCTCCTCCAGAAAAAAGGAAAAAATCTCTCTCTCCTCTATCTCCAGGAGAAGAAATCCTCTCGCTCTGTGCTGGTGTGGCTACTGTGTTCATGGCTGGTCCACCCCATTCTCTCTTCTCGTTACCTCCATCCCCATGACCCAAGCCTGCAGACAGGACACCGGTAGAAATCCACATCGAAGTGTCCAGCGAGCCTCTGCGCGAAGGCGACCTGCGGCTGCTCGGTGAGAGCTTCGGCTGCACAGCTAGGAGACGCGCTAGTGCGACGGCCAGCAGACGAAGCCGGCGGGCGCAGCGAGGAGCCGTGGCTGTGCGGCGAGATGGCCTCGGCCCCGGCGTCGGCGAGCTGCTTCCCGTCGGGATTGGTCGCGGGTGACCGAGCTCCACCCGTCCGGCCCCGGCCGCCGGCGAGCGCGCCCGAGCCCGGGCCACCTCGTCGGGAACCTCCACTGCCCCTCCCTTTCCTTTCTCCACCATTTCCCTTTTGATTCCCGGCTGTACCTCGGCGCCGCTCTCCGTCGTCACCTCGCCACGCCTCTCTCCGCCGGCGAGCTTCATGACATTATTTTTTTCCCTTTTCTCTCCGCGGTGATGGATTCAGCGGCCACCCGAGGCAAGCTCGTGGCGTCCGACGGCGGAGCTTGGCTGCACGTGGACGAAGACGGCGCCTGGAGACACGCTTGCGCACTGGGGTGGAGACGCTTCGCGAAGGGGCCAGCACCGTCTGAGCTGAGAAGAACCAGACGAGCGAGTGGGAGGAAGTACTCCGTAATGAATGAGGGCAAAATGGTAAATTGATCCAGCGCTTTGGGTTTCGGGTTTTTTGTCAGAGCGACATCCTTTCGGAAACGGAGGGAGTATGTGAGGACCAGGGTGATGGCTCTTGCGGCAGATCCATGCTTTGGAGTTGCTCTGCAGGTGGGAAGATGGAAGCTGTCTGGCTCCGGCGCGCGAACGCCGGCGAGGTCAGCGTGTTCGACCAGCTCAAGGAGAGAGAAGGGTTGAGTTGTAATTTCTTTTCTTTCCAGGGTTGGTTCTGCAAAGAACCGGGGATGTACTTGCTTTTGTTCTAATGTATTCACCCCTTCGCAAAAAAAAAAAAAAAAAAGAATACGTACCTGATATGTGAGGATGCATCCACATTTTAAATAGCCTGAAGGTGAGGTTCGTTCCACCTTTTTAAGTTGTGCTCCCACAATTTGGACGAGTACAATCCTGTTGATTCAAATAAGAGAGAGAAATGACGGAGGCGCAACATGCAAAGAATATTTTCCAGCGCACAGTGCACTAGCCGTTCAGGCTACATATTAGTACGGAACATGATGATCGAGAGCACGTACGGACGGATCGAGCTGAAAGACCGCGGACAATGGCGTCGCGTTGCCCAGCATCTTGGTATGCGAGTAGCTAGCCGCGCGCCATCCTAAAAAACCCGGTGTCGCCCACCACGGCGAAGGGCGCCGCGAGCTTAGCTCGGGGCCTCCCACGATGCTCGCGTTGTCCTTCCATCGCGTGCCGACCATGAGCCCCACAGCCAACAAGCTCGGACTCACGATCTTTGCCAACACACAGAAACACGCCCGCGGCCACGAATGAGGAGTTGGCGCCGAGCGGAGACGCCAGCACGGGAGCCACGGTGGCGTTGGGGCCCGCGAATGTCGCGTGTATGTACGTAGAGGCGAATGTGCGTGACACCGTGGTCATCGTCGTCGCCGGCATTGGCCGCGAGCGCAAGCTGGAAGATGATCAATCATGCAAGCCAGCAGGAGCCAGGAGGAACAGAAACTGCAGGCGAAGTATGGAGGAGGCGGACGTGGTGACGATGTCTCTTTGTCGTTCCGCTACGTGCCGCAACTCGCCCGAGAAACAACTGGGAACTGGCGCTCGCCCACGCCACACCGAGACCGACCTCGCTGCCGCCGTGAGTTGACCCGGCCGCGCCCTGCAGCCACAGCTTGCATCTGCTGCACGACCTCGCCCCTGCTGCACCAAACCTATTCACAAAAAAACAGACAACAGATTCTTTTAGCAAACTGAAACAGCACTAGAACTCTTTGTTTGTTGGACGGCAAGCACTCATGCGGCCAAGAAAAGGTTTTCGGCAAGCACTAGATCAGTACCTTCATTCAATTCGGGATGGCCTTATTCTAGAACCTGCAACTTTTGAATGTCTTGATGACTTCTTATCATCCTTGGTCTGCAACAAATATGAGTCCTTTTGGGATCGCTTGTTCCTTAGCGACATCTCTTCCACCCTGAAGATACCGATATTTCAGTGCACCGTTCAAGATGAAGTAGTGAAAAGAAAATAAGTTCGATAAGGTTGTAGCTGCAAAAATTTTAGAACAGTTGATTTTAGTTGGGGCATTAATTTCGGTGTCGTTTCACGTGTTGCTATTGGGAAGCAAGTGCATCAATTTACAATAATCTTATATATTTACTAATTGGAGGCTCCTTTTGAGGCCTCCACGTTAATAGCAGAAAAACAAGAAATTCTCACAAAAAAGCAAAACATCCGGCCGTACAAATAGAAGTAAGATAAATAATGACTTTTAGATCTAACATGATCTTAATTACCCACCTCCGCCATTATAAAGAAGTTAGTCAAAAGTACCCCAACACTTAATTCTAAATTACCCACCATGACATCAGGGTCCATAAATATAGTTAATTTCGGAATAGTAAAAATACCCAAAAACTCTAATTCGGAATAGCTAAAAAGATCAATGGTTGATGTTGTGGCATAAGGAATCCTATCATCAATTGACCATCACGAAAGGCCATGTTCCTGTATTTACACGAGATGATTACTTTCCAAATTAAAACTATTAACTATCGATACACATATGCTGGAGAGGCCGTGTACATGCATCAGACGATAATTAACTTTCCAAGACGGTGGACAATCTGTGTGGCGAAAGAGAAGAGAGGAACGGCGGCTGGCTGCGCATCCTGGTGACAATCCGTCGAATATGGTGGGTACAGGGTAATAACACGGCTGCAGGTGAATGTGGAGACACTGCCATCGCTCAAGTGAATTTCGATGATGATCTGATAAAGGGCATCTACGTACGGTCAGCAAAGATGTGAATAAGAAAGATTCGATTGTCAATTTCTGGGAAGAATTGTTGACCAAGGTGAATTTGCGGAACGGAAACAAGATGAGAAAAAGGCAACATCGTCAAGCCAAGAATCAGAGAAAAAGGCAACATCGTCAAGCCAAGAATCAGGTCGTCGTAGAAGCATCAGCATCCAAGCAGGATTACAAACTTGCAAGCCGCGCATCGATGCAACATATAGGCCGTGCGTTGGACCTGAAGATCTTGGAGATAGCAAACAGGATGTCAGGATGATCTATCAACATACCTCTTCAAATTGTAAGGTAATCAGAATACTTCCTCTCTTTCTTCCTCTTTAGAAAACTCCCGTACGAATTTAGAGAAACTTCCTAAGAAAATATCATACTAAACTGGATCAACATAATCATGCTGCAGCCAGTTGATCACGACGCAATTAACAGGTGCCGATGATATGGAGGTGCCACTGATGACACTGCTCATATAGGAAGTATCGTGTGCGGATCTTCAATGGCATTGATGACATATATGCCGCCATGTTTCCTTGCAGATCCATCATAGTACAAGAACATATGCATGTACCGGGGAAACCATCTACGACTCCACAGGATGATGTAGGTATTTCACTCCTTTATTTCTTCTTTCCACCACATTTTCTCGAAACTTACACATAACCTGTGGGCCCAGTAAACAAAAGATAATTCACAGGGTATATTGACGCTCAACATGACATCAACAATAAAAAAAAAAAAAGCTTACATAGTCTAACTATGTATCTGTCATACCGGTTTTTTTTTTTACCAATTCTCTTGACGAATATAGTGTAAGACCCCCTTTCATATATAGTTGTTGCAGAGTCCATGAAGCTTGAACACCAAAAGTAAATTATGTCATCATCTTCATACGCCTTTCCCAAAAATAACTGATCCAATGAAATTTTGTTCAATCTGTATATCGCTCAATGAATTAATATTATCCAATACTTAGTTCAGTTAGCTTCTAAATCATCTTCTTGCTGTACTGTTCTAATTCTTATGACAGAATACAAGGATTCTTCATTGTTTCATTATTCCAGTTCTAATAAGTACTTCCTTCGTTCAAATTTGTAAGTCGTATTAGCTCTGGGCACGGAGATTAAGAAGAAGTAGAAAAGGTAGGTGCACAAAAAACAAGGAGAGAGGTAGAGATAGAGTTGTATGGGGAAGAGAGAAAGGTGCATTGGGAATTGAGAATGACTTATAATTTGAGAAAAGTTGATTAGGCTAAAGTGACTTATAATTTGGAACGGAGGGAGCAATTAATTTCCTTTTGCTAAAATTACTTCAGATAGAAGTCCGACCTACCTGCTGTATGCATCCGAAAGTGTTAAAATTAGCATTCAAATGTTTGAATCAGACTTTTTGACCCGGTTGCAAAAGTACTCTATATTTTGCGATAAGATCGGTGCCTACAACAACCTAGCATAATTCGTCTTCATGGTAAAATATGCTCCTACGCCAACCTATCTGTGGAGTGGAAGATTTGACGGAGAGCGCCAACAAGTTAGACAAAACATCGAGATATATGAAAGTGGGAAAAGCCAAAATTTTATCGAGAATAATCATCAATTGGACTTAGAAAAATATAGTATATATTGCAATCAAGATGTATTGATGAAATTATTGGGAAATAAGCTATAAATTAAATGGAATAAATGAAAGTCAAGTTTCCATCTTGGTCCTGATTGCTAACATTTAAATATATTACCGATGACGACAAAACTGTGTTCTCTATATATTTTAGTGTATTGTTAAATTATAAAACAAAATTATATGGATAATAATAATATTAAAATAGTAAAATAAGTATATTACAAATTGCTTTCAAAAAAATAATATGAAAGTAAATATGCTTCTTTTAAATTGTTGGAGAAATACAACTCAAAATTAATTTTTTAAATATATATATATATTTTTGTGAAAATTATATACTTATTCATGTGTCTTTTTATTTGTAGCCCGTGCGATGCACGGGTTGAAAGGCTAGTGCACATAATGGAAACTCGACGAGGCACCGAAATCATGCGTGTGAATAGATTGCAGATAATTCCAACTGCATGTGCTACGCCATGATTCAGAATATCATCTTTTTCTTCCCTTTGATTATACTATACATTCCAAACCCTGATCAGATATAATGGTGTCGTGGACTAAGGGCAACAGCAATGTTGCATGCAAAAAGCAGTCCATATGAGTGGGTCCCATAGCAGCTGGCTATAGTTATAGACTGGTTCACAATGTCTGAGCTAAAACCAGTCTATAGTGCAAGAAAAGGATGAGAGTGATATAATATTTTTTGTTCACTATAGCCAGTCCATAAGCATATTGATAGCTTTTGCTATTGACTACTTACTAGCAAAAGTGCCCGTGCGTTGCCACGGGCTGACCATAAAAAACAGTACAAATCTTAGTTTTAAAACAAATTGAATATGAACTGCTGAAGTAAATGTCCGAAAGAGAATCATGCAAAAACTTTCGATTCCTCAACAAAAACACACCCTCGGGAATTCATCCCCAGAATCTAATTTTGGTAATTTATTCAGATTACATGTATATATTATTACATTGCCAGTGCGGGAGTCACATTAAAATTTGCATGAGATAATATATGTTTAGTGAATTGCTACAAACTATCCGAGGACAAATTTACGTGATTTGTATTTCTTAAGGGTCTGAAATATAAACGTTTATAACATAACGTATCAAGCAATGAGAATTACTAATGGGATTGATGGAAATTGGAATACGAAGGTCACTGAAATGTTTAGCGGTAGGATACCACATCTTCCCCATGTGGCATTTTTGACGCTTGATATTTCTCCATTCGAGTTGCATTCTTTTCAAGCTAGCATAACAGTCTCAAATCCTTTGCGTACACTTACGTTACTCCTTGGTGGGTATCAAGTTAATCGTTCAAAGTTTGCTATAGCAACTGTTTCCTTTCCTTTACTGAATATACGGAGAATGTTCTTGTTCTTTCAACTGCAGAGACATTATCCACACGCAAATTTCACCTGCTGTCGGTGTGGTTGAACAATTTTTGCGTGGCATAGTTTTCTGAGCCTCCAATTTTCGAATCTCCATTTGCTCGGCATCTTCATCATAGTGTCAGTTGCTTGAAGATCCAGAGAACTTCACCAGTTTCTTGAATTCCTGAGAACACTTCGGTTTCCTTCTAATTTGGACTGAGTTGAGCGCTGGCTATGCCTTCTTCTCAAACGGATGGCAAGACTTTTGGCCTGGGGCTGCGTCCCTGCTGTGCCGGGCACAATGCACTGTAATTATGGGAAAAAGACGCCTCGTGTTAAGCTTCACGTCCCTTCCACCGAAGAGTAGGGTAGGTTTCCAGGATCGATCCCACATCGCATCTGGCTGCCGCCATGGGCGTGCATGGCAGGTCGAAACGACCACCAGGGGCAGCTGCCGGCCTGATCAGCGGCCTCAGCGACGATGTCCTCGTCTGCGTCCTCGAGTTTTTGCCGGCCACCAGGGACGCGGTCCACACGGGCGCGCTCTTGCGGCGCTGGTGAGGCCTCTGGACGCGTCTCCCTGCGCGCCCTTCGCTTCGAATCCGGCCGCATGCCGTCGTTCAAGGGAGCCATCTGCCGCGAGCGTTATATCTCCTTCGTGAACGACGCTCGCCCAGCGTGTCCAGGACATCGCCACCCTCGAGCACCTGGCGATCTCGCTCGCCGCGGACCCGCCCGCGCATAGCAGCCTAATAGAAGCAGGTACCACGACGTTCATCCGCCGGCCATTGAAGCCGCGCGGGGGTGGATTCGGCGCGCGACACAGCAGCTGGCGGTGAAATCGTTCGACCTCCACCAACGTGGTATGACAGGGACCGTACGCCCGCCATGGTTCTCGACGACGATCTCGATAGCTCCGCGAAGCTCGAGACCTTGCGTCTGGCTCTGAAAGGCGCGGCCGTCCGGCTGCCTGCCGCCGCGGTGTTCGCTTCCAGGAAAACTGGACGGGGACGGACTTATTCATGTAACAAACTCGGCAGAGGGACGCTCGGCAGGTTGACTTGTTTTTAGGCACAGACTCCTAGACTAGTTGCACAATGTATCGTGCAGTCAGTAACGATTATTTTACTCCCTATTGACCCCTTTACCACCACATTGTGGTTGCTCTAAGTACCTCGGTGCATAACCTTTACACTGTTTTGGTACTCGAAATTGTATCCATGTATGTCGTATATGCATTCGCGTTACATGCTTACATTTTAAACTCAGCACATGCTGTAGTGTGATTACGTACATTTTAAACTCAGCACATGGTCTAGCGTGATTAGGATTTTTTGAATAGTTAAATCTTATATGCGGCAAAGTTGCCCGGGACAGACATGGTACAAGCTTGTTATATATATTTCTTCTGCCTGGCTCCTCTAGCCTGGGCAGTTTCCTGTCCTTTCATATTCAAAATGAGTCAAAATATCATATCGGCACTTTTTTCACCTACTCTTTCTTGATGGAATGTCGATCAATATGATATTATTATGATGTATACAATTGCCTACCCACATGAATCACACGATTTAAGTTCGTGCAGAACGACCTCATACCGCCTTTACTCGCTGTGCTCATCTCGTCTATAAATAGGAGCTCCCTCTAGCACACTCACTTCCACCAATCGCAACCCAGAAGCAGCAAAGCAAGTAGTATTAGCTTCTACTGATCGATCCATCGATCACTAGCTCAGATAGCCGCATACAAGCGCCACACTTAAGGTTGCTACCGTTCTCATGCTAGCCATGCTCGCAGGGCAGCTACTGACAGCCACGCTGCCAGTGGTGGCTGCAGAACCAAGGTTCCTGCAGGGGAACTGCCCTTGTGGCACCAACTGCGATGACAACTGCTTTCAGAAGTGCATGAAGGAGAAGAATTGCCGCCAACAGCTCGTATGCAGGAGTGGAGGCGGGGGTATTCCAGTCAACAAGCCAGGTTGCCTTGCGGATTGCAGGACACAATGCACCAAGACCAAAAACTGAGGTCTGCGGATCGAAGAGAAGACAGGAAGAAACAAGAATAAGGCCACTGTTGGGCCCTTGCTAGCTATATGCAGGCACACGCATCAGTTGCTAGCCTTCTACGTATTTGTGGTTTGCTTCACGTGTAAAATGAGCCTCGTGACTGTTTGTGTTTCGTGGAATATTTACTTGATGCAATATATTTTCCTTTATCTACAAGAAGTATAAATTTCTCCATGTCATTACAATTATTGTGAATTAGAAATTTGCCACTGTCCGGTGAGCCCCATCGCTGGTAAATTTGGGATTGCAAATTTTCTAGATGGAAAATATCGAATTGTCCCATAAGAGAAGAGTATAGCGGGCAGCTACAATGATACACGTAAACGATCTCATAGCCCGTCTCATGCACCGCCATGTAGGATTTTTGATGAGGTGGAAGAGAGAGTGGTGAGAGAAAGAGGTGGTTGTTCGCTAAGTCACCACCTCCATGCGCTAAAATTTAAGAGTATGAGACGGTTACATATCATTGTACGTGTCATAGATGCCATGCAACTCATAAATATTCCTTTGCTCATCTACAAATTAAGGAAAAAATACAATTATTACAAGACAATTACAATCACCCATTATACTGGTGGTCTGATAAGCCATTTAAAAATTACATAGTTGTATGAGATGGCCTATACAACAGCACCATTGAACTTGCCTATGTAACCGCAACATTTTCTCTTCTACACAAATATGTTTGATAGGGAATTTAATGTCATGGGGATCGTGCAGCACAGCTAGCGACGCAAATTTATCATTGTTGAACAAAACTAGTTTATGCCAGCCATCCTGACTTTCTTGGGCCAAGTATTTTTTTTTTCCTTCTAGCAGAACGCCCAAATGGGCACAAGTCTCCATTGCTCTGGAAGGATGGTACAATTACAGAAAGACTCAAACAAGACCTTGAAAATAGCATAAGGTCCTTGAGCAGCAAAAAGACGACGCACATGGAAATGCAAATTTTACTCAGAACCTCTTGGAAGATTCCATGTTGACTACGCGAAACGGCGAAAGCTCCATTTGCTCCCGCAAAAGTTCACCGTGCAGGAGGAAACAAAATCACACACCAACTGCAAAGCAAGGAACAGGACGTGTCATCCATGCCAGGACCTGGAATTTGATTGGAATCCATGAATTTGTTCTGTTATTTCCTTTTCACATGTTCGGAGATACACAAATATGGCAGCTCATCACTTGTGCAGTAGTGTCTAGGTAATTTTTGATCATTTGAGTGTTCGAGAAAAAAAGTGTAGATCATTTTAGGGTGTGTTTGGTACAGTTTAATTCGTCGAAAACATTTCAGATTGATTCCAGAAATGTTCCACAACCTCGAACAGAAGAATCATTGAATAAGTTTGGCTATTGATGTAAAATCGATGAAACGTTTCACAAAATGAATTAGAATCACTTGAAACACTTATATTTAGGAGATTCTCATTTCTAATTTAAAATAGATAAACGTTTCAAAATGATTCAGGAAAGAAAAGTTTCAGATTTTGACCGTTTAGAACTGATTTAGTGATTCGCAGAATGTGAAGTGATTCTTCTAGCCAAACGCACCCTTATTTGTAATGCCAGCTTGTCCCCTTAACTGCCCTAAAATGCACTTACCCACATTGATTTTATTCCTACTGTCACAGCGCTGCGCTCTTTTGATCTAGAATCTGAACACATACAAAGTTGACTCCATAACTAAACTACCTAGAAATACGGCATGCTTTATACGTCAGTGCAAGGAATCTATCTTCTAGAGCAGTAGAGCTGGTAGGCAGTGATTGGAGATGGGAAGCTTAGACCCTCTTGTATTGGTTGTACCTATCCTCGTGGACTGTTCCTGCTTAAAAATGAAATAAAGGGCCATCATCCTTGCCCAAAAAATGTACTGTAACAAAGACTATCTACAAAGAACAAAACACAGATTTGCCGGCATTTGTGCTTTCAGTGGTAGGCGACGCTCCCGTCGGCAGCGAGGCGCCAGTGGTGACTTCGTATCTCTAGATTTGCCGGCTCAGTCTTCGAAGATGCTCATAGGGGCAGGGTTTGCGTACGTGTGTTCATAGGGGTGAGTGTGCGTGCGTTGTGAGTGTCTGAGTTGTACTGTGTAATCTAAAAAAAAAGAGAACAAAACACAGAGAACTCACGGCGTCGTGTGTGGTGGTTATCATTTTCGCCAAAAGAATTCGCTTGCGCACGACAGAAGATAAGTATTTCTCCAAGGGAGAGAGAGTGAGAGGGGCCCAATGAGTCGCAGTTCCAAAGCCAGTTTTTACAATTTGGCCCATTCTGAAAAAGTTTTTCACATATAGACCTTTGAGAAAAACATGTCTAGAAATGGACCCTTTTCTGAGCGCCGTGTGATTTGGCGCTCAGGTTGAACTGATGGGCGCCGTTATAATTGGCGCTCACCCTAGCCATGTCACCAGGCGGACACTCGCTCGTTTTGCTGACTTGGCAGGGGGGTGGGCGCCAAATGATTTGGCGCCCACCCCCGGGCACACAAAAGGCGGGCCTTTCTTTCTTTCCTCCCCTCTTTTCCCTTTCTTCATTCCAGTCGCTCCGCAGCAACTGCAGTCCGCAGCCCATGTCCACCTTACATGTCGGCCTTGTTTGTACTCATTTCATTTCATTCTATTTTATTAGTCTTTCATATTTATTTTTTCCCTTCTCTGTAACATTTTTTAAGCTTTCTTTTTATGTTTTTTTCCTTATCTTTAACATTTTTTAAGTAGCATATAATGGATAAGGACAAGCTTGGGGTGTAGTTTTTTAAAACCAAAGTATCAAAAAAACCATGGTTTTAGCATGGTTTAGAAAAAAGAGGTCATGAGTGGTGTTTTTAAAACTCCAAAATGGTTGCATTTTTAGCAATACTATGGTTTTTAAAACTACAAAAAAATTACATCCAAACACCTTCATGCCTCTAAAAACCAAAGTATTTTGCGAAATTGTACTATTCTTACAAAACTCTAAAAATACTTTGTATCCAAACATGGCCTAAGCTGAAATATGAAAGGAAATCATCGGCTCGTCCATCCGATGTTTTTTATTGAGCTAACTGGTCGCTTTGTACCTTTTTTGTAAAAGCAAAACATCTTGCAAGTATATCAGAGAAAATTCGAATTTGCAAGCGTGTGGATTCATAAGTTGTATTCGCGTGAAAGTAGAAAAGTGGCTCCGATAAGTCGAAAAGTGGCTCCGATAAGTCGTAAGCCCATTCCTCGAAACTCATTAAAAATAACTGAATTAAAGCATGCATGAATGGTTTGTAGATATCCTTCGTGCTGTTAACCAGATTTGGAGCTTAAAATCAAACGAGTCTCATATTTCAATCTTGCACCAGACAGCATGTTTAAGGAAATTTCTCACCAATAAAATGTAAAGTTAACATGACTTGTTCATTGTTCAGAAAAAAAAACATGACTTGTTGGGTAATTCAGTCATGGGCCTGGCTGCAAGCAAACTGAATAGCTGCAGCTGAAACAAAGGAGAAATGGACTAAATCATGAAACTTCTTGCTACAATGGTCCTCTGGAGATTCGGTCCAAGCATTACATCAGATGACTTAGTCTTCTGGAGAACTCACACGACTCACGAGAGCATTCAACACCACCTACGACAGGATTCACAAGAGCGGCTCCTGGTTCAGGGGTGACCTATCACAAGATAACCAAGATAAGCATGTGAAACGTGTTACTTGAAGGAAATATGAGGGCTTTATCATCGTAATGCAAAATTTTATTTCAACTAATGTATGAAAGCATTTGCAACCGGATGGCCAGATGATGAGGCCGTTGAACATCCGCAAAGTTGGCTAATCTTGGACCGGCTAACGTTGCATTGCTCACTTATCAGCTGCACGTCCATCAGCCAGTAAAGAATAATTCATTTCTAAAACATGATGCGATTGATAGCTAAGCTCGTGCAACTAGGATACCTGAATGGCAGAGTTGTCTCAAAATCTAAGGATTTCTAGAGATAGCACAAACGTTGTGAAATTAATTTGGTGTCAGATGGTTGATATATAAATAGGTAAACTAAGGTGTAACAGTTTTTTTTTACCACCACTGTTGACGGAGAGGAAACCGTCCACACCGCCATCGGCTCGCTGCGCGCGACGCCTGGTCGACGTTCGCACACCAGCGCAGCCGCCTTGAGCGCGTCCCCACTGCAACCTCAACTGCACGCCGCCGCCAGTGCATCCGAGGTCCAAATCCCGTCGCCGCCGGCACCGGGGTCCTCGGTGGGGAAGAACCTGATGGCCACCTTCACATCTTCGCGAGAACCGGCGGAGGAACGGACAGATCTGGTCGCCATCAACCCACCGGAATCAGATCCGGTGGTAGCGACATTAGAGACATAGAAGCAATTTCATTGGATGAAAATCATGGAGGTGGAGGAGGATAACTTGGGGAAACAATTCGTCTAAAAAATCTCGCCTCAAACCATCCGGAATCGATCGATTTGGTGGAGGAGATTGGATGGGAGAGAGAAGGGGCGCCGGCTGTTCTGTTCTGTGTGCGACTGGAATGAAGGGAGAAGAGGGGAGGAAAGAAAGAAAGGCTAGCCTTTTGTGTGCCCGGGGGTGGGCGCCAAATCAGCAAAATGAGCGAGTGCTCGCCTGTTGACGTGGCTAGGGTGAGCGCCAATTATAACGGCGCTTATCAGTTCAACCTGAGCGTCAAATCACACGGCGCTCAGAAAAGGGTCCATTTCTGGACATGTTTTTCTTA
Organism: Eragrostis nindensis; assembly: GCA_012490785.1. Classification (NCBI taxonomy): domain Eukaryota; kingdom Viridiplantae; phylum Streptophyta; class Magnoliopsida; order Poales; family Poaceae; genus Eragrostis; species Eragrostis nindensis. The sequence continues at coordinate 82,058 of JAAXCT010000300.1, read as the reverse complement.
AGAGTCTATATGTGAAAAACTTTTTCAAAAAGGGCTAAATTGTAAAAATTACACGAGTTCCAAAACTTCGAATCCGATCCACTTCTGCAGAGCAGCAGCACGCAAGGGAGCCGAGGAAAACAGAGCAGCCCAAGATGGCGACGGGCGAGGCGGTGCGGGCGGCGGCCGCCGACGCGGCGGTGACGTTCCTGTGGGTGCTGTGCGCCTCCGCGCTGGGCGCCGGCACGGCGGCGGTCACTTCGTACCTGAGCCTGCAGGAGGGCGCCCACTACGCGCCGCTCCTCGTGACCGCCTCCCTCCTCTTCGTCCTCCTCTCCGTCTTCGGGCCCCTCTGCGACGCGCTCGGCGGCGCCCGCTTCAGCCCCACCGACGTCGCCGCCTTCTACGCCGCCGGGCTCAGCCGCCCCTCCCTCTTCTCCATCGCGCTCCGCTTGCCGGCGCAGGTAACGCCGCCTCTCTCTCTCTCTCTCTCTCTCTCTCTCTCTGTGTTCCGCCTGACTCGGTCAAATCGGATTCAATCCCTGATGAGAATCTTTGATTTAGGCCGCCGGCGCTGTGGGCGGCCTCCTGGCGATCTCGAAGCTGATGCCGGAGCAGTACGAACACACGCTCGAGGGCCCCTCGCTCAAGGTCGATCCCCACACCGGCGCCATCGCGGAAGGGGTGCTCACCTTCGTCATCACCCTCGCCGTGCTCTGGATCGTCGTCAAGGGCCCCGGCAACCCCATCATCAAGACATGGATGCTCTCCATCACCACGATCTGCCTCATCCTCGCCGGCGCAGGATACACCGGCCCCTCCATGAATCCAGCCAACGTCAGTGCCTCCCATTCCCTTTCCCCTGTTTCGTTTGACGACCTTACTATTAGTATTGTTTTGTTCATTGGTAGTCTCAGTCACGATGTTTACTAAGACTAAAATTTGACACTCAGTAATTTATATATCTTACTATCAGTTTGTAAGAGAAAATAACAACTTGGATAAATCGTAAGAACTATTCGTGAGTGACTCATTTACTGTATATTTTCATGTTAAAGTCACTTTTCTTTGTTTAGCCAACGTCAGGAACAGAAATAGTATATCCCATAGATGCAGGCCACAAAGATTGGATGCTCTGTTCATGTTTGAGACTCTGTAGATAACATCAGTTCAGAAGTATCATGACCAGAATACAGCATATTAGAGCCATGACTAAATGGAGTAGGATCAAAATGAATGAAGAAATATAAGGAGTAATTTAGGGAGCGTCAGAGAGAGTATTTACAAAAGTGAAAAACATGCAGCATGTCACAGAGAAAATTTCGTTTTTTGAAAAGAAGCTTCTTATATCAAGCACTTCGATGCAAATCCTGAAATCTTATACATTTTCCTGCTTTAGTTGTTTCTATCGGCATGTGAACAATGAATGAGGTTTGCTGGATATTCAATTGACTATCACTTCAACGAAATATAAGTCCTTCAAGATTTGGAACAGGGATAAGTGTTTTGGTGGAATGACCATATTAATCCTGTTCCGCAACTCATGACAATTATTTAGAGTGTGATACAAGTATAATTAATAAGGGAAACATAATAAAGAAGCATCAAGGAAATGCTTGAAAGTGTAGAAAAATTTATGTTTTGTATAGAGTGTGGAGTAATAAAATGATTTATTGTTTTATACAAAGGGAGTAACATCTTTCTCAGTTTTCTTAACTGTTGTCAAACTGAACAACATTGCAATCTTCTCAGGATTCATTTGCTCAGTCTAACTTTACTTCTAGGACTGACCACAGAAACACAAATGCATTATTGGTTACTATAACTGAAAAAAGGTGTGTCATGTTGGTGACTTTATTTTCAGTAGTTTGACCTTATATATTGGCTGCATGAAAATTTTACTATTACTGTTATCATTGAAAATTGTTCATACTCCTATAGTTTTAATATGCCAATAATGTGGAGTAATTATAAACAGTAACTGTCTAAGCTTGATCTATGGGGCTGTGAAAAGTCAAGTCGGCAGAAGAAAACATTGGGGAAGCAATAATAAAATATTTAATCTCAAACAAATTGGCCAACATGGGCCATATCTTCAGCTTACTCTTCTTCATTCTGGCCTTCCTCTGATTTTTGGGCCAACTGGTCAGACTAAAGCTCAACAAATCATGTCTCCATCTTTTCTGTCCATTTCCATGTTGATATTGATGGCATCTATCCCTGATCAGCCTTAAGCGGCCATCATTAGGACATTACCTTCCTTCTGTCATCTGAATTGACAAAAAACTGCAACTTAGACATTGATGTATAATGTGGAGGATTTTAGCTATTGATACAAATTTATTACTCCACACATTGATGGGATGACTAAAACATATTGTTTAGGTCTTAGCCTCTTAGGATGTGTCTGCCTTGGGAAAATAATGGCATACCATTGAAATTTGGCATCCCTATCATTTGGTTCAACATAATGGCAACAATTAGTGTACAATCCGAACTTCAGGGAGCGATCATGCTGTAAAGAGGCTGTGCAGAGCCAATGACAGTGTACAGAGCTTGCTTGTGTCTTTCTTTGATAGCCTAGTATAGCTGCCTCCACCCTAAACCCTAAATCAGGCTAAATCTTATTTTTCTTTCTTTGTTCTGTATTTCTTGCACTTAAATCTATAAGAAAACTTATATATGAAGCTTTGTTATAGCTGTAATCCAAATATGCTTTTCTCTCTCTATGTTATGATATTGCTACTGAATTGGTAAGACCAGAAGACTATAATTCAAGAACAAGTATGTCTTTTGCTCAGATTCCAATAACATCTGCTTTTGGACAGCATCATGCGTTTTATTCTATTGTCTTTTTTATTAGGGTGTGCTTCTGTATGTTTTGGAAGCATTCTTCTCTAAAATTTTCTTGGTTAACAATACTTATATCGTTTTCTCATTATATCAACTGCAGGCTTTTGGCTGGGCATATGTTAACAATCTGCATAACACATGGGAGCAGTTCTATGTGTACTGGATATGCCCCTTAATTGGTGCCACTCTCGCTGCATGGATCTTTAGAGCCTTGTTCCTTCGACCAGAACCTAAGCCCAAGGCTAAGAGGGCATGATGAACTCATGCCTGAATGCTACTTGTTTGGTTGTGGATGCTCGATTTGAAAAATCAACAAATAGAGTTGAAAGAAACAAGCTCCCAATGTACTTAATTTATGCAGTATCCTACCAATCTGATGTAACTCATTCCGGTTAATAATGTGAAATTAGACCAGTTAGAATGTCTTATTTATTCCTCAAAGAAAGTCTCATTTCTTCCTGATAGAAGTCAAGTTTATCTGTTTGCTTTCTTCATATTGATATAAGTCGGAAAGCCAACTTTATACAGATCATGTATCGTGTCACAACGTTTAAACACGCACATGCTCGTTCCGTTCTGCATACACGGAATTCTAGGGATTCAATGTTCCATGTTGCCCTCAGCAGATTAACATCAGCAAATTTCTTACATTCTGCTTAGCTGCCCAGGGTCCATGACGTGGTCAACAAAGATGATTGCACCAAAAACTTCCACCAGGAACGGATGTTTTCACCCGTTTGGGCGGAGCGCAGCCGCGCAGTGATGGAGCTGATCAACAATGCAGGAGGGGCCAATGAATGATTTTTTTGAAAGACCCGGAATGATTCCGGCATATATTGATAAGCAGGAAGCAGATTACATTGCGCCAAAGGCACAACTAGGAGCTTTGTGAGAACATGCCTAGGCGTGTTCTCGCCCCTCAACAAACATGTTTTACAAGGGACCGGTTACTGAAATAGAACGATTACAACAATAGCTATGCTGCTCGGGGCAGCACCTCCTTAAGCTTCTTTGCACCGGCCAATGCCCATGTCTTGGCCTCGTCTTGGATCATCGACAGTAGACGTTGAGCTGGCATGAACCTGCTATTGAAAACTCTTGCATTTCTTTCCTTCCAAACCATCCATATCGTGAGGATAACAAGTGACCTTATTCCTTTACTGTTCTGGACACCTGCGGTTAGAGAGATGAACCAATCTTCCAGCGAATTTGCATCTGTCCAATTGTTCGGATGCAGCGATGCAAGTCCAGACCAGGCACTCACCCTTGCCCAAATGTCTCTTGTTGTTGGACAATCACAAAAGAGGTGTTCGGGTGTCTCAAGACTTCTCTCGCACATCTGACAGAAGTAGCAATTTTCCCATCCCCGCAGCATCAAACGGTTGGCAGTCCAAATTCTCTTCTGCAGCATGAGCCACAGAAAGAACTTGCATTGAGGCGGCGCCCAAGACTTCCAAACATGCTTGTGTGTTGCGCTATTTGTAGTGCCCTGAAATTGTAACAGATATGCAGATTTTGCCGTGTATTCACCTGAGGCTGTTAGTGTCCATACGATCTCATCTTGCAATATAGAGTTCATGTCAAGTTGAGCATCGTCGATCAAAATCCATAGAGCAATGTAATCAAGCAGCAGCTCAGGTGTCAGGTTGTATGCCAAGTCTCTGATCCATGCGTCATTGTGCATGGCCTCAGCCACCGTTCTTCTCTTACGCCGACTGTGGGTGAAAAGCCTTGGAAAAAGTGTGGCCGGCGATGTTCCTTGGAGCCAAGAGGATAACCAGAACAGTGCTCTTTGCCCATTGTTAACTGTGACCCTTGTCGCTGCCGTGAAGAGTGCAACATCAGTGTCGTCGACAGGTACCTCCATCCCGACCCATGGCCGGTGTGCCTCTTTCCATGCATACCACAACCATCTCAGTCGCAAGGCTCTGCTGAATCGGTCTAGATTCATGAGACCGAGGCCTCCATGCTTGATCGGTGTGCAACATTTATCCCAATTCACTTTGCATTTGCCTCCTGTAAGCTCCTGGTCACCTGACCACAGAAACTTTTTCCTTGCCTTATCATATTCGCACATGAATTCTTTGGGTACTCTCGTGGCCGTCAATAGGTAGGTAGGTACTGAACTCAAGACTGTCTTGACAAGCTCTCTGCGTCCTGCTTGATTAAGTAGTTTTCCCTTCCATCCAGCCATCTTTGCTCTGCCTTTGTCCAGGGTCGGTTGCAGGTGGACTAGCCTCAGTCTCCCGAGTGTTAATGGTAAGCCAAGGTATGTGATCGGGAACGCAACACACTGTCCCACAAAGGGTTGAAGCACCGTGTCCATATCAACGTCGCCACATCGTTTAATTAGTATTTTATATATGTTTATGCCGTTTTCATAGATGAGTTGGGTGGCACGACCCACTTTAGTCTTACGTAAGCTCGGTTTCTGCAGCCGCCCAAGAATACATGAACATATAAAGCAAGCGGTGGCGGCCTCGGTTTCCTTCATAGTTCAGTAGTTCACCTCTTGCACCGTCTTGTGTTCACCTCTAGCACCGCCTTGTGGTCGACCTCCCCGACTGAGTTTGTTTCCAGAGGACTGCCACATGGCCATGTCGAACAGGTCGGCTTGTTCCACATCGAGCTAACACTTATGAGCAGCTATCATAAAGCCAACATGAGATCTAATACACACATTAAATCAGAAAGAGTAAATTATAGATTATCAGGGAACACAAGAATATCTCTATGGTGAGCGTATCCTAGCTACTGTCAATCACCCAAGTTGCATAGGATCGAGGACATGTCCTACAAATACAATTGCACCGGAGACGTCCTCAATCAGGAAGAACACAAATGGGTGGTCGGCGACAAAGTCCACGGTCCTCGGCGGACTCATACCCGAGCTTAGATAGCAATGTATCACGGCAGTGGCGGCTGCAGCCTCGGTGCCTTCCTCATTCACCTCGAGCACCGCCTTGTGCAGAACGTCTGACACGTACAGCGGCAAGCCCGTGGCTGCGTTGCAGGTGGCCATGCCGCACAGGTCAGCCTGTTCAGCGTCGAACACGGCTTTGATGCCGAGGTGGTCTGTGAGAACACGCCGGAGGCTGCCGGAGAAAGAGAGTTTGAACTTGGGCAGCCGGAAGTCCCCCACCGCGACCTTCTTCTCCGGCAGGTGGTCTCGCTGGATTCCCCCGCTGGGTGCCATCTTGTCAACTAGTGCCGGGAGGCCGTCGCGCGCGTGCGGCAGGAAAACGTACATGGAGTAACGGGGGAGCTCGTCGTCTGTTCCCCCGGACTTGTACGGGAGCTTGAGCACCTTGAACCCGTTTCGGACGGCGATGAACTGGCGACGCCCGGAACACATGAACGGCGCATCGACGGCACCACCGTCAAGGCGGTAGAACTTGTCGACCCTTGTGTGCGCCTTGAGGAAGGGCGTCTCCCACCTGCCCTTGAAGTAGATGGCGTTGGCGAGCACGAGATTAGTGTCCGGGCCAACTGACGTTTCGTTAACGATCGAGGAGATGAGATTGTTCGTTGCTGATGCCACCCAGCTGTTGATCTCCGTAATGGTCTTCTCCGGCTGCACGATGCAAGAAAGGCTCAATACATGCATGGCATTGGAACTGTAAAATAATACGTGCTGATCATTAGCAGATCGATGATCGATTAATGTATGCATACCTGCTTGCTGAAGTCGACGGCGCGAGCCGCGGCCTTATACGACTCGGCAGCCTCGTCGCGGTACTCCGGCAGCAGCGTCCACGCGGCGTCGTGCCACACGCCGGACGCGAACGCGACGGACGGCCCGCCCGACGCCGACCTGTCCGAGAGCGCGCGTTCCGGGACGCCGCTGACGAACTCGGCGAGCTCGCCGCGGGTCCGCGCGCCGAGCGCGGCCAGCAGCTCACGGAGCGTGGAGTCGGCGGCGCCCGCGGCAACCAGGGCGAGCGCCGCGTAGACGGACAGCGGCGAGAACACGAGGTTCCCGCCGCCCTTGCTCTGGGCGTCGTCGTCTCCGAGGTGCTTCGACAGGCGGAGCGCGAGAGTCGCGAGGCCGTTGCCGGCGGACTTCCGACGCCTGTGTTTCATGGCGATCCGGAATTCCGGATCGACGAGATTCCGCGGCCGGATGCGGTTGTACAAGATCTAGTCAAACGTCTATTGCGACACGCAATGTTCCATATATCTTTTGGCTGTAGCGCCCTGACAGGATAATGCTATTTCGGTATTTCCTTCCATGGATATGAATTCGTAACTCTAAATTTTAGGAGCGGGAATATATTAATTCCATCATCTGCATCGAATGATGCATATTACAACCATGATGAAAAAAAGGAAAAAGAAAAAACAATCCTAACCCTGAATTTATTTTGTTTGTTTGGCACCGCACATACTTTACCAAATGGAGAATGAGTAAGAGGAGTACAAATCGGGAGTTTTAGCTGTAGCTCCATGAGGACGTCAAAGAGAGCAAGTCTCAATCTGTTTCCTTTTGATGATACCGATCTTATGTTTTGTAAACACATCCCATAAGAGTCGATTTTATTGAATAAAATGTTCAACCTAATTTGTTTTTTTTTTTTGCGATGGAAAGGAGCTTTATTTAAATCAACCAGGTTCATTACAAACCGATGCAACAATGCGATCGGCCACGATCAGGTCCTTAATGCAATCCGGAACCTGAGAAAAAGACACACGCGACTCACCTAAACGACAGGCAAGTTGAGCTAGCGAATGTTCAACCTAATTTGTAAACCCTATGTTTGTAGAGAAGTGATTGCTGGATAGAGAGATGCAGTTTTAGAGTCTTCAAAGAAAATTTAATATTTTGTTTTTCTCAATTATCCGCCATGAAAATTTTTTTGACCCCGTTGCAACGCACAGGCAAATTCCTAGTCTTGATAAGAGACTAGAATTGGATGATTCGCATGTGCATCCTAGGAGAAGGTGGTTGCATGTGCAGGACATACAAGAAGTTCGTCACTCATGATAGTTGCCATTGCCTTCAAAAGAAACAATAGGAATGATTACAACAAAGATAGTTTAAAGCTCTATCTCACTTTAGTTTGTGAACAAACATGTACCCTTCAATCTTCTTCAATCATACTCCCCACTGATAGCAAAGATAGTACACTTTGGATTGCCATTGCTTAATTAAATCATTTTGGTGGGGGTTGGTTTTTCAGCCATTAGATCTTTGCCAGTAACATCTGTCGTACAAATGAGTCGGTATTTTTCTTGGCGAAGAAGCCAAGATACTCGGCTGTGACAGGCTTGAGAGTGCGGTGGCCGTCGGACTCGAGCGCTGCTGCGAGCCTCGGCCACATGAAGGCATTGACTAACAAGTCTCCGCCGCCTCCCGGGTGCGCCGCTACAGCGATGTATCCCGAGCACTCCCTTCCCCTGATCACCGTGGGCATGGCGAGTGCGGCGCGCCCGAAGCCGAAGTCTGTGTCCGGCTGGAACGAGGCCATCCACGTGACAGCGAGCGTCGGACTCCCGAGACCCACGGTGGCCGCCTCGATGTACCTCTGGGCCTTGTGGTCCTCCAGCCAGTCGACCAGCTCCTGGAAGTGCTCCGCGTTCGCCGTCGCCGCCACCCCCTCGCGCACCCGCGACGCCACGTCAGGAGGCGGCGAGCGCCGGATCTCCTCCACGCTCGCCTCCCCCACCGCGAAGCTGGTCGCGTTCCCGAAATACCCGCGCATTGTCGCGGGGCCGTGGCGCTGATCGGGACAAGGCGAGACGTGCGGGCGGCCGTTCACCCACCACCCCATCCGGCAGTGCGCGTCGCTCGATCCGACCACGCCTGCGAGCTTCTTCCACAGGAACGCGGACACGGCCTCCATGCGCGTGGCACCGCGACCGACAGAGCCATGGCTCGCCGCGCTGCGTAGCCGCTCTACGTCGCGTGCTTCCATCACGTACAGACGCTCCACGAAGCTCTGGTTGGTCAGCACGTTGACTTGCTGCTCGGGGGTGTCCGGCGTGTAGGCGTCGCCGAACGAGGGCCCGTAAGACGGCGGAGAGCGAGGCTGGAAAACGGAGCGGTCGTGGAAGGAGACGACGCCGCGGCCGTCGAGCGCCCCGTTCCGCACGAACCCGGACCACATGTCGATGAGCATGCAGATCGCGCAGCCGTCAGTAACCACGTGACTCGAGCACCACAAAACAGAGAAGCCGCCGCAGGCGAAGGACACCAGCTGCACCGACAGGGCGACGGCCTCGTCGTCATAAGGCAGCCGGAGCCTACAGAGCGACGCGCCCATGCTGCTGAAGTCCAGGCAGGACAGCGGCACGCCGGCGTCGCCGACGACGAGCTCGGCGCCCTCGTTGTTGCAGTGGATCTCCGGGAGCCCCGTGCTGGGGCTCGTAACGATGCGGCCAGCGAGGGGAAAGAAGTGGTTCAGGAATGACGGCAGCACGGCCTCGAAGGAGGCGACCACGGCGTCGAAGTTGCCAGCAGCCGAGGGCCTTGGGTACACGCAGACGAAGGACACCGGGTAGTCGGTGTCGAGGAGGTCGAGGTTCGAGACGGCGAGAACTTGCGGCGCATCCGAGGGCTCAGAGGCCTTGACGAGCCGCCTACTGACCTCTCGGACGTGCAAGTTACTTGAGCCATCAACGTCGGCCATTTACGACGTGGACTTGCTACTGGTGTACGTATAGAGTGTCGTAGGTGTTGAGAGCTGGTGATGCGTGGTCGTACCTAGCTGCTGCTTGGCTTTATAGGATATGCAAGATGTGTTCGCAGACGTGGACCTAAGCTCATGAGTTGGACCTGTCAATGCGTGGTGGTCGAGGAAAGTAAAAAAAAATGTGTCGGTGTACAACTGATAAGCTCCAACTTGCCTCAAATACAACAGTATTCGAGGCAAGTTGGAGCTTATTTGTTGGAGAAAATACAAGATGATAAATTGGTGATGCGTGGCCGTACCTAAGCTCATCCGTTGAAGCTCTTAATGCATGGTGGTTGAGGCAAGCAAAAAATTGGTTTACGTGTACAACCGATCCTGATTTATTTCCATAGGTGTCGAGAGCTGGTGATGAACTGATGATCCGTGGGCGTACCTAGCTGCTGCTTAGCTTTATAGCACATGCAAGATGATATATTGGCATGTGCTTAGTACGACTTGTTGTATTTGCACGTGGTGGTTGAGGCAAATAAAATACTGATGAGCTCCAAAACTTGCGTCGAATCTCTATATCTCTAAAACGCGTGCGTTTTCTCGCAAGATTGCCACTCCACGTCATCATCAAAACTACAACCGTCCGATCCGTCCACAGATGAAAAACAGACCGTTAGATTCGCCTTCGTGATGTTTGCATCTAGGTCCTTCACGAAGTGTCCAATCACGAAAGCTTTGGAAGAGGTCCTTCGTCTTCCCCGGCGCTGCGCTCCGCCTCCAGGGAGCCCTCCGCAGTCCAGCCGCCATATTCAAGGCTTTTGCCCTGTCAAGCGCCCCCAACGCTCTGATGCCCACCCTATCAAGCGCACCCTCCACGAGCCACCTCATCCCGTCGAGCACTCCCGGCAACCTTGCTCCAGCTTCCAGCGCGCTGCGGCGCGGCTTTCCGTTCCCCTCGTCCCAGGGAATTGAGGTTGAGCAGCCTGACTGGTGTGCGCGCACCTATGCAATTCCCTTCCGCGCGAGGAGAAGAAGCTTCTTGAGGTCAATGAGCCATGATTCCTCGCACAGCAGTACGGAAGTCCGCTGCTGACCCGGAAATAGCCATGGAGAGCTACCCCAAGGCTCGGGAATAGCAACGGCCCTGACGGATCACATGGCGATGCAAGATGCAGGCAGCAAGCCATGGAGGATGGACACCACGAATATTGATGCTGCAACATCAACCTGGTGCGCTCTAGCTCCTTCCTGTGCTCTATTCACCCTCCAAAGACTTCTGTCCGACAGTTGCTCAGTGAAATGCCTATGTGGATCTTGCTTTAGAATACTGTACACAAAATTATCTATGCACTATCAAGTATTGTTCTGGAACAATTTGTTTCTATTCATCATTGGCTCAGCGGCCGGACACAGGTATCCATATACTACAATCAGAGAAAAGGCACAAACTGTCCATATACTACAATACTGCTCCATTGGTAGTCATTCTAAATCTAAATAAACACAGGTGTGTAGGTTAATCGCTTGTAGTCACAACAAACAGAATGGGTATCCATGTAGTTATTTCTTTCAGTATGTACACTATCCTTATCCTACAATAGCTTCTCTTTTGTGTAGTTATTTCATAACTCAAATGCATGATTTTTTATAGGGGCATTACAAAGCATGCTATTGGAATCCTAAACTCTATACTGTAAAAGGTCTACCAATTTAGACATTTTATATTACCGTCCGATTTGCATATAGTATACAGAGCGTGTATATTCCAATATAATATCAACTTTAATTGTTCATAAGACATTCTGCTACAATAGCACTTTCTGTTTACTACTTTAATTTTTTTTGACATAATAGTTTCATAGGAATTATGCAATAGGTAATAAAAATTTAAGAGTATGATCTGAAAGAAATTAGACAAATACTATAATGTTTCTTCTTCCTTTTCTTTTCTCTTCGTATCAAGGCTTCCTTCCCTTTTATTTTGTCATCACTTAGCAAACATTTACTCTTACAAACACCACCGTCATAAAATACTACGTTGTTGTAATGCACAGGATCAAAGATAAGGGATACAATATTTGATTGGAGTCCTTTTCTTAATTCTCTAAAGTTCTGAAGTGAGGGGAGTTCACCAGGCATATTGCCACAAAGTTGTTCTGTAGCTTGGGCTTCTCATTTTTTTGCTGAGTACACTCTATATTTACTCATAGCAAATAATCTTTTTCTTCTCCAATATTTTTATTATTTTTATATAGCGTGTTGCTCTCACATTGCGCCTTCAAAGAATTTCACATTTGAAATGAATGAAAGATCAAATCTTATATTAAATCCCTGACTGTTGGAACCTGGAACAAACATTATTATTTTGTAGCTTATTAATGGCCATGACTCAAGGGCTCTATGTATGACAAGAACTTGATTTTTCACAATAATAATCTCAACAACTGCAAATGCCAATGCTTTTTGAATTGATCAAATTTGACGGAATGGCACCAAACTGCATAACAACTACAAGAGTTATCTTTTCTTGCTATAATGCTGGTACTTCTTTAAGTCTCAAGAAGCTTTTGACATGCAAAATAATCAAACAGTGGCCAATACAACCATCAGATTAATGACAGTTGCTTAGCAATATGCAATGATCGTAAGCTAAACTTCCCTTATCATGCAGTTTATGCAATAGAGTCTTCTCTATGTATTTTCTTTTATAACTATAAACCACATGATTGTTTGTTGCAACATTATGAAAGTTTATTGTTGTATACATCTGTCTCTTATAGTTAATTACACCAGCAATTTTATCAATTTTAACTAAAGCACGTATAGTCTGTAAGAATCTTAATAAGAATCTTAATGTGACTCTAGCATGCCACACGAGCATTGTTCCAGGTGGCGCAGAGGGACTGCAGCATGCCAGTTCACTGTCCCTGGGCAGAATGTTGTTTTTGCATCACAACATTTTAGAACTCGGTGCTTTGAGGAGACTGTATCTGGTAAGTTTCCGACCTCTAACTAATCTATGGATTCCTCTTACTTCTGTCAATAGGTTCATGAGCACTGAGATGCAGCAGCTGTCACCCATGAATGGATTTTAGTGGCTTAGTTTAGTCCTGAAAGCCATCATTATCTATCAGAAGTCCCTCCAAGGCCAATAAAGTTTTACTTATACATGGCTCAGCATGAAACTATATTTTCCTGTTTTATTGATGATTCTTACCAGATATGTTCTCTACTTTGAATTATTCATAACCAACCAAGGTCAATAAGCCATCATTAGTCGCCAATACCTTTTATCAATATAACTTTTGCTTCAACACTATTTCTACTGTAACTCCATGTCCACATAAACTTTACGAATATATTGGCATTTGGGACAAAATGGTTCAGATGTTTGGAGATTTTTTTTTTTTAAACTCCATGTCCACATAACCTTTTATCAATATAACTTTTATCAATATGTTTCTAGATTTTTTTAAAAAAAATCTCATATACATGGTGAAGAAACGAAATATATCTTTATTTTAACTGCCTCTTTCATGCTACACTGTTATGTGCATAGATTTACCGGAATTTGGGGGAGGAATAGAGGATCGCCGGCGGCCTAGGAGAGGCCAACGGCTCGTCGTAGTAGTGGCGGCGCAGCAAGGGAGAGGGGGAGAGGCGGCTGCCCTAGGGCATGCCCACCCTATGTGCGTGGAGAGGGAGGCGGCGGCCAGCCGGCCGGCGCCCAAGCTAGGGCAAGGTTAGGAGAACCTCAATTATCCTTGCTTGATTTCCTATGGGTACAGGGGGCCTCTATTATATAGAGGAGACACGACTTAACCCCTAAGCAACCTATTACAATATGGAAGGTTATGAAAATATCTGATTTGCTTAGAGGAGAAGGAATCTCCCCTGGCCGGCGGCTGCTACAGTACCGCAGGTACTGTTCATGCGCGTGAACAGTACCCTTGGACTGTGTTGGGCCGGCTGGCTGGGCCCTCTTGCTAGTTATTGGGCCATGGACCACTTCTGGGCCATGACATCTCTCCCCTCCTTTACATGCAGCTCGTCCTCGAGCTGCTATCTGAGGAGAGCTCCATATTCTGAGAGGTGGAGGCCATGGCTGAAGTCCGAGGAAACCCCATGTCGAAGAGGATGGAATACTCCAATGTTTCTCCATGTGTGAACATGGTGGCGCCGAGGAGAGTTGAGGAAGGCCTCCGTTTGTTGATGTACATTGATGTTGTCGTCGCTGGCCTGTAGTCAAAGGAGGTAGCCTATTGTCGCAGCGTCCCTGATGTTGATGAAGAAGATATTCCCTGCGACGAAGTTGCTGGCGAAGAGTATGTTGAGGTTGTTGTAGCCGTTGATGCCGCCGTAGGTGTTCTTTACCCGAATAATGTCGATGAGGAACACCATGTGTTGTACCTCGTTCTGGTATTAGTATTGCACTATCCAAGAAAAACCATGGTGGTGCTGATGACATGCTGGAAATCTGACGGTGCTAAGGGTACTTTGATAGTAGCTGTACATGGACGTTGTTCCTCCCTTGAATATATTATTGCACAAACAGTCAGTCAATATAATGTTGAATATTTCATAATTCTGACCTGTGTCATTAATGCTGGTGGTGCCATCTTGATAATTGCCCTCCAGGAGGATACAAGAGCCCATATACTCTCCACCAGTATCATGCACCATGAGAAAGCACTGAGTCCACCTAATGTCGTAGTGCTTGAAACCATCATAGTTGGAGAGAAAACATGGGGACCAATCCATGCCATCATATGTTCCCGGATTAAAATGCCATCCTCGAGGTTTTGCTGTTGACAGTGCAATGGAGATGAGTAGCATCCCGAGCAGGAAATGTATGAGGCTGCCAGAAGCATGTTGATGTTGGAGCTTGCAGCCTTTTCTCCTGTTGAAGAAGGTGCAGGCACAAGCTGTACATTGGCTATCCTCTTTATCATGGAGAGCTGGTGCAGTAGAAAACATTGTGCCATCACCTCCTGCTAGCGTCAGTATGTTGTTTTCACCAATAATGACCCTCCTAGTTGTAGTCATGCATTTGAGCCCACTTCTGTTGGTGGTCAACATATCAGACGAGATAGGCGGAAGTGGTGGTATGTTGTTTGAGTAGTATTCACCACCAGGATTGATCGCCCTTGCCAAAGTGTGTCCACCAGTTGCTGTAGGGAGATGGGCACCATCAGGGGCATCATCCCCATTACTTGGAGTCCCTGATGGAGCAGCGATGCCTGACATAGTTTTAGAGCAGGTGGTGGTGTAGCGAGGGTCGGTGACCACAGCGGCGATGGCGAGGTCCGTGGCGCTAGTAGAGCGAAGGCCGCCAGCCGTCGGTGGAACGCCGAGGTCATCGACGCTCATCCTGTACGGAGGGTGTGTTGTTGCTAGGAGCTTGGTGTAGATTTCTGCACACCCAGTGTTGGAGTTGGAGACAATAGGAGAGTGGGCAATACGTGGCTCCATAAGGCTTCCTGCCCAAGGCACAGGGTCGCCTTCCTCCATACTGAAGCCCGGTGAAGATTGAAGGCGAGTAGATACAACGGCCCAGGTGGCCGTAGGCCTGATGGGCCGATCCACATTGCCATGTTCCCCAGCATCAACAATATTAAGAACATCAGGCGCCATGGGACCTCCTGTCCCTAGCGTGACGTCCCTGTTTGTCAAATCCCTGGCATGGAGATCTGGAGACGCAAATATGTCCGTCGGTGTAGACACGGCGACGTAGAGGGCATCAGGCGCCAGAGGGCCTCCTGCCCTAGGCGAGATACCCGCGGCAACCGTGAGCGACGGTGTCGATGAAGCGTCAGAGATCTCCTGGCGTGAGAAGTCTGCATCACACGCAAGCAGACCATCTCCAGAAAAATTTTCCTGAGTGTTGGAGGTTGTCTGCGGCATATGTAGAGTAGCCATGTGCTCCTCTTGAACACTGGAAGCGGCTAACTCTCGCGCCTGTAGTTTCTCAAGCATAGCAGTGATCTGAGAAAAGTGTGTATTCATACAAGATCGAATACCTGCGAAGGTCTCTGCTGTAGATTCAGATTCACTGCTAGGATCCATGTGGAGAGTGGTACCGGTCATGTGTTCCTCCTGAACATGCAGTGCTCCCACAATAGTTGGTGGCATAGTAGGATCCATGGCGATAACTCCTCTCGAAACATCCGCAACAGATCCAACAACCATGTGTTCGTTCCGAACACGATCGGCTGCAATAGATACACCCGGATTGACATCGAAGGCGCTGGAGATGTTGGCAACGGAGGTGGCAGCGCCGGAGGCTGGTAGAACAGATCTGCTGCCGTAAGCCTCCGGATGAACAGTGCCGCGGGTACTGTTCATCGGATGAACAGTACCATCACTATTCATGCGTGATGTAGAATTTGCCGGAGAAGACCGTCGATCCGCCAGTGGAAGCCGTAGCCAGTTGATGTAGTCCAAGAGGACTTGATTTGTGATCTTGCCATGCCATTCCTCAGGATCGAGACCACCGGAAAAATCCATGGAGAAAAAAAATTCCGGATTGGCTCTGATTACCAATATGTTATGTGCATAGATTTACCGGAATTTGGGGGAGGAATAGAGGATCGCCGGCGGCCTAGGAGAGGCCAACGGCTCGTCGTAGTAGTGGCGGCGCAGCAAGGGAGAGGGGGAGAGGCGGCTGCCCTAGGGCATGCCCACCCTATGTGCGTGGAGAGGGAGGCGGCGGCCAGCCGGCCGGCGCCCAAGCTAGGGCAAGGTGAGGAGAACCTCAATTATCCTTGCTTGATTTCCTATGGGTACAGGGGGCCTCTATTATATAGAGGAGACACGACTTAACCCCTAAGCAACCTATTACAATATGGAAGGTTATGAAAATATCTGATTTGCTTAGAGGAGAAGGAATCTCCCCTGGCCGGCGGCTGCTACAGTACCGCGGGTACTGTTCATGCGCGTGAACAGTACCCTTGGACTGTGTTGGGCCGGCTGGCTGGGCCCTCTTGCTAGTTATTGGGCCATGGACCACTTCTGGGCCATGACATACACTGTCTCAATACAGAAAATCAGATACATTAGTACAAATTGTTTCAGAAGTCTAGCATAAGAAGAGTATCATTACTGCAACAAGTGCTCCAGTCAAGGAGATTCGGATTGAAACCAGCCCTTCCCATTCTGCTCTATGTTATGTTTCTCAATCTACCATTGCAGCATCTGCAACTTTTTGTAGTAGTAGCATCAGTACTGATACATAAATAGTTGGTATCGTAGTTTCTCCTAACTTTTGGTTATGTCTCCCAGTGCTCCCTTTGTTTATTCTTAATAGGTACACAATTTGTGCTATAATGAATCTATTGACTTAATTTTTTTTAATTTAGCGATTTCAAATTTTGCCTAATCAAAGGACTGCCAGCTTTGCTGCAATCGTATTGCAGCAGAAGCGCTTCTGTATTTGGATTTGCAAGCATGCTTGATTATGATAATACCGACACGAAGGGGAACTCAAGCTGCTGCCCACCTCAAAAGCAACTGTGGAATTAGAGACCAAAATCAGAGGTGCAATGTTCCGTGTTAACTTTATTCAATTTTGAATAAAGTTAACAACAGGCCACACAATGTACTTCATTAGACAGATGCTGGTGTGGCTGCTCGGTGAAATACTCACATTTTTCTTATTCTTATGTATGTTCATTGAGGTTGGAATTATCTTTTTGTATGATCAATGCTCTTTACTCATGTCTTTTTTATCAATGCTCTTTCAAAACCAATCCTTCTAGCGAGATTGATGCATTTGGGTAACTTTTGTGATATGATAGTTTTCTTCTCAAAACTGTGGCTGTTGTTACTTTATTTTGGCATCTTTTTAAAACCAAAACACATGATTATTGTTTGCTTTCAACAATCTATAACAGCTATAGAAAGGTAACAACAGGCCAAACAAAAGGAGAACAATGTACGCGCGGCAATGCCGCGCTCTATGTTTCTAGTACTTAGCTGAATTCGTGGCAAGTTGGAGCTCATCGGTTGGAGCAAATGCAAGATAATTAATTAGTTGCGTGGTCGTACCTAAGCTTATCAGTTGGAGCCCTTAATGCATGGTGATTGAGGGAAGAAAAAAATTGGTATCCTGGTTTATTTTCGCCTAATTTTTTATCAGCAAGTCATAAACATCAATCATTTGACCTAATTTTCTCTTCAAGTAGATTGGGCCAGGGGAACCACACCTTGCATGGTGGGTGCAAATAAGTCATAAATCTTACAATTTGCTCAAATGGGTGCAAAATTTACAAATGTCACATTACGCTGTATTATGATGCTGATGTAGCATCTACTGGCTACTATGATCAATCGTGCCAACAACTGCAGTTGGGGCCTTAAATGATGGCATGGATAATGGAACTTCATATACTTTTTGATCTCTTCAAGCAGCATACGTCGACATATGTATATGCACTGCCAATCTATCAATTAGACTTGTATAAACTAAAAATCATTCATGATACATCGAATTAGGGGCACCTAGTGAGAAAATACATAAATGAACTAACAGCGATATGCATCTCTTGCGCAATGACAACTAACAGTCACCTCCATCAACAACAACAATGCATATAACATTAAGACAATTAAAGGCAAGGGGCCATGGCAGTAAATGCGATCTTTCACAGACACATGTAAAAAAGTCAAAAAAAAATGCAATAATTTACCACGTATCTGTAAGTTAGCCAAATACAAATATCTGGTGTATATGTGTCTACGTGTCATCCTAGATGGCACAATGAAGTGCCCACCTGGCACTGCTAAACCATCATCAGCACTACTAATGTACGTGGACGGAGCTAGATAGCTTCATCGATCGAAAGAATGAGCAGGGAGACTACTATGGCGCGTGGCTCACATCTACCCATGCTTCCGAGCAAGGAGACCGTGGCAGCTCTTGCACTCTTTGGTGTGCGTCTCGAAGACCTATGTTCTGGTCCCCACAGCATGGTTAGTCATAAAAAACTCGACCTGCCGGGGGTAAGACCGCCCCCGACGGCATTTTGCTAAGGAGAAGAGCCTCTCACGCAGGCCGAGAAAACCCCCGAACCCCCTCCCCGATCCTACACAGAGACTCAGCTAGCCGTTGTGAGTTTCGGCGCGAGTCTTAACCATGTGCTTTGACCTGGGGAGGGCGAGAGGATTTTTTTACCACTGTGCGCGCAGCAGCAGTACCGACTGCAGCAACAGTGCCACGCACTGTGCGCTACAATACCACGCGCGCTACAGTGCTTTGCGGGGGCCGGGGGTCGAACCCCCGACCAGCAAGCCGCCAACGGGGGTGTTGCCACCAGGCCGACTGCCCTGGTCACAGCATGGTTAGTCATGACATCCATTTTCCATGCCTTCTATATTTTGCTGTGGCAGATGGGGCAGCCCAGACCTCCCTTGTTGTCTGGTGATGCGCAGATCATTCTCTCTTGGCGGCGGCTGCAGCACGAGCTCGGGGTGCGGTGGGAGCCGCTACCGAGGAAGTGCTTCAATTGCGGGGAGCGCGGACACATAGTGCGGAGGTGTCCACAGAAGATGGAGGTGTGAGCGCTGATCTGCGATGTCGACACCAGCGACAAGCAGGCAGCCACGGTCTTCGTTCACCTCTAGCACCACCTTGTAATAGACCTCCCCCAACACACAATTTGTTACCACAACCAGAGGACTCCACCTTTTGGCCATATCTAGCTGCACTTATGATCATCTTTCCTGGAGCAGCAATCATAAAAGCCAACATGAGATCCAATAGACACATTAAATCAGAAAGAGTAAAATAGAAATTATCAGGAAACACAAGAACATCTCTATGGCGAGCCTACCCTAGCTACTGTCACCCAAGTTGCATAGGATCGAGGACATGGCCTACAAATACAATTGCACCAGAGACCTCACCAATCAGGAAGAACACGAACGGGTGATCAGCAACAAAGTCCACCATGGTCCCTGGCGGACTTATTGCGAGCATCCTAGGCATCGCATCAGGACAGTGGCGGCTGCGGCCTAGGTGCCTTCCTCGTTCACCTCAAGTACCGCCTTGTGCAAGACGTCCGACACATACAGTGGCAAGCCTGCGTCGTCGTCGTCGCAGGTGGCCATGCGTGACAGGTCAGACTGTTCTGCGTCGAACGCAGCTGTGATGCCGAGGTGGCCACTGAGAACACGCCGGAGGCTGCCAAAGAAAGATAGCTTGAACTTGGGCAGCTCAAAGTCCCCCACCCTGACCTTCTTCACTGGCAGGTGCGGTGGTCTCGCCTGATGCCCCCGCTGGAAGCGATCTTGTGAATAAGCACTGGAGGCCAGCGTCACACATGCGCGTGCGGAAGTGGTCTGGGTGCATCCAGACCTTGAAGATGCCGTGCGCGTAGCTACAGGTGTGGCCACGCACGCAGGTGGGTGCCATGCCTGTGCAATGCATGTTGTGGTACTCGTAAGATGCGAGGTAGTAGGGGCAGGGCTCCGGGAGGTAGCGGTGGGTGCACAGGTCACGTCGACGTGCACGCTCCCCGTGGTGCCAGTACGGGCACTTCTTCCAGTCATGAGCGCTTGACCGTGGGCAACGCTGCACCTCGTAAAAATAGACCCATAATGCCACTGTCATGGATGCCCACAACGTGTGCCCCTTGTGCGGCCACAACGATGAGTACTGCTCCATGGGGTACCAAACTAATAATGTGGACATGGTGATGATTCGCTTGTGTTCTGGTTGGTTGTGAGTAGTTATCGATCGCTACTAGTGATTTACTAATTTGGCTTCGAAACTTAGAGTTTCTTGCAAGGGAGACACGGTGTGTTTGTTGATGTGAGTTCCCAACACTACACCTCAGCAGACAATTAGCGACCTAAGTGATCAGTAAAAATAGACATATAGCAACTAGCCATGCGTCGGTAAAAATTAACAATGACTTGGTAAAAAGTGGTGCGTCGGTAAATCAGTAAAAATATAATCGTTGCTGCAACTGACTATACGTCGGTAATTCTTTACAGTACCGACTCACGGTAAGTCGGTAAAAAGTTGTGCGTCGGTAAAACTTTTAACAACTCACCAAGAGGGTCAGAAATTTTTTTTAGCGACTTATGGTAAGTCGATTAGGCTGTTTTAGCGACCCACCGTCAATTGGCTATTGTAAACTGTGGTGTAGTGCAAGTAGCAGGAGGCACATATTTATAGGGCGCGGCTAGGTAGGATGCGAGGTGTGCTATTTTGTCTTGTACATACTTTAAGAGACTTTTTGGTGAGGATATGCTTAGGACATAGGAGTACATATTTACACCTAGACACTCTTCATCTAAAGGAGACTTTGAGTGAGGAACTGTACAGATCCATGTCATTCTAGGGTGGTTGCCACATAGGAGTGGCTTTTCTTATGCTAATGTGATGAGGATCAGATATGTTCATGGAGTGAGTACAGTATTCAAGATGAGCATGCCTTGTCATAACAACCTTAATTTGGTTTATGTACGTGATAAGCATCGATGTCCCTTGCAATACTGACCATATAGATGATGATGAATTATGATGATCTAAACATATATTTGCTAATTAAAAAAAGGAGAACCATAAAAGTCCATGTTTCTAAGGTAAATAAGATAGCTACTGTTTCATGGGAGAGATCTATAGCATACATGTCAATATAAAGTAGATCAGGGACCATTTCGTGGGCTAGGAGAATATATGCTCTAGAAAGGAGTAAATAGGTTAAGTAAGACCAGGTTTGAAGATATCCTCGTGGGCTACGAGGATATCTTCGCCGTAGTTGAGCAATAACACTAGGAAATGAATGATATACTGGAATCAGTCAGAGCTCACAGGCGAGAATGGAGAAGTCCAAACAGAGCACTAATGGTATTCGATAATATCTACACATGAGCAATTCGGCAGAGGGATCATCCGGACAGGCACTATTTATAGCCAGGGGCTAGCAGAGGATATACAAGCCACAACCACTTGATATTCCCGTGCAACCTTATAATTTTTTATCATTTCCATGTATAATGAGTGCAATCCTATGTGAAAGTTATTATTTATGCGCTTGGTAGTTATTTTAATTCTGTTTTTTCAAAGTTTACCAAATGGTGATATATATATTTCCAATTAGTGTTGGCTAAGAGGGTTATCTAGTTTGGCAGACCATACTATAATAATTTAGTGTGAAGATCTTTTTCTCGTATACACAAATTTCTAATTACATATGTTGTGCATATAGAGGATTTGTGTTTTCAATGCCGCTTTGATTGCACATTGTTCGAGGGCCTTTTCGTAAATGAATCCATCCTAATGTGGTTACGTTGTATACAAGCTTTTTCAACATGAAATTAAACTAGCTGATAAAGATCATATGACGGGGGACTACTCCACCATATAGAAAACATGTTTTCACCATTTCCAATTAAAAAAGATTTAAGCCCTGTAGCATTTCCGCTTTTCACAGGATCGAGTCGGAAGTGCCGGTGAACGGACACAGATAGTACATCACATAAATAGCACAAATTTACATGTTTAAGTTATTACAAGTCTCAGAGGATTTAAAACTGTGAGTAGCACAGCGGAAGTCTACCACATACAACTACAACTCTCGACGACACATGGCTACACATCGAAGCCTGATGATGTGGACCTGAAGACGATCACAGCACCAAAGCGACAGTGGAAGCAAAAACAAACCTGCACAAAAACATAAAGAGCCAAACCCTAAGCAACTAATACTCAGCAAGACTTACCCGTCAACATGTCCAACTACAGCCGACTCTTAGGATGCAAAGGCTACAAGGGGCAGGCTGACTCAAACTTGCTAAAAGCAGTACTAATTACTTGGTCCTTAATTTTCATGTTTTAGCTCAAATTAAGTAATTAGCCAAGTATCATGTTTTGCAGCTAACAACTAAAACAGGCAAGTACAAAATACAAATAATACTATAATAAATAAAGCAGTAGATATACATATAATCATCATCATCCATAATCACACTACGATGTGACTCGGTGAACAAGCGGGGTGCTCATTTCCGAGAGCGGCGGCATCGATGTACATCCTGCAGGAGAAACCTGACCACACGACATATGCGCCCGCGAACAGACCACATATGGCAACCTTTCACAAGCCCCCGCAAGGCCGAAATGATCTGCTGCTCCCGGCGGAAGTCTTGGGCCCACAAAACACCCGGCCCTGCCGTCGTCCGTGGGTGGCTCCCCTCATTCCCCCGTAGCAGCAGGCGGCGTTTCGTCCCCACGATTGCTAAGCTACTCAGTTTACTAGGCCCCTAAACACCAGCATTGAATCAGTACGTTCAAAACTTGCTCAACTGGGTCAACAACGAACGGTCCTTAACCGACACAGACGGGGCTACCACCGTGAAGGCCCAGCCTTCCCAAACCATCCTATACAAACAATCCCCGTCCGGTCTCTGTTGGCGGTTCTTATGCGATAAAATTAAATTCATTAATTTCGCAAGCGCACGGATCACCATTGTAGCATTTCACCTTGGAGTATTCCAGGGTTATCGTATTTATATTTCCGCAGGGAAGTAGAGCAAAAGGGAGCTGAATAATAACTATGCATTGGATAATTTGGAGAAAGAAATAATGTATCAACTATACTTAAGACGGGGGTAAGATAGGCATGATAGATATGGGTGGCACACACATCCTCAAATCCAAGGTAATAAAAGAAATAAATTGTAGTATACATTTGGGAGAGCAACGAGATAGAGTTAAGGCTACCTGTATGTTCATCTATTATTTACTTTCCTAGCAGTCAAGTCTACAAAGATTATTTACTCTAGCTAAGCTCATACACATACAAGTCATGTCGTTTCGGGGCACACACGTGCTAGGTTAACCGATGATGCTAGTTCAAACCTAGGGAACCGTATGCTATAATTAAGACTCTGCTGAGTCCAACCCGGACGTGGTGGATTACAGAGACCGGTGCAGCTGTCACATACACTCGCGGCTACCATCCTCCATGGGGTTGGGTGCCAAACGTGCATAGGCCAAGTTCTAAGCGCCATGCTCACAACCCGCCTAGAGGAGCTACTCTTGATCAACGGAGCAGTCCTATCTAAGAATGAATAAGCACAGATTTCACACGACGTCATCTCCGACGACGGCACTCTCTCGTACTTGCTATTCCAACAATCACGAATCCCACAACAAGACTTCTACGAGCACTTACTTAACGAATAAATAAACTAAATAGAAAAGAACTACTAAAATAAATAAATAAAGATAAAACTAAATATAATTATATTGAATAAAATAATATCTCAAGAGTAAGGATACGAAGAACTATACCGAACTCCGAGAAGACTCCGGAAGCCCGAGAGAGCTCTCACTCTACTCTACTCTACTCTAACTCCCAAAGCTACTACTCAACTAAACTAATGAACACTTGGATGAAGTGTGATGGTGCGAATTGCTTCGGAGGCCGAGGGGTCCAATTTATAGGTCTCCAAGGCGGTGGAAGCACTCCTGCCGACTTTGGAGAGGCGGCGCCGCTAAAGCCGGCCGGCCGGCCTAGGGGGGTGGCCGGCCGGCCGTCCCTTCTGTCGGTTGGCCACCGTCTTCTGCCTGAATGCTTCAGATCACCTCCTGATGGCGGTCCGAAGGTCGGCTACTTCGTGGGGTCGGCAGAATTGAAGTGAGGGCCAAGTAAAGGCCCAAATGGCCCACCTTCTAGAATGTCGGTGGAACTCAGCCGGGCTAGGCTTGAATTATGCGTTGAGGATTATTTTCCAGCCCACTGGAGCAAGTCTGGGGCCTGCGGCCACCAGGTGGGGCCGGTCGGCCTAGGGTGGGGCCGGCCGGCCAGGGAATTTCCCTGACTGGGTCCACATTTCTCCATTATTCACTCCTGCATCCAAATATTCACCAAAACCTGTGGAGTAGTATTATTCCTAACTACTATGCACAAAATCTTGGTGTTATGTATTTATTTACCGGTAGGGTGGCGGTCAAAACATGGTTTAACGACCGCCAACAACCTCCCCAAGCTTAAACTTTGCTTGTCCCGAGCAAACTCAACTCAGGGTACCGGCGGATCAGGAGTTACAAAGAAGCGCCCCATGGGTAATAAAGATACAACAACATACTCCCTAAACAGTGGTAAGTTTACGAGAGCACAAAATATTCATGAGTGTTGCAAAAAATCGTGGGGCTTATATGTCACACCTTGTCATGCAGCATTGAAGACTAGAACGGCATTTTCGGACAAGTACACAATTCTAGCAGGTATGCATCTAGAGTTTTTATGTGCTGCAAGGTAAAGTGCAAAAAATTCTCCTTCGTTTTGGGTGGTGTTGGCAGTCCTAAGGCCTAACAGAAATCAATCCGCAAGCGCACGGATACCGGTGTAGCTTTCACCAGGGAGTATTCCAAGGTATCGTATTCCACAGGGAACGTGAAGTGTACTACTACTCAAAATCTATGGCGAAATACCGTACAAGGGGCACAGTGAGATAGAGATAAATACAGTAAAGAGTGATAGTCCTCTGGCCAGGTAATCTAATGCAAGGGATTATATAACTGAGCAAGTCGATAAGGATCTTTCTCTATCATCTATTTCGGGGCACAGACGTGCCAAAGCAGCAACCCGATAACTAGGTTCAACTACTCTGGGGATCCGCTGCTATGCAGCCTCTGCAGGTATTAACCCGAACGTGGTGGACTACAAAGCCCGGTACGCCTGTCACACGTACTCGCGGTTACCACATCATTCCGTGGGGTTAAGGGCAATTCAGGGATAACTCTAAATATAAACACCACGTTTACACCTATCGTCACTGCTAGCGAGCAAGTAGCGAACAAGCATAAGCTAACCTATGTAGTAAATAAATAAATACTTACTACACACCTGAATCCCATAGATAAATAGAGTAGAATACCTTACTTCATTGCTCAATAAATAACCTCCTTACATGTTACCCGGCCTGGAAGACTAAGGGGACTACTCCCAGGCGGAGCACATACCCGAAGCTTGGAAGAAGAAGAGTTCCGACATCCTCCGGAACTTCCTCTCTTCTCTTGCCTCTCACTCACTCCCTACTTCTAAACTAACTCGACAGAACTTCGCTTCTGAAAATGTATCTCAACTCAAGTGTGAAGGTGCGAGTTGAAATGGAGCCGGCCACCTCTATTTATAGCCTTCCCAGCAGGTGTGGGTACTTATGCTCGAAGCTGGGACGTCGGTGGCGCGAAGGTAGGCCGGCCGGCCACCCTAATAGGCCGGCCGGCCGTCCACAGTGGCGGTTGGCCACCGCCTCGCCTGTGGACGCTCCTGATCGCCTCCTGGAGTCGGTCCGAAGGTCGGTTACTTTCTGGGGGCGGCAGAAGTGGAGTAACCGTCAAGTTTAGGCCCAAAAGCCTACTTTCTGGATGTCAGTTTGCTTCCACATGAGTTGGGCCTTCATTTGTGGCGTGGACAACATGTGCAGCCCACTGGAAAAAGATTGGGCTGTTTGGAGAAAATCATAGGCCGGCCGGTCTGGGTTGTAGGCCGGCCGGCGGGCTTTTTCCTCCGATTGCCATGAATTTTTGTGGGTCGGCCTCCTATGACGTGCCCAACATGATCCACGGTCTGGCTATGCGGTAGGAGATGTGTTTGAGTGGGTAATAACCTGGTTTTCTCCTATATTTCACCTGCAATCAAATAATTCACCAAAACTCGTGGAAAGTCATTAGTCCATAAAAATATTCATTTTATTCTTGTTTGATGACTTTTTATAAACTGGAGTTGGCGGTAAAAGTGATCGTTAAGCACCGCCAACATCCCCCCCCAGACTTAGATCTTTGCTCGTCCCGAGCAAAAGGTTGAACCAGGGAAAAGATCATCAAAGAGTTATGGCAAAGTTATTTCGAAAGCTTTTTCAGGCTCACTATGTGGTAGTGGCTAAAAACTCATTGCCTTGAGAAGTTGAGAGATTGAACAGCATGAGTCAAAAGATTCTTCCAAACCCAAAATTCCCTAGGATTCAAAAACAATTCCCCTTCTTGAATATCACAAAATTCAAAACACGAGTCGCTCATGGTGGTGAAAAAGCCTTTCTTCTCTCAAATATATTTCCCTATTTCTAATAAGCTTGAAATTGGAGCTTGGAAGGGAGAGCACACATCTTTGCAAAATATTGTAAGGTTAAGAAAGAATTCTAATGGAGCATAGCATATCCTCACGTTCAGTCAAAGACGGAATGAATGCAAAATGGGAAGGGAGAGAATGGACTCACACTATGGAAGAATTTTGCTTTATGTATTGCCCCGGCTTTTTTTTTTTAACAAAGTCATAGTGCCCTTTTTATTCTGACTTCCGGGAACTCTCTTCTTCATTTTTTTTTTATGGAGTTCCCGCGATGTGTGAGGCAACTTTTGTGGCTCATATTCTTCTTTTGATTTTTTTTTATGCCTTGGGGGTATTTGAACATAAAAGCAAAAATTCTTTTTGATGGTGGTATGAATGGATTTGCTTGGATTTGATTTAATCCAAACAAATTTCTGGTGGAAGCATTCAAGAACACACGCAAAGGAAAATGACTGAACTTTGAGGAGTGCCATATTCTCAAGAGAGTTAAATCTTAACCGAACTCAAAGCAAAAGATGGCTTTTGAGGAGTTTTATTCCTATTTGGATTTTTGGCTCTAATGGGCTTTTTAAAGAATTTGTGATGACAATCAGAGGAAGAGTTTTGTTTCCCAAGAAAAATCAAGAGAGGACAGAAATCAAGACTCAAGCGTATATCGAATCTCACAACAAAATAGACAAGAGCGTCCTTAAATATATTTTTGTGAGCAAGAATAATCTTCGAAATAAAATCGCCATAAGAAAATGATGATGAAACAGTTTTAATTGGTTCGTCTTCAGTAGACGATTATTTCTCCTTACTGGATGAACAGAGCAGAGGGGTTAAGATAATGATATTGGTCAAACCTGGGCCCAATTGGAAGTTGGGTCAGCCCGGCCGGCCTCAGATGTGGGCCGGTCGGTGGGGTTCCTCCTCCGATGCTTCTCTGTTCATCGTGTTCTCGCGCCATCATGTACCTGATGTATATCCTGCGCACTTCGGGAAAATGTGAGTGTACAAAGGTTGGTTTATGTGGTTGCCCACATAAACCAACATAAATTTTAATAAATTTCTCACATTTGTGTCAAAGAGGTCTTTTTTTTTTATGAGCAAAGTTTTATTGTTGTAAAAGAGGAAGATCTAATAAAAACATGGCTCGGTTAAGGTCGGGGCTAGACCGTAGATGACATTCTTTTTAGCCTTCCACAAATTCGAGGACATCTACTTCCTCGAGTGGAGGCATGGAGGGTTCCAAAAAGGTTTTCAAGCGTTGGCCATTTACCTTGAAGTGATATCCATCATCACTTTGGAGAGTGACGGCCCCGTGTTTAGATGCTTCTACTACGGTAAACGGGCCGTCCCATTTACTCCTAAGTTTACCATGGCCAAATAATTTAACGCGAGAATTAAAGAGCAGTACCTTATCTCCTGGCGCGAAGTGCTTCTCCCGTAAGCGCTTGTCGTGCCATCTTTTTGTTCTTTCTTTGTATATCTTGGAGCTATGGTACGCCTTTTCCCTCATTTCTTCAAGTTCGGCAATTTGGATTCTCCGCTTGACTTGGGCTTGGTCTAAATCCATATTCCACTTTCGGATTGCCCAGTATGCTTTGAATTCCAATTCGACAGGTAGGTGGCATGTCTTTCCATATACCATTTGGTATGGAGTCATACCGATGGGAGTCTTGTATGCCGTCCTGTAGGCCCAAAGAGCTTCATGAAGTTTCCTTTTCCAGCACTTTCCCATCTCATTAACGGTCTTTTGGAGAATATTTTTGATTTGTTTATTTGAAGTTTCCGCTTGACCGCTAGTCTGTGGGTGATAAGGGGTTGCTATTCTGTGCTCAATCCCATGCTTCTGTAGCATCTTCTTGAAGTCCTTATCAATGAAATGTGATCCCCCATCACTAATCAATACCCTTGGGGTGCCGAATCTTGGGAAGATGGTTTCTGTGAGCATTTTTCGTGAATGGATAGAATCTGCATTGCGGCATGGTATTGCTTCTACCCATTTCGAAACGTAATCCACGGCCACGAGGATGTATTCATAACCTTCTGAATTTGAAAAAGGTCCCATGAAGTCAATGCCCCAAACATCAAAGATATCAATTTGGAGATTATTTGTGAGGGGCATTGCGTCTCGGGCGTTGATTCCTCCCTGTCTCTGGCAGCGAGGACATCTCCGTACATATTCTTTCGTGTCTTCATACATGGTTGGCCAGTAGAATCCACTTTGCCAAACCTTAGCATTAGTACGGTATGCTCCATAGTGACCCCCGTAAGGTGAAGAATGACATCTGTCAATAATTTGCATAGCTTCACAGGCGGGCACACATCTTCGTAGCAAGCCATCAGTGCAAACTCTGTATAAATATGGGTCATCCCAGAGATGAAATTTGCTGTCTCTGATGAGCTTCTTCTTATCTTCCCCTGGTGGTATGTAGCCTGCTACTATGTAGTTGACAATATTAGCATACCACGGGTCTGTACTTGTTACCTTGAGTAACATATCATCTCTCAGGTAATCGTTGATGGGTAATCCATCAGGATCTTCATATTGCAAGCGAGATAGATGATCTGCCACATTGTTTTCTACTCCTTTTCTATCTCTGATTTCTATGTCAAATTCTTGAAGGAGTAGGATCCATCGGATAAGACGTGGCTTTGCATCTTTCTTGGTTAGAAGGTATTTGAGAGCTGCATGATCAGAATATACTATCACCTTTGCTCCAACCAAGTATGACCTGAATTTGTCAATGGCATAGACCACTGCTAGCAATTCCTTCTCTGTGGTTGCATAATTGAGTTGTGGCCCTGTGAAGGTCTTGCTAGCATAGGCTATGGCATGATGCTTCTTATCCTTGGTTTGTCCCAACACTGCCCCTACAGCATAATCGCTTGCATCGCACATGATTTCAAAGGGAAGATTCCAATCTGGAGGCTGGATTATGGGGGCTGTGATTAATGCTCGCTTGAGTTCATTAAATGCCTCCATGCACTTGTCATCGAAGATGAATGGTGCATCCTTAGCCAATAGACTGGTGAGAGGTCGGGCCTTCTTGGAGAAGTCTTTAATAAATCTCCTATAAAACCCTGCATGTCCCAAGAAACTACGGATCCCTTTTATATTCCTCGGGGGTGGAAGTGACTCGATTACTTCAATCTTTGCTCTGTCAACTTCTATCCCTCTAGCGGAGACCTTGTGTCCTAGGACAATTCCCTCTGTTACCATAAAATGGCATTTTTCCCAATTTAGTACCAGGTCTGCTTCCTTGCACTTCTGTAGTACCTTCTCCAAGTTTTGTAAGCATCTATCAAATGTTTCTCCATAGACGGAGAAATCATCCATAAATACCTCCATTATTTTCTCAACAAGGTCTGAGAAGATAGCCATCATGCATCTTTGGAAAGAGGCAGGTGCGTTGCATAGTCCAAACGACATCCGTCGGTATGCGAAAGTTCCATACGGGCATGTGAAGGTTGTCTTGTCTTGGTCATCAGGATGGATAGGGATTTGATGGTATCCTGAATAACCGTCGAGGAAGCAGAAGAATGAGTGCTTTGCCAACCGTTCGAGCATTTCATCGATGAAGGGATAATGATCTTTTCTTGTTGCCTTATTCAACTTCCTATAATCGATGCACATTCGCCACCCTGTCACTGTGCGCTGAGGGATTAATTCATTCTTCTCATTCTGCACAACAGTCATCCCTCCTTTCTTCGGCACGACCTGAACTGGACTGACCCATCGACTGTCTTGTACTGGATAAATAATCCCTGCCTTGAGTAGCTTCAAGATCTCTTTCTTTACTACTTCTCTCATGGCATTGTTCAGACGTCGTTGGTGCTCACGAACAGGCTTGTGATCAGGTTCCATTGGGATTCTGTGTGTACAAAACTCTGGGCTAATCCCCTTGAGGTCTGCTAGTGAGTAACCAATTACTGATCGATATTTCTCTAGCAAGGTTACTAACTTCTTCTCTTCTGTAGTGGAGATCTTGTCACTGATGATGACAGGGGTACTTTGATCTCCAAAGAGAAAGCTATACTTCAGACCTGGTGGTAGCGGCTTTAACTCGATGGGTGTTGGAGTAGCCTCTTCTTGTTTATTCAACTCAACATAAGGAGAATGATCCACATCTTCAGTGAAGAATTGGGATTCTTCTTCGATGTTGAGTTGTGATGCTTCCAAGAATTCAACAGCTGCTGCTTCCTCAAAGGCTGCGAATTCCTCCGTATACTCAGGCGGTGCTTCGGACTTGGTATTGAGTGTGCGTCTGAGGTCAACAGGGAAGCTTTGTTTCCCAACTGGCACGTCCAATCTCTCTTGATGATCTTTTATTTTGGAGAGTACACGGATTGGGGTTCCAATTAGAAGGAAATCCAGGTCTGGTATGTCGAAAACGTGGAAGTTCAAGGTCATGGTTTGCCCATTTATTTCCATGTCCACATCCCGCAAGACTCCTTCTGCTGGGTAACATTGTTTTCCAAAGATCAACCTTTTTCCTGACGGTGATAGGTTGTCTAACGTAGGCGCATGAAGGTTGGCAACATATCTTGACATGATATTGACTTTGGCCTTCAGATCATATATGGCCCTCCTTCTTGGTGCGCAATGATGTTTTACAAGAATGACATCAGGATCTGGATCTAGCTTGATAATTTCCCCTGCGCATTCTGCTTCTTGAAGCCAATCCTCACTAAGAACAACGGATAATTGTTGCAATCTCTCATTCTGTTCTTCTTTATCCTCCCAATCTAGCTCTTCAGGGTCATCCTTGTTGAAGTGACAATCTCTCTCTAGCTGATATGCTCTTGTGTCCCCAAATTTGGTTAAATCAATATCTTCCTCATATGGGAATAGAGGAAGAATTGGTTCAACCTCCTGGTGGGGTTGGACTTCAGCGAGAGAATGACCACCTTGGAACAGTCTAGGATCCGTCGGGCAGACATAGAATGGTTCAGGCAATGTCCTTTGGTCTGTTGCTGGCTGAGGAATCTCTGGTCGAGGTTGTACAGCATATGCTTTTTCTTCTTGTGGATTAGAGATGATTTGGGATGCACTCGGTGTATTATGCGTTTCTTCCTTAGGTAGCTCAGAAGCAGGCGATTCAGGTACATCCAGATATTTGCGGACCTTCCCGAGAAGGTTGAACCCTTCAGCTGGCGTGTTTCCAGAAAACTTCCTCCTGATGCAGTATCCAGAAAGGTACGACTGTCAGGAGTGAGTCCCCATTCGAAATGCTGGAGGAGTACTGATGGTGCAAGTCCTAAATCTGGTCCTTCAACAGTGTACAATTGGAAACGCTCCCAGGCTGCTCCTAGTGACTCATTACTGCCCTGCTTGAAGGTAAGGAGTTTCATACGGAGAGCGATAACCTTCGAGACTGGGAAGTAGTTGAGACAGAAGAGTTTCCTGAGAGTGATCCAATCTCCTTTTGCCTTTTCTACATTCAGAGCGTACCAAAGTTCTGCCTTCTTGCTGATTGAAAATGGGAAGAGTTTCCATTTCAGGTTATCCTGTGGGAAACCTTCAGTCGACACTGTGGAGCAGAGCCTTTCGAAGTGCCGCATGTGAGTGTAGGGATTTTCATCATCTTCTCCATAGAAAACAGACTCCCGAACCAGTGATATCAGCTCAGGACGAATCTCATAGCTTTGAGCTGTGATTGTTGCAGATGATGGAGGAGGCTCCAATAATGCTCCATTCGGAGCAATGGTGTCGTAGAGGGAGGATGTGTCCATAGTGTAATGATAAAAGAAAAAGAAATACAAAAAGAAAATAAAAACAGAAAAACCTTATACGGGTGATCCTAGACTCGAGTTAGCACAGCTACCGTTCCCCGGCAACGGCGCCAGAAAGCTTGTTGGCAGTCCTAAGGCCAAACAGAAATCAATCCGCAAGCGCACGGATACCGGTGTAGCTTTCACCAGGGAGTATTCCAAGGTATCGTATTCCACAGGGAACGTGAAGCGTACTACTACTCAAAATCTATGGCGAAATACCGTACAAGGGGCACAGTGAGATAGAGATAAATACAGTAAAGAGTTATAGTCCTCTGGCCAGGTAATCTAATGCAAGGGATTATATAACTGAGCAAGTCGATAAGGATCTTTCTCTATCATCTATTTCGGGGCACAGACGTGCCAAAGCAGCAACCCGATAACTAGGTTCAACTACTCTGGGGATCCGCTGCTATTCAGCCTCTGCAGGTATTAACCCGAACGTGGTGGACTACAAAGCCCGGTATGCCTGTCACACGTACTCGCGGTTACCACATCATTCCGTGGGGTTAAGGGCAATTCAGGGATAACTCTAAATATAAACACCACGTTTACACCTATCGTCACTGCTAGCGAGCAAGTAGCGAACAAGCATAAGCTAACCTATGTAGTAAATAAATAAATACTTACTACACACCTGAATCCCATAGATAAATAGAGTAGAATACCTTACTTCATTGCTCAGTAAATAACCTCCTTACATGTTACCCGGCCTGGAAGACTAAGGGGACTACTCCCAGGCGGAGCACATACCCGAAGCTTGGAAGAAGAAGAGTTCCGACATCCTCCGGAACTTCCTCTCTTCTCTTGCCTCTCACTCACTCCCTACTTCTAAACTAACTCGACAGAGCCTCGCTTCTGAAAATGTATCTCAACTCAAGTGTGAAGGTGCGAGTTGAAATGGAGCCGGCCACCTCTATTTATAGCCTTCCCAGCAGGTGTGGGTACTTATGCTCGAAGCTGGGACGTCGGCGGCGCGAAGGTAGGCCGGCCGGCCACCCTAATAGGCCGGCCGGCCGTCCACAGTGGCGGTTGGCCACCGCCTCGCCTGTGGACGCTCCTGATCGCCTCCTGGAGTCGGTCCGAAGGTCGGTTACTTTCTGGGGGCGGCAGAAGTGGAGTAACCGTCAAGTTTAGGCCCAAAAGCCTACTTTCTGGATGTCAGTTTGCTTCCACATGAGTTGGGCCTTCATTTGTGGCGTGGACGACATGTGCAGCCCACTGGAAAAAGATTGGGCTGTTTGGAGAAAATCATAGGCCGGCCGGTCTGGGTTGTAGGCCGGCCGGCGGGCTTTTTCCTCCGATTGCCATGAATTTTTGTGGGTCGGCCTCCTATGACGTGCCCAACATGATCCAAGGTCTGGCTATGCGGTAGGAGATGTGTTTGAGTGGGTAATAACCTGGTTTTCTCCTATATTTCACCTGCAATCAAAATAATTCACCAAAACTCGTGGAAAGTCATTAGTCCATAAAAATATTCATTTTATTCTTGTTTGTTGACTTTTTATAAACTGGTGTTGGCGGTAAAAGTGATCGTTAAGCACCGCCAACAGGTGGCACTTCTCTTACCACTCCGATGTGAGTTCTATTCCTACAAGCTTCACTCATCCTACCTTCTACCAAATGAGGCTTTGTATGTGGAGCTTGGTAAGGAATGCACAAATGTCATGCATATATTGTAAAGCTAAAGAATGAGTCTCAATTAACATAGCAACTCCATTTATTTTGGTCATAGGAAATGATGTGATGGAGGGGGAGAAAATGAACTCACACTTATGGAAGGGGGTTTTGAAAAACATTGGTCCTTTGCTCAAGATGTTTATGATAAGAACCATATAGCCATTGACTTTTGTCATGCAACCATGGAGTTTTTTTTTTACTACTCCATGGTGCAAAGGGCCATAAATTTTGAATGGTTCAAGGAAACATTTTGAAATATTCTTGAGCATTTTGGATGGACCAAAAGTTTTGCAAACTCTGAAAAATGTTTGGTTGATTTATCCAAACATTCCCCTTTTTATTTGGTAGAGAGAAATTTCGAAAACACACGCGAAGGAATTATGACCAAAATTAGGAGTGCTTAGTTTCAAGAGTACATCAAACCTTAACAAAACTCAATACATAAACAAATGGCTATGAGTGGGGCTGTTTCGTATATTATGATATGGCTCTGGTAGGTAAATAAATCCTCACACTAAGAGAAGTGTGCCAAAACAGAAGGGTTTTAGGTACTTGCAGCAATTCAAGTAAAACATCTCTGGATGAAACCATACTAAGAAATTGCAACAAGTCCTAATCATGCCATATCACAATCCACAATGCTCAGACTTGGTGTAACAAATGCAACCCACGGAAATAGGCAAGACTCATGATGTGATCATGCTCAAGCAAAAATAACACTATGTCAGGAGTAGAGGTTGCATCTATGCGACACATGGGAAGCTAATTTGTAACTCGATCATCATTTCCCTTAAGCGTAGCATAACACCAAGATTCTAGCATTTATTCGAAACAGGGAGTTTATTTATTCTAACCTTAAGAAAGTTAGGAATACTTACCTGGGGGTCCTCCCCAAGCTTGAGTCTTTGCAAGACTCGAGCTTGTATTGAACTCCTTCTTACCTGGGGGGCCCTCCCCAAGCTTGAGTCTTTGTAAGACTTAAGCTTGATTCAGGCTCTTCCTCCTCCTTCTTGACCTGCAAAAAAGAGTGAGGATGATACAAGTGGCTAGCCCCTAATGAGCATCGCCGGGAATCCTATTATTTTTGTTGTTTTTAAATTTTCAAATTTTTATTTTGTTTTTATAATTTAAGAAAAGAAAAACAAGTGCTAGGCCTAGCTAGGATAACGATTGGGATGGCCTCCCCAATCGGAGGGCTCTCATTTTTACGTCTTTGAGCTAGACGTTCTCCATGTCTTCAACTTGTTTGGACCTCGCTCGCTGGAGAATCTGGCGAGGTAGAGGTTCCTTCTTTCTTCCGCCACACCTTGGTTGTCCTCTTTGTGTTGGTGGCGGCGACCTTTTCTTTAATAGGCGCCTTTGTTGTACTCTCATCGGTCGATACCGTAGCTGCCTTCTTCTTCCTTGAGCGTCTCGCTCTCCTCTTCTTAGGCGATTGTGACTCGCCTACTCCTTCTTGTGGAGGAGCAAGAGGGGCTTGAGGTGTATTTGGCAGCTGAGGCATCCTCCTTGGAGTCCTCCAATATTTTGCTAGCCTTCTTGCATTCTCTCTTTCCAGATAGTCTCTCATGTATGCAATGAGCTTGTCTGGATGTGGCATGGGTGGAGTAATCTCAATCTTCTCCACTCTCCTTGGGTCCTTTCCATATATGACCCTCACGTGCTTGCATTGCTCAACCTTGGGTTTGAAGTTGAACGCCTCTTCCCTGCCGTTGAAGTCCAAGTGGATCTCTCCTGCCCCCACGTCGATGTTGGCGTTGGTGGTGCTCAAGAACGGCCTCCCAAGGATGAGAGGGGTCTTGACATCCACCTTCATATCCAGCACAACAAAGTCAACGGGGACGAAGAGATTTCTGATCTGCACGGGAACTTCTTCGACAATCCCCAAGGGCAGGCGTAGTGACCCGTCTGCAAGCTGGAGCTTCATGATCGTTGGAGATAATGGAAGGTTTAACCCATCGTACATCGCCTTCGGCATGATGCTCACACTTGCTCCTAAGTCACATAGTGCCCGAGCAAAACATCGGTCGTTGACCAAACACGGAATGGTTGGCCATCCGGGATCTTTTCTGATCACATCCTTGGGGAGTGCGGCATCCAAGTCGCTTTCTTCACACCTGATGGTTATTGCATTCACACTCTCCTTGGGATTAACTTCTGGTTGCCCAGGAAGTTTACCCGCACGAGGAGACTGCACAGCTGAAGCTATTTGCGCGATTTGCGTTTCTAGCATCTTGTTATGGCTTAGTTGATTTTGCAGAGCAGTGCTGAATGACTCTAGCTTGGCATCTATGCTCTCTAAAGCCTTGTCCGTAGTAAGAAACTTCTTACTAATGCTGTCATTGATCTTGACCTGGCCGAGAACTAGATCCTTGATAGAGGGCTCATAACGGGAAAGATTACCATTGTTACCTCCCTGATTCTTGTTGAAGGAGAGGTCGGGCCTGGAGTTCCAGCCGTAATTGTTCTGGGAGCGGTACCCATTGCCATTGTTAAGGAAATTGCATTCCTCTCTCGCATTCGGGCAATTGATGCCCATATGCCCAACGTTGCCGCATTCCTCACATGTCATGCGGGAATCCGCAACTTGCAGGTCCTGTGGAGACTCCACCTTGCGGAGTAGCTGATCGAGCTTGATGGCAAGCATGTCCATCGTCTCCACTTGGTGCACTCCACGGGTCTTGGTGCTCGCCGCTTGGCGTTCACCATGAGTCTGGTTGGCCGCCACCTTCTCAATCAACTTCTTAGCGTTCTTCACGCTAAGGGAGAAGAAGGAGCCGCCTGCTGCGGCGTCGAGGTGCTCTCGAGCGGACGGCCTCAAACCGTGGTAGAAACTCTGTATAAGGAGCCATTCCTCCATGCCATGGTGTGGGCATGAGAGAATGTACTCCTGCATCCTGTCCCAGGCTTCCGCGGTCGACTCATCTGCGAGCTGTTGGAAGCCCGATATCTTGTTCCGCAGGGCAGCCGTCTTGCCCGGCGGGAAGAACTTGGCGAGGAAGGCATTGGAGCATGCCGTCCACGTGTCGAGGGACTCTTGGTTCGCGTAGAACCACTGGAGAGCCTTCCCCAACAGAGAGAATGGGAAAAGCTGTAGTCGGATGGCGTCCTGAGGTGCATCCTTTATGACGAAAGTGTTGCACGTCATCAAGAACCTTTGGAGGTGTGCATCCTCCGACAGCTTCCCACAGAAAGGACTGGCCAAGATCATGTTGATCAAGGCTGGCTTGAGCTCGTAGTCCTTGTTGGTGATGCGCGGGTTGGGTCCCACGCGGATCTTCTCCATAGTTGGCGCGGAGAAGTCATTGATCGTCTTCTCGACAACGGGGTCGGCCATGGTGTTGTTTGTTGAGGAGGCCCTGACAACCGGTGGAGGAGACGATTCGAGAGCCAGAGCGTTCTTGCGGATCTGTTTGGTGAGTTTTGCTCGAACTTTCCTCAAGAACTGCTCTGGATCTGAGTGGAAGTTTTCTGGTAGGTCGAAACCAGTCATGCACAGTCCTGTTTCAAATTTCCACAAGAAGAAAAACCAGGACAAGGGTAAGCCCGCAAAAGTAAGTGATAATTATTCTTCTCACAAACTTCAATGCATTTATTCAGTTTCTAGCTGCTACTTCCCCGGCAACGGCGCCAGAAATGCTTGTTGGCGGTTCTTATGCGATAAAATTAAATTCATTAATTCCGCAAGCGCACGGATCACCATTGTAGCATTTCACCTTGGAGTATTCCAGGGTTATCGTATTTATATTTCCGCAGGGAAGTAGAGCAAAAGGGAGCTGAATAATAACTATGCATTGGATAATTTGGAGAAAGAAATAATGTATCAACTATACTTAAGACGGGGGTAAGATAGGCATGATAGATATGGGTGGCACACACATCCTCAAATCCAAGGTAATAAAAGAAATAAATTGTAGTATACATTTGGGAGAGCAACGAGATAGAGTTAAGGCTACCTGTATGTTCATCCATTATTTACTTTCCTAGCAGTCAAGTCTATAAAGATTATTTACTCTAGCTAAGCTCATACACATACAAGTCATGTCGTTTCGGGGCACACACGTGCTAGGTTAACCGATGATGCTAGTTCAAACCTAGGGAACCGTATGCTATAATTAAGACCCTGCTGAGTCCAACCCGGACGTGGTGGATTACAGAGACCGGTGCAGCTGTCACATACACTCGCGGCTACCATCCTCCGTGGGGTTGGGTGCCAAACGTGCATAGGCCAAGTTCTAAGCGCCATGCTCACAACCCGCCTAGAGGAGCTACTCTTGATCAACGGAGCAGTCCTATCTAAGAATGAACAAGCACCGATTTCACACGACGTCATCTCCGACGACGGCACTCTCTCGTACTTGCTATTCCAACAATCACGAATCCACAACAAGACTTCTACGAGCACTTACTTAACGAATAAATAAACTAAATAGAAAAAAACTACTAAAATAAATAAATAAAGATAAAACTAAATATAATTATATTGAATAAAATAATATCTCAAGAGTAAGTACAAAGAACTATACCGAACTCTGAGAAGACTCCGGAAGCCCGAGAGAGCTCTCACTCTACTCTACTCTACTCTAACTCCCAAAGCTACTACTCAACTAAACTAATGAACACTTGGATGAAGTGTGATGGTGCGAATTGCTTCGGAGGCCGAGGGGTCCAATTTATAGGTCTCCAAGGCGATGGAAGCACTCCTGCCGACTTTGGAGAGGCGGCGCCGCTAAAGCCGGCCGGCCGGCCTAGGGGGGTGGCCGGCCGGCCGTCCCCTCTGTCGGTTGGCCACCGTCTTCTGCCTGAACGCTCCAGATCACCTCCTGATGGCGGTCCGAAGGTCGGCTACTTCGTGGGGTCGGCAGAATTGAAGTGAGGGCCAAGTAAAGGCCCAAATGGCCACCTTCTAGAATGTCGGTGGAACTCTGCCGGGCTGGGCTTGAATTATGCGTTGAGGATTATTTTCCAGCCCACTGGAGCAAGTCTGGGGCCTGCGGCCGCCAGGTGGGGCCGGCCGGCCAGGGAATTTCCCTGACTGGGTCCGCTTTTCTCCATTATTCACTCCTGCATCCAAATATTCACCAAAACCTGTGGAGTAGCATTATTCCTAACTACTATGCACAAAATCTTGGTGTTATGTATTTATTTACCGGTAGGGTGGCGGTCAAAACATGGTTTAACGACCGCCAACAGTCTCCAACAACATATAATTCTTCTAGTACAATCCAGAATGTCATAATCCTATCTCGCGAGTGGGACCTACCACTCGACTTCTACCGATCACTAGCAACTAAGCATAGCAACGCTAACGATCGACAAAAGACGAACATACTACTAACAGGGTAGTCAAGGGTAATCAGGAAGGGTAATCCTAATGCAATTCTATGGTTCCAATCAACTCCTATAAACCTAATGCACAATCAACTCCTATAAACCTAATGCACAATCAACTAGACTCCATACATAGTGACAAAAGAAAAACGGAAACATAGGACAGAATGCACCGGGGCTTGCCTCGCTCAGGAGCTACACTAGCAAAGTCAGTAGCAGGATCAGTCTGCTGCTCCTCCTGCACCTGCTCCGGCAGCTGGAAGTCCAGGGGCTCTGGAGTCTCCTCGGTCACTATACGTCATGACAAGGAAAATAATGCATGTTAGATGCAATAACATGATGCAATTAAGTTTTAATTATACTTTCGTCTGAAGTATTTCCTTCATTGACCCTTGATTAAGTTAATTACTTAAATTAACTTGATTGGGTTAATTAAATTAATTAATTTTGAAAATTAATTTGTGTCCAGTGACATTTTTCTGGTGAAGAGTACCACTGAAAGTGAATTATGGTGAAGTTGGTGATTTATTGTAATACGAATTATTTATAATGATTTAAATAAGATAAAACATGATTTAAATCGTAAGAAAATAATTAAGCAAGGTGTGAAAGTGTAAAAATGCTCTGTAAGTGTGTAGTCATGTGATTTACAACCCTGCAAGAGTTTATGATTTAAGGAGCATCACAATTTTTATTATGAATTAAACAAGATTTTCCATTTATGCATTTATACAAAAAACAGATAAATGCCTTTATTTGATTTGACAATTTTGTTGGATAGATCTGAGCACCAGGAGTCCAACAAAATTGGACTTGCATTTTTCTGATGTGTATTTATTTTTCTATCGATTTTGCAAGATTCCTGGAGTTTTGAGGAAATAAGGAATTTCGAGAAAACTGGAAAAAAAAGAGATTGGGCTCGGCCCGGTTGAACCTGGGCCTCGGGCTGGGCTAGGGTTTGGGCGGCGCTGGATCTGGGCTGGGTTTGGGCCATGGCGAATCTTGCCAGAGCGGCTCGCCGGAGGGGGATTCCGGCGGCGCCTTGGAGTACGGCGAGCACGGGACGACTCAGCGCAGCAGGGCGAACTCAGCGGCGGGGGATATCGTCGACGGCGACGAGCGGAGCAAGCCGGCGGCAAGCGGTGGCGCAGAGAGAAGCTTTGGCGGTGGCGCGCGCGCTCTACAGAGGGAGGGAGAGGGAACGGCGAGTAGTGGGAGCTTCACCTCGATGATCTCGATCTCGGCGTCGAGCTTGTCATCGAGGAAGAAAAGCGGAAGGAGGTCGTCGACGAGAATGGTCTTCGACGCTGACTGGCGGCGGCGAGGGGGGGGGGGGGACTTCGATTCCGGCGACCTAGAGGCGAGACGGATAGAGAGATGGGGTCACAGAGGTTCGCAAGGTTGAAGCTCAACTCAAGAAGGGAGGGATTGCGGAGAGGCTCACCAAAGCGGCCGAAACGCGCGGCGGCGCGGTGGTGACCCAGGCAGCCGGACTTGGAGAAGGTTGGCTTGGACGCACGGCTCAGGGCGGAAAGGGAAGAGCAGCGGCCATGGCTAGCTTCTCCGCTTGCTGGGGAAGGCTCGAGGTTGGTAGCTCGTACGGGGAGTGCTCATCGGCGGTGGAGAGCGAGTCAAGCTCGAGCACGGCCGGTGGTGGCGATGGGAGTGCTAGGGTTTGGAGAAGGTGGGGAATGGCGGCGAGGAAGGGAGCGACCGGGGCAGGTTTAAGGAGGGGGCGGCCGGTTGGAGAGGGGCCGGGGCGGCGCGGCAACGCCGTACATCGTCGTCCACGCGGCGTCCAGGCTCCAGTGGAAACAGAGCAAGAGGCTGACGAGTGGGCCCGACGGCATCTTTCCTTCAACTTGTGCACACTAATTAAATAAGTAAACGTGCACCAAAATTCACGAACTTGGCCAGATGGTAGATCAAATTATGGAGAATCCAGTGGTATAACATGCACATCAGGATTCTTGACGAATTTCAAACTGCAGCTGGTCAAAGTTGGACACTTTTGAAGATTTGGGGATTTATTTGAGCATCCAAACCTTTTCCAAAAATTCTGCAAAATTCTCCAAAATTCTTATTCTAGACATGCTATCCATAGAATTTTTGGTTGGGGTAGGTTGTTACTGAAAAACTTGGAGTTCCTTCACAAGGATCAAATTTGACCCAAAATTGAAGAAACTTGATTTTTATGCTGTCAGATCTGTCGAATTAAAAGGGAACCTTCGAGACATCCAAAAATTATGAGAAATTCTTGGAAAATAGGATAAATATCCAGCTCCAACTTCTCTTTTGGGTCCAGGTAGGTTGGAGCAAGCAGGATTTGCATGAACTTCTCTGAATTTTTAGGGACACCTCTAGAATTTCAAAAATCATGGAAAAATCTCCCAAAATTCTCCATCTAGATGTTCTTGCTGCAGAAATTATTAGTTGGACAAGTTATTATTGAAATTTTTATCTTGCTACACAAGCATGGTTTGACTCGTATTTGAATACATGATTTCGAATTTGAACTTTGAAAAGGGTTTGGGTTCAGTTCAGTTTGGGTGTTTGCATATCTTTATTGACAGTGACACGGGGTGTCACAGCCCTCCCCCCTTAAAAGAATCTCGTGGTGTCACAGCGACAACATGAAACGCACGTCCGTGTACATTGGTTTTGTGCCGGCCACACGGTTCATCGATGATCGCCATCTCACGGTGGATCGAGGAGTGCTTCAGAGAACCCAGTGAAGAGCAGTACGTGAGCTTGTGTGTGTCGTCCACGACTC
Organism: Eragrostis nindensis; assembly: GCA_012490785.1. Taxonomy (NCBI): domain Eukaryota; kingdom Viridiplantae; phylum Streptophyta; class Magnoliopsida; order Poales; family Poaceae; genus Eragrostis; species Eragrostis nindensis. The sequence goes on along the minus strand of JAAXCT010000300.1, from coordinate 39,978 downwards.
AACGGAAAAGCACTTTTCCTCCTACTAGACAACACAAACCGTCTTGCATTGCTTCATGTACATACAATAGACACTGCCAAGCATGGATGCGGCTTGCCTGCTCCCACTGCGTGCTCCCGTCCCTGCTCCCGCCACGCGTCGGCCTCTAATTTGCTGTACGTCTTTGGTGGGCCAGCAAGGTGGAGCGCCTCCGTCCGCATGTAACGTCCGTTGGTTTAATTCCGTCACTTGCCTGCTCTGAACCGTGACGGGTGGGAGGGCTCAAGATAAGATGCAGCTCGGAAGGAATCAACGAGCGCACGGCGCGCAATACGGACGGCCGGGAGCACGTTGCAATTCGGCGAAGCTAGCGAACAGACGGTGCAGCGATGCGCGCGGCAGGACCGCAGGAGCGCTAGGTTTCAGCGACAGATGGAGTAGAGGACAAGGCCGGCGATGGAGCAGGCGACTGGCCAGGGAGATGACCTTGATTCTGCAGAAATCTCAATCAGCGTGATGGTCTCATACTGCAACAATACATGAGATCCCCTGCGAGTCTCCAACAGAGGGCGATGGTTTAGTATTCATGCCGATGCGAGGGGGCAGCGAGAGAAAGAATGTTGGTTTGAAGAAGACGGCAAATTAACAGACGTCGTGGGTGCGAACGGGAAACGCTCCACTGTGCGGGGCCACCACAAACGGGAACAAATCATAGGAAGCCACGTGGAGGGAGCAGGGATGGGAGCACGGGAGCAGGCAAGCCGCATCCGCCAAGCACACGTGTAAAGGTCTTACTGTACGTCGTTCCTCTAGCATCGCCACACTACACTCGCCATCTTTTTTTTTTTTTTTTTTTTTTTTTTTTTTTTTTTTTTTTTTTTTTGAGGAGCTGACTACACTCGCCATCTACGCACTCCGCGGCCTACAAGGTCGTGAATTCTGTGGGCTGCTTATCGAAACGCTCCAGGCATATGGTTTCTAAACAAATCACATAAAAAGAGGAAAAGCTATAACAAACTAGCGTGCGTTTCTCTCAATCTGCAGAGCTTTCCTCTGGTCTTCGAGCGGTTGTGTGAGCCATCCGGAATCTACGAGCTAGGGAAAGGCAGCGTCGTCCGTCCACGCGGCCGCACCGTCGCATTACGCGGCGCGGCAGGGCCTCCACGCCACGCCACGGCGTTTTCGGCGGCACCCAGCTTTCCGTTGCGCCAGAGGACAAACCCGCACCACCAGCACCTGCAGTGTTGGTGATACAATTTGATAGGCATCCTCCTAGTCAGGTTGATTATCTGTAGAGATAGATAGATAAATTACAGCCCCTTTGGTTGCGTTTCTTACACAGAGCCGTCCTGTGGTTTACATGAAGCTCGTGCTAGGCCGCTTGGTTGATGAGTTGAGAATCGGGATCGCTCATCGGATGGCTTTGCTCCTTGCAATGGCTGCTAGGAGCCATGCGAGCTCAGAGTATTTTCCGTTTGATAAAATGATGTACAGAATTGGATAAAGGACTTCATTTTTTTAGATAAGGGAAGCTTTATTTCATGATGAAAAAAAAGTTCCGGCCTCTGCACCGCGAAGGTACATGTAGCCAGAATACATAACAAAAGCAAAAAACCGAGACGAATCGGTTTCAAATAAAGAAAAAAAAAACCCTAATCCTTCGGCTAAAGACCAACATTCCATGGCTTCACAATACTTGCATGTAGTTATCGGCAACAATTTCTTGCATTAAGGATTAACTTGATCTTGATGAATCCCCAAAAGTTCCATGAGAACAGAGGCATAATCAAAGGTCCACGATACCTCTGCACAAATTTTGCGGTTAAAACTAACAATAAATTGCAGCCACACTCCTTATGAAAGCACAACGGAGTTGCTATCATCTTTCTTAGGAAAATAAGATGAAGGATTAATATTCATTTATTTGTACTATGTTTTGGTTAAATGTGCACAACGGCTCCTTGTATAATAATACAAATTTGCGCCTAGCTATCACAAGTGCCGTTCACAAGGACAGAACGTCGTCTGGAGATATCAATGTCATAGACAGGCTACTCAATTGGAGGAGCCATGCATGGCTTCTTTTTGTGCGCTCGATCTTGCTGTAAGTATCTCAATGTCAAAGGCTTTACTAATGTATCCTGTATCCACTATCTCAAAAGTCCTAGATTGTAATCTTTGTACAAATATATGAGGTTTTAAATATATAATTCAAATCACAAGATGTATACAGGGGCACACTGGTCTTGAGGCACTGACTTCCCTCTTGCTTCCTGGGCATCTGTCAGGGCGCTGACCCATCCAAATGCACGCATGGATGCCATGCACTGCGCGACATGTAAAGCAAGCATGTAATGTAATAATAAGTACACGATAGTTGTTACAGCAGAAACCAATAGATGATGCACACGATAGTTGATTCACCTCCATGTATATCTGGCTAGCTAGCTAGCCCAATATGAAGTCCCTGATGATGTCAAAGTACAGGAACTGGCCTGTCAAAGTACAGGAACTGGCCGAGTTTTCATCATCGCTCATGCCGTTGTCCTTCTCTTCATCCACCGGGCAGCCTACCGCCGGCGAAGTGGTAGCCACGGCGTCGTCTGCTGCGTAGGCGTAGCCTAGCGCCAGTGGCGTGGTAGCCATGGCAGTGAAGATGACGTCTGTGGGAGAAGACGACGATGAAGCACAAGAGGAAGTCGACAACGAAGAACCAGCGGAAGACCTCCACAAACTAATCATATTGCTTCTCATGTGAGAGCCAAACATAACTAAGATAATCAAAAATATCCATAAAATCCCATGTTTCTAAGGTAAACAAGATACCTACTGTTTGATGGGAGAAATAAAGATAGATCTAGCATATCTGTCAATATAAAGTAGATCAAAGACAAGTTCATGGGCTACGAGAATATGCTCATGAAAGGAATAAATAAAGTAAGATCAATTAATTACAGGTTTGAAGCTTGAAACTCTCAACAGGATACCTTCGCCGCAGTGGAGCAATAACACCACAAGATGAATGATATATATATATATATATGGGAATCTGGCAGAGTTCACGGCAAAGATGGAGAAGGAGAAACTCACATTTACTTTGGAGCACTTATGGTATCGCTAATATCTACACATGAGCAGTTCGGCAGAGGGGTCGACCGGACTGTCGCTATTTATAGCCGGGGGCCACAACAATAAAGTGACGTGTATTGTGTCGTTAGCGAGAAAGTAAAGCGCACCTCGATTTTCCCGTGCACCTCTAGTTTTTTTTCATTGCTGTATACAATAAGCGCAATCCTTGTGAGAGTATTATTTATCCGCTTTGGTAGTTATTTTTATTTTCAAATTTAAAGTTTTTAAAAATGGTGATATATATTATTATTAGTGTTGGCTAAGAGGGTTATCTATTTTGGCAGGCCATACTGTACTTATTCACCAAGATCAATAATTTTATGTGAAGACATTTTTCTTCAAAATCGTATATACGAATTGCTAATTTCATATATTGTCCATGTAGGATTTGTATTTTCACTGTCGGTTTGCTTGCAAATTTTTGGGAGGCCCTCTTTGTAAACGAATTCAGTCTAATGTAGTTATGCTGTTTAAAAGCTTTTTTTTATACGTGATTAAACTACACTGAACGTATCTACGTACACACAATCAACAGCGTCAATTACACGTGTACTGCGGGCTACAAGGTCATGAATTCGATGGGCTGCTCACCGAAACAGTGCAAACAATTTTTGTTTTCTAATCGCACAAAAAGGAAAAGCTAGAAACAACAAACCAGCGTGATGGACTGATTAGCTTTTCTCTGTATGGCGAGCGTTCGAGTTGCGCGGCAGGGACTGCTGCGGCGCGACGCCACAGAGTTAATTTGGTGGCACCCGGCTTTCCGTGACGCGAGCGAACAAACTTCCACCAGAACCCTGCAGCCCCAGCACCACGCAAATGTTCACTTTCCGACGCCTGCGTGCACTTCGGCACCATGGGTGCTCATGGCCGCGCCCGCGCGCCCGTGTCAGTTAGGCCTCCTTTGGGAACGCCTTTCCCCGCCGGGATCCCTGTCGATTTCCAGGGCTGGCGGCCCACGCGGAACTCGACCCCGGGCCGAATTTCTCAGCCTTTGGAAGACCCGTGGACAGGGTATAATCGCCCCGGTCACGGCCGGTTTCGACGGGGAGCAAATCCAGGTCCTCGGAGTCGTGTCCATCAACCCCGTCTCTCTTCCCCGTCTTGTTCTCGCTCGATGCGACACCGCCCGCCGCCAACCCGCGAAGCCGCGGCCGCCTCCTCCACCGCGACGCTGCGGCCGCCACTTCCCGTCACTTCCTCCTTACCCGCGACGCCGCGGCTGCCTCCTCCTCCCCGACGACGCCGCGGCCGACTCCTCATCGACGAACGGACAACGGCCTCCTCCTCCTCGACGAGTTCGCGAAACGCTCGATGCCGGCATCGACTCCTACCCTCTGCACGTCGTCAAGATGAGCTAGCTAGCTCTCTCTCTCTCATGATGATGAAGCTACCGTCATATTCTCCAGATCTCAGACGAGGGAGGCGGCGGCCAAAAGATCCACAAGCTCCCACAAGCTCCCACTCTCTCCCTCACCCTCCCTCTCTTCTTATTTCCGTATCTAGGGTTTGAAGAATTTTGAGCCTTTTCCAATGTAGATCTGAACGAAGGAAGGCAAGGAGGTGCAAGATTGCCACTGGATTGACCACATTCCATATCAATCTCGTGAGGTAAGAAAGCTGAAAGATGTTCATAATTTTTCTATGGTCTCGGTAGACACTGGGCAGAATTTTGGGGGAAATGCTAGGGATGGTTCTGTCCTTTTGTGTGTTTTCTATAGTAGCGCTTCATCAGGTTTCTAGGCTTTGATCACGAAGCATTTGGTCTAGATGCAGTTCTTTGGTTCCCTAATCACTGATGTGATTTGTTTTCTGATCTTTTTCATGATAGTGAAGTAGGCTTATCAGAATCAAGAAGCATCCCCTGTTGTGTGTGTGTTCAAGTAGTTAACTGCACAATCTTTACATGAGAAATACTCAAGAGACCAAGATAAGACTACGGCTCTAATGGTTCATTAGTCACTTGTGAATTTGTTACTGGTAGTTGCCTTATGTTTCCCTAATTATCACTTGTGAATTTGCTTGCAAAAAATGCATGTGTCAGTATGGTTTGTTTGGTATGCTGGAAACTTTTACTACGAGGTTGAATGGTGCTTCAGAATGTGGCCTTGTTTATCAAGTTTGCTGAAACCCAGACTTGCAGGCCGCGTATATTGCTTATTAATTCTGCTTGTGTGTTTTATACTTACTCTGCAATGTGTAAACTGGTATTAATACTTGTTAAAAAATGAATGGATGCTTTTGTGCTGATACAAAAGGAAAACTGGTATTACTTCTGCTTTTGTACTTTACAGGTTATAGTATTGATTCTGCTTGTGTGTTTTGTACTGCATGATGATTTATGCTCAAGAATCATGTAGCTTGTAAGAAAAATGCTCCGAAAGTTGAGATCTTAGTGGGGAATCCTGTCGTCATCTGTCCATAGGTTTTGTTTGTTCAGTATTCCTGTTCTGATGGCATTTTTGTTGGTGGTACAAAGAAAAGTGAATGTGGATGAGTTACAGAATTCATGCCATTGGTATTTCCATTTATTTTTTTTTGTTCAACATGGGACTTGTGATACAATGCTAAAAATATAGCATCTTATATCAAATTTATGTTCAACATGGCGGTTTATTTTTTGTTCTGTTATGCCGCAACTAATAGCTGATCCTTTTTTATGCAGGAACCTCGCTGAGTCACTGTAGCACTGTATTTGGAGCTGTGGTAATTTGGAGATGCTGAAATGGTGTCTTAGGGGCATTAATGCATGAACCTCGCTCAGTCAATGTTGTAATGTATTTGGAGCCACTGAAATGATTCCTGTTGGTGGGATGCAAAATGATGTATGTCTTTTGTTTGCCATGCCTGGTAGAAAAATGAAGTATGTACCTAGGAATTATTTACTCATTAAGTTGGTGGGATGTTGATAATTTGCTAGTCACAATTTTCTCTATTTTTTCTGAATTTTTGGAAATTTTTTTGGTTTTTCTGAATATTTGGGGTCATTTTTCGATATTCCTGAATACCTGGGTCGTTTTTCAATTTTTTTCTGAATTTTTGGAGTTGTTTTTCGATTTTTTTCCTTAATTTGCAGAGTCTTTTTTGATTTTTCCTGAAATATCGAGACTTTTTTTGATATTCTTGAAAAATCAGAGCATTTAACCGGGGTTTCTAGTCATGTGCTGCCAAAGCCCAAAGGGGAGAACCCCAACCGCACACCCTGGGTAGCAGCGTGCAGGTAATTCCCGTGACGCGGGCAGTGGCCCCGGGCAGCCAATCCGGCGCTCCCAAAGGAGGCCTTAGCGTTGTGCTTAAGCTCATGCAGGTTGAGGGACAGTGATCACCGCAAACGGGCCGGGGAAGAGAGCGCGCGCCAAAAAGGAATATTCCAATTTTACAAAACAATTTATTGCTGTCCGAGGATTGAAAATACAATCAATATTTATAACAAGTGTTTCAAGCAAAATCAGCAACGGAAACAAGATTTACAAGGACAAGCCCCACCAGGAACTAGTAATTTACTAGGTGAATTCCCCGTGCGATGCTGCGGAACCTTGAAGACCTTGAAGATGCATGGTATATATGAAGGGAGAAAATGCTGATAATTGGTAAATCGCTTCAGTCATGAGCACAATAAGTTTGGAAGCTTAATATCATTTCAAAATCTTGAGGAAATCTTAATGTGAAATTGATGTCTCCCGAGATGTCTGTATCATATACATGGTTGCATAGCATTATCCATGTGGGTGAATTAGACATGGATTCAGAATTTTCGCAACCTCCTCAATATTCTTGAAGCATTGTAATTTTTCTGTCTCACTATTTAGACCGCAGGAACTGGTATGATCTTATTTTACCAAATCCTAGCTCTTCCACATAATTTTTTAAAACAATTAACCATTGCTCCTGCTTATTGTATTTTACATTTTGTTCTTGGAACTGATAGAACCAACATGTGTTGAAAGTGGGAATGTTAAATTAGATTCAGAACTACGAATAGAATGATTGACATAAGAGAAGTAAGCAAGCAAAACTCAGCTTAACAAATGCTTGCTGATTTAGAAATATGGATTAATTATGGGCAAGCAAGTCCCTATTCCCGACATTACAACATGAACAAAGTGATAATACTCATTGAAACGGATCACTGAAATATTGAGATACATGCAGTCAATGGGTGATGGCGGCTAAAAATCAAATGATTCCTGGGCGACTATAGGCCATCAGACATGGATGGCGATAATCTACTTTCCGAAAGAAATGTCCATCCATGTAGTAATGTTTTGTGAAGATTGACCAGCAAGGGGCCTTTCTGAGTGAAATTATGTGAATCTGCATTGTTCAAGCAAAATCAACGAAGTCAGTGTGCTTGAAATCTGAGAATCATGAGAGAAGCAAAAAGAAACAACAATAGCATAGTAGGCAGTAGATACGTCTCAACATGTTCTTATTTGGTTTAGAAATCCCCCTTCCAATCCTCTTGTCACTACAGGCATGAAAAAACAGAGCCAAGAATTTGGGTAGTATTGCAACGAAGCATATTCGAGGAGCATGGCCATCCAAAGCTGTATACAAAAATACACTAAATGACCGTTATTATAAGAACTTTACTAATATCGATACTGATTTGAATATGAATCAATTGATGAAATGAAAAATGATACTGACCTGAAAATAAATATAATTTGGGCTGAGATTTTGACCAATTGTGCAAAGAATCAGGGAGAAACCCACCCTGCATGGGTATGTATCCCACATGATTTGGGCCATTGAAGAATTGATGTGTGCACACCCTATGAACGTAGAAAATTGAAGCGATTAAGGAGACAAAAAAAAATATCACGGAAGCATACATTTGCCTAGTTTCTTCGGCACCGTCAGGAGGGAAGGGGCATGCGAGACCTTCTGAGAGTTAGCACTCAATATTGCCGGTTGGTCCCAGGGATGGCTACCATTTAACGGGAGGAAGAAAGGTAACAGCAGAACGTCAGACCTTAATTGGCCATGGGAAAACGGCGCTACCATTAACGGGAGTATTAAAATGAGAATCATGGAGGTTCAATGTGTGACCTTTCGGATGGGTCACTTTGGCTGCCGAAACTTCCACCCGCAGGGGAGGAGAGCAGCAAGCCACCTAGTATGTTTGTGTGTTCCAGTGGATTTGATCCGATGTTAATGGTGGAAACGCTTTCATGTAATTAAAAATTAATACTAATGCTGGAAGGAACGGTCCATGATGGACCTAGTCAAGTAGTTGGCAGTTCCAGGAGGGCAAAGGGCGGGTGTTGTTGGTTCGTATGCTGATGTGCACTGCCGGAGGGGGCGAGCAAAACAATTGATGGCCAGATTAGCGTGAGACATGATGATCTAGCGGCCCATATTTTCTAAGTGACGTGGCTAGCTCAGAGTTGAGAGAATGAGGTGTTAATGACCTTTTGTTGGTTGCACTTATAAAGAAAGAGTAGATGAGACAGGGCATTGTATAATTAATAGTAAACTTACATGTAGAATTCTTGAAGTATTGTAGAGTGTTCAGACTTTAACGGAGACTATTATATTTGCATTAGGGATACCGTCAAACTGCAAAATACAGACAAAATTAGTGACCATGTGTTTATATCTGTACTCTCTGAATTTCCTAACAAAGGAAATCTGGTAGGATACAGTTACTAATAGATGTCTATAAAATGATTATTACCATTAGAACAACCAAATATATATTTCACAAGAGAGCCAGCTTCAAGTAAAGCACCATTTATCATGCAAACACTGCTATTTTCTGATGAACATACAAATAGAACTGACAGTCAAATGAAGAATAAATTGCTATAGATGAAAAGATAGCACACAATCGCAAAAAAAAAAAGGAAGAAGAAAAGATAGCACACAATTACTCATACGGTCATATGGTTCCATCCATGATCCACAGATTTCAACTATAAAACAAAAATGTTCTACGATATTTATTGCACCACAAACATGTTATGCGTTCATTAGGAAACACCATTGCTCTCCACAAGTTTTGATTACAGTAGTACGAGACAAAAATCTAAACTGCTAAGGTGAAAGTTCTACAATCCAAAATTTCTAGCATAATGAAAGCTCCCCGTTTGTCTTGGTAAAAAACGGAAATAAGAAAATAACATCAGAAACGTTAAGAACTATAGCTTACAACTGAATGCATGAAAAATTAACATACCACTGCCTCATACTATTGGACTAGGTTCTCTGCTTTTTCAAACATCTTGTTATGCTTCGTCATAAGTAATACCACTCACTGACACCATTTCTGTATAAGTCTGCAAAACTAAGATGCAACATATTAAAGTTACAAAATATTACTCGAAAAGGCATGATGTAGGTACATCAAACAAACGAACAGGATACTTTCATGAAACAACAAAAGGAGGTCACAAAATAAAAGAAAATTCGTCCTTGTACGTATTTTACACTATGAAGTAAACAAAATTTATACATGCGTGGATGCTGTAATTTATTTCTGGAATAACTAATTTTTTTTAACAATCAATAACAGAAGTTCAAAGGGCAAGCATATAGTGGCACATAACGTATCATTTACACACTATATTCAAACTGCTCTTTCGATCGAATAGACAGTACATCGTATTACCTCGGAAATTTCCGTCGAAAATACCGTATTCATTACTATAGCAGGCACCATCGGACCTTTTCGTTTACCCAACCAGCCCTAGCTGCAAGCGTAACTTCCTTATGTGGAAATAATAGACTCGCATAGAAGTAATCACCATGATTTTGTCATGGTAGTGATTACTGTGATTTCTGTCATACCATAGCCCAGCTGCCTCCATCTTGATTGATTGATTGCCTTCTGCATGAACGTCGCATTCCATCCAGCCACTACCAAATAGAGTAGAATCCCAACTCGAGCGGCACCGCTGCACTTGTTATGATGGTTCAATGTTATTGTCTATTTCTTAGGCAATATTCATGTATGAGATTATCATTTATATTGGGGCTCGTTATTTTTTATCACAATTATCGGTTCTCGGCCGATCTCGACATATTTTAGTGCCGATAGTTTCGTTCTCGATGTCCCAATATTTTTATATTATTTTCATTTCCGAGGTTACCGGTTTTTGATATTGGTTAGGAAATGATAATAGAATTTTTCAACCATTTCCAATCGTTTTCATCCCTATCCATAACTCAGTAATAAAGTATTATTACTTTCCTACAAAATTTATTTTTCTACTACTTTTCTTGTAGCGATCATTCACAGCAAATGTTTGATATACGGACATTTCTGCCTATAATTTAATGACACCATCGTAAATTTGTTCTTCCTTATATCAGTCCCAAAAAAAATAATAAAATTTCAAAATAACGGTTCGTATAGTCGATGCCTCTCAGCCGTGGGATCTCCAACGAACGCATGGATGATCGTCTTCAACCTCCGGCTCCATCGTCTTCCCTATCTTGCTCTCATGCGTCCTTGCGCGTGTGCTGTCCACTCGCCACCCTCTTCCCCCCCCCCCCCCTCCAGCGTCCCCGGTGGCATATTTGGCTCTAAGTCCACCGCCGCGCCGCGCTTACTCGTCGACGTCAAGCTCCTCTGCCCCAGCCTAACCTCACCGTGGATTTGACGATTGACATATAGAGTTTCCGAATCAAGTAACACTTAGTGAGGGGAAAAAAAAGAGAGAACTATTTCTGAGTGAGTGCCGGTGCGGAAAGGAAGGAGAGAAGCTAGCTAGCCACGCCACTGGCTCTCGGTTCCTGGACAGTGAGTGTGCGCAAACTACTTTTCTTAGCAAGGGCAGCGTCCACGTAGTACGTTGGTGTTTGGCAAACCCGGAGGTGGAGGAAACCGTCTGGTCAACTGGGGGTCCTGGGGGAAGGAAGGAAAGTGGCTCCTGCAGCCCCAGACACTAGAAGATTGAGGACCTCCAGTCCTTACAGCATCGCCGACGTGAGAGTATGGGGATCGGGCACGATGAGCATCCTCATCTCCATCTCGTCCCGGGCATCCTTGCCGTGGCTGCCGCCGCCGCCTTGCCCAAAACCCGACCCCGACGACGGCGCCGCCCCGCAGTCTTTCGCTGAGCTCCACCACCGGGATCTCGCGCCCTCGACCGACACCCAAATCGACGCCCTCGCCGTCCAACTCCATGCGGAGTCCCATGTCCAATCCCTCGCTGCCCAGCTCCACCTCGCCGGCGCCGCAGACGCAGACCCTCCGCCGCATCTGCTGCCGCCGATGGAATCCCCCAAATCCAAATCTTCCAGCAGCAAGTCGACGAAGCGAGCGCGATCCGTCTCCGATGTGGTGCGCGTCACCAACCTCGGCGTTGCCGAGCAGCACCACTTCCGCGCCTTCGTCCGCCGCGCGCGCCTCACCTTCGAGGCGCTCCGCGGGATCTACCAGCGCCAGAAGCTCCCCGCCGGCAGACGCAACCACGCCGACCTGCGCGCCTACAGCAGCATGCTCTCCGCCGGCCACTGCCTCCACCGCGAGCGCCGCATCGTCGGCCACATCCCCGGCGTCCTCGTCGGCGACGCCTTCTTCTACCGGGCCGAGCTCTGCGTCGTCGGCCTCCACACCGAAACGCAGGCCGGCATCGGCTACATCCCCGGCAGCGCCGTCAGCGAGGGCCAGCCCGTCGCCACCAGCGTCGTTTCCTCGGGTGGCTACCTCAACGACCAGGACGCCGGCGGCGACGTCCTCGTCTACACCGGCAGCGGCGGCCGCAAGCGCAACCGCCTCGACCACCACGCCGACCAGAAGCTCCAGGGCAGCAACCTCGCCTTCCACAACAGCTACCTCTACGGCGTCGAGGTGCGCGTCATCCGCGCCCACACATGGGAAAACAGCAAGGTCTACGTCTACGACGGCCTCTACAGGGTCGTCAGCTCTGACTTCGGCACCGGCAAGTCGGGCCATCAAGTCTGCATGTTCAAGCTTCTGCGTATCCAGGGCCAGGACGACTGGCTAAATGGAAGCAAGAGCTGGAACACCGCCAAGCAGATCAAGGACGCCGTCGACGCCCAAATCCGTCCGCCCTGGTACATCTCTCTCGACATTTCCAGCGGGAAGGAACCTGCTTGCAGTGTTCCTGTGTCCAATCTGGTGGACGACGATAGGTCTCCCCTCGATTTTGAGTACACCGTGCATCTCGACTTTTCATCGCTTCTCGGGCCGGTCCTGAAGCAGGAGGAGGGCTGCCGTTGTGTGGCGGTCGTTTGTGGTTTGAGGTGCAAGTGTGCAAAAAAGAACGTTGGCGGACCAGTGTACAACGAGGATGGAACCCTTGTTATGGGAAAGCCCGTGGTGTATGAGTGTGGTGCTCAGTGTGGATGCCCCATTACCTGTGTGAACCGGGTCACGCAGTGGGGGATGAAGCACCGCCTCGAGGTGTTCTGCTCTGCGGAAGCAGGATGGGGTGTCAGGACACTGGACTTGATACAACCTGGCGTGTTCGTGTGTGAATTCAGTGGTGAGGTGGTGGCTGTAGGCAATCAATCAGGCAATACTGGCATCATAGATCCAAACAAGAGGTTCCCTCCACGGTGGAGTGAGTGGGGAGACGCCTCCAATGTGGATCCACACATCAAGCAACCTCAGTTCAGCCAGTTCCCAAGGGCAGGATACCTACTAGACGTGTCTCGGAAGAGGAGTGTGGCGTGCTACATCAGCCACAGCGACACACCCAACGTGTTTCTCCAGTATGTGCTTCGTGGAGATGAGGACGAATCGCACCCTCATCTCATGGTGTTCGCCATGGAGACCATCCCACCCATGCGGGAGCTCAACATCGATTGTGGAATGCCGTGAGTATTAGCTTGGTGCTGGTGCTGAAACACTAATGTATGGATTAGGGATGGATGCTGTCGACAAGTTGTTTTTTCCTTTCCCAATTTGTATTGTGTAGCCGTACATTGCTACAGTGCTTGGTATGTGCTTCTGGACTGTATGTTTTATGAATGAAGTTGTTCTGCTAAAGCATCTGATTCATCTTCTTTTCTTCGGGTCTATATTTTTTTAAAACAAATAAGTTTGCGGGGAGTGGGAAGATTTAGATGGTTAGGTACATATCCAATGGTTGAAAAAGTGGCTGAGAGATTAGCAAAATCTAAGTCACCTGAGAAGGAGACACACCTAGCTATAGATACATATTTATTACTCTGCACACTGATGGGATGACTAAAACATATTCTTTAGGTCTTAGGATGTATTTTCCTTGAGAATATAATGGACACCAGTGAAATTTGGCATCCCTGCCATTTTGTTCAACCTATAGTGGGATCAATTAGTTTGCAATCCGATCTTCAGGGAGTGCCCATGCTGTAAATAGGCTGTGCAGAGCCAGTGACAGTGTACAGAGCTTGCCGTGTCGTTTTTTACAGCCAAGTATAGTTTGCCTCCACATTCTGGTGGTTTTATGAATTTTGGTCTGCTCAACGAGCTGAGGCGGCTTGCGAGATATATGCGCTTTTTGTCCAGCCCTACTCCCAAATGTACTTCATTTCTGTAGCATCCCACCAATCTGGTGTAACTCATTCCGGTTAATAATGTGGTATGTATTAATGAAAAATATATATGTATATGTTTACTAGTCATACTATGTTTATAGTTTTTCCCGGCGGGCCCCTCTCTCCTACTGTTCATAATTCACTGTTCCAAATTCGTGTCCCACTTCTGGCCGTCCATTTTGGCGCTAGGTCCATCCTGCCGTTCGTTCCTGCTGCTGTGCTTCGCACACGGTCGAGAATTCACGACTAGCTTCCCGATCCTTCCGTCTTCTCCGCCGCACGCCCTGCTTCCCAACGCCCCGAGCTTCCCAAGAGCGCCGGTCCCTCATGAACTTCCGCCCTGCCTCATGCCCCGTCCTCCCCGTGGTGAAGCTCTGCTCGCCGACGCTCTCGATCCAGTCGCGACTCGCGACAGTGCATGCCTTCAGAAGGTTCGAGTGATTCACTGCGTACTCCGTACCACCGCCACTCCTTCGGCTGCCTCCTCCACCGTGCTTGAATTAAGGCTGAGGACGTCACGGCAAGGGCTGCCCCGACGGCTCCGAAGCTCGCGAGGTATTCCATCTGACCCGCTCCTTGGATGTGCCATCGCTGCTCCTTCCCCCTCCTCTGCCATTCTTGAATTGGCAGTTTCACGATCATGCTCCACATAGCGACCATACTTAATTTAATTAAGCTTCAGAAATGTTAAGTGAAACGATAGTTGTATCTGAACCTGATACCTAGGTTTAGATAAAGATACCAATTTCCTGAGCCGCACACAATATTGCATCCTAGAACGATAAGTACAGATTAATTTCTTCCAGACCTTTACTTTGTTATACTTTTGCCTCTTTTTTTTCCGTCGTGATATAGATAGACTAATTATGTAGCATGAGTATCAGCTCAGTTTACTATTTCAGGCAAATCTGCAGCATGAGTATGCCGGAAGACACACTACCTCTTCATGGGCCTAAGGTGCGAGCTGATTTAGCTACTCAGATGGTGTGTATTTCTCGGGCCATGTATTTTCATACTCAGATTTCACTACTCAGACCATGTATTTATCGAATAAGCCATACAATATGTTTATGGAATTTGGTGGATATTTGACGTTCTTAGCATGTTGATATCTGCAAGTTGATATCATTCAAGTCTACATTGTCAGTTATGTGCCGAAACTTAGCATGCCAAGTTGGACTTGAGCAGAAAATTAACTGATCATTTGATACAGACTATGGAGGAAGACCTCGGCAATTGGCTGAAATTCTGTGTTCTGAAGCCCACTTTCACAATTGTTCGCGATGAAGGTACAGAATGCTTTCTACCTTTCATTCGTGGGGCTCATCTGTGTTAGACAATGACTGACAGCAGCAAGTGGTGCAGAGGTTCTATTCCACCATGTTGTACTGCAAGAAGCAGTCGTATCTCCAACTTAGTGCTGGGATATTCCCACTGTCGGATGGTTGTAGCAGCTCACTGGATTGCAAAACATGTTGTTCCTTGCCTAAGCAGCTAATTCCCACACTACGGGATTAAGGTGATCCTTTCTGTTTCTGTGAACATCTGCACATGATCTTTTGATTTTTTAACTGTTTGCACTCTAAATACATACTTCTGTCAATCATTAACTATGACCCCGTTATTTCACTATAACTGTAGCAGACCATCTTCTCTTCTCATGGGATTGAGATACATCATTAAAGCTAAATACATTTTTATGCTTCCGTGTAGACTACAGTGTTTCGCATGCTATCAGCAATAGATGCTTTACCTGTCCATGAATTGCACAAGAATCAACCTATTCTGTGGAAACTAAATCGAGTGGAACTGCAAATTGTAGCAGAGTAAAACCAGGTTTCTGGGCTTGAAGCCAAAGTAAAAAAAAAAAAAATCATTGAAGTCTTCTGGCAATTAAATATTTTTTTTGTGGGTTTCGTAGGTCCGAGAAAGAGTTTTAAGAAATAAATATGCCGAAGTACTCATGTCAATAGAAGTTAGTCTGCTATGAGTAGACGAAGAAGTGGAGAGGACAACAAAATTTGAAATATGCGACAACTTAAAGGAAGTCGTTGGAAAGAGGGAGAAAAGGTTGTGCTGTGCTGCTGTTAGTATTCTCCAACCTCTCCATACAATAAAATAGTTTGTGTTAACATGCACGGGCCGGGCTGCCATTAGCAGTGGCGTAGCTAGAGTGGGCCGCTAGGGTGGGCCGCAAAGGCAAAAACGAATGGGCCATCGAACTACAGTATACGCTACAGTGCTAAAACGGCTCGTTTGCAGAATCTCAGGGTGGGCCGCGGCCCACCCGTCCACCCGGCTGGCTACGCCACTGGCCATTAGATATCCTAAGTCAGATTAACATAACTTCAAGTTAATATTAGTTTCTCTATTCAGATGCACAAGTTGCAGTTCAACACTTTCTCTAATACATCACTTGGAGTCTTACCTCCTTTGCATCCATCTTTTACCTAATATTCGGCTCAGGCTGAAGAAACATGTGATTATTAGATCTGATTTTTGCGTCATGTGTCAATAGTACATTTTCATGCTCTGATGGAGCTTGCCTATTTCTTTCATACCATTGCTGTTACTATTCCCACATTGTTCGTGTTCTTCACACATACTCAATTTTGTTTAGAACCTTTTTGCTCATTTCATTCGCCATGCTGTGCGCTCTGCATTTCGGCAACTTTTTCCATATACTCTGTGCAGTCAATAATCCCTTGGCATAATTTTTCTGTAGGCATATCGTACCAGGAAAGCTTTTTGTTTATTTTGCTTTTCTGATCTAAGTAAATGTCACCTTTTTGGTCGGAGAACAAGCCTACATTGTTAAAGTTATGGATGGATATCAGCTATGTATTTTAGTTTATTTCCTTATTTTCACATCATGAACACGCCCTCAGCTCCTTTTTACGTTAAAGTGTTAGAATCATTATTCATATGAATGGGGTTATGTTGTAATCTGTTCCAGCCAAGTAATGTGTCATGAATGTTGGCAGATTAGAGTACCAGAGAGTCTAACTACTTTCTTCTGTTGTAACTCTACTTCAGGTATAGAGCTATTGCATAGTCATATCCAACTTTTCCTATAATGCCAGCCTCATACTACCCTGAACCACAATCTTTTAATATTGTTTTCTGTTCATCTTTATGATTGTTTGTCATCAGATTTGTTGCAAAGTTATATATTTTAATGTCATGTTATATGGTGGGTTTTTTACGTGATGTTACATGGTGTTACTTCTCTGTTGACAGTGCGCACTATTTGTGTCGAACGACAGAGTACTGTGTCCTCATGCTGCATTAAATTGATTTTTTAGGTAGTCTACTCCAACATGGAGATAATTTGGTTTTTTAGTTCACATCTAAACTGGTGAAGTCCATATGTTAGACCTTTTGAATCTGGGTACCACACATGCTCCCAACGTGTAATTTGGGATCGGTACTTCAACTAGAAAAATGCATATTACAATAGATCTTTAACTATGTTAGCATATACCGTATCAGTTCGTTAACAATCAATTACCAGGCTAACAATACTTGGTCCCGCGGCAATTGCCGCGGGGTTCTTTTCTAGTATGTTTATAGTTTCTCCGGGCTGGGCCTACCTACTACTGTTTGAAACTTACTGTTCAATATTCACTGTTCCTATGCAGCGCAGTCTGCTGGCCGTCCGCTTACATCATTTGTGCATCATCCAGCCGTCCGTTGCCGCACCTCAAACTGCTCCGCAGCTACAGCGTGCATCTCCTTCCGGATTCTCCCGCACCCTTCTATTCTGCCCTCTCCAAGCTACGGCAGCCTGCTGATCCTCCCAGACCATTCATCGACCACCTCGCCGCGCTGACGGGTCGCGGCCTGCACTACCACGTCGCCGTGCCGCCTAATCGCCCACGCCGCTGCTCTGCCGCGCAGCTCGACCCTCGCCTTATACATCCCCGTCGCTCTCCCTCCTCCAGTCCTCCTCCATGCGTCACCATACTTGCGTCATCGCAGCGGAGGGCCGTCCTGGCGCTCGGAAGGGGCCCCTCGAAGGTCAATCCGGTACACGGACGGCATGGAAGGCGGTGGTGCTGCTCGCAACCAGCACGACGCGCTACTGCGGTGGCATGGCTCGATGGTCGGCGGCGCGGCGGCTTATGCGATGTAGCCATGTTGGTCCGCCATATCTCCCTCCCCTCAGCTGAATCTCTTTTCCCAACCTGGCTACTGACCCTCTCTGGACTCGCTATCTTCGATTCGTCTTCGGCCGCTGTTCTGCTTCGCTATCCAATGGAGATTGGAGACTGCAGTGCGCTGCGCAGCTGCCGTCGGGGAGCCGGCCAGGGAGGACTCGTGCAAGCATAAGTCGTCTTCCTTCACTGGTGCCCATCCTCTCTCCGTTTACACTCGCCTCAAGATCCGCAGTGTTTTCCTCACGTTCTCCCCTTAAATGTATTTATGTTTCGTACTTGACTGAATCGTTCCCTGCTGGCAGCCATCACAACCAGATGTACAGGAAAAGAAGATCATGAGATGAGGCCTCTTAACGATCTTCTCTTCGAGAACCAGGGTACTGTTGATTCTTGATAACATCATATTAGCTTATACCACAGATAATTGCATATCTTCATCGAATTTTGATTGGCCTGTTCTGCACCTCCCGAGGAATACGATAAACCAGTAATCTGCACTTGATAGCTTTTGGACTGAGTGGATAAGATGTTTTTCGATTATGATACAAATTGTTCTGCTTCCAATGTGTGCATCTAGCAATGTTGTGATTTTTTGAATAATAATCCTCTTATTCACATGAACATTTTTATCTAACAGCTCCAAAGTTTCCACTGCAGGTTGTGGTCGTAGATGTATGGTAGATTGCAACTGTTATTTTTCCCCATGAGATAAGCAGGATATTTACAATTTTTTTGAAGCAAACCATTTTTAGAATTCATTTTTAAAAGTAAATGTTTGGTTATTGTGATCCAGATTCTTATGATGAGCTCATATTTGAAATCAGAGGACCAATCTGCTGCGGGATGGACTCAGCCAGCATTCAGCTCAGTTGCTTACAAGACCCAGCTGCACGATACTGACTGTTGTGGCCACCACAATTTCTTGGAAGCAGCATGTAGATCTCGACTCCGTAGCACCAAGTCAATTTTTGCACCTCCAGCGCATCCTCGCTTGGGACATGCCCATTTCCTGATGAATACTGCCATGTGGATGGCTGCCTGCATTCTTGCAGGGTATGGCAAAGGCGGAGTATGTGCATTACGAACCCAAGCAGGAAGACCCGTTCTTGGACAACCTAAAAACCAACCCCATGAAGCTGTAGCCGCCAAGGTACACCTCTTTTTTCCATTTCCTTTTCTCCTAACTTTTTTTTTATGTTTATGTCATAAGCTAAAATAGATCATAGCATAATGCAAATCATGCTCTGTTAATGTTGGTGTTTGGCGCTATTAATTACATTGCCGTCTTTTACCATGTATGAACGGATGTTTTTCTGTGTTTGATGCCAACCTGCTATCAATTTTTTTACCTTCTTTACTGATTATATATAGTCGTTTTCTTCTGCACCAAAACTTTGACATAAAAAGACAAGGCATATAGGACATGTCAATAGTAATGGTGAGTGCCCATGTGGCGGTTTCAGAGATTGCAATTTGTTGCTATCTTCTTCCATGATTTGTGCCAGCAGAAAGTTCATAAAAGGAAGTTCGAATCATATAACTAATAATCGTGGTTGTTCACTGACATATATTTTGTAAAATTATTTCAGTTCCTTTGCATATTTCTTATCTGATAGTAAATATTATACCTTTTATGGTTCTTGATTTTTTGCAGAGTGATCAGCCTAGCAAAAATCCAGTTAGCGAAAATATTCTGAGATGTCATGAGTTGTTCAGGTTATGTTCTTTGTCCCTATAGCTCTATTCATTTCCCGATAATAAGCTATGTACCAATGATTTAACCTCACATTTCTATGCAGTAACTATCTTGCTAGATTTATACCACAAACTAGGGCTTTTTCCTGTAATGCTTTTCTTCAGTGGATGGAAGCCCCAGGAGTGTCTGGTTAGTTTGTGAGGTTTAAATATGATTACTTTGTTTCCCAATTGTTGAATGGAATCCTATATTTTTCCCTCTCAAAAATAAACTGCGAATTTGCTACAGCCAACAATACTGTTGTGGAGGTTGCATCCAATGTTTGGTGCATTTTTGAATAAACTATCTTTGAATGTAATTTTTGTTGCATATAGAAACAGTCATTTCCTGTACCTGACTTCCTGCTTAAAAAAAATAGTTACATTACCCTCACAATTTAGTTCATACTTTGATAGCATGCTATAAAGATCTACATGCGTTGACATAAAGTTGTCCTTGGTCCTTGCTTCATCTCAAATGATTTTCTTAATTGTGTTTAATGGATGTAATTCACATGTTGCAGAGCTGTAGCTGTGTGTGCACCTTCTTCAGAAATACTGCTTGATCCAAGCTGTAAATGCAAACATCGTGCACATTTTTTTTCTGAGAGAGCTGGTATAGTTTTCAGCATTAGATTTGGAAGCTCCATGCTGGACAAACTACATGTTGTACTCTTTTGTGTTGTATACATCTAAATCCTTATATCTTGCCCTAAACTTAATCCATTGAATCAGACTTTCATTCAAAGTAAGACAATTCTTCAAAAATATTGTTTGAATGTAATATGCATTTAAAGCATGCACCACTCTCTCCCACCTCTCCACAGTAGATTTTGATAGCTCGTGAATCCAAGTATCTGTTAATGAATACTCATTTACGGTCTCACTTTCAATTTTTTTTCCGTTGCGATGTGTTTGATTTCACATGATCCAATGCACCCGCGGCATTTGCCGCGGGGCTTTCGTCTAGTTAATGAAATTAACCTGTTAGATGTCTTATTTCTTTACAAGGTTTTTTATTTCACTTGCTTTCTTGGCATTCTAAAACTTTATTATTTCTCTTTGCTTTCTTGGAATTTTATAAGAGTCAAAACTTTATTATTTCTGATTGCTTTCTTGGCATTTTATAGTGGCTGTTCATCGTGTTACGACATTTAAACATGCACAGGCTCACATAGCTGGAATTTTACGGGCTCAATTTTCCATGTTGCATCGTACAAGAGAATAGAATTCTGCTTGTACAGCAGGGATGGCAACTGGATGGGTTCAGGGTGGGTGGAGCAAAAACCCACCTGAGACGAGAAAGGCCTCGGATGGATAATGACACGCACGAAACCTGAACTTTTCCTTTCTTTCAAAATTCTGAAAAATGGACCTAAAAAACTTCGAAAATCTTGAACATTTGATTGGCTAGAGAACAGATGATGAATAATCCATTTGAATAAGGACCACTCTAAAAGATGAAGCTGATATTTAAATATTTTTTTTTCAAAATGCATGTCCTAATCACCGATACATTTCAAAGGGGGCTGGGCTGACTTTCTGGTGCCCGGGTGCACGCGTGGTGTAACCGAACCTGCGCCGGACGCAAAATCACACCCGCACCCCCCACCCGTTAGGTGTGATCCCGCGGGGGGCCTGAACCTGCGGGTGAGATTGTTGCCATCCTTTATAATCTAATCAGTCGTGCCCTCTGCAGATAACATCAGCAAATTTCGGCAAATTTCCTACTTGAATCTACCTAGGCCCCTAGCTGCCCATTGCTGCCATGCAACGGTGCATGACACGTTGAAGGCTCCATGATGTGACCAACAAATATGATTTGTACCGGACACCTCCTCCTCCACCAGGAACAGCACGAACGGATGATCGGCAACAATATAAGCCACCTGTTCCGGTGAGCAAGAGTAAATGGACATAGAGCAAGCGCGGTGACGGCGGCTGCCTCGGTTCCTTCCTGGTTGACCTCTAGTACCGTCTTGTTTGAGACCTCCCCGACGCACAGTTGGCCATGTCGGACAGGTCGGCTTGTCCTGCTACACTTATGATCATATTTGGTTCGCAAAAAAAAATAATGATCAACTTTGCTAGAGCAGCAATCATAAAAAGCCAACCTGAGTCGTAGACATTAAATCAGAAAGAGGAAATTAGAAATTATCGGGAACACAAGAACATCTCTATTAATTAGGGAACAGCAATCATAAAGCCAATATGATCTTTGCCAATATGATCGAGGACATGGCCTACAAATACAATAGCACCGGAGACCTCCTCAATCAGGAAGAATACGAATGGGTGATCAGCAACGAAGTCCACTGTCCTCGGCGGACTCATTGCCGAGCATCCTATGCATAGCATCACAACAGTGGCCGCAGCAGCCACGGTGCCTTCCTCGTTCACCTCGAGCACCGCCTTGTGCAACACGTCCGACACGTACAGCGGCAAGCCTGTGGCCTCCTCGCAGGTGGCCATGCCGGACAGGTCAGCCTGTTTATCGTCGAACACTGCTTTGATGCCGAGGTGGTCACTGAGGACGCTCTGGAGGCTGCCAAAGAAAGAGAGCTTGAACTTGGGCAGCCGGAAGTCCCCCACCGCGACCTTCTTCTCCGGCAGGTGGTCTCGCCGGATTCCCCCGCTGGACGTGATCTTGTCAACAAGTGCTGCGAGGCCGTCGCGCGCGTCTGGCAGGAAAACGTACATGGAGTAACGTGGGAGCTCGTCGTCTCCTCCGCCGGAAGAGCCGCCATGCGATTGTGGCTCTGGTATTGACTTGTATGGGAGCTTGAGCACCTTGAACCTGTTCCGGACGGCGATGAACTGGCGACGCCGGGAAATCATGAAGGGCGCGTCGACGGCGCCACCGTCATGGCGGTAGAACTTGTCTACCTTTGTGTGCGCCTTGAGAAAGGGCGTCTCCCACCTGCCGTTGAAGTAGATGGCGTTCGCGAGCACGACATTGGTGTCCGGACCAACTGAGGTTTCGTCGAGGATCGAGGGGATGAGGTTGTTCGTTGCGGATGCCACCCAGCTGTTGTCTGTTGATCTCCTTAACGGCCTTCTCCGGCTGCACCGAGAAATTAAGAAAGGCTCAATCCAAGCAGGGCAATGGTACTGTAACAAACACTAACCTGCTGATCATTGGAAGATCGATCTACCTGCTTGCCGAAGTCGACGGCGCGAGCCACGGCCTTGTACGATTCGGCGGCCTCGTCGCGGTACTCCGGCAGCAGCGCCCACGCGGCGTCGTGCCAGACGCCGGACGCGAACGCGACGGCCGGCCCGCCCGACGCCGACCTGTCCGCGAGCGCGCGCTCCGCGAGGCCCTCCACGAACTCGGCGAGCTCGCCGCGGGTCCGCGCGCCGAGCGCGGCCACCAGCGCGAGCGCCGCGTAGACGGACAGCGGCGAGAACACGAGGTTCTCGACGCCCCTGCGCTGGTCCTCACCGTCTCCGAGGTGCTTCGACAGGCGGAGCGCCAGAGACGT
Source organism: Eragrostis nindensis (assembly GCA_012490785.1). Lineage (NCBI taxonomy): Eukaryota > Viridiplantae > Streptophyta > Magnoliopsida > Poales > Poaceae > Eragrostis > Eragrostis nindensis. Next base: position 16,997 of record JAAXCT010000300.1, on the reverse strand, counting down.
GAGGCCGTTGCCGGCGGACTTCCGCCGCCTGTTTTTCATGGCGAACCCGAATTCTGGATCGAGGAGATTTCGAGGCCGGATGCGGTTTTTCAAGATCTAGTCTGTCAGACCCCTATTGCGGCAGCAAGGATCCATATATCGCTAGCCGTCGCAGGATATATATTGCTTTTTCTTTCCATGGTTTTGAATTCCGAACTCCAATCGATACGCAAGACACTTCGAAACTGTCACCACTAATCCCTCGCAAAAAAAAAAATCTCACCACTAACAATATAATTTGGCTTAAAATCCATACTTAGCACATTAGAGTCAATAAATACAAAATTAACTGTATTTTATCGGGTATACTCCCTCCGTTCTCTTTATTTAATAGGTGTCGGTTATCTTAGTTTAAGCTCTCATGAGCCCAAAAATGGACGTTACTAGGACACAAAAGAGGCTTGGTTGAATTTCACAAAATCCCAAGTTATATGGTCATTGGGCATGCTTGGAATTTCAGTAATATTTAGAGACAACTATGTCTTACTCCAATTCAACTCTGATCGTCCCTCACCTTTTAGGGTTAGTAAGCTTGCTCTCATATTTTAAATTTGAAGCTAAATTTTACCCATAAAACGTTATAGACGCTCAACACATTGTCAAATGATCTATAATAGAAAGATAAAATACCCTTGTGAATATTTGAGGATAATGTTTGGCTTCAGATATTCAAACGTTTTACACCATTGACATCTAGAAACTACAAATGTCCCTGTTCACAAGAAAATTAACACCGTATTGATGATCTTTATGTAGAAACGTGCAACTAAATACATCAAGCAACATAAATTGGCAGAAAAAGTCTATTTTACTCCCCCAAACATTCACAATTCAATTTGGTGCAATCTATACTTTATTGAGATTTGTCTTTTTTTTATTTTGTTTCTCAGTCTATAAGTGGAATTTGAAGATCAATTTTTCATGATGACAACTCTCATGACAATCTATGTTAAAAAATAAGACTGATATGAATAAATAATTACAAATGATACTATTTAGTAGATAGTTAAACTGCAATAACCGATACATGCATACAAATGATATGAAAAATAATTACAAAATATTTTAACATTGTTTATTGTGAGAACTATCATTAAGAAAAAATTTGAGCTTTTTCAATTCCCATTTGTAGACTGAGAAACAAAAAAAAAGACAAATGTTAATAGGGTGTATATTGTACCGATTGGAATTGTTTGAGAGAGTAAAGGGAGTCATCATTTTGTTTAGGGTTTGATACGGACAAACTGAGTTGTTCGGGGGGGGGGGGGGGGGGGGGGGGGGGGCAAAAGAGACTTTTTCTAAATTGGGTAACATCGATCAAAGGTGCACTACTTGTACAGAAAAGTATTGCGTACGTGGATAAGCATTGGCCCATTGAGCACACGAAAATATGAACATGATATGCTTGAGGGGAAAACAAAAAGTTCTGAGTCGAGTGAACTAATGAAAAATATTATTAATTCTGAGATATTTAAAACGTTACAATATATTTGATTCTCTGAGGACTGAGGCACCCTCCACTTTAGAGGATTTGACCTGGCCATCAACCTGACCTTAAAGGATCAAGCACGGTTCCAGCAAAGACGATTGCATGAGACACCTCCTCAATCACAAAGAACATAAACGGGTGGTCGGCGACGAAATCCACTATCCTCGGCGGACTCCATGGCCGCAGACTCATCCCAGCCGCCATCGAACACATGGTGACGGCGGCAGCCTCAGTGCCTTCCTCGTTCACCTCGATGACCGCCTTGTGCTGGACATCCATCATCGACAGCGGCATTGCGTCCGGACCATCGGACCGGGCCATGTCAGACAGGTCAGCTTCGTCCTCATGGAAAGCGGTCTTGATCCCCATGTCGGCTCTCAGTACATGCGAGATGCTGCCCGAGAAGGTTAGCTTGAACTTGGGCAGCCGGAAGTCCCCCACCGGCACACGCTCATCAACCCGGTACTCCCGTCGGAACCGGGCGTTGTTGGACGTGATCCTGTCGACCAGGTACGCAAGCCCGTCGCGCGAGTCCGGAAGGAAGACGAACATGGAGTACTGCGCGAAGTCGTTCCCGACCCAGCCAGTTGGGTAGTAGTACTGATGAGACGGAGGCGGCGACCTGTAGAGGAGCCTGAGCACCTTGTACCCATCACGCACGTCGATGAACTGGCTTTGCCAGGAACGCATGAACTGCGCGTCCGCGGTGCTGCCGTCGAGGCGGTGGAACTTGTCGACCACGGTGTGTTCCTTTTTGAAGGGCTCCGTCCACTTGCCCTTGAAGTAGATGGCGTTGGCGAGGATAATTCTCGTGTCACGGTTTACGGACGACTTGTCGAGGATCGAGCTGATGAGCCTGTTCGTCGCTGTCGACACCCAGAAGTTGATCTCGTCAATTGCTGCATCCGGCTGCACGAAGAAAGAAATCAAATCAGAATACAGTGCCGGAGAATTATATATGTCGTGAAGCGGCGAAAGGTCTTGGCTAGATTGCAGGCTGTACCTTGTTCCGAAAGTCGACGGCGCGAACCGCGGCCTTGTAGGACGCGGCGGCGACCTCGGCGAACTCCGGCCGCGGCGTCCAGGCCACGTCGTGCCAGACGCCGCACGCGAACGCGACGGCCGGCCCGCCCGACGCCGACCGGTCGGCGAGCGCCCGCTCCGCCACCCCGCGGACGAGCGGCGCGAGCTCGTCGCGGGACCCGGCGCCGAGCACGGCCAGGAGCTCGCGGAGCGTGGCGCCGCCGCCGCCGGCGCCTTCCGCCACCAGGGCGAGCGCCGCGTAGATGGACAGCGGCGAGAACACGAGATTTGTGGTGGCGCCGGCGGCGAGGTTCCTGGCGAGGCGGAGCGCGAGGGACACCATGCCGGCGGCGTCGGCGGATCGTGGTTCCATCATGCGGTTGCGAATCATGGCGTACACGAAGGGTTGTCGTCTCCCTTGTCGACGGGCGCTTGTTGCCTCTCCCTTGTCGACGGAGTTGTAGTGATATAGACCTCGGATACCGTCTTTTTTGGAAGCATGTGCTGATATGCCTATGCGTTTAGGATTCGGATATACTATCAATTCCCATATTTTGAGTCGGATCTATAACCGGCACGGACCTTGGTAGCATAATAATTGGAAAGACTAGCCACAATGCCCGACTTGGAACAAAAATCGGACCTTCCTTTCAAAATTTAAAGGCCTCAGTTTCATCCAAAATTGTTACAACTGTAGTTATCATTGACAGATCTGCAATTGGAAAATTGAGACTGAAACTCGTCATCAGACCTTCCTTTCAAATTTTAAAGGTCTCAGTATTATCCAAAATTCTTATAATGTTATTGTCCTAGTAAAAGAAAAATTGGAGAAACGTCCTTGAGAAGAGCCGTTGCACAAAAAAATATTCTTTTTTTTGTAAAGAGAGAGCTTTATTGATTACTCATGGACAAGATTAAAATCAAGAGCGATCAAGATGCTCGATACAATGAGGTACACTCCCTCCATAAAAAAATATTCGTCGCAATATGAATGCCTCTTTTGACAGAAACAAATATTCGTGCAATTGATAAGTATTCCTTCCGTCCTTAGAAAAATGACGTTTTTAACTTTTTTTCTCACCTAAGATACGTTAATCATAACATATTTATTTTAATATTTGCATTAAAATTAAATAAGAAGAACGGTAACGTATGACTAAAAGTCAAAAGCATCATTCTTTTTGGGATAGAGGTAGTAGGCTATAGATCGCCATGTTTCAAAATTGTTGTGATATCAATAACTTTAGTTTGGCTAAAAAAAATTCAATAACTTTCGTGGCAATATTGTTATTCTGTTACCACAATTTTACTCCTGTGGAAATAAATATGCTTTTTCTTGGTACGATTTATCTGAAATATGGCACGAGAACCTGCGATCCAGGGATCCATCGCCTTCTCCACGATTCTCCCCGGCGCCCTGCTAATCCAATCAGCCACCAATAGATCGCTGCTGCTCCCTCTTCCATCCCTACAGCTTCAGGGCCACCCTTATACGGCTCTGCACCGCAGCAGACCATCCCTTTACCAACTCGCCACCAACCATCCCACTCCTGCAAGCGCCCCTTGCATCTAACGACGACGACGGCGACGTTGCTCTACTTCCTCGATTCAGGTATCTATGGATTTTCCCTCCGCAAAAACCAGGGAATATATGGGTTTACGACAATCCCAATCCCTTCCTCTGTTTTCTGCTTGTAATCTCAATTGCAACTATGTTACCAGATGAATTGTTCTTGTGTGTTGTGTCGAGGTACAGAATAAGATTGGTAATTTTTGTAGACGGTGATCAGATTGGTGATAGGATCGGAGTTACATGTAATGAATCATAACACCCTGATGTTTAGAATTTTATTGTTGAACATCATCTGGACATTGAATTGATATTGTACTTAATTTGAAACACAAATTGAACCCACCTAGGTCAATTCAGGTCTTCTTTTGGTTTGATACAGGAAAATAAATCTAACCTTCAAGGATTCGTTCCATCTTGCATGATTACGGAGTTCAGTCTGTCAATATGGTTAGCCATTAATTTTATTACCTTGACCACAACTGCGATCAAAGTTAAAATGAGCCCTTGTAAAATTTTCGCCCGTACTAGAGACACTTAGCTGTAACATGATAAAATGGATGTGCAGGTGTAACAGCCAATGCCTACACTGCATAGTAAGATGGGCTAGTGATTTTGCTTTTTTTTTATTCAGCTAAACAAAGTGGAACATGTATTCGTAATTCCTGAAGAATACATTGTGAAATAATACTTGTAATGTTTGACACTATATATGTTCTTGATGTTGGACTGACTACTCCATAACTAAGTTACAAGGTATTATTAGTTTCCTACAAAATTATAAGGGCAGGTACAAAGGTGTTGTCTCATAGATCGTCTCATGCATGACACGTAATCATAAGACGATTTATTAGACAACACATACAATAGATGATTGTTTTAGTTGTCTTGTAATAATTACATCTTCGCTTAATTTATGGATGAAAAAGGAATGTTTATGAGTTGCATGGCAACCACAACTCGTAAAATGGTGTGTGAGCCGTCTCATACTCATAAATTTTAGCACTTGAGGTGGTTGCCTCGCGAAACAACCGTCTCTTTCCTTTACCTCCCTCTCTCTCTTCCACCCATCAAAAATCCTACGTGGCGTTGGATGAGACGGGCTATGAGACTCCCTACGTGTAGCGTTGTACCTACCCTAATGCTCATTTTTTTCTTTTCATGTAGCGATCAGTTGAATTTATTGTAACACTATGATGGATTGAAATGCTGTCGCGATACATACTGCCATAAATAATATTGCGATAAACCGTTGTGATAAGATATTGCCTCCAAATATGCTTTGTTGCTATAGGACTAATTAATTTCCTCTGATACTACTTCGTTGCAATAGACTAATCTCCATGAATTCTTTATTTTAACTTAGAGGGGTGGCTTTACACAAACATTCGTGGGCAACAGATTGTTGATATAAAATTTGTTGTAGCCACTATGATACTTTTGAATATACGAGCTAAGGGCATACTAGTTTGGTAACAATAAGACTACTACAACAAAATAAAAAGCGTTGCAGCACAGCTTCCAATAACGATTTTTCAGATGTTTTGATAGACATGTATTTCAATGATTTTCCGCCGTGGCAAGTCAAATTTCCTTTAGTAGTCCAACTGCTCTACATGAAACCTTCAATGACAGTTTAACATCGTATAATACGCCAGTAAACGATATGTTTCAACAGCATGAAACGCTAACTGTGCATGTTATGAAGCAGCACCTAAACTCTGCTGAGAGGTGATAAAAAAAAATAAACCCTGCTGAGAGAGCCGACAGTGTCCTAGCAAAATCCTTAGGTAGAAGGGTCCAGGACATGGCCTGCAAAGATGATGGCACCATTCACCTCGTCCATCACAAAGAACATAAACGGGTGGTCGGCTACGAAGTCGACGGCCTTGGGCTGGCTCCCTGCCCGGACGCCTGCCAGAAACCGCATCCCGAACGTGGTGCCTTCGCATCCCATGTTCCCTTTCTCGTTCACCTGGATCACTGCCTTGTGGCGTACATCCCCCAAGAACAGCGGCGTGCTGGAGCTTTCACCGTCGGCCATGTTCGAAAAGTCGGCTTCTTCTTCATCGAAAGCGGCCTCGATCCCCAGGCCGTCCCTCAAGACATCTCTAATGCTGTCGGAGAAGGCCATCTTGAACTTGGGCAACCGGAACTCCCCTACCAGAACCCGCTTGTCCGGGAGAAGGTCACCTGGAAACGCCGAACCGGAGGTGATCCTGTCAATAAGTTGTGGGAGCCCATCTCGCGCATCCGGCAAGAAAATGCACATGGAGTACACCGGCGGGATGGCTTTTTTCGTCTCGCTCGGTGAGGATTTTTCCTCCTCAGGAGGCGGCGTTGATGGTTCTTCCGTCTCCTTCGGCGAGGATTCTTCCTGGCGAGGCGGCGGTGCTGGGGGCGATCTGTACTGGAGCTTGAGCACCTTGTACCCGTGGTGCACGGATATCATCTGGCTCTTTCTGGAACGCATGAAGGGTGTGTCAACGGTGCGGCCATCGAGGCGGTAGAACTTTTGCACCGTGGTTTGGTCCTTGGCGAAGCCAAGATCCCAGTTTCCTCTGAAGTAGATGGCGCTGGCGAGCAGGAGGCTCGTGTCCGGGCCAAGTGACGATGGAGCAACGATGGAGTCGATTTGGTTGTTCGTGGCTGCCGCCACCCACGTGTTGATGTCGCCGACTGCATCCTCCTGCTGCATGGAGACATAATTTAGGCACAAAATTACATGACTATACATGGAGGCATGCATGGGGATTGTAAATAGACACCAAATTTAGTCGATCGATATTCGATAGTTACCTTGTTCCGGAAGTCGACGGCGCGGGCCTCGGCCTTGTAGGACGCGGCGGCAGTCGCTTGGAAGTCCGGCATCAGCGGCCACGTCTGGTCATGCCACACGCCGCAGGCGAACGCGATCCTCGGCCCGCCTGTCCCCGACTGGTCCGTCAGCACGCGCTCCGCCAATCTTCGGACGGACTTGGCGAGCTTGCGGCAGGATCGCACGCCGAGTGCTTTCAGGATCTCAGCGCGCGTGCGGCCGCCGGCGCCCTCGGCCACCAGGGAGAGGGCGGCGTAGACGGACAACGGCGAGAACGCGACGTTAGCGCCATCGCCGCCGGTGTTGTCGGCGCGCTCGGCAGAGAGGTGCTTGGCGAGGCGGAGCGCGAGCGGGGTCAGGTGCTTGGCGACGTCCTCCAGGCGCTCCGGCTTTTTCGTCTCCTTGTTGGTGGTGGACCTCTGTCGCTTCCGTGCCATGGACTTTGGCGAGATACCTTTCGTGTGAGGAGATAGATGATGATAGACACCCGTCCCCCAGGTCGGAGGCTCCTGTTATTTGACGAGCTTCCTCCACTCTTCCTATATGTATATCCAGTGTCCAAGACGGCAAGACCAGTAGCGTACCTAGCACACCGTGCGTTTAGATGGAAACATTTTATATTTCCTATTTCAAGGTTACTCATTGCAGCGAGCGATAGACGGGTGGAAGTGGAAACGGAGACAACAAAGCGGTTACCATATACTATTTGAGGGGAAAAAATCGTTCGCCAGGAACGAAATTAAGCAAAGATTCGATTCATGAAACAAGTAATATTACCTCTAGCTAGATTGCTGAATTTTTTCAAGATATTAATGTGTGGTGCCCGTTATCTCTTCGTCAGTTGCTGGGTTTTATGTGTTCCTCTATATATCAAATTTTTGAAGCATCAGATGTACAGCATTATCTCCCTTTTATGATATATACTATTTTTCAAGCATAAAATCTTTCCTATCGTCAGAAGCAATATAATGCACCCTCTCATCTCAATCGTCATTGTTCGTCTACTTGCCACTCTCAAGTCTAAACCCTTAAAGAACCAGTTGGGACAAAAATAGTTTTGACCTGCCATAATCTACCCCACATGTATATTAACCATTGATCAAAACTTAAGTCTTTGGATCTACCATCAGATCCTACCATAATGGGCCCGGGTCCGCGGAAGGGGGGACAAACCATGGGACATTGCATCACGCTCAGTACAATTGCTCAAGGGATCGTAATATTTTTGTTACCCACGCAATCCCACCACCCGCGGCCTCCAACCCACCTCCCATTATTCCGGCAATAAAGTTCTTTCCCTTTATACGTGAAATTTGAATACAATTACATCCCAACGCAATAGACTGATTACGAAGGTTTCTTCTTCCTAATGACACCATTATACGTGAAAGTGTCTTCTTCCTAATAGACTGATTAGGAAGGTTTCTTCTTCCAATTTTTCTTCCCATCGTCGTCGTTGTCGGGGACGGTGGTCGTCTTGCGGCGTCGGTGCCAGAGCCGTTGTGGGGGCACGTCGGAGTCGGGGACGTCGGATTCGGGGACGTCGGAGTCGGGGACGTCGCTGCGGCGTCATTGCGCACCCTCCCGGTCGTCAAGATCAGGTGACGTCTGTGCCCATCGCTGAGCTCTCTCCTCGTTTTCCTGCCGGCCCCCTCCGCACGCTGTCCCGGCCCCCTCCGCACCTCCTCTCCTCGTTTTCCTCTCTGAGCCCCTCTCCGTGACCCTCGTTTTCCTCTCTGAGCCCGTCTCCGTGACCCTCCCTTGCACCGAGAGCTACATCTTCATCGACGGAAGTGTGGCTTAGGCCCTGCCGCGACGTGCCGCCGCCCAACCCCTGCAGCACCGCCGCGACGAGCATCGTTCACCCTTGCCGTGCCTCGCGACGCGTGCTTCCATGCTGCATCCCTCCACTGTCCGCGCGACCATGCGCCACTGGGGATGGCAGGCTGCGCGTCCAAGGCCATGCCCCCGCTCGATGCCCTGTGCCACTAGGGACGGCAGGTTGGCGCCCGACGTCACTTGCGTCGTCGCGTTCCACAGGTCGTCGTGCAGGCTCAGAGAGGAAAACGAGGAGAGGAGGTGCGGAGGAAGTGTCAATTTTCTTGCCGAACCATGCATGTTTGCCTGCACCTCAATTTTTCGTATGTGCTACAGTAGTGGATTCAGTTGATTTTGTAGGCTGACTTCTTGTCTATCTGTCTGCCGGCTCACCCAATTGATTGGTGCAAGGCCAGAGGCATTCTTTTAAACAACAGCTGTTTATACAACTGCTGTTCTTGGAATATGATGATTGATTAGGAATCCAGTCGACATTGCCCCTGCTGTTCTTGGTCCTATTACTATCAGCGATTTGAACATACTATCAATGTACTAATTTTGTGAACATGGTTTCATTGATTTGAAATACCATCTATTATATCAATCTAATTTTGTGGACATGGTTTCATTTCAGTCATTATGACCAAGCGTAAACCCGGTGCTTTGGATGATGAATCCCCGCCACTACGAGACTTTAATAATAACGACGAAAATGGTCAGATGTGTAAACCTGCTATTGTGCTCTCTTCAACTGTCCACCTACACATTAGGATTGACAATGGTGCCGGACACTGTCGATTGTTTTCAGGTGCTCATGGAGGTCAACATGAAGTTCGGGTTTCTTCTTCTGGTAAATCTCCTAGCAAACCAGCCAGGCGTCGACCTCTCGCTGATTGCACGAATGTCCTTTCGAATGGTTGGTAACTTCCTTTTTTCCCATCATGGCGGCATAATTTTTTTCCATTGTTACACAATTTTGGTGGGTAACAAACATGTGTCCCTTTTTTTCTAGACCCAAAAAGAGGCCAGGTTGGTGAAGAGCTCGCTGCCAAACGTAAAAGAGAAGCTGAAAGGAAACGTCAGTATCGCGCACGAAAAAAGGCCGAATTGGAGAATTCTTTGCCCATGTCAGTTCGTGAATCATCAATGACAAATGTAGCAGGTACCATTTGTTCCCCCTTATTTGAGAAAATAATTGGTTCATACGCAGATGTTAATTACTACTTGTCAAAAACTTAGGCGTCAATGTTGTCTCCGCAGGGTGTACCATTGAAGAAGCGGCGTCGAGGAATCACCTAAATGCCACGCCATTCACTCTCCATACAGGTTCATTGGGATCACTGTCATAAATATTTTGGTTTTTTTTTCAGTTTGACGCATACTGTTTTTTAGTCACTGTTGAAGAGAGGTTACACATTCTTATATATATGTGAAAACAAATATTCAATTGTGGTTAGGTCCTACTGCAGTGTCTGTTGTGACGAACCCAACATTGGGTTTAGGTTCCAATACCACCACACCCTCCTGGTGTAGCCAAATATCAACCCCGGTCTCGAACCCTGCAGGTGTATTTCTTGTAAATAGCTCTGATTTTTGGTTTTCAGGTTTTTTTGTATGTGTTATTTCTATATGTGCTATACATCTATTCTAAGCCATCCAATCGATCATATTTATTTTGAAGCTGAGGCGATGAGGACACACTTGTCAACCCTACATTGGGTTCAGGATCCATCGTCGATCTGTGCACACGGAATGAACAAAGTAATACTCGCAAAAAAAAGGAATGAACAAAGTAAAATGCTTAATCCACACTGTTTATCAATGTATTTTTATTTGTTCCAACTTATTACAGCTTAGAGTAAATTACAACTGATCTCTTTGTAATTGATTGTTAAATTGGACTTGATTGTTCCAGGTGGCAAGGAGAACCAGGCTGTCGAGATGCATGGAAACAAAGGGATCAAGAGGCAGAAAAAAGGTACTATGGTATAGAGTAAGATGAAGATGTTGTTAGATGTTAACAGGGCGGGATTGGCGAAACTTGTTAATAATAGGTGTTTTTATATATTTTCAGTAATATAAAGTTGACCCAAAAACCTCTTGAATGGCATTGTTCAGGACTTTCGGGGAGGGCAATCATGGCACATCTCAACCATCGCAGCTATCTGTTCTTACTGGAAATATTAAAGAGGCAAGGATGGCAAACTCAACCAAACGAACCCTACATGATATCACGAACATCGAAGCTGCTGGTGTGTTCTTTTTTTAACATATTCACTATTTAGAATATTATATGGACTTAATCTCTGTTTAGAGCTTACGAGTTACACTTTTGCATAAAGAATAATTTTTGGTTGTAATCCGTGAGATTGGTTGACATGATTTGGGAATCAACGTATAAAAATTAAATTCATAAAATTTGATTTGAGTATTTTTCTCATTGTTTGTCTGCGAAACTAAATTTTCTGTTAAATGGTGACGATGGAGGTAATCTTAATGGTGACGAGGATGAAAACTGGCTGCATAGGAACGATAATTGGCAGCCATCCACTCTAATTCTTCGCCGTGATGGAGGTAATCTTGATGGTGGGGTTGGCCAATCTGCTACACCAGAAGAATTGCAAAAGGCTAGACGTCGCGAGTACAATAAACAGTATCGGCAGCGGAAAAAAGAGGAGTTGGGCTTCGCACGTCAGATTCAAAATGGTCAGTGACACGTCCAACGCTGAATTTTTTTTTTGCAGGCTTTTCCTTTTCATAATTTCTCATAATTAAATTATTTGAAGCTATATATAATAATATGTGATGTTCCAATAAAACATGCAGGTGCCAAAATACCAATAGATATTGATGCTAATAAGTTGTTACAAGCACACGCCACAAAACTGGCAAAGCATCGAGAGTGTGTGAAACGGTATCGTCTTCGGAATTCATCAACGAACGGACTTGAGCAGACAAATACATTACTAGCCAGATCTGGTACGTCATTGTTGGAAGTTACCATCTGTCTGAATGAATATAATGTGGTGCAGCATTGGCTTAACACTAATTAATCTACACAAAAATTGTGATGCACTCTGGCGGGGACAAATATTAGACTGTTTTGCTTTATTACATTGTTGAATTGAATATTCGTATTACAAGATATCTTTTTGTTGCCAGTTGCTCCGTCGGGAAATATCAATCCTTCGCTGGGTACGGGGGACCATAATCATGTTATTGATGGCGTGTATGATTCTGGTATTTGGGATCCCGATGCATCAGGAGGCCTCAGATTCGGTAAGCTGATCTAACATGTCCTTTTGTTTTGTAAATAAAGCTGCAATTACATGTTGTTGCGAATCTTATGTTTTTATATATATGAAACCCAGATGAGGAGAACTTGGAGACTCATAAGCCGCTAGATGATGACATCGATGACATCTTTGCTGATGACGAGGGACGGGTTTTTAGGCGGCCTGGTATGTACACTACCTTCATGTTAAAATTGAATTGGCTCTCGTATTGCTGTTCTAACTTCAATCTTTTCATTATTTCTTTTGCTAGACGTGCAATACAAGTCATATCGAGTTAATGGGCAAGATGGACATGCTGAAGGCAGACCCGATCCCTATGACTATGTTTATCACAATCTCCTAAAAAAACATCATGTTTTGGGTAAAGCAGCGGACTGCGAACACTGTGGCGCCAAGAGGTTCCCTGGTGAAGGAGCGGCATTCTGTTGTAGGGAGGGAATGGTTCGTATTCATATTCCAGATGTACCTGCAGAGATGAGAAGACTTTTCACAAACCAAACTAACAGAGATGCAAAGTGGTTCAGGAAGAATATCTGCTACTTCAATTCTCATTTTTCGTTCACTAGCATGGGTGTCAAACTCGACCGGCGATATGCGACCGCAGCGAGAACTGGGATCTATACATTTAGGATCCAGGGTCAGATATATCACCGCCTAGATCAGCTGTCGCACGGAAACTATTCTGCTAGAAATATGCAGTTGTACATTGTTGACGGTCCTTAGACCCAGTTTTTGACCGTCAATTAGCTCTATAAATAAGGAAGAACTAACACTCGTTACTTGCATTTTGTTATCAAATAACCTATTTCCACGTGTACCTCTAGATTTGGATGTGCAGGTGGAAAACAGGGATTTCCAGTGTAAACAAGGCCCAAGGCGACGATTCCAACACGTCCATCAAACGACGCTCGCCGCGGAATATAATTCAAGGATTAAAGGCCCAGAACCACTCAGAATATCAACTGAGGCCACGCACCTGGAAAAGAGGCTAAAAGGCCGAGGGGAGCCAACCTGCCAAAGCCCAGCCCAGGGGGGGCCAGGACCAGGTCGGCCGACCCCAAACCCTAGGTCGGCCGACCTGACAGGGAGGCCCCCTGGGTCCATCTTCTTATGGCGGTTTGCAACCGACTTCAGGAGGTCGGTTCCACCTGCAATCAATGCCACCGACCTACGAACCGCCTCATTCCACCGCCTTTGAGGGCTATAATAAAGGGGTACCCCCTCCCCTTGGAAGACCACAACACAAGAGGCTCATTCCCTCCTCCACACATCCAGAGCTAGGGGCTCTCTAGTTAGGCTTAGGCTGAGTAGTTGGGCTGCCCTTTTGGCTCCCAAGTCCCTTGGAGAGTTTGGGGTATATTCCCTTGTATCCTTTTACTCTCTTTGTAAGACTTATTTCTTTATCAATGGAATATCATCGCTCTTGTAGTAGTTATGTGCTTATGCTAGTTCATCGTTCATCCTTGATCTTGGATGAACGTTCTTCGTTCGTTCATGTTCGTTCATCGTTCGTTCATCGTTCATCGATGTTCGTTCATGATCGTTCATCGTTCGTTCGTCGTTCGTTCATACTCGATCATCGGTTAACGATGATCGTTCTTCATCGTTCATCGTTCGTCGCTCGTTCTTGAGCGACGAACGCCTATGCTTAACGTAGTGCTAGCTTTGATCCTTTGTCTAAGTAATCGCTTGCTAGACCTAGTTGTTCCTTTTGCTTAGTCATCGGGTCCATTGTCTTGCAAGAGTGCTCTAGGTTTATCGCCTTGCGAGTGCCTCGAGGGATCTAGAGTTGTGGTTAGTTACGCTAGCATGGTGCTAGGCTTCCTTTCCACCCTTGGATGCGTGTTCGTGCCCCACGGTTTGTAGAGGTAGGCGGCAGGTGGTGACAGCCCTGTCCGTCCCTTGTAAATCCTCCACGTTCGGGTATGGCGTAGGAGTATATATGAAATGTCCGGAGATTGGGGCAGACTCTGATCGCTGGATCTCCCGATGATGGCTCGGCAGTAGAACAGCTTAGTCTTGGCTTGTGTGCAGCTTAGGCTATAGGTAGATGCTACGCACGCTACTTGACGATGTACATTAGGAGTAGCAGTTCTTCTTACTTAACCTTAGTCTAGCCTAGAGCCGCCTCTCGCCTTTTATCAGAGAGTGGAAATGCCTGCTGTGTGTGTCGCACTATCCTCTATCCATACATTGCCTTACCCCTGTATTTGGATATTGGTTATGATCTATCATTTGTAACACCATGAGTATAAGTACACACTTGTCAACCACGTCTTCCTTTGGGAAAATATAAATAACGATACCCTGGAATACTCTCGGGTGAAATGCTACAACGGGTTATCCGTGCGCTTGCGGATTATCTTTTATGATAAATACTAATAATACATATCTGGCACTCGTTGCTAGTTGTGGATTATTATGTATCCTAAGCAGTAACTTAACCCCAGGTATTTCTGGCGCCGAACCGGGAATATTCACTCTAGGCCTAACCAGCCTAAGGTGGTGTTTTCTGTTTGGTGTAAGAAATACCAACAAGCATTTCTGGCGCCGTTGCCGGGGAAGACAATTGTTGACAAGTGTATACAATGATTACTCATGATTACACTTGATGTGATTTAACCATTTCCATTACAGGCTAACCTTGATCTGTTTTCTCTCTTTGATGTGAAAACAGGATAGTGTATGCGTGGATTCAACCTGCCGGAAAACTTCGTTGATAATCCAGAGTCGCTTGTAAGGAAAGTCCGACCCCGCGTCGACTCTCCCTCACAAGCAACACTCCCGACAGACAACCCACATCATCCGCACCATCATCACTTATTGACATGGCTGATCAAAGGACCCTCCGTGACTACTCTGCTCCCTCCGTTGCCAATGTTCCCGTTGGGCCCAATGTCAACGCCGGTGACGCAGGGTTTGCAGTCAAATCAAGCCTAATCACTATGGTGCAGGCCATTCCCTTTTGTGGAAAGGCCACGGAGGACGCCAACACTCATCTCCAGCAATTCCTTGAGATATGCAACACATCGGCAACTGCCGGAGTCAACCAAGATGCTATCAGACTTCGTTTGTTTCCCCTCTCCTCCTTGGGAAGGCGAAACAATGGTTCTATGCCAATCGTGCTAGCATTGACACTTGGGACCCGCTGTTCTACCGCGTTCCTCGCAAAGTTTTTTTCCCGTTGGGTAAAACTAATGCCCTTCGTGGAAGAATATCAAGCTTCCAGCAAGCCAACAATGAAACCATCGCCGAGGCGTGGATAGGCTCCAAGATTACATATCCGCCTGCCCACACCACGGGATGGAAGAATGGCTCATTCTTCAACATTTCTACAACGGGTTGACACCAACAACCCGTGGACATATGGATGCCGCTGCTGGAGGAGCCTTCTTCTCAATGACCGTTGCTCAAGCTAAAGAACTTATTGAGAAGATGGTCTCCAATCAAGGGTGGAGCGATGAACTCTCAACCACGCTCTAAGGCGTACACCCTATCAAGGAGGTGGACTTATTGTCCGCCAAGCTCGACCTCGTCATGAAGCGCTTGGACGACTTCAACACGCATAGTAGTGTTCGTTCACTTGACTCACGCATCACGTGTGAGGAATGTGGCAACACTGGCCATATGGGGAAGGATTGCCCCAACCATACCCATGAAGAAGCATTCTACATGAACAACAACAATGGGTATCGTCCAAGTGGAGGTCAAGGTTTTAACCAAAACCGCCAATCTTATCAAGGAGGTAATAATTTCTCTGGTTTTAATAATAATCAGCCTTCTTTGAAAGATTTGGTTTATGGCCAAGCTAAAATCAACGAATCAATCAACAAAAAGCTTGCTGCCAACGATCAAAGTTTAGAGAGTTTAAATTTCAAAAATAGAAGGTCTTTCTTCCGCTTTCAAAAATCAGTTGAGCTTTAATAGATGTTAGAAACTCAGTTAGCTCAGCTTGCTGCTCTTGTTCCTACTTGTGAAAATGTTAATGCGGTCACCACGAGGGGAGGAAAATCCACTCGCGACCCGCCATATCCTAACCATGCAGGGAAGAACAGGAACGAACAAGAAGAAGAAGAAGGACCATCTAAAGATCAGAAAAAGAAGAAAGTGAGCCTAAGGAAGATGACGTGAGGCAAGCACCATTGGACTTCCAAGATACAAACATCATGCCATTTCCCACACCCGCACCAAGAAGAGAAATGTGGATGAGCATTCGCCCGATTTGTTGAGACAATTCAGAAGATTCATGTCAACGTGCCCTTGATGGATATGATACAAGTGCCCACCTATGCACGTTATCTCAAGGACATCCTCAACAACAAGCGACCCTTGCCCACCACAGAAACGATCAAGCTCACTGAGAGTGTAGCGCTGCTATACTCAACACACGTCCTGAAAAAGAAAAGATCCTGGATGTCCCACCATATCATGCTCTATTGGGACACACCACTTCAACACGCTCCTATGCGACCTTGGGGCAAGTGTTAGCGTGATGCCCAAGGAGGTCTTCGATCAATTGAGCCACACTGACTTAACCCTACTACTCCCATGCGGCTGCAACTAGCAGATTCATCCATCCGCTACCCGGCGGGCATCGCCGAAGATATTCCGATGAAAATCCGGGGTATCTTCATCCCCGTCGACTTTGTGGTGCTTGACATGGATATTGATAAGGAAACGCCCCTCATCTTGGACGTCCCTTCCTTAGCACCACAAAGGCCCAAATTGATGTTGGAGTTGGAGAAATCCGCCTCTACATCATGGGAGAGGAGAAGTTCGAGTTTCAACCTCGGAAAGAACAATGCTCGATGATCAAGGTCAAGTATGGCCAAACACCTCCAACATTCAGAAGTTGAAGTGACAGCCAGGAAAACGATAGCTCATTGCTCTATGGAAGAGCTTGGCAAAGATTGAAAATCCATCGCAGTTTCAAACCAAGAAACC